>OY748289.1:7576318-8776318 GCA_963556515.1 Nudaria mundana | reverse complement strand
AGTTCACCATTTAAGCATGGTGTACAAGATGAGAAGTGCACCAAATGCGTCAAACCCGACAGATCGATGATGACAAGAGATCGATGAAGCCACAATTGAAAACGGAATTGCAATCCGTTTTCAATCTTCTGTAACTCAGCTGTGCACCTCGCAGCAAGAAAAATAGACTATGAAGAAAAAAACATTTTTTTTGCTGATGATAAAACTAATCAGACTATCGTTTCAAATACATTGCGCCACAATCTCTCCAAAAAGGAAACGAAATGTTAGTCAACACGAGTGTTCTACATTACCCATACATAATTACATAGGTAACCGCAAACATGCTTCGCTGGTGATTTAGAACAGATAGCACAAAAGGAAACAATGACAGGGTGATCCACCCTCCACCCGTGGCCCACACTTTGTGTCTTGACTGCGGCGTTGTCGCTTAAAAGATTTATATCGGCCAAGGACGACTCGGGTATTATAACTTATTAAACGTAGCAATGCAACTCTGTAACGCTGCTTCTTTGAAATTCAACTCTACAACGCTACTTCTTTGAAACAGATGCAATGAGGTTCTATTGCACAGAATAGGGGTGAAACACGGCACAATGGAGCAATCCTGTAAGGAGTTCATAACTTCATCAGGTATTCAAATAAGAGATAAATTTAAATACGCAGCAAAACACTTAACGCCCCTCAATTTATAAGCATCAGATAATTTTACTAGAAATCATTCAAAAATAGACCTCAATAGTGTGTTGTGTGTATTATATTTTTTCTTGAAAAGATTTATGACATACAAAAAAAAAGATTTGCATATCAAAATATACTAATTGCACAGTACAAAACCTACTCAAGTCTTAGGGCTATCCAACTTGGATAGATTAGGTTAGAAGATTAAGCTGTTCAATCAGTATTTTTGCTTAGGAAAGGGATTAGTTTAGTAAAAAACGAAGGTTTTTTGCAGTTAAATACAACTACCCTTCAAATAATAAGATTTGATATGTCACTACATATTACAAAACTAAGTCCCTCGCCATCGCCACGTCCGTCATTTTATTCGCGATAACCCAAAACCTACTAAACCTATTTTCATGTGGTTCATCAAGAGATAGCAGGGTCAGAGCATTTACGCTGTCTGACTGACGCTGGTTTTAACTGGACTGAACTATGACCCTTCATTTTCCTATTTATATTGTAACATAAATGGATATATCTACATGGTATGCTCCAAGTAACAATATATTAGGAACTAATTAATAGCTGACGTCGCCTCTAATACGAGTGTATGATATTAAATAAACTTTAGTAAAGGCAATTTCTCACTTTGGCGGCAAGGAGGCTTGGCAAGCTTTTTAATTAAATCACATTACAAAGGGGAGCACGGTAAACAAACGAAACTGAGTTTGGAAGGCCAGGACGGTGTATGAGACTGTTCGTGTGAAGATAAGACGCCAGTAGGTGGATGTAGTGTACACACCACGATAGGAGCGTTGAAAGGCAAATATTTGCGAGATACGCCAAAGACAGACGCTCATCACACGTCGTGCTCACTGACAACAAGTTAATTGAAAACACTGTGCTCTTTAACATAATTTCTTGTAAAGTTAGTATTATTTGCTCATCAAAAATACATCTAACCTACAAAAATCTTATGCGCAATAAAATACAAAATTGGAAAATACTGAATCCGTTTAAGTCAACCGAAATTTTCAGGAGATTGTACACTTTCAAGAGACCCTCTCATCAGCTCAAGGAATTGGTAGAACAGTTTGTGGAGGGTTGCAAGCGTTGGTCGGGCCACGACTCAACCGCGTCGAGCATCACAAACAACAACGTTCATCGAGCTCAACTGTATGTGAGTTCCTTTCGCATGCAGCTGAGTTCTATAGTTCCTGATAGTTTTTAGAAATAGTTCTGGCGTTTTTACCCCAAAAAATGTCAATTAACGAAATTATCTGCTAACTTCCCGTAGCAGATCACTTTGCAGCAGATCGGAAACAAATGTGAGTTATTTTTGCATGCAGCTGAGTTCTGCAGTTCTAGATACTTTTCAAAGATAGTTCTGAACCATCGTGGGGATGCCAGCGGATCATGTCAGAACGTTGAAAAATTCAATAAACACAATTTTAATCGTGAAAATGGTATAAATAATTCGAGTTATTGTGAAAGGCTAGAACTCTGCAATTTTTAACACATTCGTATGAGAACTAGAATCTAGAGCACGATACGAGTCCGGAACTCACGTCCCAGTACCAGCAGATCATGTGAGAAAACTTAAAAACTCAAAAATATCATTTTCATCGTTTCAAACAATTCTCGAAGGATAGTTAACTCAAAGAGGTCGTAAGTACCGAGAATACTTCAAAAATCACTTGCAGACATAGTTTGAAATACCAAGTAAGTTACCTTACTTCATATCATCTATATATATAAAAGAAAGTCGTGTTTGTTACAATACTTATAACTCGAGAACGGCTGGACCGATTGCCATGGTTTTTGATTTGTTGGATTTGTTTCCGTCACGAATAGCAGAATACATCTTAAAAACAATGAAATAGATGCTGATTTGTTTATTACATGTAAAACATTAGTTGTACAATCCTGTCAAATAGTGTAACAACTCAATGGTAAGTAAAATGTTTTAAGAAAAAACTTTTTAAAATTATATAATAGCATTAATTTTTCGCAGAATTAAAAAGACAACAAAACGTCGACAATTGTTTCGCCTCTAAACGAGGCATTATCAAGACTGTCTCAGAGAGAACAGCAAAATTCGTGGTTGTAACGTGTTTGCTTATAAGTAAACGCGTGCAAATTTCACTATCGCGATGTAGGATTCTTTACAATAACTAATGTGGGTAGAAACCTCAGATCATGCTAACTAAGTTCCAAAAATAGGTATTCAACAATACTTGACCTTATCTGTTTGATTTAATTACTGTCTTTTGATAAGTTGCGTAGAAAACCTAAATGACACACACAAACCAACAACAATTAATGTGTCTGTCTGTTCGTAAACAGATTAAGTAAGGGAGATGTGTGAAAATCTATTTGTTCGTTGAGTAAGGTGTCCGCATCTCTTCTAACTATTTCTAGCCTTTCCCAAACACTTAACTTGAACCCTTTCTCACATAAACGTAAAACTTTAAAAGTGTTACTATTGTTCAAGGAATGACCAGTGTCAAGAAGATGCTTCGCGAAGAGGGATTTCTCAGGACAACCATTGCGGGACGCCGCTCTATGTTCCTTATATCTAATATCGAAGGACCTGCCAGTCTGTCCCACATACTTCAAACCACATTCATCACAACTCAACAAATAAACACCTGATCTGCGTGAGACCGACACCGAATCCTTGCCATTACATAGCTCCCTCAAGGTGTTCTGAGTTCTAAAAGTAACAAATATACTACTTTCCCTCATGATCTTAGCTATACTCAACGAGACGGGACCCACGAACGGCAAACAGGCCGTGTACTTCCTAGGTGGATCTTGAATCGGATGTAATAAATGAAAACTAGCCTTTCTGCGTTTTTTATTTAATAATGAGTGGACCATTCCTACGTCATAGCCATTACTTTGTGCTATGTAGCAAATGATGGACAATTCTTCACCAAATGCCTGTGGGCTCAACGGTACCGCCAGTAACCTGCTCAGTAAACTGTGGAAAGCTACCATTTTATGTTGCCATGGGTGATTGGATGAGTAAGGAATAACTGTGTCTGTAACTGTTGGTATCCTATAGATACGGAACTCATGAATACCGTTCCTTCTAGTAATTGAAAGGTCCAAGAAATTGAGAGTGGAATCTGACTCCTGTCCAAACCATTCCTCTGTATTATATATATAGTATAGTATATTCTGGCTATGGGATCGCCACTCAGTCCTTTAATAGCTGAAATATTTATGGATGCATTCGAGACTAACCACATGGGAAAGTTCATGTCTTGTACTATTTTAGATATGTGGATGATATATATGTTGGACAGGAACAAAACGTCAGCTTAGCGTCCTTGTCTCCAAGTTGAACTCAGTACACCCTAGAATTGATTTTTCACTAGAGTTGGTTGGCAAGGATTCGGTGTCGGTCTCACGCAGATCAGGTGTTTATTTGTTGAGTTGTGATGAATGTGGTTTGAAGTATGTGGGACAGACTGGCAGGTCCTTCGATATTAGATATAAGGAACATAGAGCGGCGTCCCGCAATGGTTGTCCTGAGAAATCCCTCTTCGCGAAGCATCTTCTTGACACTGGTCATTCCTTGAACAATAGTAACACTTTTAAAGTTTTACGTTTATGTGAGAAAGGGTTCAAGTTAAGTGTTTGGGAAAGGCTAGAAATAGTTAGAAGAGATGCGGACACCTTACTCAACGAACAAATAGATTTTCACACATCTCCCTTACTTAATCTGTTTACGAACAGACAGACACATTAATTGTTGTTGGTTTGTGTGTGTCATTTGGGTTTTCTACGCAACTTATCAAAAGACAGTAATTAAATCAAACAGATAAGGTCAAGTATTGTTGAATACCTATTTTTGGAACTTAGTTAGCATGATCTGAGGTTTCTACCCACATTAGTTATTGTAAAGAATCCTACATCGCGATAATGAAATTTGCACGCGTTTACTTATAAGCAAACACGTTACAACCACGAATTTTGCTGTTCTCTCAGAGACAGTCTTGATAATGCCTCGTTTAGAGGCGAAACAATTGTCGACGTTTTGTTGTCTTTTTAATTCTGCGAAAAATTAATGCTATTATATAATTTTAAAAAGTTTTTTCTTAAAACATTTTACTTACCATTGTTTTGTTATGGATTTTCGCCAAGTAACGCCTGTTTCTATCCAATATTTTTAGTGTAACAACTATTTTTTTTTTTTGGATTTTATGGCCTGGTTGCTGAGAACTTTAAGCAAAAAATTAATTTTTTTCTGAAGAGATCATGTGTGCGTTCAGAAATTTATTTTTTGTAAAATGTCTACAAAGTTCGGGTAGTGATATTTGTTTGTTTTAGCCATTAATTTTCGAAAATTATTTATTATTTAATTTTAAATTCCAGAAAATAATACCTAAGATTTATTCTACAGTAAAAACATAAAATCATCGGAAAGGAACAAAATAAAAAAGAATAAAAAATCAGTTGGTAAAGGTTATAGGAATAAGGAAAAAAAATCTACAGGTTAACAAAAGTGTAAATGTCTTTTTATAGGTTGTATATGATTTTTCTTGATAAGATATTCATACGTAGTGGTTTTATACTCTTTGAGCTATTGTCTATGTCTCGAAAGTTGTCACTGTTATTATATTTGGTGGTTTTATGCGAGTGCACATTTTAATAACAATGCCGCGTCCTAGAAGATCTAATCTTTCCCAACGAAGCCGTAATGCAATTAGGCAACGGAATATCGCGAGTCAATTATCTGATGGAGAACGATAAATTGCACGAGAACAGCGCCGCGTTAGTATGGAGCAAAGAAGGGCCTTAATTCGTGCTTCTCAAACACAAGAGCAAAGAGAGGCAGCCTGTGAAACGGCTAGGTTAGAAACGAGAAATCGTCGAGCTTATCGTACAGATGAACAGAGGAATAATCTTCGAAGTGCAAGAAGAAATGGTTCAAGTATTGATTTGAATCGAGCAGCGTTTCTGTATGATTGCACCATCGACTACAGCTTGCATCGTTTAGTTTGCATTGGTCCAATGGACGTTGTTTGCCAGCATTGTGGAGCATTGAAGCATTTGCTGGTGAAACGCCTGGTTTGTGCTGGCTTAGTGGTAAAGTGAAATTGCCATTATTGGTCCCGCCACCAGAGCCATTGTGCTCCCTGCTTTATGGCGAAACACTAGAATCACGACATTTTCTAGCGAACACTCAAAAATACAATGTCTGTTTCCAAATGACTTCATTTGGGGCGGAAATTATCGAAGAGCACGGATATAATCCGACATTTAAGGTAATTTACGTTAAAAACTTTATTTTCTATCATTGTAAAAAAATCTGGAATGTAGTTTGTTAGATTTCTGTATTTGTCTCTGAAATAAAAATGGCATGTTATTATTTGAAAAAAAAAGTGTTTGTAAAAAAAATGTTTGTAAATCTAACTATAACTATGGTTTTGACTTTACAGATTCAAGGCCAGATTTGCCATCGCATTGGATCATTGCAACCTATAGAAGATGCACAGCATAAATTCTTGCAAATATACTTCATGGGCAATATGGAAGAACAACTTAACCGGCGTCAAGGGATCAACACAGCTACGAAAAGAGCAATTCTCCAAGATCTGTAGCAAATGCTTCATGAACATCATGCATTGGTCAGGCTGTTCAAGACTGCTTTAGAGCGCATGCCAAGTGATGACTATAAAGTTGTGATCAGAGCAGATAAAAGACCAGCTGGAACACAGGAACGCACATTTAATGCTCCAACAATCGATGAAGTGGCAATCCTGATTGTTGGTGAAAACTTGGAAACACGTGATATTGTACTTACACGACGCAATACTGGGCAACTACAAAGAATATATGAAACACACCGTTCATATGACGCGTTACAATACCCGCTGATGTTTTGGCAAGGAGACGATGGATATCACTTTAATATCAAAATGATTAATCCATTGAATGGTAAGATCAATATCGTTGTTTTCATTTTAACTTGATATACATTTTATTCTGTTTGCTTTTAGTACTCAAAAAAAGTTGTAATTTCTAATTTAGTAGAGAGTAGCTGTAAGAGTCGTTAACCTATTACGGGTTCTAAAATACAATTTTTACTGCATTTGTTTCAGGTGAGGAAACTACCAAGAAGGTTAGTTCGATGAATTATTACGCATATCGTTTGATGATTCGTGAAAATTCTGACAATTATTTGTTGCGATTTCGTCGACTGCTTCAACAATATTGCGTTGACATGTACGTTAAAATCGAAACGGAGCGCCTGACTTTCATTCGGTTGAATCAAGCTAAATTGCGTTCGGAAGAGTATATCCATTTACGCGATGCAATTAGCACAGAAGGAGATTCAGAAAATGTTGGTTCCCGGCGACATACATAGGTAGCCTGCGTCATTTGCATGAATATGCGCAAGATGCAATGACATATGTTCGTAACATGTAATCCGAAATGGATAGAAATTATTCAATTGCTGCTTCCCGGACAAACATCAAGTGATCGACACGACATCACCGCACGTGCTTTCAGGCAAAAAATTCGGTCACTAATGAATTACATTGTTAAGCAACACGTCTTTGGGAATACTCGATGCTGGATGTATTCAATCGAAGGGCAAAAACGAGGCCTACCGCATGCTCACATTATGATTTGGTTAGTCGAAAGAATTCGGCCAGATCAAATAGATGACATCATATGTGCGGAGATGCTATATGATCATATATGATCATATATGCGCTCCTGAAACCGATCCAGACCTACATGATGTTGTAGTCACGAATATGATTCATGGACCGTGTAGCACTATCAACCGACAATCACCGTGCATGGTCGACGGCAAGTGTTCCAAACGGTATCCACGAAAATTGACGGCAGAGACCATTACAGGCAACGATGGTTATCCATTGTATCGGCGTCGATCGCCCGATGATAATGGTAGAACTATCACAACTAAAGTGAAAGGAAACAATTTCGTAGTTGACAACAGTTGGATTGTTCCATATTCGCCACTTCTTTCCAAAACATTCAAAGCACATTGTAATGTTGAGTATTGCAAGTCGGTCAAGTCAATTAAATACATTTGCAAATATGTCACGAAAGGGAGCGACATGGCGGTTTTTGGTATCCAAACATCCAATACCAACGATAAAATAACGCGCTATCAAGTTGGTAGATATGTGAACTGCAATGAAGCAATTTGGCGTATATTTTCATTCCCTATTCACGAACGTCATCCCACTGTTTTACATTTGGGGGTGCATCTAGAGAACGGTCAGAGAGTATATTTCACAGCGTCGAATGCTGCTCAACGTGCCGAAACACCTCCAGCGACAACAGTGACCAGTTTCTTTGCGATTTGTCAAAGCGATCCGTTCGCACGAACTTTGCTTTACTCAGAAATGCCACGTTATTACACTTGGAACGCTACATATTGAAAATTAGAGAGATAGCCGAGATTATAGGCATCTCTTATGAACGTACTCAAAACATAATAGTCAACGTGTTGGGTTTCCACAAGGTGTCTGCGAGGTGGGTTCCGCGACTACTTTCAGTTGAGGAAAAAAGGATGCGATTGACTATTGCACGCGACTGTTTGGAGTTATTTGAAGCTGATGAATGTGATTTTTTTTTTTGTTTTGTTACTATGGACGCAACATGGGTGCATTACTGTACACCGGAAACAAAACAACAATCAAAACAGTGGAAAAGACCTGGTTCACCACCCCCCCAAAAAGGCTTAGTCGATTTTGTCGGCAAGTAAGGTGATGGCTTCAGTATTCTGGGACTCGAAGGGTGTGATTATGGTTGATTATCTTGAAAGGGGTCAGACTATAAACTCTGATTATTACTGCACCTTACTACGTCGTTTACGAGAGGAAATAAAAGAAAAACGTCCAGGAATGATCAGAAGAAAATTCCTGTTTCATCAAGATAACACTCGTGTTCACACGTCTGTCCAATCAATGGCAGAAATTCACAACTGTGGCTTTGAACTGTTACCGCATCCACCTTATACACCTGATCTGGCACCGTCAGACTTATTTCTTTTCCCTAACCTAAAAAAGCACTTGGGGGGTCAAAGATTTTTGACAAATGACGAGGTCAAAGCAACAGTAGACGCATATTTTGACTCTAAGAAGGAATAATTTTTTTTCAACAGGTTAAATGTTTGGAAGGGAAGATGGCAAAAGTGCATTGAACTTGATGGTGATTACGTTGAAAAATAAAAATATATTTCATTTATTATGTATTTATTTTCTTGGTTAGGCCGATTACTTTTCAATCCACACTCGTACATATGTAAATATTGTATTAACTGTAACACTTCTATGTACCTTGGGTTTTTTAATACAAGTGTGTTACCTACTTGTTGAGCAAACACTTGTTTAGTGTGTCACATTTCAACTTAACAGAGGTGATTTAGTCTCAACGGGGAATAGGTTAGTCGGACTGACCAATGCTGATGCATCATCATCTAAAGAAATAATATGTTAAGACAGGACAGGACTTAAAATATTAAGATAGAAATTATAAATAAATCACAAAAACAATTACAGGTCTTTCTAGATTGACCTTGTTAAATATATTGTTATAATTTTATTAACTTGTCTAGCCAGCTAGCTTAAGCTTCACTCTATAATATGTTGATGGGCTTAGTAAAGGTCCTAAGTTATAAGGGAAATAATCACAATCTTAAGGGAGAATTCAGAAGCTTGTTGATTTATTTAGATCATACCTACCTTGTGTTATGATTACTACCAAGGATCACATCAATCCTCTTAGGGATCTAGAACAGGTTATAAGAACTGTACTTACAGTTGTTAGTCATCATGATCATGATCAAATTTGGTTACGATATCAATGGTCAAAGATTGATGGTGAAAACCACTGCAAATGACCTTGGCGTTTTGCACGACAGCAAGCTCCTATTCGATGAACATGTAAAACGGGTAGTTGGCAAAGCTTACAAAGCACTAGGGTTCATTATCCGCAGCTCTGGTGACTTCAAGAATATGAAAACTGTCAAAGTCCTCTACTGTGCCTACGTTAGAAGTCACTTGGAGTATGCTTCCCAAATTTGGAACCCGTGCTATGCTTGCCACTCTAATGATGTTGAGAGGATTCAGAAAAAGTTCATCCGTTACTTGGGGTTTAAATTTAAATTAGACCATCTTGAGGAACTCACTTATGAACAACGTTGCGTTAATTTACACTTACTACCGCTTCACGTGAGACGTAATGTCTCTGATTTGACTTTTCATTCGAATTTGGCCCAGCGACAGGTGGACTGCCCTGATCTTCTTAGTGACGTAAAATTAAGAGCACCAACTCGAAGGTTGCGGCATACTTCTGTGTTCTACGTTGCACCTTTTCACACCAATTTCAGAAGAAACAGTTACTTGCCCAGAGCACCAGCAAAGTTTAACAGCCTTAACGTCGACAGTCAATACGATCTCTTTTTCAATAGTATACGTTCCATACGATCAAATTTAACTATGGATTTTGTAAATACCACTGTCTTAACTTAATTCACTATTACACTCTAACAAGCAGTTGGTTCCGGTTTCGTGGTTTATTATTTGATACGTTAATATTTATATTTTTTTTACATCAAAGATTACTTTGAATGCCTATTTTCTATTAAATTTAGATAGTTACAGGATTTAATGTTTATTAAAATATTTCGTAATTTTGAATCACAACGATGAATAATTATATGTAGACGGTTGTGGCCGCAGATATCTGGATATACATCCCCTTTACGTAAATTATTGTTTTTTCTATCTGCTTTTATTATTTTTCTTTTTTGAACGTAGGTATTTGTCTCGATGTCTGTAGTTTAGACGTTTAAATCTACTTAACACATTTGTACGTGCCTATGCTGCATCCTATTTTTATTATTAATTCAGGTACTTTTATTAAGTCCTATGTACTTGTTATCTATAATGCAACACGCCGTTTGCACTTTGCTTGGTGTTGAGTGCGAGTTTATACATTTCTTATTTGTGACTAAGTGATTAGTAAAATCAGTTGCACTCGCGCTTAGCATTTTAACGGAGTGTAAACCAGTCCGGTTACTACTATAATTATGGTAGTGTTTGTAAGTAGGTATTTCTTATAACCTGTGTAATATTTGTATGCTCGCTCGGGTGAACGTGTCTGAGTGTACCATTATAAATTGTACGTAGTTGTGTAAATTTTATGCCGCACACTGCGGCCCGCTGAGTGGACGACTATTTAATGTTGCCTACATTGTTTATAAACCATATGTGGAAGCTTGTAATTGGCATTTGTTGGCATAATATTCATAACTAATGTGTACTATAGCCGTAAGCTCCCCAAATAAAATAAAATAAAATAAAATGACTAAAAGATCCAACACCTCCGGATGATTGGAGGTTGAGCCTAGATCAGATCTAGCTTACTGCACAGCTTTCTGACATAACAGAAGCAGTTTAACCAGCTCCTACTAAGGACAATCTAATTGACTAAGTAGATACTCCACTAAATACTTGTAAAGAATTTAGCGTTAGTGGAGACCACCCTTGAAGGGGTGAGATTGCATTTTAGGCGAGTGCTATTCATGAGTTCACTATCATGTCGATGTTACCTTGGGTACCCCGAACTACTAGTAGAATATCTATAATTTTTATAACTTATTCATTTGGTGGTGTGGCCCTCGCCTCCAAGACTTAACACATGCCATATTGATGGATATATGATAGTGTCTTGGACTGAGGTGTCTCAATACTTAGGCAGTTAGGTTCTGATATCTTTTTAGTTTAACGATAAACCAGTTTTAGGATTATTATGAG
Organism: Nudaria mundana; assembly: GCA_963556515.1. Classification (NCBI taxonomy): domain Eukaryota; kingdom Metazoa; phylum Arthropoda; class Insecta; order Lepidoptera; family Erebidae; genus Nudaria; species Nudaria mundana. Next base: position 8,764,838 of record OY748289.1, on the reverse strand, counting down.
AGAATGATTAAATCATAAAAGTAGACCTCCGAGAGGGTAATTGTTACTTTATTAAATTTTAAAGGGATTTTAAAAGGAGACCTTTTAGAAGATATCGGTTGCTGACACAACATGTATGCCCCCCAACTGAAAAATACTTCTGTTTGGTTACAAGGATATATCATGTATGTTGTTGAAAGTCTCATCTTTGTTCTGATGGCATATATGGAGACTTTTAATTTGTCCACATTACACCAATTAATCATGTCTAACATAATTTGAGAGAGCCCGGAGCTTCTCAGGCACTGGGTGGGAGACCGGAGTCTCAGTAAACACCATTTATGTAGTGGTACAAATAACAGGCTATATGAAATTGGACTCTTCAGAGGGGTTAAGACTTATTCAGAATAATTAATTTTGTTAATATAGTTACACCAATGGTTGCATAACTGAACAATACAAGCTATATAATACTGGTGGAATGGCCTATGCTAGGTTCAGCTGTCCCTCAAATGCGAGAAATCTCTCAATTTACCTAAGAGAATGTCACACGCAACAGATTCAGATTGGGTAACATATTTAATATTCAAAGGTTTAGAACCTTCCACACAAGCTAAATAGCTTAGTGTACGGAGTAGTTTTGCTTCTTACTACCACTGGTCTGGGTCCGACAATAAGATGTAATAGTCATAGACTTGTTGGCTTTAAAAAAATCTTTTTTAACAATTACAATAGCTGTAGCACACTAGATGTACTATGAATCAGGTTAGCATCCATAGCCTAATATCTAAAACCTAATGAGTTAGTCCTAACGTCCCGGCAAGACATTCTACTTTATTCGTCATTCGTCAAAAAACGTAGCCAATTCTCTTCTTAAATCTAGTGTTGATAAATGTAGAATTAACTTTGATTTTCAGTATATTGACTCTGTCACTATACTTAAAACTTTTAAACAACTAAATATAAAAAATACCGAGGATCTTTGGGGCATTTCAACTAATATAATAAAATCAATAGTGCCCGCTATAGCACCTCACCTTGCATTCATATTCAATAAATGTATAGATGAAAATCAGTTTCCTCATCTTATGAAGTACAGTAAAATCAATCCTTTATTTAAAGCAGGAGACAAAAGTGATCCTTCAAATTTTCGACCTATTTCCATACTCCCATCCCTCAGTAAAATTTTTGAAAAAATAATATTTAATCAATTGCTTTCACATTTTACAGACAATAAGTTACTTCATAACAAACAGTTTGGTTTCACTAAAGGCAGGAACACAACGGATGCAGGAGTTGCACTTGTGAAACATATATTTGATGCTTGGGAGGAAAAGCAGGATGCTATTGGTATATTTTGTGATCTATCAAAAGCTTTTGATTGTGTTGATCATGGGACTTTGCTACTAAAATTAGGTTATTATGGTGTTTCGAACAGCTCACTTGGCTTACTCGAGTCTTACCTCACTGGTAGAGTACAAAAAGTAAACATTAATGGCACCGACTCTTCTGGCGCCTCATTAGTCATGGGAGTACCCCAGGGCTCTATATTAGGACCCCTTTTATTCTTAATATACGTAAACGATCTTCCTTATTTCACTAAAAATCTTTGTGAGATAGTATTATTTGCTGATGACACATCATTAATTTTTAAAAGTGATAGACAAAAAGTAGCACTTGACGATGTAAATAATACCCTTTCGGAAATATTGCATTGGTTCACAAGTAACAACTTGCTGCTCAATGCGAAGAAAACAAAATGTGTAAAATTTACTATGCCCAATGTTAGACAGGTGGATACTCATATTACTATGAATAATGAATTAGTTCAAATAGTCAATACCACAGTTTTTCTTGGGATAACTCTAGATAGTAAACTACAATGGGGTCTTCATATCACAGCCTTGGCAGGAAGACTTAGCTCAGCTGCCTATGCGGTTAGAAAGATAAGGTCTCTGACTGACGAAAAAACAGCACGATTAGTTTATTTTAACTACTTTCATAGCGTTATGTCATATGGTCTGCTGCTGTGGGGCTCAGCTGCCGATATTGAGACAATATTCATATTACAGAAACGAGCTATACGAGCAATCTATAGACTCGGACCCCGTGACTCGCTGAAAGAATTATTTAAAGAAATTAATATTTTAACAGTTGCTTCTCAATATGTTTACGACAACATCTTATATGTACGGAAGAACATAGATCTATTCAAAAAAAATTCCGATAACCATAATTTTAATACAAGAAATAAAAATAAATTGGCAATGACAAAAATTAGACTTCATAAAGTTGGTAATTCGTTTGTTGGCAAATGTATAAAAATTTATAATAAAATTCCTCAGGATTTGGTTGACATGCCTCTTAATAAGTTTAAAATAGTAGTTAAAAAATGTTTGATGATGAAAGGCTACTATAATGTAGACGAATATCTTAATGATAAAAATGCATGGTCACCCTAATCTTCTGTTGTTGGCCACTCGTATAATACAATAGAAACTAATTGTAACAATGTAAACAAAACAATATTAAAAAAGAAAATGGATAATCTACCTGAGTTTCTTGCTGGTCTCTTCTCAGGAGAACCAAATTACCGAACCAGCGAAAGAATCATTTTCTAATGGTTATTTATGTACTTACTTAATTTAGTATTTTTATAATATTACTTGACAAAATTGTAAAATTTTGACATTCATATGTGCTCTTTATGTGCCTAAACTGAATAAATGAAATTGATTCTTGATTGATTCTTGATTCTTGATTTGAGTCCACTCTTAACTCCAGTAAAAGTACCAGCGCTTTTGGCTTGGCTGGAGTGATTAACGGGGAGGCTAATAGATTTTATTGCAGATCTTTAAAGAAAGGAGAACAAACAATACGATTAAGAGCCTTGGAATTCAAATTGGTAGCGTGTCTTTAGTAAGCAAATCTTCTGGTAGGTATATCAGAAGAGAAGTGGCTATGAAGAGTCAGAATGACAATCTTATCCATTCAAATTATTCCAGAATTCATTGATCACCATCCAGTGTTTATGAAGTAGATTATTGTAGTAAGAACTAAACCATTGCGCTACTGCAGATGCCTCCTGGTGGGTACCAGAGACGCCCGGCAATGGACAGAACTAAATACAGCATTTTCATTCAAATATTTTATAAATTGTGCCATTGAATGGTGCATATTAGATGATTAAGGATTGCATGCCAGATGATTGGAATGCACAACTTCTAATAAAGTTTTCTTTAATTTTCACATAGCATTCAGAATGGGTACCTGTACACTTTACAGGCTCTTTCACCAGCAGATAACAAATAGGTCTTTATTAACATAACATGTTTCGGAGCACAAATAATAAGACTGTTTTGCATTAGAACAAAACAGTTATTATATGTGTGAAGAAACATGTTATGTGAGCAAGCTGCTTGTAGTCTAAGATCCTACTGCAGAATATTGCGCTCATCGAGTATTTGCTAAAAACTAAATTTTTACTCATATTTATGATTAGGAGAACATATACCTACCAGGTTGCCTATAAAAATGTGGCCGCTAGTAGGTTTTTAGAAACATACTATGTCGATGAAGAATGAATTATGTCGTATAACATAGTAAATCTGTACCTTACCTGGTCTCATCTTATGTTACCTGCCACCTTCATCCAATTTTCGCGAGCTGAATCTCTCAATGTCAATGTCATATCTTTCAAATTTTTGTCTTTAAAACCACGTCAAAAATTTCCTAGTGAATTTAATTTAATTTTATAAATATTGATTTCAACTAATCTAAACAAGTTACTAACTGTTTAAACAAATTAAAAGATGTTAAGAGAGATTAATCAAAGTTTAAACAAGTAAAAAAATTGATAGTACCTACAACAGCGCAAACGAAATGAAATGATTTATTTATTTGTAAAGGTCACTAAATGGCTCTTACAAACGACAGTAAGTACTTAAAACAAAAAAATGTCATTGTTTCTATATTTACATGTACTGCCAGATTCGCAAAGCAATAAGTAGAACCGAAAGAAAGAACCTGGCAATAAAACTCTCGGTCACTCTTTTTCAATAATTGATTTACACATTTTCTTAAGACTAAATGTGGACAAATGTACATTGGTCTCGTGTCAAAACCAAAAAGCGTGTAAAAAGCAAAAAAATAAGTTATAGTCACCTAAGTACAAAATATGCTACAATTACGGAATTTTAGGAGGTGCCTACATCTTGCTCAAGCCAGACACTTTTATCATTAAGGTAATCAACTGTCTTATAATATGCTTTTTGACATAAAGCGGTCTTTATAAAGGTTTTAAATTTATTGTCGGGCATACAAAGGACCGATTCAGGCAATTTATTATAAATGCGTATACCTTCCCCCTTGAAAGAATGACTAACCTTGCTAAGCTGATAACACGGAGGGAGTAGTTTATTTTTATTACGTAGATTTGTCTGTAACGTCACCTACTTTAGTATAGCTACATATATTTTTCCTGACATACAGTATGTTTCAAATATAAATTGGGAAGCTACAGTTAAAAATTGTTTCTATATCTGCTGCATTTACCCAAAGTAGTATTCCATAGGACATTAAGCTATGGAAGTAACCAAAGTAAACTAGCCTAGCAGTAGCTACATCTGTCAACTGCCTAATCCGTCTCACAGCATATGCAGCAGAGCTAAGCTTATTAGCTAAAATGGTGATATGGTCACCCCCTGGTAATTTAGAATCTATTGTTATTCCTAAAAAGGTAGTGTTTTTTATAAATTCTAACCTTTGGCTACCCAGCATTAATTATGTAAGCATCCATAGCCTAATATCTAAAACCTAATGAGTTAGTCTAACGTCCCGACAAGACATTCTTATTATTATTGAGTCCACTCTTAACACCAGTACAAGTAACAGCGCTTTTGGCTTTGCTGGAGTGGTTGACGGGGAGGCTAATAGATTGTTTTGCAGTTTTAAAGAAAGGAGAACAAATAATACGATTAAGACCCTTGGAATTCAAATGGGTAGCTGTGTCTTTAGTAAGCAAATCTTCTGGTATGTATATCAGAAGAGAAGTGGCTATGAAGAGTCAGAATGATAATCTTTATCTAAATTATTCCAGAATTATTTATAGATCAGTTTTCTTTAATTTTCACATAGCATTCAGAATGGGTACACTTAACAGGCTCTTTCACCAGCAGATAACAAACAGGTCTTCATCGACGTAGTATGTTTCGGAGCACAAATAATAAGACTGTTTTGCATTAGAACAAAACAGTTATTATATGTGTGAAGAAGCATACTATGTGAGCAAGCAGCTTGCTGGTACATTGAAGACTATGACATTGACAGTGACAGATTGCAGCCACTCCCAGCTCGCGAAAGTTACCATTCCGCCGATAATCTTCAATGCTAAACCGATATCCTTTACTTCTTGGGTCAAAAACTTAGGTTTGTATATTGACACCACGCTCAACTGACAAGCTCAGGTTGCCGGTGTGTGTCAGAGGGAAACGGGCAGCTTACGGGCGCTTTATCGCTTGAAGAACTTCCTTCCAGCCATAACAAAGGCTGCGCTTATGCGTTTGTTGATATTTCCTGTCATAGACTATGGTGATGTGTGCAATTTCGGCCTGAATGCAGATCTACTCAATAAACTTGACTCTCTTCTCAATAATTGCATTCGATTCGTCTACAATCTTCGTAAGTATGATCATGTTTCGGAATTCCGCAATGAGTTGGGGTGGCTATCCATACGCAAGCGTCGTAGCTTGCGTGCTGTGACTATGCTTTACTCCTTCCTAAATTCTCCCAATGTCCCATCATATCTTACTCAATACTATGAATTTCTTGGCTCCAATCATAACAAAAACTTGCGCTCTTCAAACAATCTTCTTTTACATTGTCCTTCTCACACTTCTAGCCTTGTTCACTCTTCATTCTACGTACAGTCTATTCTTCTCTGGAATGTGCTTCCGTTGGAAATTAGGATGTCAACCAGCCGCTTCGTTTTCAGGAAGAAGGTATATGAATTATATCGTGACTCATTAACAGAGTCAGTTCTGATCATGTCTTTCCTATCCTATACTTAATGCAGTCATAGCTCATAGTTGTGTTTTATTAGTTTATGTATAGTATATAGACATAATGTACGGATATTCCTTAGACACTTAATATATTAATAATACGTAGTATATATTATGTAGGTTTATGGGCGTAATATATGTATGTATGTATGTTTGTGTATGTATGTATGTATGTGTGTGTGTGTGTGTTTGTTAGTATTAGCTATGTATGTAGTTATTAGTATTTAAGTTTATTGATTATCATTATAAATTATTACCCCCGTCTGACCTGTTTCTCTAATGTCATTATAACTATCATAACCTCTAAGCACCTACTACAAGTTCTCTCTGCATCACCCTAAGGTTGACAGTTAGACAATGCCTATGGCATTAAGTCCGCCTATGTACTGTTACTGTGCATGAAGTGTAAATAAATAAATAAATAAAGTTGCATGAAAGTGACAGGTAAGATGAGATGAGACCAGGTAAGGTACAGATTTACTATGTTATACGTCATAATTCATTGAACGCATTCTTCATCGTCATGGTATGTTTCTTCACACATATAATAACTGTTTTGTTCTAATGCAAAACGGTCTTATTTTTAAAATTTATACCTACATATTTATTAAAGTCTTAGTAAAAAATAGAAATATCGCTATCCTCGTCTGACTAATGATGTTACGCGCTAACTGTCTTTCACTCTACCTTCAATATTTACCATCTTTAACAGCCAGCAACCCTTATTTGCAGCCAGATTTAATTAAGCAACCGTTTATCATAATAAACAGAAAAAAAATAGCTTTAATTTGATATATAAATAATAAATGTACGTTGTGAACGCATTAATGTAGGTATCAAAATCATACCTGTTTGCACCTGGCTGCGAAGAGGTGCGGTCAAGTGCGCAACGGCAACCATGATTTTTCAGAGTCTTTATATATATTGCCGTGAAGTGGACGATATTTTATTTAAAAAACAAGTGAGCGAAATTTTGTCCCCAAAAACAATTAACAATAATTTAATTAAAATGACTAGCGGCCACATTTTTATAGGCAACCTAGTAGGTATATATTCTCCTAATCATAAATATGAGTAAAAATTTAGTTTTTAGCAAATACTCGATGAGCGCAATATTCTGCAGTGGGATCTTGTACTATTGCTGGTAGATTGAAGACTATGACATTGACAGTGATAGATTCCAGCCACTCCCAGCTCGCGAAAGTTGGATGAAAGTGACAGGTAACATAGGATGATACCAGGTAAGGTACAGATTTTCTATGTTATACGACATAATTCACTGAACGCATTCTTCATTAACATAACATGTTTCTTCACACATATAATAACTGTTTTGTTCTAATGCAAAACAGTCTTATTTTTGTCAACTTTTCTTTACAGATTTTAAGGTTAAAAATGATTATTTTATGTTTAAGCATACTTGGGTTGAGACGTCACTAATAACATCGGAAACAAAGAATAGTCACTTGAATATTACGTCATAGAACAATGCCAATACAATCTGTACATAATAATGAACACATGAACAGACAAAACAACCTGAGTAGCTTTTTAATATTCTTTGCAAACAGCGTGTATAGCGCTATAAAACAGAGCGAAGTTTAACGATTTCCTATCAAACGTCTGACGGCTGTAAATATATCTTAGAGCTAGAAGCATTCCTAATAACATATACCATCACGCCGGTTTTTAAGGAGGGTTGACACAAGTATATTATCATTACAGGAAGAAAAGAAATCATGAGCAATAGTTTGATAAGTACCTGTTTTAAATGATGTTAGTTGCAATGAGACTAAGATCTTAAAGAAGAGACCCAAGCTCATCTGCATATCCGTACAAATAATAATTCGTGTAAACCTGCCGCTCAACGAACCGGTTCCGTTTCCCCGAATGCAGCAATAAGCTTAAATACCCTCGATCACGTGGGTTACCATCTACCAATAAAGTGGGCGGGTAAGATGCTTTTGATCACCTCATCGAGAGATTGTATTTATTTCTATAATGTAGCCTGCATGTCAATCCGAAAACTACTGAATGGATTTTAATGAAACTCGACAATTCTAGTTATACACCAGAATTACCAACCACACCGACCTGTGTAAATTGGCCAAAATCCTATCATTTGCGAATATAATGCAATAAAACTTCATCGAGTTTATGACATTTTATGTTAAATAAACGTGTAATGTTATAAATAAAAGAAAATGAAATAGTAAAAAAGAGAATCAAATACTTAGTTAAAATATCAAGGGAACTTACCTATACTTTAACATCACAGTGGAAATTAATGTACAAAAAATTACCGAACGTTTCACAAAATAATCACACGACCTCACTCTCAGCTTCACTATTTAATTAATGAAGTTTTTTTATCTTAAAATTATAAAATGAACAACAAACTGCGCTATTGTAGCGTTTCTGTACCTAATGCGACTGCTTTACAGCAAAGAAACTTGGTAGGATATTTAAAACACAAAGCCATCTAGACTGAAACTGTGTAGAACTTGTCCTATAACTACTAGATAACTGATACCTGAAATACCTATATTAATTAGTTTTTAAAGGTACTTATTTGTAAATAGGAACACATGGAAATATACGAATTCGAAACTTTGCAGTTCGTAGAGTTGTAAACTTCGTACGGCGATATTTGACCGATTGAAAAATGATCTTGATCGATCGGACGAAACTGAAGGGTTACATAATTCATACAACATGCAGCACTATAATATACCTACAAGTATTTATACTGCAGTAAGCTAACTTTAAAATGATAAAAGTTGATGAAACTTCTGCAATTATTAATTGTAGTACTTTCCTACGGATAAGTTTTCAGTTAAACGCCCACAATAGACAGGAGTTTAATTTGAACTTAAGCTAGACTAGCTAGCAATTGTGATTTTTTACTTACTGACCGAATAGAATTTTTTTAAAGTTCAACATTCAAATAAATGGGCATAGGGACCAAGTTCTTAGACGTCCAAGTCCTCGGTTACCGGGAATAGGATCTTAATCGCAGTAACTGGGAACCAGGAAATGTACCTATTGGCCAAAAGTGCGTGTTTTCAAACATAATATAGACATTCGTTAAAAGTTAAATACCTACCTACCTAATAAGCGGGCGTTTCCCAGAAAAAGAAACATGTCAGACAAATAAAGTTGAGAAGAAAAGTAAAGATCCTACAATACGGCGGCACTGGCTACTGTCGCTTGTGTTTAGATAATATTAAAGTAATAAAACAGTATGACTTCTAATCTCCTTGATATCACCGTATTTAAATGAACTGAGCTTTGAATGAACACTCTTTTTATTAGGCGGTAAATATATTAAATCTCACGACAAACTCCTCAAATAAACATTATGTTTATAATATCCACTCGCCCATTGTTATTACGAGGTTAATATTATAATTTACCTAAATATTTTCATGCACAGACACAAGCAACATTAATTATGTTTAATTGTAATCATTAGATAAGATATAAAATATATTTATAATAATTTATTTAACGAAAGAAAATAAAAAAGCTGTCATGCATTCTCGCTAAAGCACCGTCATTTACGCTATCGGGTCACGAAGATTACCTGAAATGTATCTGTGTAGGAAAGAATATTGAAAAAAAAACTCACTGCCAATGGAAAGGTCCTGTGATTCCCTCTCGAAGTCGGTCCTTCAAGGAGCGCTGCCGCGAAGGTCCAGGCCCGGGAGGTAACATGCCCGCACCGGCTGGCACCGGCACCGGGGGCGAAGGCGGAGGCGCGCGCGCCGGCGACGACATCACTGATCACCGCGGAGTACGCGCACTACCAACTCCTCACTAACATCACACCGCTTCACTATCAACGTGCGCTGCAACACAACAGAAACCACCAAAGCCACGTAAATAAAGCAAAGCGGAACATGTAACGCAAATTAAGTAGCAAAAACGAATAAAATATTTATTTACAGTACATATTTTGCACAGAAAAAGGCAGCATACAAGGTAGCGTGACAACTTGGGAAGTGACGAGTGAACGTGACTGATTATAACCTAAAAACTGAATAATAAAATAGTACTTTAAACTGGTATTTTCTGTTCTAACTAACACGGTAAACGTTTTTTAGGCAGAATGCGAGACTTAGTTTATCGTACGGTATTATAATTTATGCTGGTGATTTCAGTAACGACTCATATGGCGGCGCTACCAACGTTGCTAAACTGTGACAATATTTCTGTCAATCGGAGCCTAATTTGGAGGTTCAATAGATGACTAATAGAAGTTGCGATAGAGATACAGCCCTGGGCCTGCCAGTCTCTGTTAACCCGTACGGTCTCGTCCCCAGACCCAGGCGGATGTAGTAAGTATCTCATGCAGCCCGAATTATGTGCATAATCATTACACGCAGATACATCGTAAAATACTTAACAATTTTTTTTCCAGCTGCTCGTTCTGTGTACTATTGCGCCTGTATGTTTATGGATGCAATCATCAACGTAATATCTAGCTATAACGCTATTTTCAGGCGCTTCTATAGCGTATTAGATAAAATATATCTAGCTGGCGATGACGTACTGATGAGTAGTTATACTGTCGATTGATGGAAATTGTTATTTTCACACATATTGAACAAAAACACTTTACTTTATTATTGTTTATTGTTAGGAGGAAATCAAGTAAGTGAATAAAAGTAAAACTATATACTTAGTGCGTGTAAAGTACGTATTTCTGTTGCATATAATAGTTAGTTACGTGCAATGCACTACATATAAAGTACTAGAGAACGCAAGCGTTTCAACTCGCGTCGTTTAGTTTTCCCGTTAAACAACCCATTCCCTACAAATTATAAGGATTAAAGTAATTCATATCTTGGTATAATCTGAGTACCAATTAAAGTTATCATCGATAAAGCCGTTTTATGTAATACCCAAACAAACAGGCACGAAGAAAAATAACTTGGTCTTAAGTAATTTTTTATATTTTTTATTATTTTTTTTTTTTTTTTTTTATATTTGGTTCACCAAATTGACGCCGCCCGCCTGGTGGTAAGTCGTGACGACGTCTAGCGATTGTGGGCCACTCTCACAGCACACATTACTATTGAGAGTGGCCCTCAACTTGACGACCTACTGATGTGCCTCTTCACGCTCCGCTTAAAGAACCCAGGATTATATGTGGGAGGAAACACGTGCACAGGCAGGGCGTTCCAGGCCACTATCGTTCGGCAGAGAAACGAACGTTTAAAACGTTCGGTTCTCGCGAACATGCTATCCACTGTGTGGGGGTGGCATCTCTGCCCGGCACGAGTCGTTCGGGATCGGAAGGAAGAGGGTGGGATCAGATTGAAGAGCTCTTCAGAACACTCGCCGTGGTATATACGGTAGAATGCGGCCAAGGAAGCTATTGTTCGGCGCTGAGCTAGCGGCTCAAGGCTTCCCGTTACCTCCGGACAACCTATAATACGGATAGCCCGTCGCTGCATAGCGTCGAGAGCGTCCAGCAGATACTTCGCGGAGCCGTCCCAGAGGTGAGAGCAGTATTCGACGCAGGGTCTAATCTGCGTCTAGTACAGCAGACACCTCTGGTTCGGTGTAAAGAATCTCTTTACCTTATTCAGTATTCCTAGTTTCCGCGAAGCTAGCCCTATACATCTTTCGATGTAGTTTTTATTATTGAGCTCTCGACGAACGTCTATGCCAAGGATATCAAGGTTGTCCTTCATTGGTAATAATGCATTCTGAAGAGACGGTAGGGGAAGGAAAGGGGATTTCTTCGCAGTAAATGCACACGCCTGTGTTTTGCGGGCATTGAACTCGACCAGGTTCTCTCGACGGTCGAGATCAGCCACGAGTCGTCGTCTCTCCTCCTCAATCTCAGATCGCCCCGCCGTCGGACGAACCGAGTAACTCCCGTGCAGTGTGCTGTCATCTGCATAGCAATGAATGTTCCCGAGGGATAGCATATCATTGATATGCAGAAGAAAGAGAGTTGGTGATAGTACGGACCCCTGCGGTACCCCGGCATTCACTTGCAAGAAGCGAGAAGCCTGGCCATCGCAGAGGACCCGCACTCGGCGCTCGTTTAAAAAGCTGGCAATCCAGCTGCACAGTTGAGGAGGTAGACCATATGCCGGAAGCTTGGAAAGGAGCGAAGCATGCCAGACCCTATCGAAGGCTTTGGCGATGTCCAGGCTAATAGCCAAGGACTCGCCGTGCCTTTCCATAGCCCCACCCCAGACATGCGTTACGAATGCCAGAAGATCACCCGTTGATCGCTTTGGCCTGAAGCCGTATTGTCGATCATTGATTAACGAGTGATCCTCTAGGAATTGCATGAGCTGCTTATTTATAAGGAGCTCAAGCACCTTGCAAATGACTGAGGTGACAGCTATGGGTCGATAGTTGCCTGGATCGGACCGATCCCCTTTCTTGGGGATCGGTTGTACGTTCGCCTCCTTCCAGACCTCCGGCACGAGCCCTGAAGAGTATGACAGGCGGTACAGACGCGTTAATACTGGAGACAACTCAGCTGCACATTTTCGTAGCACCACCGCCGGAATGCCGTCAAGCCCACTGGCTTTCCGCGTGTCGAGTGACCGCAGCACTGCCCGTACATCACATTGCCTGATAACAATATCAGGCATTGTGTGGCCACAGTTGGCGATGGCGGGGGGCTGCAGGCCACGGTCGTCGACCCGGGAATTAGCCGCAAAGAGGTCTGCGAGCATATCCGCTTTCTCTTGGGCTTTGTGAGCCAGTGTTCCATCTGGGTAACGCAGCGGTGGCAGCGAGGGCTGACAAAAGTTAGATTGCACGGCTTTGGCCAGTTGCCAGAATCCACGGCTGCCCGTGGGATGGGAAGTGAGCTCCTGACCAAGCCGCGCGACGCGCTGGGCATCCGCTCTCTTAAAGGCCCTCTTACTCGACTTTGTGGCCCGGTTGTACGCTGCTTTGAGGTGGCCCACGTTTGGGTCGCGCACAGCCCGGGCCCTGATCCAGGCGCGATATGCCGACTGTTTTTGTCGAACAGCTTTGGCACAATCTCGCCCGAACCAGGGACGGGCTCTGCGGATACTGGCGACATCAGTGAAAGGGATGTAATAATCCATCCCTAAACTGATCTCGCCAGCAATAGCAGAAGCACTATCCGAAGGAGCCTTTCCTACAAAGCAGCGCTGGCTCCAGGGGACGGACGCATAATAATCGCGTAGACCGTCCCAATCCGCTGACGAGTAGTGCCATAGTCGTCGTGACGTTTGTACAGGACGTGCAGGAGGTGACACCTTCATGCCAGCGTGAACAACACAGTGGTCGGAACTACCCAGTGGGGCTCCTACCGAAACACTGTACTGGGCTGGGCAACTCGTCAGAAGTAGATCCAGCAGAGCGGGCGCGTGATCTGACCTGTCTGGTATCCGGGTGATCCCGCATACCATCTGGGTCAGACCGTGGGAGAGAGCGAACGCATGGGCGGCTCTACCCGCATGATCAGTCTTGAGGGACCCCAGCCATTCAATGTGATGGCCATTGAAGTCCCCCAGAAATACTAGGTCAGCGTTCGGGAACCGCACCTGCGCTTCATCAGCCGTCTCGCTGAGGTACTGGAAGAGCTTTGTTGTCTCAGAATCCCCTGTGTGGGATCGGTAGACGCACACGTAGATCTGGCTCATAGAGTCATGGTCTACGTGCAGCCAAAGGACGGAATTGGAGGGGTTCTCTAGGCAGTGCAACCGGCGGCAGCAAACATCCGCCCTAACGAACACGCACACCCCGGCTTTGTCTCGAAATTGTTCCTCGATGACATAGCCGGGGTAACACAGGTAAGACGTGTCGTCAGGGCGGCGTATTTGTGTCTCCGTGAGGAACATCACAGCGGGCCGTGCCGTCTCAAGGTGGTGGTGGACGGTATCGAGGTTCGCATGGAGTCCACGGACGTTAGTGAACTCCACCTCGAATTTATTAAGCTTTCTTTAATATATATAATCAACAGTATATTACAATTTACAAATTGTATGATATGTACCCAGAGATCGAAACTGTATATTATCTTTGTAGGTAGCATAGCATCAAGGGTTATCGCTAGTTTAAATATTTTTTTTTAATTTAATTTTATTGAAGTACAATGCTGACTGAGTGACTCTGAAAATTTTTGTTTATTGACACAAGGGGAATCCTAGATATATCTTATAACTCTTATAACCTATAAGCGATTCTAGGCATTTTCTCACGACCATTAATTAAAGACAAGCGCATCAAACACAAATATCCGGATTCAAATGTATACAAAAAAGGAAGAGATGTATCCTACATCTCTTCCTTTTTTGTATACATGTTATACTAGCTTGTTATACCTTGTTGAATAGCTAATGAAACGTAGATATTTTGAAGCGTGTCTGCAGCCTAGCTGTCATATAGATTTTTTTTTTACTATTGCTGGTTGAAGTTTGATTTGTACTGATTTTTTATTGATGCTATAACTATCAATCTTCTATCTACGACCAATTTAGTTGAGGTAACTCTAATTTTATTTTTTATAATGATGAAGAAACTAATCTGCTACACAAAAATCGTATAAAAATTAAAATTAGAACAAAAATAAACGAAAAAGATAGGCCAATAGACAAGAAATCGGCATTTTTAAAAAAAAATCTTCAAAGCGTTATAACTTGAAAAGGGTTAGGTTGGGGGGCAGAGGTCCAAGGTGAAATTTGTCAGAAATGGTGGGAACTACCACCCCTGAACGAGTTCGCACGACTTACCAGGTAACCCTGTATATAATTAAAAAATGCTTAATAATAATTAAAAAATGGAGAGCGCGCAAAATTTATTTTTTAACATTTTTCTATATACTATTAAAAACACATTTTTAAAGTTTATATAAAGATTTATTGACTGGCCCTGGATTCCGAGATTTTACCATTTTTATGCCTTACTGCACTCCACTAATTAGCAAACAAAATATTGGCAAAAAAACCTGTTATTTTCCACATCATATTTAAGTAACTATAGAATTAACTCGTCCACTATGTAGACACATTTCATCGCATATGACTTTAATTTCATTAATACAAGTCTAATTCAGCAGATACTCCTAATCAAAACATGATTTATTTATTTTTAAGTTCCTCAGTAATAAAAACGCAAACATTTCTCGAGTGTATATGAAAGTAAATATAATATCCTGTTTGTATTTGCTATCTAACTTGAAAAGAAAAAAATTAATAAACATCTGGGGAGCAGGCACGCGACATTGTACCTTGACCTAATTTAATTTTGCAGTGCTTCAGTGTACTGATTCAATCCGAGGGCAATCAATATCAGAACGCAATGTTGCGAATGTTACCAATATGAAAATTTAACAACCAGTTATTTGTAATTTACAGATACCTATGAACAAAATCAATAAATATATATATAATAAGTAAGTATATTTATGAAGAGTGAAGTTTCTGGAAACTTAAGGAGCCCTTTGAACGAAAAGTTTTGTTGAGAATACACTGAAACGGACAGGGCGATAGCAAGGGGCGAAAGCGGCTATTGATCGACCCTAACACCCTCGCCCCGCGTGCCCCGCACCTCTCCATCGTCCCAGCTCACCTTACGTAAGTCCAGCTGATCGCACCCACCCTGTAACCTTGGCAACGAGACCTATGCACACATATGTACGCAAATTATATACAACTATGTAAAACAGTCTTTCGAGTAACACAATAATAAGAGGTTCAAATAAGGTTAAAGTTAAATAACTATAATCTGGTCAACGGACTGCATTGAAGTTCTATATTTATTGCGCATTTTCATAGAGACTCAGACATTTTAATTTCCTGCAACAAGCTAACCCACCATTGCATGCCAATTCGTTTAACGGTATTGGCAGTATTGGTTCCTGTGAAAACTCCGTAGAACTTCTGGAATACCTATAGATGCTATTATTTTAGTAGTACTTATGATTTTTCACACGAGAAATATCTAAAAAAATTCAATATAGACCTTTGTACTCTTAAGATTTTGTACAATGTTGCCTCTCATTAAATAAACATGAACTGTAGTAAAATGAACTAACGATTAAAATATATTCCGACTGGTATTTATCTTCTTTATTACAATAACAAATTGCACGGATTTCGGGAATACTTTTAAAACAAACTTCGGACATAAATACGAGGTCTTGAACGTAGTATACGCAAACACGCGTATTTATGTATATTTTACTACCAACTTAAATCCCATGAGTTTATGTTTTTCCGAGAGATATAAATGAGTCCAGACGAGCAAAATGAATATTATTACCATAACTACGAATAAACTGAGGAAAATGCCTCAATATATTACCTAATAAACTCAGCTAATCTTGCGTTTTGTTGATGCTATACATACATATTACCAAATGATTCATATACATCTACATGATTATGTTTATTATGTATATGTATAAATATAATTACACCGATTTAACTGTTTAATGCCCTATCCGATATAGTTTTAATGCTGACCAAACAATACAAGAAAAATCTTGTTTGAATTTTTGAGGAAAAGTCGCATTATACAAAAATGTAAAATAGGGACATTTGTTCTCACTAGTTAGCTTTTATATCCCCAGCACTTCCTTTGCGAGGGGAAAGCCACATTCAGTACCTACACCGGGCTTTATTCATAGTCACGGGGAACGACGGAAGTACGTCGCGGACGACGGAAGTACTCGGGATTTCTACAAAGTTTCATTAGTTCCATCACGCACCACGGCGAGACAGGTGAAATTATGCAGACAAAATTTATGACTCTTACCAAACATGGTGCCTATATTAATGAAACTGTTAAATGGAAAATACAAAGATGAGTATCACAAAGAATTGCCTGTTAGAACAACAATGTTTCAGATGTTTGATCAGTGTCGCTCAATACTGCGACCTTGTAGCTGGGACGCGCTTGCTCGAAACCGAACGGCGAACCAACCAACAGTATTTGCGAACAGCTGATTGAAACATACTTTCTATCAACAACTTCTTAACACAAACAAGATTTCGAAAACACAGACATTGGCAGTTTATCACTACCATACCGTATGTGGGTGCAGTGGCTACTTACTTACTAAACAATAACGAAGTATTACTACCACTTTAATCGTGGATTGAAATATTAATCTATTAGAATAAACTTGTTATTTGTTATAATATAAATAAATGTGTAAAACACATGAATTACCTAGACTATAAATAGCACAATTTAATTTACAACTAAATTCTACCACACATTTAAACCTATAAAACTTCACCACGGTGAATAATGAATCTAGAAATCCTAAATACATGTAAAAGAAATCAAAAATAACAACATAATGGGCATGATGATATTGTTGAAAACGACTAATGAACGATTAGTGCAGATAAGCATCTAAAGTGTGGTCCATGCATATATGCAACGAACCAAGGAAGAAGAACAATATTCATTTGAAGAGGCGCAGACGGGAGCTTTAATATCATAACGCGCACACGGTGTACTCCGATGGTTGAGATCGTGCAACTGCTCGGGCAGCAGACAGCAGACGGTATGAGGAAGGCGAGGCGGGGCGACAGGAACGCGCGCTGTGTGGGCGGCGAACTGAGGTGGCGCCCAATGTGGGCCCGGGCCACCCCGACCGTCACCTCTCTCGTATAATCACAAGACAATTTTTTCTACACCCACCTATACTGATACATCAGATACTTCGTTATAACACCTCACTCGTGCGGAAATCAAAAAAAAATAACCGACGACATTTAAGTAATTAATAATGTTTCTGACGGTGACTTAAACAACGTTTTATAAATGAATTTTATCTACACTAACGATTAAATTTAGGACGCAATTTCCTCCAAATAATCTAACAATAACCCTCCGTGTATAACGGATACATAGGTAGGTGGTATGTTACACGAATAGATCAATACAGCCGCATATATGAGGTTTCGCATGTTTAGTATACTCGTAGGTACTGCACGACCATACTTTAGATAGGTATTGGATAACTTTTAGTCATTTACGCCAACAAAATTGCATTTGCTTCCGTGAGAATGGACTTTAAACGGTTTATTTGGTTATTACAAGCGTAAATACCGTATATTCATTCCATCTGGAACACTCAAATACTTTTTTTATAGTGAACACACACATTATAGTGAATTGTGTGATGAACGTGGTAGGTACGAAGGTGGATTGAAAAAATTTAGTTCTAAAAATCAAATTTACCCACATTATTTAGTTCAGTTCAGACCTGTTAATTGTGTGAAGTTTGAAACGTGTGCGATAATTAGTTTTAATTTTATAAATTTATTAACAAAGCAATCTGACATCATTTCCGAAAATGGAGCAAATCGAGCAGCGTGCCGTCATTAAGTACCTCCATAAGAAGGGGCTGTCATCAAAAGCCATCCATGATGATATGGTCAGTACATTAGGGGATTGCGCTCTTTCATATTCATCCGTCAAAAAATGGATAGCAGAATTCAAGCGTGGTAGAGAGAGTGTGAAAGACGATCCCCTCTCTGGAAGGCCTTCGACGTCCACTAGTGACGAAAATGTTAAAAAAATACTCGCCTTAATTATGGGAGATCGCAGATTGAAAATTAGAGAGATAGTCGAGATTATAGGCATCTCTTATGAACGTACTCAAAACATAATAGTCAACGTGTTGGGTTTCTACAAGGTGTCTGCGAGGTGGGTTCCGCGACTGCTTTCAGTTGAGCAAAAAAAGATGCGATTGACTATTGCACGCGTCTGTTTGGAGTTATTTGAAGCTGATGAATGTGATTTTTTGAATCGTTTTGTTACTATGGACGAAACATGGGTTCATTACTGTACACCGGAAACAAAACAACAATCAAAACAGTGGAAAAGACCTGGGTCACCACCCCCCAAAAAGGCTAAGTCGATTTTGTCGGCAAGTAAGGTGATGGCTTCAGTATTCTGGGACTCGAAGGGTGTGATTATGGTTGATTATCTTGAAAGGGAGACTATAAACTCTGATTATTACTGCACCTTACTACGTCGTTTACGAGAGGAAATAAAAGCAAAACGTCCAGGAATGATCAGAAGAAAAGTCCTGTGTCATCAAGATAACGCTCGTGTTCACACGTCTGTCCAATCAATGGCAGAAATTCACAACTGTGGCTTTGAACTGTTCGGTAACAGTTCAAAGCCACAGTTGTGAATTTCATCCACCTTATTCACCTGATCTGGCACCGTCAGACTTTTTTCTGTTTCCTAACCTAAAAAAGCACTTGGGAGGTCAAAGATTTTTGACAAATTACGAGGTCAAAGCAGCAGTAGACGCATATTTTGACTCTAAGGAAGAATGAATAATTTTTTTTCAACGGGTTAAATGCTTGGGAGGGAAGATGGCAAAAGTGCATTGAACTTGATGGTTATTACGTTGAAAAATAAAAATATATTTCATTTATTATGTATTTATTTTCTTGGTTAGGCCGATTACTTTTCAATCCACCCTCGTACCTACCTTACTTATTGGCTGTCACCTAAAGTTACCATACAGGAAAGGTCGCAGATTCGAGTCCTGCCGATGACATCGTTTTAGATAATTACATAATTTATAAGTATAAATGTTTGAAGAATAGTAGAAGCAAACTCATCATCCACCGAGCCTTTTTTCAACGCCGTTGGGGTTGGATTTCCATCCTAACTGCGATTCCGCTGAACTTCGGTATTTACCGTGAGGCGACTGTCATCTGACCTCCACAACAACCCTTGGTCGATATCGTTAAGTTCTGTAGTTAGACCGGTCGGATTTATGTTTCGGGCTCCAACTACCCCTAACGACTGCCATAGATGTTTGTATGACAACCGGGACCGACGACTAAGACCGGCCTGGCTAACTTTTGCTTAACCTTTGCATCGTGTTAACCTAGTCAATAGTGTTACCTAGTCTTACCACGAGTGCCTCCCAAACTTATGCTTTCAAATACAAAAATATATCTAATCTAGTCTCAGTCAGGCATATGTCACTCGCCTAACAATCGCAAAAAAATACGTAACGTCAGCGACAACTTGAAGTTGTAAGTTAGTAAGGGTTGTTTTTTGTTTGTGATACGGCATAGACCATGTTGATATTGAGGCAATAACGTCATAATTATTGGTCAAATTATATATTGGTAAAATATTGGTCAAATGCTGGTACTTTCCTGACAACCCTAATAATGTTTACACAGAAACAAAAGAATGTGCTTTAATTAACGTCGGAGTGCAAGTTCTGTATGTAAGTACTATTTATTCCCTAGTCTGTGTCTCAGTCAAATGTCAACAAAAACAACTGTCAGTGATTTAGTAAAATCACTGACAGTTGTTTTTGTTGACATTTAATAAAGACGACGCTTTTTACAATCGTCAATTGTAACAATACAGTGAATCTGCGAGCAGACACAATGTTCTTGTTCAGTGAATAGAGCATTGGATTCTATAGTCCTTCCAAGAGAAGCCCTTACGTTTAAAGTAGGTTAAATGCAAAGTGACTACAAAGAAACGAATACATAATGTCTCAATTCCTTGAGTTTATCTGGAAACGATTTTGTATTTAAATTTATTTTTAACGAAGTTTAACCGACCGCGTAAATGTTTAAGGGATAAATTTAAATGCACAGCAAAAATCTTATCGCCCCTCAATTTATAAGCGGATTTTTATTCAATGCAAATAAACCAATTGTTTAAAAATACACATTAATAGTGTGTTGTATTTTTCTTCAAATGCGTCTAAAAAGATGTTTAATGTACAAAAAATATGATTTGTACCTATAACAAAATATACTGATTGCGCAGAAAAACTTAATAAAGTCCGATCCGACTTGGATAGGTTAGGTTCCTTTAGTCTTCGTGGTTATTTTTTTTAACACCTAGAAATGGTCTTAGATCAATCCGATTTGGCTAGGTTGCTTTTTTAACGTGGTCGGTGATGCATTTACCGTCCCGCTGCGGGGGGGAGCGGGACGGCTTCGTGTGGGACTCCCGGCCCTAGGATGGAAAACCGCCGGACTACCCACTAAAACCTATCCACGGTGTTTCTCCTTCGCCTTAGCCGGGCCGCCGGATAGGCAGGAACTGTTAAGCAACGGCGGCCCGGCAAAGGGGCGCTCTTTCGAGCTCATCTCGGGGGGGCTGAACCCCCCTAAACAACACAGAAGCGACGCCCCCGAAACACATAAGGGGCGTCGGACTCCTCAGGGCCCCCCGACCCACCACGCACGGCCCTATCAGTCGGGGGCTTGGGCGTAGGCAATGCGCCGTCGCCCCCTGACTGGTGCCCGCCGGGGCGGAAGCGTACGGCCTGCACGCTCCCGCTCACGCAGGGCCTCTCTCTTCGCCGCCATCACCTCCCGAGCGAAGGAGGCGATGGCGGCCCAACATTGGTCGCTGCCGGCCATAGACTGGATCAAGGCCGGCAGCGAATCTACTCTTCCAATAGTGCCCGTGAGAGCCAACCTCTACGCGTCCCAGGCGGCGCACACGATGCGCAATGAAGACAATCGGGCTCCGACAGAATCCCCACCACTTCCCACAGGAATTTTGTGAAACATCCGTGACCTGTGAGAAGTTGAGTGAGGAAGTACGTCGGAGCCCCCTGCGCGTGCTCCACCCACTGGCGGAGCACGGGGCCGATGGCCCCCACGAGCATCCAGCTCGCGGAGGGAACCTCACATCTCAAGGCCCATTGCCGGAACAGATCGTCGCGAGCCTCCTGTCTCCAGCGATCGACCTGCTCCGGCAACGGGCGACCTCCTTCTTGTCGCACCAGGACGCCCTCCTCGTAGAGATTAGGCTAGGTTAGATTAGCTTAGAATTCTTAAATTAATAGCTATGCGTCACGCAATTGCTTCTAAAATTAATACATTTTAAGGCAATTATTTGCTGCGCAATCAGTATTTTTGCTTAGGAAAGGGATTTTTTTTAGTACAAACCGAAGGTTTTTTGATTAGCAGTTAAATACTACCCAATATTTAATAGTCTTTGCCTATTCATTTTCGCAATGAAAACCATTTAGTTTTTCAAAAAAAAAATTTAGAGTTAAGGGACCCTTTCAATATCTCCGGGGTCTAAGTCATCCTGGTCTGCACGCGGTACACCTGCTGACGGTAACGACAAAAGACTCACCCAATATTACGTGGAACTCACAATGTGAGTGTCGAAATGTGGGCGTAATGTACGCTTCTGTCTGCCTCTCCGATGACAAATATGCGATTTTATTTTACACTTTGGAACGATACAATTTTCATAATAAAAGTAATCAACATGTCGTATGATATATTATTACGAGTGTGGATTGAAAAGTAATCGGCCTAACCAAGAAAATAAATACATAATAAATTAAATAAATTTTTATTTTTCAACGTAATCACCATCAAGTTCAATGCACTTTTACCATCTTCCCTTCCAAGCATTTAAAAAAAAAAGATTCTTCCTTAGAGTCAAAATATGCGTCTACTGCTCCTTTGACCTCGTCATTTGTCAAAAATCTTTGACCTACCAAGTGCTTTTTTAGGTTGGGGAACAGAAAAATGTCTGACGGTGCCAGATCAGGTGAATAAGGTGGATGCGGTAACAGTTCAAAGCCACAGTTGTGAATTTCTGCCATTGATTGGAAAGACGTGTGACCACGAGCGTTATCTTGATGAAACAGGAGACTTTTCTTCTGATCATTCCTGGACGTTTTTCTTTTATTTCCTCTCGTAAACGACGTAGTAAGGTGCAGTAATAATCAGAGTTTATAGTCTGACCCCTTTCAAGATAATCAACCATAATCACACCCTTCGAGTCCCAGAATACTTAAGCCATCACCTTACTTGCCGATATAATCGACTTAGCCTTTTTGGGGGGTGGTGAACCAGGTCTTTTCCACTGTTTTGATTGTTGTTTTGTTTCCGGTGTACAGTAATGAACCCATGTTTCGTCCATAGTAACAAAACGATTCAAAAATCACATTCATCAGCTTCAAATAACTCCAAACAGTCGCGTGCAATAGTCAATCGCATCCGTTTTTGCTCAACTGAAAGCAGTCGCGGAACCCACCTCGCAGACACCTTGTGGAAACCCAACTATTATGTTTTGAGTACGTTCATAAGAGATGCCTATAATCTCGGCTATCTCTATAATTTTCAATCTGCGGTCTCCCATAATTAAGTCGAGTATTTTTTTTTTTTTTTTTATATTTAGGTCGACAAATTGACGCCACCCGCCTGATGGTAAGCTGAGGCGACGTCTGGCAATTGAGGGCGACTCTCACAGTACACAGGAATACTATAGAGAGTGGCCCTCAACTTGACGACCCAGTAATGTGCCTCTTCACGCTTCGCTTAAAGAGCCCAGGGTTATATGTTGGAGGAAACACGTACGCAGGCAGGGCGTTCCAAGCCACCATCGTTCGGCAGAGAAACGATCGTTTAAAACGCTCGGTTCTCGCGAAGACGGTTTCCACGGTATGAGGGTGACATCTCTGCCCGGCACGCGTTGTTCGGGATCGGAAGGGAGAGGGTGGGATCAGGTTGAAGAGCTCTTCAGAACACCCACCGTGGTAAATACGGTAGAACGCGGCCAAGGAAGCAATTGTTCGGCGCTGGGCTAGCGGCTCAAGGCTTCCCGTTATTCGTCGAGTGCGTCCAGCAAATACTTCGCGGAGCCGTCCCAGAGGTGAGAGCAGTATTCAACGCAGGGTCTAATCTGCGTTTTGTACAGCAGACACCTCTGGTGCCGTGTAAAGAATCGCTTTACCTTGTTCAGTATTCCTAGTTTCCGCGAAGCTATCCCAATACATCTCTCAATGTATTTTGTGTTATTGAGCTCTCGACGAACGTCTATGCCAAGGATGTCTAGATTGTCCTTCATTGGTAATATTGCATTCTGAAGAGTGGGTAGGGGAAGGAAAGGGGATTTTTTCGCTGTAAATGCACACGCCTGTGTTTTGTGGGCATTGAACTCGACCAAGTTCTCGGTACCCCATTGGGAGATACTGTCGAGGTTTCGGTCGAGATCACCCACGAGATGTCGTCTCTCCTCCTCTATCACAGATCGCCCCGCCGTCGGACGAACCGAGTAACTCCCGTGCAATGTACTGTCATCTGCATAGCAATGAATGTTCCCGAGGGAAAGCATATCATTGATATGCAGAAGAAAGAGAGTTGGTGACAGTACGGATCCCTGCGGTACCCCGGCATTCACTTGCAAGAAGCGAGAAGCCTGGCCATCGCAGAGGACCCGCACTCGGCGCTCGTTTAAAAAACTGGCAATCCAGCTGCACAGTTGAGGAGGTAGACCATATGCCGGAAGCTTGGAAAGGAGCGAAGCATGCCAGACCCTATCGAAAGCTTTGGCGATGTCCAGGCTAATAGCCAAGGACTCGCCGAACTTTTCCATAGCCTCACCCCGTACATGCGTGACGAATGCCAGGAGGTCACCCGTTGATCGTTTTGGCCTGAAGCCATATTGCCGATCATTGATTAGCGAGTGATCCTCCAGGTATCGCATGAGCTGCTTATTAATTTTCGTCAGTAGTGGACGTCGAAGGCCTTCCAGAGCGGGGTTCGTCTTTCACACTCTCTCTACCACGATTGAATTCTGCTATCCATTTTTTGACGGATGAATATGAAAGAGCACAATCCCCTAATGTACTGACCATATCATCATGGATGGCTTTTGATGACAGCCCCTTCTTATGGAGGTACTTAATGACGGCGCGCTGCTCGATTTGCTCCATTTGCGGAAATGATGTCAGATTGCTTTGTTAATAAATTTATAAAATTAAAAACTAATTATCGCACACGTTTCAATCTTCACATAATTAACAGGTCTGAACAACTAAATAATGTGGGTAGATTTTATTTTTAGAACTAAATGGATCAGTGTTAGGCCGACTACTTTTCAATCCACCCTCGTATAATGTCTATATTATTATACTTTTGGGCGTGAGTTGTTTTTGAAAACAGGTCTTGTTGTATAGTTATAGTAGGTACCTATTTGATTGAGCGAAGCTTAGCGACTCATGTATTTGGTTTGTCCGCATACTCCTCCTAAACACCTGAACCGATCTCCTTCAAACTTACCACAGTGATAACGTGTGGTGCGAGGGTGGTTTAGAACAAAAAAAATTAAAATCGGACATACCATCGAGGAATAATCACTAAAAAATCAAAATCAAAAAAATAAATCGTTGTCGTTCGAAAATTTAACACTTCGCTCAATTTTTTGCAACAGCAGCATGCATTGCATACCTAGTATTATATGTCGTGGTGTATTATTCGGTACGCAATATTGATGTTCTGAATCTATAAAAGCTATCAGTGATTTTCACAACCTATCTGAAGATTTCAGATGACATCGATAATTTATATCGCTGTACAATCTCTGTACTTGGCCTTCAACTCAAATACAATTTTGAACTATAACCGAGACGTGTTGCCTGTACTATACGTATACGCTATATCGCTCATTTCAGGTATAAAACTTAACTACATAATCCCAAAAGTCGAGACTCGGCTCAATATTAAACCAGTTTCATGCACAAGCACAACACTTGAATACTTATTAGTTATGTATGAGACGTGATACCACGATCTAAGTTCGTTTGTTTACTCTCGTCATATACTTATGGCTATGTGTATCCAGAATCCAGATCCCTTTTTTATGTATTTCCTAAGGCCTGCAGAACCTGACCTGCAGAACTGCAAGTTAATAACGTCTGTTTTATAATTGTATGATTTTATTTATTATACAAATCCAGGTGGTCCATTATCAGACTCAGTCAACAGAAGGGATGCTATAGGTACCTGCTTGTGTAGTTGTTAATAAAAATGTAGGTAGGACCTAGATGGGCACAGTGTGTACAAGCCTAACGTCCCAAAGGCGAAGTCCTAAATGTATAATCAACCTTGATGTAGTGCGTCCGGCATGTTCGCTGACGCACACACAGATGATTTCTACGCAATTAGTAAGAAGGTGGCGTCAGTACTACGCCGAACAAGGGAAAGCACTTACAGCATCCTGAAGGTATATGCAGAGAGGCTGGATGGGCCGACTGTAGGTCCATCCAGACTCTCAGGTTTACCAAGCATCCAGCCAGGTTTATCATGCTGCATGTTAAAACGTGACCTTGGTGAATCTACCTGTGGAACTATCTATCTGTCTATTTTTTCTATTTAAATTTTATATTTTATTATGTTTGTTAATACAGGTTGTAAGGAAATTTTACTAACACACTATGAGCCCTGTAGCTTGATTGAAAATAAATGATAAAGTTGTTAAAAGAAAATCGCAATCTCAATTTATTTTCTTCTAATTCTAAGTAAGTACCTCGTTTGGGGATCCCCAAACGAGGTACTTTGAACTATTGATTACTGACAGACCCGTTGCACCGTTGAAACGTACACCTTGAGAAGTACGGTGGGTGACGCTTTTTTTTTAAATTCCGCGAGCACGCGGCCACTCCCATGTCCATTGCTGCGGGCGTCTCCGGTGACCCCAGAAGGTATTTCCAGTGGCGCCCAACGGACTTTGGCCAGCTGTGTGGCCTCTTCGGGGGTTTGGTTGGAATGAAAATCCCGCGTCATTGGGGTTGGGTTTTATCCCGCGTCGATGAGTGAATCTGGTTGCTTGCTGTGGGGCAAACGCCCCGCAGCACGCAACCCTTCTAGCCTGCTTCTGTAAGGACGGCGGGTGGCTATCCCGCCGTCCTCAGGCCCCGATCATGGAGGTCGATGGTCCTGGGCGTAGATAAGTCTGCGGCGCCCTGGCCGCTGAAAGAGAAACTTAGCGGGGAGGGTACGCTCTCCCTCTCGGCCGCCTCCTTCGCGAGCATGACTTGCTCGCAGAAGGACACGGCCGCGTTCCACCTACTCACGCTGGAGACCACGGCTTGGAGCATGGTTTCCAGCGAGAGGATATCCACGCCCAGACCCACTACGAGGTCCCGGCGCTGACTCGCCCACGCTGAGCACTCCACCAATGCGTGGAGTGCAGTGTCGTCGTCGGAAACCTCGCAGTGTTGACACCGGGGTGCGACCTCACGATGGATGCGAAACAGAGAGCTACCGAAGCAGCCATGCCCGGTAAAGGCTTGGGCAAACCAAAAGCAGTTGCAGTGCGTCTAGTTTAGTAAATAATGTAGTTATATGAGGGATGACACACTGATCAAACGCGGGCCCGCTTTGTTCAATGTGTCATCCCTCATATAACTACATTATTTACTAACATAGACGCACTGCTGCCGCACTGCTACCGCACTGCAACTGCTTTTGGTTTGCCCAAGCCTTTACGATCTGCGTTGCACGATACGTGAGTTCACCATACCGCCTCTGCAGCCACTCGTCCATGAGCACGTCGGTCTCACCGCCGCGATGACGGTAGTTCCTCACTTTGGTTGCTCAAGTCGCACCCTCCACGGTGGGTGACGCTCTGATAAAATGGCATTTTTCGATCACAATCAGGGTTGCGTAACTCAGTTTATCGTGTACGAATCAGTGAGTCACCCGTCTATGACTACGACCACCACTGGCTTCCTATTTGTTGCAACTGTTTGTAAATTTAACTGAATTTTGATTTGAGCACCAAGGTGATTCTATAAGTACGAGTATATTATAATCAGTAGGTGGTGGAGATATCGCCGAGCATAGATAAACAACATGTCATTTCAATACCTATAACAACTTAAAAAGTTGGTATTTTAAGAGTAGATGGAATTGAAAGTTGTGATATTAAATATCTAATTATAAATATCGCTCACTCTTCAAACATTAAGTACAAGGACATCAGATAGGTACTTATTTTTACTGTTATATCAGTAAATATAATAACTCCATATTTACAAATATCGCCTACCCCGAGCGGGACGCAATCATAAATAATTGTATATGCATGATAAACACTACAGTTTTGTGGCTAGGTGAAGAATATTCAAAACAGCCAACAGTCTTACAAAGTGGAGCATATTTTTTTACGAAGTTGGCCTTGACCTGTGCATCCCAGCCCCTTTGCACAGCCCTGGAATTGCTTGTAAAACAGATCTCTTAACGAATTTATAACTAACTGTACTTGATATAGCTGACTGAACCAAAGTACATATTTGTTGAATTCTACACATTCACTGTTAATTTTAAATTAGAAATATGATAGAATCAAGGACTGGAAGTACACGGACAGACGTACAGACTTACTCTTTGAAGTTTTGATAGTTATTACAATACCCAAAACACTAAGAAACTGAATGTAATGTTTGAGTATCATTATTTTTTTTATTTTTTTTTGTATTATTTAGAATAATATGTATTTTTAAGTTTAAGGTATATATCTATGGGCCGTAGAATAAGTTAATATAACATCTTGTAACTGTTCTCATGTAGCCTGAAATAAAAGATAAATAAATAAAAAAAAATTAAATCTAGGGGCAAATGTGAAACACGTGTGAATGAAGTCATGGGCGAGTGCAGTTGTGAATAATTTTGACCTTCGATTGAGAGGATGGGTCAAGGAGACCAACAACTTCATACCACTTTAACTGTAAACTACACGCTGCTGACCGAACGCGGCTACGCGAGTCCTTGCAGTATGTTAATCATACAATTACAAGTACGTGACATCTATAAAATTATACGTACATACATAAATAAGTCTTTGTCTCAAAAAGATAAACGTACAGACGTTTATGCGCACATTTCGGGCAAGTTCGGCAGTAACCTTGTAGGCCCCACGTAATAGGTTGTGAGCCTATAAAGGTTTATTTCCAAAGTCTTCCTCTCATAATAGGTGCATTGCGAATTGCGACAAGTGAGGATGAATTGAGTCTAGTTGAGATGGATAAGACCGCGTGACTTTTACTTGGGAAATGTAAGGATATACTTGCCGTTTCATTATAAACAAACCAAAATGGTTCAAAATGTTAGGTAATAAATAGTTTAATAAAATTTGTTCAAATGCAGAATTTTTCTCACGGACATAATGCATAGCATGTATACAAAAAAGTACATAAAAAACGTATCCGGTAAATGTCAATGACGAATCTTTTCAATGTACATGATAAACATTAAAATCTTTGAAATAATGCCTAAATGAGACTGATCAGTTTTCGAGTTTATTAACATGTGTGTGTATTTTTTTTGCAAAACAGGATCTTGTGCAGTTGTGAGTCAGGGTTCAGTCAGTGCAGACTGTCGACCGACACTTTGTTGTTGCCTTTTCTCGCGCAAAAAAAGTAATTAAGTACATACATCATTCCATCCCATGTAATGACAATGTCTAATGTAGCCTACAGTGGAAAAACCAATATCCTCCTGCAACCGATGTATGCCTCTCTTCGTATTGTTAAAACTGACTCCTCTTTGCATCTACCAGTTTCTTTATTTTTTACTTTACTCCGAATCCTAGGATTTATTTTATATGCAACCTTTTGTGAGTTTATAGGTTTAATGAATACTATCAGTTCTTTCAAGCCATAGGAGCTTCAAGAGCCCAAGAGGGACTAGAACTAAACCAGAGAAACTAATCAAAGCCTTTAAACGCAAATCCGAAAGTGAAGGATTTGGGTATAGCTCTTTTTCGTCCAAGAGGGTATTTTAATATAGTTTGCTAATTAGTCCAGCTAACAGGAATTAGTAGTTTGCCTCATCATATTTATGTCAGGCATTTTAAACATGTTGTTTACGCGTTGGTTACCCGTATTACAAAGATATTATCAGTCAGAGACAGGTCATGCTGTCTTTTATTGAACTTACATGTCGAAAATTATTAAATACGAGTAGCATTGGCGTTGATATCTTTGTACCATCGGATATTGACTTATTGACGACCTGAAAACTAAAACAAACCCGAAGACAATCCTAATATGCAGGTCTTTAAACCTGTGCATATTACTCCTAGTACATGGTATTGGGAGACTCCTAGTAATGGGTGTTTCACAGGTTCCACTGGAACTCAATCGGGAACATTATTGTATCTTCCAAATAAATATGTTAGGAAAATTCATTCACACAACGCCATCTAGTCTCAAACTAAGCAGAGCTTGTGATATGAGTACTAGATATACTTTATTTTTGGTTGTCTGTGTGCATACCCTTTTTTTTTTTAATTTCGCGTGACCGCGTCCGCTCCTATGTCCATTGCTGGGGGCGTCTCTGGTACACACCAAAAGGTATTTCCATGTGTATATACCCTAATGTATGTTCACAGACACTGTTAATCCGTTAATCTATATAGCATCTATTGGGAATTTTACGTAATAAAAGTCGCTAGGGAAATAGCCATAATATAGTCGTAGTAAACATTAGAGTAATGTAGAATGTAGGTATACCTTTTGAAAGAAATCTCTCGCGAAGTATCTTTTTTTTACTGATAACATAATAATAATTACTTGTTATCCCTACGAACTTTGTATAGCCACAAATAAAAAAAAAAAAAAAAAAAAAAATGAATATTTTACTATTTCATGCAAATGTATGTAAATTGAAAAACGCGACGGAGGGACAGACAGACAGACAGACAAATTGTCGTATTAAATATATAGATTGTTTGACACGGCATAATATCAATTGTTTTATCAACACAATTGAAATTTGAAAGCAGTCAACCAATGATGCGGGTTTATCATATGTAGTTTATAGAACAATAATAACCGCAATTGCAGGTGAGGTTCACTTGGGCCCATAAGATATGCAGCGATACTTGATACTAATGGCTACTCGTAATAATTAAAAAAAATCTCTACCTCTAGATAACTATTTAATTTAAAATCTCTGATATTTTTTAGTTCAAGAACCAAGGTAACAATCGTTCTAGGAGTTCTAGTGGTTCTGTAAAAGTTCATTAGATTTGCTCGGACTGCAGAGATTCTATTTCGTAGTACATCATAACATAGTACGAGTATAAAACAAAGTCGCCAGTTCTGTTTGTATGCTTTGATCTTTAAAACTACGCAACGGATTTTTATGCATTTTCACCAATAGAGTGGTTCTCGAGGAAGGTTTTTGTGTATAAAATTTGTCAAGTGGACGACGCCGCGGGCGTCCGCTAGTATAATATAATGAGTCTATTTTGGCTGTTGAAATTTTGGTTTGGATTACAGAATAGTTATGGATTTTATAAATGTCCTTGTTCGGTAACGCCTATAGGCTTGCCCTTTATTATGTGGGTCCAACAAATTACTGACAAAGATTAGGCGTGTATTGCACCCCTGCCTATAGGCGCGATTAAAGCGGGATAATATGTATATATGTATGTAGAAAACTTACGCACTAACGTTGATAATTTATAAATAAAACTTACCAAAGTCCTTACAATTGGAGGTCAGCAATATTGTTTAAAATGTTAAACACAGACCAGATATTAAAATATCAAACAAATCCATTAATATGAACACCAGTCTGTCAATGATGAAGTGAAAATATGTACTGATAAGGTACCGTGGTAGATAACCCTTTTATTTATGTTGTGATAAAACTTAAATCTGTGTGCGTCTCGGAGTCTGTAGTTCAAAAGTTTATGACAATCTATATTTCCAAATCAATAATATTTTTAATTATGTAGGTATTTCACTGGCTAGGTGGCTGACATATAACCCAAAGGATAAGCAAGCTAAGGTGGCAGTGGGCTGGCCACATAGCACGAAGATCGGACGGTCAATTGGGCAAACGAATTATACTGGAAACTAACTGGAGTTCAACATATGGTGGAACATAATATGTTCAGCAGTGGACAACGATAGGCTGATGATAATGATGATTCCACTTTGGAGAAAACTATGAAAAAATATGAAAAATCTGTAGTTGTAGTAGTTCAGTTTTCATATGCAGATCCTCCAAATCCTGTAACCCAAGACTGGGTATATTCTCCCTCTGACATGAAACCTCTCTTTAGTGTCATCGAATCAAAATTACATAAAATATTATACATATACCGCGACTTAATCAGTTAAATTAAACAATAGTTGTTCAGGCTCCTTGCAAGTAAATTCCGGGGAACCGGTCATCAACGCTGTTTCTTCAGCATATCAATGACATGTTATCCCTCGGAAACATACATTGCTATGTAGATGACAGACAGAACAGAATAGCCCGTCCGGTGGAGGGGCGGTCTGAGGTTAAGATGACAACTTGTGGCCGACGTCGACCTTTCGATGATAAAATACGCGTGCAGGGCAGAGGTGCCACTCTCATACTGTTAAGAACATCTTTTCCAGAACCGAGCGCTTGTTCCTCTCCTGAACGATAGTAACAGTACAGGCTCCACAGGTACAGTAACGATAGTAAAGGCACCACAGCCAAACTGCTAATGCTGCTGCTGCTGGCATGGCAGCTTAAGCTCTAACTGGACACTGTTCCCTGCAGTTTACCGCCGGCTTTTGCCGCGCACAATAGCCGCCGGCATACCCGGCAGCCATGTCATGCCGGCGGCTCTTAGGTTTCTCGTGAGTGCGGCAAATGCTGGCGGCACATGTGCGGTAAAAGCCGGCTGGTAGTGTCGCCGGTGCTGTGTGTGTTTGCCTTAACCAAATACTTAGTCTGATTAAGGTGTAACAAATAGTCCAATGTGGAGAACATGCTTTATACTCAAATAAATACCAACCAGCTCTCCAATCACCAGGATCAATGTCAAAGCCCTACACCACAATTCACCTGGCCTTTGATTACTAAGTTGGGTAAACCATTGACCCTGTGACTTGTAAATCAAACAGCTCTTATCATGCAAGTACTGCACATGGCTTGGCTGTACTGATTTATTATTACATACAATGTTGTTTCATGTATTTACAGAAATTAAAATTGACATGGGTTTTCCAACTAGACCTTGTCCCTAGAGACTGGTATATCAGATTATTTAGTCCTATCCTATTCTACTAATATAATAAAGGTGAAACTTTGTATAGAGGGATGTGTGGATGTTTGAATCTTTGTTCCTCTTCTTCACGAAAATTACAGATCGGATTTTAATGAAACTCGACAATAATGTAGGTTATTCATCAGAATAACACATAGGCTATAATTTATGAAGCCATTGTGTAAATTGGCCAAAATATGATAAACATTAGAAACATCTCATAAGGTCGGCAAAAATTGACTGTTTGCGAGACTTTATAAATTAAATTTAACACTTTTTTACATTAAGTATAATGGTGCGGGCAAACAATGTCCGCTCGTGTTGCTCCTCGCGTTACAGCGAATATTTCCAGTCCCCTAGTATAACTCGTCTCGTATGTGATAAGTTAAGATCTGAGCGCTGTGATCTTGGTTCGAGCGCACATCTTATCACGTACGAATGACGTGAGGTGAGTGAGTAGCCACACGATGTTCCTCGCTATTTCTCTCGCTATTCATCGAGTCGTGTAGCCGTCCGGTATGACTAACAAACTTCTTCAAGTAGGATTCACTCCTTTCGAAACATTTTTTCTAAACTAAAGTAGCGAGTACCTAGATTAACCATGTCCGTTACACTAGCATAATACCTAAATAGGAATACTAGAAGTACAGCCAGAAGCAGTAACCTTGAGCAGATAAAGTCGTGGACATCCACTACTTGTAATATAAATGATAGTTTAATAGGTATTATACTTTGGACTACCCCAATTTTTTGTAAAAATAAATATTTTTTTTTTTATATTTGCTATTTCAAATTTAATCAGAATTACTGATTGTAGACATGCTCCTGTATAGACTGACATAAACCACGCCTTATCTCCTGCATTGGCATTACACACCCACACTTTGCCAGTAATTTTGTTGGTCCCACATGCCTCTTATGTGGGACCAACAAAATGCAAGCCTATTGCCGTTACCGGGTATGATGGAAAACCCATAACCATTCTGTAATTCGAACCAAAATTCCGTCAGCCAAGACAGATGTTACATTCCACTAAATAGAATCTCTTGTTAAAACACATTAACACATTAAATATTGATTCTATCTATTTTATACTCTCTCTATATATAAAAAAAAAAAAAAGTGCATATAATACTGCAAATGCAAAATGGCTGACGACATGGCCAATGGAAGTTCACAGAAGAAAAACAATGATCAAACCAATATCATATTATGAAATGTGTGAGAGTAAAACAGTTCCTAAAATGATTATATGTGATTTTTTAAGCAGTTTTGAAGTTTACTAACTTAGGATGAAGTCTGCCCCAGGACTATTAGTTCGCCGGGCGCCACTGGACATTACTTAAATCAAAAAATCATTTAAGGACCTCTCAATTTTTTTAAAAGACCTAAAAGTAAGCAAATGATACCCCACACAATGGAGTAGAAGTGAGAAAAAAATATCATTCACACTTTACATGTAGGGGAAGAACCCCAAAAAAAATATTTCTGTAACTTTTATTCAAGCACTTTGTTGGCGTAGCAAATATACATACAGTTTGGGAGGAAAGTCGAGGATGAACAGACATGACGAAACTGAAACGGTTCCGAGACATTTACTACAGAACCAAAAAAGGACTATTAGTTTATAAAAGTTCGTAAAATGTTTAGGTTTAATATCAATAAAATAAAATTAATGTTATTCACTACTAGGTGTAACATTTTCACTAGTTTCCTTAATAATACAAGTTTAGTAATAGTATAATACATGTTGATCAAGTTATTTATTTGACAAAACTGGTTGAAGTGATAAAAAGGATGCCTGTGGGGATTATAATAAGTTATAAAAGTTTAATTAAAATTATATTGTCTGTAATTTATAGTACACTATCATGTCCACCATGCCACACATGTAACTATGCTTAAAACCTTTCAAATTCCATACTAATGTTTTTTATTACTTTGAATAATAGTTATGAATATATAAATTGGTAAGTAGTTCTCCGACTAAGGAGGCTGTGTAAGTTTATGATGTGTAGAAATATTTTACGTGTATTATACATTGAAATAACTCCTACATACCTAAGTACTTACCAGTAGATTGAATGGAACTTATTGATTATGTACACTTACATTCTTGGTACAGTCACATTCTTGTCTATAATAAAAATATGAACTTGAAGGATATTAATTTAGTGTCTGGCCTAGATGGCTAGCTATATTATTAGAGTACTTAGGTAAAGTAATAATAAATGCACTCACATTTTGGTATTTCTATCCGGTAGTTATCAGGAACAACTTGCCACTTATTTCGGAAAAAACGAAAATCTATTTCAAATACATAACTACGCCGCCGCAATGTCAGAGACAGAACAGACTCGGATAATTTAATGTCAATCATAAGATGATAACAACTTATTGATCCTGAGATTACATTACAAGTTATGCGATATAAATGAATAGTACATATTTTTCAATCAGGTAAATCTGTCAGTATTTGTAACTGTTTCTTGTGGTGATCGATCCCTAGAACTATATTATAATAAGCACAACAAATAACACTTTAAAGAAACACTACTATTTATTAAGAGCCGTACAGTATACTTTATTTATACGAAAATATTATGTGTTTATTATTTTAAGAAAATCCAGAATAATAGGCGTTTCACTTGTACTTCGCGCATCTGTCAAATTTTTTCTGCGCTTCAATCAAATCAAGCTCGATCAAAACAAAACAATATCACTACCGCCATCTATTGTAGACCCAATGTTATTGTATTTCTGTATACGAGTAGTGTAGGTACCTACCTAGGTAGGTATGTCTTGATTTGTCTAGTCTTGAAGTAATGGTACTGTTACACATGCTCTTTAATAGCATGCTAAAAAAACATGCTAAATATGAGCATGCTTATGAACTGTTTACATTTGCTAGCAATAAGCATGCTATTTTCAAGTATGCTACTGAATAAGCATGCTCAAAGCAAACACTACAACACACATGCTATTTTGTAGCGTGCTATTAATCTAAAGTACTAGCGAACGCCTGTGGTTTCACCCGCGCGAATAGTAATGTGGTTCCCAATTCCCATGGCAAGATTATTTCCATTAACATAAAGTAGTTACTAGTGAACGCCCGTGTGGAATCGGATTTCCAAGTCCCAGGGGAACAATCCTGGGATAAAAAATATTAGCCTAAAATTACGTTAGGTTCTAGAAAAATACCGATAAAGCCTGTCTTTGTCATTCATTACCTCTGTAATGAGTTAAGCCAGAACAAACAGACAGACCGACAAACAAAAGTTTTGAAAATTGTTTTTTTTTTGTAATGTGTACACCTATAATTTGTTAATTTTGAATTTCAAACAGTCAAATTAATTATTTATAAGTGTATTAATGTAGAGAAAATAATAAAACACGAATAAAACTGATATGCACTTCAACAACGATATAGTAAAAGTACCACCTCTCAGTAGTGCGATACAATACAAAAATCATTTCATGTTACCTCATCTGTTTGACGTGTTGACTCCCAAAAATTGAGCGCTATAAAGAAATTAGCATGCTCAATAAGAAAACGTGTTCACACGCGCTAAAAGCACCCCCTCTTCCACCGGCGCTGCAGGTAGCATGCCCAAAAATCGCACGACTGTCGATTTTTGAGCATACTCGAAATAAGCATGCTCATTTCTAACAATGTTTCGACACACATACTACTAAGTAGCAATTGCTACTTAGTAGCATGCTTTCGTGGTAGTAATGAGCATGTGTAACCTTAACATCCATAAGGACTGTACAAAATTGTATAATAAAAGATATAAAAATTCAATATCGTCTGTACCTACTTCACAAAAAAGGTGGAGGTTTCTCAATTCGACCGCATATAGTTAAATTTTTTCTTTATATTTATTCGCGCTTATACATATCTTTCGCGTCTATAACTTTGTCGCTTTAAACCGATTTTGACAATCCTCTTTTTCAAAACTTTTCCTTAGCCAAAGACGGAAGAGATCTATCGTTTTTGTTCTTATCATAACATTTTATGTTACTTTTTTTTTTAATTCCGTGGCCCAAGGCCGCGGCCGCTCTCACGACCGTTGCCGGGCGTCTCTGGCCCGCACGCAGAAGGTATTTCCAGTGGCGCCCGGCGGAATTTTATGTTACCTGCGGTACCCACAATTTCACATAAGACACATTACAATAGATACAGCTACCACTTTTGGACAGCCATCAATAATTTTATGACTTTAACAATACAAAGAGCTGAGTTTATTAAACTAGATTAAATAATTATGATTTTCTGCCCAGTCAGACCATGTCCCCGAAGGTATAGGCAGAGGTTCGTTAAGACACCCACACATTCATTCATACTGCCGTTATCGGGAACTGTAATTAATTACCTATACAATATGAAATGAATAACAATTATGTAATCCTATAGGTATTTAAACTATCATGGTCGTTTAGATTAGGTAGTACTATTAGAATTATCGGGATATTTAACATGTAACGTTGGTTTGAGTTTCCGTAATTACGGCTCAAAGTGCCGAATGTTGGAAACTCAAAAACACTAAGTGCCATTATGATCACGGAGGAACTGGAACACATTTGGACAAAAATTGGCATCTGTACGTAAATAGCATACTTCCTGGAATAATTGACATACCTACATACATACATCATGACTATATCCGGGAAGGGGTAGGCAGAGGTGCATTGCCTACACATTCACATGCCTAATTGACATTCCTGTACGATTGTATCCCGGTAGTGGATTCCTGTGAGGATTGGGAACCAGAATACTATTCCTGAATCTTATTCTTGAAACATAATTGTCCTTTTTCCATCAGTATTTTTTGAATATTGGTTAAAGATACCTAGGTACCTACATATATATAAGGGCGGGCATTATACGATTAGACGCGGGAAGAGCTTTGATTTGGCTAGTAACTACAGTTCTTTGTAATTAATATCAAGGTCAAACAGTGACCTAATAAAGGTGATTTATATTATAGTTGTGGTAAAATGAGGCTAACTCTGAACGTGCTCTTTGGTTAGTTCATGATAGATAATATTTTTTAAAATGTAAAATACCTCACCTGTTCGTTTCTCAATCTCATTTATCTATTTATACTTACGTGAAAAACTAGGTATAAAACCAAATGGAAGTTAACTACCTTTCATAAGTACCAGAGTATATTTTAAAAAGATGACGTCCAAAACTTTTTTTAAACTCTCGCTGTTACTGACGCTCTATGTAAGTAAACATCCTAACTAATTATTAAATATATTTTTGTTTGTACCCTCTTCACGGTCAAACGACTGGGCAGATTTGGATGAAAACTGGCATAGGGATAGTTTTGGGAACGGAGAAGAAACCTTTAGTTTATGTAGGTTTATTTTTATTGCACTGCACACACGTTGCCTTGTCCTTTAGGAATAAGAAGTGCCCTTGTACTAACTGCTCACTGTTCTGTTTGTACTCTTCTGATTGTTTTATTTTTCTCTGTGTGTTGTACATAAATAATAAATAAAATAAGATAGGTACCTACCTATCTTATTTTATAAAATAATAAATTTAAAGTAATAGTTTTAAAGTACCTACTTTAAAACTATTACGCGCGTGCGGAGCTGCGGGCAACAGCTAGTATAATTAATATTTATAAAAGCTAAACAAACATAAGATTCGTAGCATTGATAATACTTTACTAAGTGGAAAATATTGTATCATTACTTAGGGTTTTTCGCGATTATTTACCTAAGGAGAGAAAAAGTGCCAAAAATTGCGGGGGTTGGGGGGCTTTAGGGGTATGGAATGTACTGTATGTGCTTGCCCCCCAAAACTAAGTTAAGTACATAAAAAGCCCTGCTATTACCTATCAGTTAGTTTCGATATTGCTCAAGTGACCGAATGCCTGTGTGGGTATTCTAGCATGCAAAGCGATATGGATGCTGCGTATACGGTACACGGAGTCACACACGGCCTACCGACATGATGTCATCTCGCCATTAGCTCGGGGTTGGGGAAAACGCATTGATGATCAAGAAAACCCTTTCTGATATTCAGTTCCTTAATTTCAATTATTTTTAATTTCCTGACTGGCCTCAAATTAGGGTAATGTTTTTTTGCTTTTATTTATATTTTGTTCTATAGATTGAACATTATATCTTTCAGATCGCTGTGGCAGCATGTTGTCCTACATACTACGACATTGGACCACAGAGTTATGTTCAACCACCAACCATTATAATAAAAGATCGAGATAACCACAGAGGCATCCTGTACCCTCTTCTGTTGTGGACTCTATTTAGTGGAGATGGTTTCTGCATCTAAATTTGGCGATACAATAAATAAATTTATTTCGCATATTCAGCACGGTTCTTACTAATGGTATTCCTCTCTAAAAGGGTTAAATCCTCGATACATAATAAATATTTTAAAGGATCAACTTTCATTTTTATTTCAATATATTTTTTTATTTTTTTTAATAATTTCTACCTACTTACTACTAATAGATATAGATACCTAGCCAAACCTAAATGCTAAAGAATGTGCAAGTATCTACCTAAGGCTAATTTGGTAAAAATGCCTATAGTTTTTTTTCAGTTTTCTAACATTTCTATTATAGAATAGGTACTATAGAATTATAGGGATATTTAGGTACTATGTTTTAGTTTGAGATACTTATTTCGTGATCATGGCGTTTGCAACCAAAGAGTATATAATCCATAGGTACTTGCAACAGTGAAAATTCTAGTAGAAAAGATTTCTACTCATTTTACTTTTAGTTTTAAATATCCAGTTGGTGGCTCATACACACCTAGGCTAGGTGTATATGCGGTATATGAGCCACAAACTAGTGTTGGTATACGTCCGGATAAAGCCGGACATGGTTATGTTTTTGGATAGCGTGTCCGACCCAAAATACACACAGTCCGGCTTTTATATACCTACGTATAACATACATGCCTGACTAATGGAGAATGGGCGGCCTTATCGCTAATAAGAGTAATAAGCGGTCTCTTCCAGGCAACCTTTGGATAGAAAGTAAAAAAATACAGTATTTAAATAACTAAGTAATAGATAAAAGAAAGGTGGAAAATTTAAACAAAGGTGAGAGAAAGAGTAGTTTCCGAAAAATCCAATGAATAAAATAATTACAAAGTTACCTATTTACAGGCCATATTATGCAGTGCTCTCCAAAATAAAACTCCGAACTCCGAAATAAACATTTTTGATTCGACCCAGAATCGAACCTGGGACCTCAGTGATGGCAGTCAGAAATCCTATTTGTCGTAATTATGACAAACAGGAATTCTGAAAAGCAATCTTCCGATCCGAGGAAGTAACGCAAACGTTGAAAGAGTTTTTTTGCTTAATAGGTCAGCAATGGTTAGGCACGGGTAGAACAGTAGACCTCGCGATACAATGGTATTTGTTTCGTCATTAAACATTAAGAAATTTTTTTGCGTGTTTTGCCCCAGTTGAACACCCCCCAACCAAATAAAGGACACGATAAAAAAAAAGTTTAAAATTATTATACTGGTAGTATAGTCCTTCAAGACAGTTGTTCACGAGCAGCGAGCCTGCACGAGCGACCTGTTTACACACTCGTACTATGCTATGTATGCTAATTAGCTTTATTCACACGAATGTGTAAACGCGGCATGAAAAAGAAGAGCGGGTAACATTGAAAAGCGTTCTAGTAAAAAATGCTTTGAAATCTTTAGCATAAATACAGTGACAGCAGCTAATAGCGCTTTCTCGATATGAGTGAAAGTGACAGCTTAGTCTGTGTTTTTGCAACATGCACTAAATTGTACTCAGTTTTCAGTTTCAATTCACACACACACAGCAAAAACGAAAACTATGATGGATACTTTATTTTTCGTAAAAGAAAGAAAATAACTAGGTAATTTGTTTATTTTAATACATACAGTCAAAATGGTTGCCAAAATTTTGTTTTGACGAATATTAAAATTCTAATCAATACATTGAGGTCGATCAAGTTATGAAGTTGATTATCTTTTTGATTAGATTACAATAAAAATTATTCCCATTTCAAGTTCCTATTTAATTAGTTATCAATGTGTGTAATGGTTTAGAATCAGTCTGCGCAATGTCTATTTCACTTGGTGTGGAGGATGAAAAACCATATCCACTCCACGAGTGTGTATTTATTGGTGATGTGCGCAAACTGTCGTCGTTATTAAGAAACAACGATGTTACTCGCAAGGACATGCATGGTAACACGGCATTGCACCTGGCGGTCATGCTCGGACGAAAGGAGTGTATTCAACTACTGATCGCGCATGGCGCTGCTGTCAAAGTAAAAAATCTTGCTGGATGGTCGCCACTGGCTGAAGCTATCAGCTATGGAGATCGGCAGACCATATCAACATTGGTACGTAAGTTGAAACAGCAAGCACGCGAGCTAATGGAGCTGAGGAGGCCAGATCTTATCCGAGCTCTTACTCAAATTCAGGATTTTTACATGGAGCTTAAATGGGATTTTCACTCATGGGTACCTTTAGTTTCCCGAGTACTACCATCAGATGTATGCAAAATATACAAATCAGGCTCTGGAATAAGATTAGATACAACTTTGGTTGACTTTACGGATATGAAATGGGAGAGAGGTGATATTTCTTTTATTTTCCAAGGTGAAAATGCAGCAAGTGAGTCTTTGACTGTGTTAGATAACAGGATTAAAGTATACCAAAGAGTCCGATATGAAGAAACAGAAACAGAAATAGAAGATGAAGTAGATATCCTTATGTCTAGTGATATCTTGGCTGCTCAGATGTCTACAAAAGGAATTTCATTTACTCGAGCTCAATCTGGTTGGATTTTTCGAGAAGACCGTAAAGAAGTTGTTGCTGGCTTATATAAAAGTGATGTTTATACTATCACTGGGCTAGTGTTGGAATCACGTAAGAGACGTGAGCATTTATCAATTGATGATCTACAGAAGAACAAGGCTATAATTGAAAGTTTAACAAAAGGCAATACACAAAGTTTGGATACCAATGGTGAGCATACCCGCAGAGCATCATTAAATCCCCCGCCAGAGACTTGTGTAGACTATAATGTTTACGTGACGTCTCCTCCCGGACAGTACCCCAGTCTGGGCAGAGAACTTGTATACAAAGAATCAGCCAAGAATTTCCGAGCCACTATTGCTATGAGTGACGACTTTCCTCTCAGTGTAGAAATGTTGTTAAATCTTCTAGAAGTGGTTGCACCATTTAAACATTTTGCTAAACTGAGACAGTTTGTTGCTATGAAGTTACCCACAGGATTTCCTGTCAAGGTAGATATTCCCATCTTACCAACAGTGACAGCAAAGATTACATTTCAAAAATTTGATTTCCGTGATGATATCAGCCCTGATTTATTTGTTATTCCAGAAGACTATATAGAGGATCCACTAAGATTCCCTGACTTATGACACTTTGATATTCTAACACTGTTTGAAATTAGTGAAAGGCCTATGTGGCGTTGTGAAGTGAAAAAGGGTCTTGTTAAACAAATACCTTGGTGCAAGCCCGTGGGCAATGTCTTTCTTACAATAGAGTTCCCCATGTTGTTTGGTCTGGGTAGTTCTTATTCTAGCCACTGTGTTCTATTTGTTGAATAGCGAAATTTGAATGTGGAAATTTTAAATTAATGGTACCTACATGTTTAGACTTTTACGTTGAACAGTGTTAGAATGACTTGTTTAATTTATACTTTAGAGTTTTTTATTATATAAAATGTTAAATTATAAATTTTTTATAATATATCTTACTTTATAACTATATGCCAGATAAAATATTTTTATTTCTTTATAATTAGATTACATACTTGCTATAGTTAAATATATTAAATTATACACATTAATGAAGTTATTGGAAACCATCACAAGTGTGGCCGACACTCAATTTTAATGTCCTGTAGAAATTTATAGGTGAAATGCACATCCACTTTAGGTATGTACTATTTATATTATACTTATACATATATTATGTGGCAGCAGCCTAATAAAGTGGCTACCGGTGATTTGGAACATGACAATGTAATTTTACAATTGAAGCACTTTTGGAGGCTTAAAATTAGACTAGCAAATTTTTATGTAAGGTAGTTGCGAAGAATGATTTGGTGACACTATTCACACACAACCATCATTTCATTTCTATCTTGTGTCTACTACAGTATGAAGTACCTGTCTCTTGGCTTGACAATATCTCAGTAGGTTATACCATTTGAATGTTTAGTCAATTGCCACAAATATGTACACCATCCAGTTTCTTTTGTAGGTAAGTGTTCAATAATGTACATATGTATTAAATATTAATGTATGTATTTGTTAGAGTACTCATTGATGGTACTCTGTTGTATTTATAAATATCTGATTGTGTATGTTACTCCAGTAAGAGTAGCTCCTACAGTGATATATGATAGTATAGTCGAATTAGCTCAAGAAAGAACCAAATAAAACGAAAAAGAACTTTCCAATAGGGTACACTACTGAAAAATTTTCCTTTTGGGGAAGGGACTGGTAGTGATTTCGAAAGAACGAATTATGAAGGAAAATGTTCCTAAAAATAAAGGCCTCGCTGGCCTTGTCGGTGAGGCGTTAACAAAAAATTGCGTGTTTAATAAAAAGAATAGACGAATGTTTCCCGGTTTTTTTTTAAACCGACACGCAAACATTTTTAATACGTTATGTAGTTAAAGTAGATAATAATTTCTGCTATAAATTATAAATATGTGTTGCATTCGGATGTATGGGCGTCTGCACTATTTGGTCGCGTCACTAGAACTCCCCAAAAGGTTTGGCCGATCCTTGTAGACGTAATATTATTGTTAGGACGTGTCTCAAGAAGTGGGGGTAAATTGAGCAACAGAATTGTTTAAACGTAAATTTCGGGCATCAACATCGCTAATGACAAATGCAGGAGTGTGAGCCATTGGGCATTTTCACATTGCACGATAACGATACACGATATCGTCTATAATATCGTGACGATATCGTAAGCAGCAGTAGGTAACTTTAAAGAATGTAAATTACGGTGACGATATCGTGCAATATGAAAACGCCCAGTCTCGGACCCGAAATGTTTAAATCACTAGCTAGTTGTTACTTTCCTGCTGGTGTAATGTACAATATCTGATTTATAGATGTTTCTTTGGGAGCACATAATGTACTTATTTTATGGAGTTGCATATAGTCAAGTAGAAAAGCTTGTAGTGATTTGCGCAGTTTGTATATAATGTGACAATAAAGCCTTGAAATGACAAATCCCACCAAACAAAAGTAAATATTGTGTTGAATGTATGTCTGAATATGTCTTGCCTGTACTCATCTAGTGTTTATGTATGACAGTAGTATGTGGCACATAGGTATATCACTGGAATTATAATAAATGTTGTAACAAAATTCAAAATACCGAAAATTTTCATTATCTTTTAGCTACCTATATCATCAAAAGTATTAAAAAATAAAAATAGGGATTGTGTAAAAATAAAACAATATTTAAGAGAATATTTTATTCAACACCTCACAAGAAGTTCGATATAAATATTAAACCAAGAATACAAGCAGTCACTCACCAAATATCAAAAGTTAT
Source organism: Nudaria mundana (assembly GCA_963556515.1). Taxonomy (NCBI): domain Eukaryota; kingdom Metazoa; phylum Arthropoda; class Insecta; order Lepidoptera; family Erebidae; genus Nudaria; species Nudaria mundana. The sequence continues at coordinate 8,720,397 of OY748289.1, read as the reverse complement.
CCATTGACCATAACCAGAGTTTTTGGTTTCTTGGGATAGCGATGCCGTCATGTAGCGGCAGTAATACAGCGATTAATTGACGTCACTACGCGTCACAATTATATTTTAAAGAATGTTGTGTATTTCAATAAAAAAACACGGGTTCCTAAAGACCGGTAATTGACAGCGTTGTTTACATCGAAAATGTACTAGGGGCGCCAATCTACGCCCAAGATCATCGACCTCCATGATCAGGGCCTGAGGACGGCGGGATAGTCACTCGCCGTACTTATAGAAGCAGGCTAGAAGGGTTGCGTGCTGCGGGGCTGAGGCCCCAGATTCACTCACTGACGCGGGATAAAACCCTACCCCAACAACGCGGGATTCTCATCCCGACCAAGCCCCCGTAGAGGCCACACAGGTGGTCAAAGTCCGCCGGGCGCCACTGGAAATACCTTCTGCGTAAGAGCCAGAGACGCCCGGCAATGGTGTGAGAGCGGTCGCGGAATTTAAAAAAAATAGGGCGCTACTCACCGCTATATTATCGCGGCACCGCTATCCTAGGAAATCAAAGCTTTACATTCATTTTAAAGTTTAGTAAGTTTAATGGTCATAAAGAGACTCACCGACATGCAATAAAAACGCTTCATCTGTCAAATTCACGAGTTAAGTAGACCCTTTTCCCTACATGCTTGTAAATTACATTCCATCAAACCAATACAATAATAATATGATCTAAAATAAATACAATTTCAAAAAATATTTTTATTTTTGTAAACTCACCACAAATGAACAAGCACTTAGCTATTGATCCAGTATCTAGCTAAGCTAATGTTAACCCAGGTACCTATAGGTAATAGGTTTTTAGTTCAACCTATTACGTGATTCTGAAACACCTTCAGAAAAAGTCTTCGTTTCGTCCAAACCCAGAGTTATGACGCGCAGGGATACTGTTGACCGGCGAGCTGTACATAGAAAAAGACAACTATCGGACGCTGTGTGCAAACTTAGCCACCTACTACTTCATACCTATCGGACGTCCGCGCATAGCCAATAGACTTACGAACTCTCATTGGCGGATTCTCACGACTGAACGGATTCTCATCGGCAAATTCCAGAATCTACCAATGAAAGTCGCGTCCAATATGCGTGGGTACGGCATTACATTCGTCAGCGTCGGTGCGTTAACCATCCGACACTTCAGAAACCAGCGTTGGCTTATCATATCACTACAGATACTAGCTTGGTCTAATATAATATCAACATACAATCACGCTTGTTTCCGAAAAGGCTAGTCAGAGGCAATTTCGTTAATAATTTGTTAGTGATCCAAAGTGCCAGCCAGAGTAGTAGTCAGACGGGTTTACTATCGTTTAAAAAACAAGTAAGCAAAGAATCACTAGTGATTCTGAGAATAGACTTCTATACTTAAACACGCATCTAAAAATATAATTTTTGAACCGGATGTCGAATGTTAAAAAACCGGAAGTTGAGCTAGTTTCTAAACCAATTTTTTAGCATGGTTCCAGTTATCGTATGTTCTGAGTGGGTGCGCCAAAGTTCACCTAAATTTTCAACTCCGAAAATTGGAACTCCGAAAATGTTCTTCCTAACATTTTTCATCCTAACAATCACAATTCCTAACTACTCTGTCTCTAATGTTTTAATTCCGAATCATTCAACTTCATAATGTCGGTAGCAATAAACATCTATTATACTATTATTTCTTTTCCTATATTTTGTCAACATAACCATCTTTTACACTATTATTGAAAGTCATACCTTTTTTGTTTAGATTTATTTTTATTAATAATAATCAGTATTATTTACATTAATTTTGCGTAACTTTTACGGACTTTTACAGAAACGAATCGGTCATATTTATAGTTCTTGGTTTAGGTTAGGTTAGAATTGTGACCACACAACGCACGAGCCGAGCGAGCGAAGCGAGCGTGCCGCGGTAGCGGCCGGCGAAGTGCCAGAAACGAATCGAAAACGAAAAAGGTATAAAAACGTTAGGATAAAAAACAGTAGGAGCTTTAATATTGTATGTTAACGATTTTATTGATAACAATTTTCGGAAACATGAGTGTTATGAACATCGACGGTAGCACTACAAATAGTATGAATAAAAACTTTAGGATGAAAAATTTTAGGAGGAGTGATCATTCGGATTACAAATCGTTATGAAGAACAATTTCGGATAAAGAACTTTAGGTGAGTCAATATGGACCCGTTCTGAGTCGATATACGTAGTTGGTTTTTCTATATCGTTTACCGCTTGACCGCTAGAGGGTGTTAACAGACGGACAGACGGACAGGGTCAAATTATAAGACTTCTTTTTTTTGCTTAAGCAAAGTATAGAAGTCTAAAACGTATGACAAATGATCTTTTTAAAAACAACGTTAGAAAAACTAGGTAATCATTTGACAAACTTTCATTTCGCAAACGTACCACTTTAAAAACAATCATTCGACGAAATACATGTTTCGCAAATGGTTTATCCAGTAAATAATTCAACTGTTAAAATATAATTTTTCAAATTTTCATATGACTAAATAATTCGTTTGCCAAATTATTGTTTTTACAAAATGTCAAATGAAAATAATATTGATGTCAAACCAAAAGTGTGCATATTAGACTTCGTTTCTGGCACTCGCCGGCCGGCTCGCTTCGCTCGCTCGCTCGGCTCGTGGCTTGTTTTATCATGTTCTAACCTTTTGTTTTTTAATTCCGCAGACTAAGGCCGCGGTCGCTCCAACGTCTGTTGCCGGGCGTCTCTGGTTACAAGCAGAACGTATTTCCAGTGGCGCCCGGTCCAGTGGCTTTCACCGTAGCTGCCGCGGCACGCTCGCTTCGCTCGCTCGGCTCGTGCGTTGTTTTATCATGTTCTAACCTAACCTAACCTAGCCATTTCGTTTCACTTAACCTATGGACCTACATATTTTATATGATTTCGTGCTTAAATTTATTTTTGTATTAAAGTAAATGTTGCTAAATAAAATATTTACTAAGTAAAGCACTTTGTCAAATGTTATTTAAGCTTTACGTTATTTTGCCAACTAACATGTTTACAAAATAATCCATTTGTGAAATGGTTTTTTGGCATAATGGAATTTTGTCTGATAAATAATTTGTCAAATGAGTAGTTTATTAAGTTATAGTTTGTAAAATGATATATTTATCAAGTATAAATTTGTCATCCGTTGTTTTTCAAATAAAATACTGTCATTTGTTTTTTGTCAAATGACTGGATACCATCCAGACGAGTCTCTAAAAACCCCAAATTCGTTTGGGTATAGTTCGACAATCAACAGCTGCGGTCGGTTGAAGTTGAAGAGTAAAAGTTCCCAAAAAGAGCGAAATCTCTAGTCTTGGCGATATATTACTTCAACGGATATTTTAAAAAAATGCGAACGAAGAGATATACAAACATCTAATGGTTGTAAGGAAATTGTATAAAAAAACTAAATTCAGTTTACGTACCTAGTTCAGGAATGTCATCGACGAACTGAAAAGTATTTAAAAAAAAAGTTGAATAATATTTAATTAGGGTTTCTAATTAGGTTCTTCTACTAGCAACACTAGCACGATAATGGAGGCGTTGCACCTAATATATTCTACGTCTTTGGCCGCGTGGAATAGTTCTTAAGTTCCCAAATCCCATGGGACCGTCACAACACAACCAAACCACACAATTTAATTATAGCAGGTCATTGACTTATGTGTATACTACTAGACAAGGCGAGTAGTACTGCAATTTTGCGCACGACGTTGCGGTGCATGCACCGCAACGTGTTCAGTCAACTGCGAGCAAGCGAGCAGAGTGGACTAGTACTACGTAAAACCGCGGACTGTGTAGTAAACGTATTTTCATATTAACTCTTTAATATTTACTTAATACCTAATTGATTACAGTGTTCTGATGTTTATTCTCGGTAAATAGTTTACATATTTCGTAATTATTCACTAACTAGCACATAATAGAAATAAATTCATCAACTGCCATTATGAATAATAAATTGTTATTCGATTCTCATCGACAGCCCGACCAAACAAAGTATGCACATGGTTTTTTTTTTTTTATTCCTCAGCCCTGGGCCGCGGCCGCACTTACGTCCATTGCCGAGCGCCTCCGGTAGACACTGAGAGAATTCCCAGTGGCGCCCGGCGGAAATGCACATGGCTGGAATGCGAATATCGACGCGAGGTGCCAACTTAGCTTGGTCGAGTTGTCGATGCGAACGAGACCTAAGAAAGACATTGATTATGCACACAGACACGACGAAGTGCAAATAGGTTTTCAATTGTGTTTACTTTGTTTTAGATATTATCTTCTTACTGTTATTTTTCGAAAATGCCGAATCGTATTCTGCGATATTGCAAAAATTATTCTCGTAGAACTAAAAAGTCTACTGACGGCATTACTTTTCATAGGTTTCATATAATAAACAACTGAACTTCAATTGTTTTTATTATTGTAATGCTTTCGTACCTATTCTTTTTACTGTCTCATTAGTCCAGTGACTCTAGAGTTTGTATAATGCCACTACTGCCGTAATATGTACTAATGATGGAAATAGGCATTAATATGTGTTAATGTCACTTCTGCGTAAGCGTTGCATAATCACGGCGATAGGTTTCGCCGATGACGTCACCGGTCGTGTGTCGGGAAGACACAATTTTTATTCGCTACAGCTTGTCTAGTAGTATACATATAAGTTTATGTAGCAGGTAGATACAATAATCACTACATATTATAAAACAAAGTCCTCCACCGCGTCTATTCGCGATAAACTGAAAGACTACTGAACCGATTTTCATGGTTCCTTAACTAATGGATCGAAGCCGTAGACGTCCGCTAGTTTATAATATAACTGAGGTATAACAAGGCGTAGTACTTACAGCGCTTTCCTTAACCTTGGCAGCGAGTCGCCTGCGGAAGCCGGCGAGCCTCTTGGTATAGCCGCTAGCGATACTCACGGCACTGTTGATGGACTCCGACGATGTTGAAAACACTGAGTCTGTGATGTGACAAGGTAAACATTAATATACATAATACATACAATCAATATTGCAATATTTCAGACTTTTTTTACACAGCGTCTAGCCAATACATAATCAAGGTAATAAATATAGTTGAGGGTTTCGATTGTCGGCACTTGGTGAAACTTATAGTAATACATGCTAACACACTTGCAACTTTATTTCATTTACAGGATTTAACGTGACCGGTTTCGCTTTATAGCATTATCAAAGGTTGTTGTCCACTTTGCATATTTATTAAACAAGTATTTCAAGCAATAAATATCATATCATTAAATATCTTGAGTTCAACAATGGCTTGAAGATATGTTAGACAGTGTAGTAAAATTCTTGTTTAATAAAGTGGACAACAAACTTTGATAATGCTATAAAGTGAAACCGGTCAGGTTAAATCCTGTAAATTAAATAAAAGTGAAACTGTGTACAAGAGTTTTTTTGTTAGCATGTATTAAGCTAATAAGTCATAAGCTTATGTTATGGGATCTATTAAAGCCCACGAGACGGCGACGCGACGGCCAGATAAAGGTACGTCATATTATAAAAGCTGAATATTACTCAGACCTTTAAGGTACCGCTTCTGAAGTTCATATGTAGCAAGTTTTGTTTTACGAGTTTGCTAAATTTTGAATAATTATTTCATATAAGAATTAATAAATCGCATACACCATATTACTAAGCGGCGCAGTACATTAATATCGTAAGTGCTTCTATTCCGACAGCTTGAATGAACGTTTGTAACATAGAGTTAAGAAGTACTACAGGTTCAATCCAAAACATGAAATGGGTTTTTTGGTATTACTATAACGTTTCGTAAAAAGTGTGATACATTATAGGTGTATGTCAGTCAGGATTTCGCCCAAAGAAAGTCTTACTTACTTTTAAAATAACCCTGTTTACATGTATAAGGTACTACCCGAGAGACTAACCTAACCCAGCAAATTATTCCGTTATCGGTTACCGGGCACTCTATTTCATAGATAAAAGTCAAAAATTCTTAACTTAGGACATGTACAGTATACTAGTGATTAGTAGTGATGAAGAGAGGTGATTTACCTCGAACTTCCACGTCTGATATAAATTGAACAGCGCCCATTTCATTTATAATCCTGTAAATAATATCAATAACACTGTATACTTGTTAAAACTTACACGATTTTCTCTCACAGCTGATTTTTAAACCTGCTCTTATAACAATTATTTGGAGTGGACGCAACTTTGTACTACTCCTTTACATATCTCTATCAAACGTCATCACATCAGTCACTCTCTTCCGTGCCATATCCTCTCACGCATTCCATCCATCTTCTCTTCTCACAATATGTCCATACCATGACAGTCACTCCCTGCAGGAGTCGACAGAGGTGTTTATTGTGCCCACATTTCGCCAGGCACAGGTGGCAAGAGCCTGTTTACAGTTGCAGCGCGTAAATGTAAGGATAATTTTACAATATGAATCACAAAAACTATAGTCCCGGGCTGGACTCGAACCAGCGACTGATCCCTTTTTCAGGAGGAACGTTCTACCAATCATGAATGTAAGGATGACTAGATTATAATTCTTCCCATGTCGGTATGGACGTTAAGGGTGCTTCTCCACCAGAGATGTTATTCAGCTTTGCTGCGAGCTGTGCATTATGAAACTATGTGACCGTTTCCACTAATCTTGTTTTTGTTGTTTTAATGTAATGTGGCTTCCTCAGTGGAACGCTAACTCATACTGGATTCGTGATATTACTAATTCAACAAAACATAAACTACACATAGGTAGATCCAGCTGTCAATACATCGCATAGCTCGAGCTGCATCTTCGTCGTGCAGCTTTCAGCGGGTGGGCGCATCTTTGCTACAAGCTTAGCATCAGAGGAAAAGGTCACAAAGCTTAGCAGTCATATCTTCGCAGCATAGCTACATAGTACATCTCTGGTCGAAACACACCCTTAGGCAGCAGCCTAAGGGTGTGTTTCGACCAGACGCCTTGTTAAGCATAACAAGGCCGTTTTTTTCTCGCCGGGCAACGGACCTGCGGCGGTGAGGGGAGGTCGCGGCGCATTCGGTGCAATTTGTTCAGTGCGTTGAAACACATTTATTATAAGCTATAGACCACCAGTGAATCCGGTGAAAATAACGGTCCGTTGTCCGGTGAAATATACGCTCATCTAAAAGAGCCATAAGGCGGTCATTTAAAAATCAGGCTTTTGTTAAACTGGCTGACTTACGACCAAATACTAAAACGTCAATCAAATTTTTAGGAGTTGTTTAGATGTTTGAGCAGCCCTCAAACTTAAATTTTTCATACACCAACGTCACTTTTGAGTATCTGAATATATGAGTGACGATTCAGTATTCGGCTGTAAGATAATACTCGTAATATAAGCAGTATTGAGTATGGAGTAGGTAGTGACTTGTTAATAAGCACGTGCAGCCTCCTCTGGTGCTTGGGCACGTGGCGCTGCAGCTCCGTGGCGGCGAGCAGCGCGGCGAGGCGCGCGCACACGTGCGGCGCCGCGCACAGCTCCAGCAGGCACGTCACCGCGCTGTGCGCCGCCTCCGCGTAGTCGCGGGACCAAACCGCTACCTAACAATACATAGGTACCTTCTATATGACCGAGCGAGCAAAGCGCCTACATTTCGACACTGCACTATTTTCAACCGACTTCCAAAAACGGAGGAGGTTCTCAATTCGACTGTAGGTTTCTTTTTATGTTTGTTTCATATCTTCGGACTGGAAAAACCGATTTAAATTTTTTTTTTAATTGGAAACTACTACGTCCCAAGTGGTCCTATTTCCATTTGGTCCCATTCCGACAACTATTTGGTCCCATTTCGGTAGTTTGAAGTCGGTTGCTGTGTCTATTTTTGACGTGTATTCATGAATTATTTTTAGACTACCGCGGATGTAACTCGGTCGAAACGTCAAACCAAATTCAAGGAAAATAACGCTTAAGTCCCGAAATGATAAATAATATGATTGATTAACTTTGCCTTCGTCTGTTTGTCTTGTCTCAACTGTGACAATTTTTATCCGATCTTCACGAAACTTGGCTTAAGTACGTATTCCCTTACTTGAAACCATATTTTCAACGAGATTTTTTTTTAATAGGGATTTTAGTAGTTTTAATTTAGATTTAATTTTTAGTAGTAGATCTTTAACCAAGAGATGAAATCCTCCCATTTCTGACGAGATATTTTCTAGGGAGTACATTTCTGGCGGAAATGGGTGTTTTCACCAGAGTTACACACTACTTTTCAATTCGAATACGAGGAAAGAAAATACAAGTCAAATAAAGAAAAATTATAACAATAGAGATTGATCACGGTATCAAGATTTTTTTTTATATTTTGTTTTTCATTCGCCTTCTTTAAGGGCAGGCTATACTCTTTTGATCATACAGCCTTGTCATTAGTAAAAATTTCCAAACCAAAATTGTCTTCAGTTTTTAAACTTCAGTTAATTAAAAAGCACCATAGAGTACTTTTTTATGATTTGACGTGTTATGGCGGGCGGCTTAGTCAGGTTTAGTCGAAGTTTCAAATATCATATCAACTTTTTATACCTTAAAATACTCAATATTTTAAGGTATAACTGTCTAAATAATTATTGTTTGTGCTATTTACACCTTCCTTTATTGTAACTCGACTCTTTTTTGTTTATGACCATTTAAAAAACCAGTACCAGTATTGACTCAATTGAACTGTGGCTGTATACATTTTTTCAATCGCCTCAATGTGTTGAACTTTTTTTTTTACTTTTCAGCCCTAGGGCCGAAATGTATCACTTTCAAAGTTTCAACCAGCATTTCAGGTAAGCAATTACCACGATTCAGAGTATGAGAGATGAAATAGCTATTTTATTAAGACTCCAATATTTCGGCACTGTTACAAGATCATTCCATGAATGAACACGGATGAACTGTCAGTACATCGTTTTTAGAGTAAACAGTATTGTTCTACCCTCTTTCTCAGTATTTTGTGATGCGTGTCAGTGTCACCACTATCCTGCGCACTACTGACTCGAACTCAACAATGAGTTGATACATAGTAAATACTCAGTTTGTTCATTATGTTAGTAATAGTATCCGTACATTACCTGGAACGTGCGCCAATTCTCTATTCCATCGACAAGTTTCTTGGCGCGCTTCGCGTTGTGTTTCACTATGTCCTTTGCGGTTTGTAAATGTCCCTCCTGGCGCTGCACGCGGTCACGGGATTCGTCCAAGTCCTGTTCCGATTCCGATCTACAATATTACGAGTCTATTAAAACTATATTTATTTGTTGTCTATGGCTAATCTTAACACCTCACCCTTGTCTATTACTTCTGTGTTGTTTATTGCTGAAGAAAATAGGTGAACTCGTGTTGTATGACAAATCATTGCTTTAAAAATTCTTTCTGATCTATCTTTTCACTGTGCAATTAATGCATAAAGTAATAAAAGGTTATGGGCCCAGCACTAAAGATAAGACGACGAAATATTATACAGAGAAAAGATCTGATTGTTTGCTTAGAAACTACCAAACAGATTTTGAATATTCTTTCACAAATATGTAGCTACATTACCCCCGAGTGGTATAGGCTACTTTACATCCAGGTATTGTGTTCCCGTGGAATTAGAAACGCGAAAACTTAGATACCGTCTCGAGTGTAGTTGTTTATTCTTGTCCTGTACGAGCGTGAGTCGCGAGGCGAGGTCGTTGACGGCGCGCTCCAGTTCGACTATGTGCTCGTTCAGTAGCTTGAGCTCGTCGCGCAACTCGTAGTACTGTTTCGTCAGGGCGTTCAGCTCTTCTATCTCGGGGGCTGGTGGAATAGTATTAGATATAATTATAAACATTACTAATTGTAATGAATTGTTGATTATTTAATATTGTTTAACAAAGTCAGGTAAAGTTAATTGATATTTTTACCCAATAATTATACTCGACGTGATGTGATTCGATGAATTTATGTGATTTGTATGTAAGTAAGTCAGTTGATTCAAAATGTTATTCACTTATGTTAGTCTATGAAGTTCGAACAGATTCATTTCGTTCACTCTTGAGCAAAATGAATCTATGTGAACGTGTGGTAGTGGTTGGGAGGTTTTCTTTTAATAATGACATTCTGTTCCAGTCTGTCGCAACTACATACAAAAAAAAACTATTATGAAACGGGGATAAATTTTAATGGCTCAATATTTGTCTCACTCAATTTCTCAATCTGTCCCGCTCGTTCCTTGATGAAATGTCATGTGTCACTGTCTGTCGCTGTGGATAGCATGAAAGAATGATGGAAAGACAAATTATCGCTCAAAACATTTGATAAATGTGTTTTTGTGTTCGAACGTGATGTAAAACCTTATCTTCATAACTAGGTAATCGCTGGAATGCGGGCGGTTACATCCAAATAATTAAGACGGAGAACCCTACCTAACCTCTAAAAAATATAATTCAATTTTCAACAATGACGCGAGCCAACGAAGCCGCGATATGTTCAAGTGTAATTATAAAGCTAAGTATATCAAATGAGTTCTGTTTAGTGTCTTAGCTGCATGTTATAGTTGGTAGAAGCTTGATGATAAAGTTGCGGGGTAGGTTGACTTGTAATTTAAAGCTATTGCTCTGATAATTTACTTGTCAGCACATTGCAATAAGCTTTCTAGCTCATTCTCATGATATTGTACGGATGGATGGAAAGTAATCCAACCGTGAAAGTAAGTTTGACCCGTTAAAGTGATACTGAATTGAGTAACCTGTTGAGACTAATAGAATTGTAAAGAGACTAAAGAAAGAGAGTGTGAGTGACACACCAGACAGATGATATCCTTTGTATTGGTTTCATGTAACTTACTTAATTGGGGATGGATTGAGACGTCCTATGTTCATCTAGGCGCCAAGTAAAGAGATGAGGGACGTCCTTAAAGAGTGTTGGGGACGTCCCTAAAGTAAAGTGAGCGGCTTCCTGTGACGGGGTGTATGTGACCCCCATCAGGACCGCCAGATCAGAGTGAGGAGACGTCCTCAAAGTAGAGCACGGACGGCTTCCTCTGATGTGATGTATTGAAACCACAGCAGGGCCGTCCGACCATTGAGTAGAGTGAAAGAGTTGTACAGTAAAGTGTAGACGGCCTCCGATGATCCACCAGGACCGTCTGACCATTGTGTATAGTATAAAGTGAGTATAGTAACTTACTTGCCCTTAGATAAATCATTCTCTGGTTCATTCAATTGTATGCTAAAGAGAAAAGCCTAACCCTTCCTTTTACCTAAAGAAAAGATGAAACCAGGTTTACCATAGTTTAGAATGTAGGATACTTAGACAAGTGACAATGGTTGCTTGAGCTCTAATTTATACTTACAGAAAGGAGAACAAGAGGGACTGTTGGGTGCTATGGACTAAGGATGTATTGGAGGCTCAGATAACCGGATCATCATTACACAATAGAAGCGAAGCAGATTGTAGATTATATAAAACCTTCTAGCCTACTAAAGTGAGTTTTAAATAAAAAGGGTCATAATGTTACATAGTCACCAATACTACGAGCTGCAGAATATTGATTGAAGAAGAAATTACAAATATTTTTAATATACATACATGTAATGTTTTTAAATAAATATTTAATTTCATGAACTTATCATTTTAAAACCCAAACTGAGCCTATACTCCGTTTTTTAATTAAATGTACTGCCTCCGGGAAATTGAACGCTTATTCATTTTTAACATGTAACTCACTATGACGCAGTACTTTAGTTGAAAAATGGAGTATAGCGTCTGCGAAAATATAAAATTATTTAAAAAAAAGTACGGACCACTGCGTTTATCGATATCGATAAATGCAGTGGCATTTATCGATATCGATAAATGCCACATGACCGTGGCCTGCAGCCCCCCGCCATCGCCAACTGTGGCCACACTATGCCTGATATTGTTATCAGGCAATGTTATGTACGGGCAGTGCTGCGGTCACTCGACACGCGGAAAGCCAGTGGCCCTGACGGCATTCCGGCGGTGGTGCTACGAAAATGTGCTGCTGAGTTGTCTCCAGTATTAACGCGTCTGTACCGCCTGTCATACTCTACAGGCCTCGTGCCGGAGGCCTGGAAGGAGGCGAACGTACAACCGATCCCCAAGAAAGGGGATCGATCCGATCCAGGCAACTATCGACCCATAGCTGTCACCTCAGTCATTTGCAAGGTGCTCGAGCTTTTTATTAATAAGCAGCTCATGCGATACCTGGAGGATCACTCGCTAATCAATGATCGGCAATATGGCTTCAGGCCAAAACGATCAACGGGTGACCTCCTGGCATTCGTCACGCATGTATGGGGTGAGGCTATGGAAAAGTTCGGCGAGTCCTTGGCTATTAGCCTGGACATCGCCAAAGCTTTCGATAGGGTCTGGCATGCTTCGCTCCTTTCCAAGCTTCCGGCATATGGTCTACCTCCTCAACTGTGCAGCTGGATTGCCAGTTTTTTAAACGAGCGCCGAGTGCGGGTCCTCTGCGATGGCCAGGCTTCTCGCTTCTTGCAAGTGAATGCCGGGGTACCGCAGGGGTCCGTACTGTCACCAACTCTCTTTCTTCTGCATATCCATGATATGCTTTCCCTCGGGAACATTCATTGCTATGCAGATGACAGTACATTGCACGGGAGTTACTCGGTTCGTCCGACGGCGGGGCGATCTGTGATAGAGGAGGAGAGACGACATCTCGTGGGTGATCTCGACCGAAACCTCGACAGTATCTCCCAATGGGGTGCCGAGAACTTGGTCGAGTTCAATGCCCACAAAACACAGGCGTGTGCATTTACAGCGAAAAAATCCCCTTTCCTTCCCCTACCCACTCTTCAGAATGCAGTATTACCAATGAAGGACAATCTAGACATCCTTGGCATAGACGTTCGTCGAGAGCTCAATAACACAAAATACATTGAGAGATGTATTGGGATAGCTTCGCGGAAACTAGGAATACTGAACAAGGTAAAGCGATTCTTTACACCGCACCAGAGGTGTCTGCTGTACAAAACGCAGATTAGACCCTGCGTTGAATACTGCTCTCACCTCTGGGACGGCTCCGCGAAGTATTTGCTGGACGCACTCGACGCTATGCAGCGACGCGCTGTTCGCATTATAGACTGTCCGGAGGTAACGGGAAGCCTTGAGCCGCTAGCCCAGCGCCGAACAATTGCTTCCTTGGCCGCGTTCTACCGTATTTACCACGGTGAGTGTTCTGAAGAGCTCTTCAACCTGATCCCACCCTCTCCCTTCCGATCCCGAACAACGCGTGCCGGCCAGAGATGTCACCCTCATACCGTGGAAACCGTCTTCGCGAGAACCGAGCGTTTTAAACGATCGTTTCTCTGCCGAACGATGGTGGCTTGGAACGCCCTGCCTGCGCACGTGTTTCCTCCAACATATAACCCTGGGCTCTTTAAGCGAAGCGTGAAGAGGCACATTACTGGGTCGTCAAGTTGAGGGCCACTCTCTATAGTATTCCTGTGTACTGTGAGCGCCTCAGCTTACCATCAGGCGGGTGGCGTCAATTTGTCGACCTAAATATAAAAAAAAAAAAAAAAACTAAGGAGTTTATTGAGAAAACAATCATGAGAACCAGCCATTTACAATAAGTAATGATGGTGGAGTTCATGAAAGTGTGAGTGTCAATAAAAAGTTACTTGCATTACTCAGTTTACTAAAACATTAATGTAAAGAGCTATGGAAATTCCGGAAATGGTGATTTGTCGAAGCCCTCTGGCGGCCCTCGAGGCCTGGAGTTTATGAAAGAGGCTATGGAAGTTATTTCTAGGTATATAATAAAAGATTAGGTACATAGTTATTATTATATTTTTATATTTCTAGTTACAGTTTTTATTAACAGTGATAGTTTTTATATTACTTTTTACATGTACATAGTTATATAATAAATGATTTAATTATATATGCAGTCTGTTAATTGTGTTCACCAACATACGTCTAATCGCCCTTCCCCTAAGTAGGTCATCTCCTATATTATTTTCCTGGAAAATATGTTCAGAAGAGAACGATGAGCGCTGCTGTGGCATGTTAGCACCTTGGGGATCTGGTTCAGGAAAATTAAAATCGCTGGCCAGATTATGCAGCACACAGCAAGCTGTTATTATTTTTGCACATTTCTCAGGTGCATAATGTAGTGTGCGATCTTGGCATAAACAACGCCATCGATTTTTCAATCGTCTAAAAGTATTTTCTATTGTCATCCTGGCCTTTCCATCGACATTTGTGTATGTCTGCGCTTAAGCATCATCCAGAATTTGTGTCATTAACCAGGGACCTTGTGGATAGCCAGAATCACCTGCAAATAGTTAAATATGTACATCTATTAATATTGATCATGAAGCTAGGTCGATTAGCTTTACCAATAAATTTAGTAAGTATTAGGTATTTATTTGATATTAACCTAATAACCAAACGTGCCAAAATCAATCGCCGTTCGTTTTTCTTGCTAAAACTCGGGAACGGCTGGACCGATTTGGCTGATGGTCTAGAAACATTCGTGGAGGTTCAAGGAAGGTTTAAAAGTAAATTTGAGGCGGTACATAATATAAATGTAGATAATATAGTAGTAAATAATACAATAGTTACATTTTAAAATAATTTTAAACAATAAATTTTCAAAGGTAGGTACTAACTTACTTTTACTATATTCCTACGTCGATATTCGACGTATATTTGACGTCTAGCGATTGTGGGCCACTCTCACCACACACGCTCCGCTTAAAGAACCCAGGGTTATATATGGGAGGAAACACGTGCACAGGCAGGGCATTCCAGGCCACTATCGTTCGGCAAGGAAGCTATTGTTCGGCGCTGAGCTAGCGGCTCAATGCTTCCCGTACCTCCGGACAATCTATTATATAATACGGATAGCCCGTCGCTGCATAGCGTCGAGTGCGTCCAGCAAATACTTCGCGGAGCCGTCCCAGAGGTGAGAGCAGTATTCGACGCAGGGTCTAATCTGCATCTTGTACAGTCTTGTACGATTCTTTACACCTCTGGTGCGGTGTAAAGAATCGCTTTACCTTATTCAGTATTCCTAGTTTCTGCGAAGCTAGCCCTATACATCTTTCGATGTAGTTTTTATTATTGAGCTCTCGACGAACGTCTATGCCAAGGATGTCAAGGTTGTCCTTCATTGGTAATAATGCATTCTGAAGAGAGGGTAGGGGAAGGAAAGGGGATTTCTTCTCTATATTGCAGGGGTGATAAGAGCCTCGGTCACTTCCTTGACGCATTTGCTTACTGTGGTTTGGCCTAAATATTTGGCCATTCCCACTATTCGCTGGAATGACCCAGTGACATAAAACGATAATGCACAAAGAACCTATAACATTTAAATCATTAGATAGGTTACAATTTGTCATAGAAAACATTACTAACTACAGTAGATGGAGAGACTCCTTTTAGATTAAATATTAAAGCAATTCACATGTAGGTACCATTTCGAATGTTTTCTCACCGGCTAAACTTACGTGAATAAAGATTCGTATAGCTCGATAGCCAGCCTTCGAAATTTACATTACCGTACGTCAAAATTAAATTCGTGCTCCCAAGTTTCTTTATAAAGTGTCACGTAACGAACGTGTGACGCTACGGTTGCGATACGAAAGTAATTTAAAATCGCTCGTGCTGCTAAAATTAGTTACTTTAACGCACGATAGGGGCGCTCTACAAATGTCATACAATTGTTTGTCGATGACGATACGAATACTTTTTCGCAAGTTGTTCGTGCTCGAGCCTCTGTTCGTACAACTCGACAGAGACAGACGTGAAATATAAATAAGTGTAAATTCATATTAAAAGTTATTGTAATATACTTACTTATGAAAGTCATTCTAATATATTTTGTTATTACGAAGCAGTTTTAATTCACCTGAGTCTGGATTGTGAGAGTTTCTCACATCTCTATATATAAAAATGAATCCCTATTTCCCTTGATCACGACATCACACGTGAACGGCTGGACCGATTTGGCTAATTTAGGTCTTAAAATATTTTCGTGGAGGTTCAGGGAAGGTTCATAAGCAAAATTTCAGGCGGTACGAAGTTCGCCGGGACCACTAGTAATATTATAAAAAGAAGAAAAAATGTTAATAATCATTAGTCAAATAACGCCCCACTGCTGGGCATGGGTCTCCCACATGGACTTGTGTTTAAATGTTTGGGTTAAATAAAAAATACCAAGACTTCAAAAATTCAATGAATCTATATATTTAATACGACAATTTGTCTGTCTGTCTGTCCGTCTGTAGCGTTTTTCAATTATAATTAATAATACATACATCTGCATGAAATATTAAATTATTCGTAGAAGTTTAGGGAAGGTTTTTTTTTATATTTGAGGCGATACAAAGTTCGCCGGGATAACTAGTATATTTTTATTACTAGTAATCGGTCGGTAGGTAATCAAAATTCCTATTCTTTTTGTGATACAGGCGCGATTGTGAGTTGAGCTTTAGTGAGTACATCTTTACAAACTGAAGTTGTTTCCCACCAAAGACATAGTGATATAGCTTACTGTCATCTTTCAGCGGCGAGATGTGGTGCATGAAGTGGCTGTGCGCGTGGTGGACGACTCGCAGCGTCGCCTCCAGGGCCGACACGTCCTTCTCCTGGCGCCCGATGTCCGCGTCCAGCGCCGCCCCGCGCTCGCGCAGCTCCGCACGTTCCGCCGCGAACTGGACAGTGCCACAGTATGCTCACTTGTTCAAATATTATCTCGAAATAAACTACTTATTAATTTAACTTCAATAAAGTAATCTGATAGTCTTAGATCAAAAATACTATAGATATTGGATTCAGCACAAATACAACTTGGAATCTTGGCACTCGAATACTATATAGGTAATTATTACAAATACCATCTATAAAATAAACAAGATTGTACATTGATGGTTGACATAGAAATAATTCGTAATAATTAACAACAAAAGCATCGATGTACAGCGCCGTTGTCGCATCCCTCGAGAGTCAGCAAGCGTAATAGGAACTTAGTACGGAAGCGGTTGAAGCGCGCAGGTGTGCAATGACCGAGATGAATTGGTTGCGTTTTTAAAGCACTAATCGGTAATCTAGGTATTTTTGATCTAAGCTGATAGTCAATCCGGACGGTCCTGTCTCTGCCCACGAAGATGAATCTGATAGATATTTACCTTTATCTTGAAATATGTGACAGAAAGCTGTTGACCGGAGTCATCCTTGCCCAACGAGCCAATGAAGATGTCGTATCTGAATATTAAAAACACTATGTATTAAACACCTTATGTATCAACACTCATACTAGTGGTTCTGTGAAGCGTAGACTTCAGGAGCGGCTTTGTTTAAAATATTTCTTCTTAAATTTTCTTTATTACTCTTTCATTTGTCATCCAATCCAAAAAATATCATTCAAATGTTATTCATTGTAAGCAAGGAGTGTGTGTGTAAAGTTTCATGCAAATCGGTTGATACTCGTAAATACGACCTCAAACATGATCTGACAGAACCCGTAGATGTAGAGGTACAGACGAAAGAAATTCTCCCCAGTCTGCAAGTTGAAAAGGAGACTTCGGTCGCTTCGCTCCCTCAGTAAACATTTTTATTTTGTATGTAAGGAATAAATAAAATAATAATAAATAAATATGTGAGTACAATTCACACAACGCCATCTAGTCTCAAACTAACCAGAGCTTGTGATAGGAGTACTAGATAAACTGGTATAAATACTTATAAACATTTTTTTTGTAAATACATATTATACATAGGAAACATCCAGACTTCGGTACAAACGTATCTGGCTTCACACAAAGTTTGTCCCGACCGGGAATCAAACCCAAGACTCCGGCGTCGAAAGCGAATGCACTACCGACTACGCCACCGAAGCAGGAATAAACTCAAAAAGAACTGGACCTATTTAAAAATTCTTCCAACTGTATAAAGCTAGATGGTTAACCTGTATTTTTGTCTGGCAGCTTATATCTCCTCATATCTCCCAAACAGATGGACTAATTTTGATGCGGATAGTTTAGTCGACAAAGCGATGCGTCTTAGCTATAAATTTTGAAGATCATCAGCTCATTTACAAGTTATGTAGGGATCTCATTAATATGTAGTAACCTTTTTATGAGCTGCTCAATCCTTCCTTCACGTTCCCGTATCTCGCAGCGCAGTTTCCCACAATCCTCCACTAGAGCACGCTTCTGAACGCTGAACATCTCCTGACGTGCATTTATTTCGACATATCGCTCGTTCATGGCCTGGAAATTAATGGACATTGTACCGCCCGATATAGTGCGAATATACTCGAACTCTGGTCAATTAGCATTCATACTGAATGCTTATGCGAATAGGTTTGCAATAAACCTGAATCAGGCTAGTCGTAGTTTAAACTACCTGCAGCATATCTATCTTCCATGTCTTTATACATTGCATATAATTACAAAATAGCACAGTTAAACCACAGAGGTTTGAACTTGTGCAATAAAAAATCTGTCAGTCCGAGAATGTGTGTGTGTCAAACATTTCCTCCCGCAAAAAGTAACAGACTTTTATAAATCGAAATAATGCATCCCCTAGTAGTCTAACCCGTGTAGCTCTATGCCTACGGGCGTCCCCGTGTCCGCGCCCGGAAAACTGCGGATGAGGTACAAACTTTTTCCTGTCAAATAATAAAAAAAAAAATTATGCGGTCGGGGGACCTCCATCAGGAACGAAGTTCTTTACGCAACTGCAACACAACTCAACCTGGGTTTGGGTTACTTTTCGTTTTACTAACGACGCCGACGCTATGTTAAAAAAAAAACAAAACAAAAAAAGCGGACCATATTTTCGTTTCTGCGGACCACCGGTTGGGAACCACTGATAAGTGCAACGTGACGATTTCTAATAAATCGACCCGCGTAAGCCGCGTTAGAGGACTTCGTTCCAAAATAGTTGGTGGTGTTATTACCGCATCGATGTCGAGCCTCTGCGCGTCCAGGTTGAACCCCGTGTCGTCCAGCCCCGCGGCGGCGCGCGAGGCGTGCGCCACGCGCAGGCGCATGAGCGCCTCCTCCACGCGCGCCCGCCTCCACGCCACGCGCGACCCCGCCAGCACCTTCTCGCCGCCCTCCACCGCCAGCATCGACGACTTCAGACGACTTTGCTACAACACACACATCATACATATTAACTTCTTTTACGGGAACTACCAGAAACTTGGTGCTGACATTCAGCATGTGACCACAACTTGTTCGAAACGTCAGGCAATGAAAGGTACAGGTAGGTACAGTTCACGAGGCCTAAGCTGAGCTTAGCATCTGTGAGAGTGCTCACGAAAAGTAGAGTAAAAAAGCTATGTATACAACACATGTGTGTGTAAAACAAGTCACTTATACGTTCACGTACGTGCACTAAAGGTCGATTTACATCAGACGAGCGAATGCTCATTCTATACCCACTCTATTAAATTCTTCTAATGTAAACAGACTTAGAGCATTCTTTCGTTGTTCTATTTCGTTCTTGGAATATTCTAAGAATGCTCGCTTCGCTTGATGTAAACGGCGCTAGAGCTTGCGAACAGTTGCTTAGAACGTTCTTGCGTTGGGACGTGCTCGCTTCCCGGAGCGGTCTCTTTAAAGCGTTCTAGCTCTTTGTTCGTTTGGTTTAAATCCACCACACACACAAATGCAAAGCTCAGCTGACGCCTAGCGACCTGTACTCATACCGTTAATTCCAATAAAAAGTAAAATACAGATAATTCCATTTTTAAAAGCATGAGTTTGATTAAATGTTTAAATATTTTGGAATATTAACCGCCAAAATGAAAGAAGCTGAATCCATCCTAAGAATTTCATTTTTGCGATTTTTATTGAGCTGAGTTTACGAAGCTCTTTCTTTTAGACGACTCGTGTATTTCGTTCGTGATCGAACTCCTCCTAAACGACTGGACCGATCTTTTTGAAATTTGGCACGGTCATAGTGACCATCACCGTGAGTGCATATATCTGAATTCATAAAGATCGGTCCAGGCGTTTAGGAGTTCGACCCGGATCGATAAACTCAGCTCAATTATTGCAACAGCAAGTAAAATACATACATATAACTAGCCTATTTCCCTGAAGGCATATTGTACACCCACTTTTAGTCTGTAACTTTTAGTGATCCCACTTGTGATTTTGTTTGCGTGTTAATACAAAAGTATCGTATCACCATGTTGGTATTGAAGGTGGCCTTGGTCTCCAGATCCCGCGTGAGACGTCGCATGTCGTCCACCAGGCGCGCCGAGTGCCGCTCCAGCAGCGCCACGCGCGCCGCGTGCAGACCACACACTTCCTTCAGCCTGACCACAGAGTATAAACATTTAGGGGACCCATACACCAACAGTCCGTCTGCAGTCTCTGATCGTTCAGACGGTCGATAAGGTTGAAGTTGGCTACGAACGTTACACGGTAAGGTTGAAAACTGAACAAAAAAGGCCGTCTAATCGAGCTGAGCCTGCAGGTCACCCAAATGTGTCTGTTTCTCAAATAAAAAGATTAAAAAGAGCACCGATGAAACCATTTTATGTTGACATTCATGTAATAAAATGACGGAAATTCTTTGTGCTTACCAGAGGCGCTCTGCAATGGACGTAACTATACATTTTTAGTCTAAGAGATGTTTGTCATAAATCTATATATTTAATACGACAATTTGTCTGTCTGTCTGTCCGTCCGTCGCGTTTTTCAATTTACATACATTTGCATGAAATATTAAAATATTCTTTTTTTTTTTTTTTATTTGAGGCGATACAAAGTTCGTCGGGATCATGGACGTATTATAAGAAAGGACATGCCACAAGCAACTGTGCACAGTGCTATCTTTAAGTGAGCACTGACGTCAATGATTTTAAATACAATGGATTTCGGATCATCGCTCAAAAGTGTCCGAACTAAAAGAGAAACAAAACGCTAAAAGAGAAACAATCGCGCGCCAGTCTTGATTTTGACAACTGAACGACAACACGTTGCACAATGCCGTACTGTATTGTAAAAACGTGTAAAAACTACGAAAAAAAAGCAAATTGAAGACGGTGTATCATATTTTCAGTAAATAAGCTTTTGTTTTATTATTTGCAATTTATTATTTCACTTAAAATACAGTATTTCGTCGATAATAAATTAAAAGACAAAAGTAAATATTGCAATCCAGTCCAATACCGAAGTACCTATCTGTCTCTTTCGAACTCATCCCAAGCTCAGTAAAAAGAAAGAGACCATTTCATTTTCACTGAATAATGTACTAACAAAATGACCATTCAGATTTATTCGGATTACCGATAGCGATAAAACTATTTGGAACAAAGATTATAGTGGAGACGCCTTGGCTCTTTATGATTTTTTTTTCGTTATATGAACCAACATCTATTTCAGTTTTCCTCGGGATCCAGTACACTGTGCACAATGGAAAAATATTATTGCCCTAGCACGGCGAGAAGAATATTTTGATCCAAAAATAACAATCTTATTTGTTCGGCTCATTTTATGGACATAACAAAAAGAGGTCCGATCTTTATGAAACTTGTACAAGAATCCCTTGATTGAATGGAGGAGATAAGCCCAAAAATGTTTCTAATTTTCACAGGGTATCATTGTTTTGTCATAAATATAATTACACATGTCATTTTATTTCGTGTATGTACTGTTATTTTCTTTTTATTTGGATTCTCGGTAATGTATTCCCACGGGAATCGGGGCCGAGATAACTATATCTCGCGGGCGGAGTCACGGTGATCAGCTAGTAGCCAATAATTTCGTATCCCAAAAATTAACCATAAGATAAAAATAAATTAATGATGCGCAGTTTTAGCAACTAATTCAGTCACTTGAAACACGGCTATCTTGTAGTAGACGTAGCGACATAGCGTTATGAAAATAGTAATGAAAGCGGAAGAACTTTGACACCCGCAAGAAGTTTGGCATTTATAATATTATAATTAGTTAAATTCATTAATTCCCTTTTTGTTATTCATACACTACAGTTACTTATTATGAAACTGACTCGAAAAAAAAAATCTTTGTCAGTCGTTAATTAGTTTTTCAGCTTATTTCGTCTAACATAAACAAGTAATTACAATTTATAAGATTATGGAATTTATTGTAGTCTTACATTAATTATTACGCCTACGTAGGTACATATCATGCAATCCTTAAAAGACTTTAACAAAATAAACCTACTCCATTGTTTCTATGTTCACGTAGTTCAAGTATAAGCTGCATAAGGTGAATTAGTCAGGCGGACAGATAGAAGCTACGTAATGCGATAAATTAGTGCAAACAAAAGTGAACACTATTCCGTTGAATCAAGGTTTAAATTTTAATATGAAATTTGTTTATATCTATGTATGCCTATGTATAATGTATAGGTCGACTCGGGACATTATTTTCTTGCGATTTGTTCTAGATCCTATGTCCGTTGTATTATAAGGTCTTTGACTGACGTCATAAAATTTGCGCGTGATTTCAAGAAGTGGGCGTGGCTTATCAGTGTACTATCAGCTTTCGTACATGTATATTCTGTGACAGTTCAGTAATTTTTGTGGAAATAAAAGGATTAAAGAAGATAAAAATGAAGTGTTGTGTTCTATCATGTAAAAAATATTCAGATAGACGTTCTGATGCTAAGAATCGCATCACATTTCATGCGTAAGTAATTTTAATTGTATTTTTTTAGAATTGTTCTACAAAAATCTCTCACTTTTGACCTTTTTGACATCTTCAAATATATTACTACTCGAAGATAGATGGCGGCGTTTTGTTTCACGAACACGTAATTTAAATAGCTACTTATATTTTACTATTAACATTTTATACTAATTAAACATACAGGAATTCGTTCAACGTTAACTCGTAAGTGATTTTTAATTGCTAAAATATTTCTATGTAGTTTTTATAGAGCCGTCCACGTCTAAGTCGCCATCTATTGACAACTGGCAACAATAAACATAAAACTTAAAAAATACAGGGCCGCAATTAGAAACTGATAATTTTACAAGACAAGTTTCCTACGACTGTTTCATAATGGGCTGTACAATTGAATATTATTATTCAAAGTATGGCTAAATATTAAATTTAATTCAAGAACTGGGTCAGACACATACTTGTAATCAGGTACCTCCACGTCAGCAAAGTTATAGACTATATAACATCACGCTAAAAATGATAGGAGCGGAGCAGCAACGAAATATGTACAAAAACTTTTTAATTCCGCGACCAAAAGCCGCAGCCTCTCATACGTCCATTGCCGAGCGCTTAAGGGAAAAGTGTTATGACGGTGGATGGCTATCCCGCCGTCCTCAGGCCCCGATCATGGACGTATCGTTGGTCCTGGGCGTAAATAAGTCTGCGGCGCCCTGGCCGTTGACTACGGAACTCAGTGGGGAGGGTACGTTTCTTCACTCTCTCAGCCGCCTCCTTCGCGAGCATGACCTGCTCGCAGAAGGACACGGCCGCGTTCCACCTACTCCTGCTGTAGACCATGGCTTGAGGCATGGACTCTAGCGAGAGGGTATCCACGTCCAGACCCACTATGAGGTCCCGGCGCTAACTCGCCCACGGTCAGAACTCCACCAACGTGTGCAGTGCAGTGTCTTCGTCAGAGGCCTCGCAGTGTTGACACTAGGGTGTTACCTCACGATGGATGCGAAACAGATACTTAATGAAGCCAATGTTATCAACGGTCTATTTAAAATAGACACGTTGTTGGCCGTCAATCTACCCGCCCATACGGGAACCCCATATAGGGCCCCGTTATACTTTAGACGTGGATATAACCCCTACGGCAAATTTCGACAGTTCAGTTGAGATAGGTATATTTGTAATTCAATAAAAAATTAACTTCTTTGTACTAAAAATCTGACTACGTCCCTGTTAGGAGTGTGAGATAGTTAAAACTACGTATTAAACTGACATTTAATGAAGTAAGTAGTTTTGCTATTGACCGCGAGATGGAAAATAAAGAAGTGGGCGGGACTAAGGTTCCTTATACCCCTCCTCACCACTCCTTCACACCCGCGAAGAGTCACACTTTGTCTAATAGGAAAATTGTATTACACCATCTCTACTCTTATAATATCTCTATGGTCGGGATAACTAGTTATCTTTAAATCTACATAGTTTTTAAAATGAATTGACGGGACGGTAGTACTTTCACTTGGAAAATTATATATTTAAAACAAAGTCGTGTTAATGGCTCGAGAAAGGCAGGACCGATTTCGCTAATTCTTTTTTTGTATTTGTTATTATCAGAAGGATCTTTTGGAAGAAAAAAAATGTTGTTCGGAACATAAGAAAAATTAATGCGGTACAAAATGGCGTTTATGACCGATGATAGGCTAAGTTTGACTACTACTGATGATTAATTAAAGAAAATGGTATGGCTTTTTGATGATTTTTAATTCTTTAATCCGTCCCTGGCATCCGTGACTTTCTGATAGTATATTCTTTCACTTACCTATTCTCTTTCTCTACCAGTTTAGCAGAACCTTCACGTTCAGCCTGCATCCCCTCCATATGAGAAACTCGAGCTTCAACTGTTTCCACTTGATAACACTGAAATTATATTGTGAACACAAACACACTCCGCTCCGATTAATTTGCAGTTAAGTTTCATATTTTTTTAGGTGCGAGACTCAATAAGTTCATCGATGACTTTGCCATATGTCAAGGTAATGCTTGATAGTACGGAAGAACTAGTTACTCGGAACTAGTTCCCGGTGTTGCGCAAGGAAACATTGTTCGGTATTGCAAATGAGCGTTTAGACCTGAGTGTCTAGTACCAGTTCATTACGTTAATTTGCTCGAAATACGTTCCCCGACGTTACCGCTAGGGGCGCTGGTGTGAAATATATGGGGGATAAGAAAACGTATTTCGAGCAAATTAACGTAAGGAACTGCTACTAGACACTCAGGTCTAAACGCTACGACACGACACGATAGAAGTCGACCGCCAGAAGTAACCTAAATCGCCTAACTGCCTCGGTGACGATGGTCGGTAGAGCATCCGCTTTCGACGCCGGATTCTAGGGTTAGATTCCCGGTCGGGACAAACTTTGTGTGATGACACATCATTTGTACTGAAGTCTGAGTGTTTCCTATGTATGACATATATGTGTATACAAAAAAAAATGTATATTAAGTATTTATACCAGTTTATCTAGTACTCCTATCACAAGCTCTGCTTAGTTTGAGACTAGATGGCGTTGTGTGAATTGTACTCACATATTAAAAAAAAATCGATAGGTAGTAAAGTCGGTAGATGGCAGGAGGCGCGCGTGTTCGCGCCCATTTTGTATTGGTTGTTTTTGGTGTCAATTACTTTTTATTTCAATCTATTTGGGATAGAGTATAACAAATATGGACATAATCACGCCTATACCGGGTGTTACGTAAGGGTTATATCAACCCGAAGCCACCACCATCAGCTGGTCGACCAGAACCCGTTTCGATATGTAGCGACCGCCACAGAAGAAAAAAAAAGTTCATAAAAAAACATATATGTTAACAAAAAACACTTGTACACCGTTTCACTTTTATTTAATATACAGGATTTAACCTGACCGGTTTCGCTTTATAGCATTATCAAAGGTTGTTGTTCACTTTACATATTTATTAAACAGATATTTTACTACACTCAAAGCACGTGTACAAGTGTTTTTTGTTAACATGTATTACTATAAGTTTCACCAAGTGCCGACAATCGAAACCATCAACTATATCATAAAAAACATTATTACCGAATAAAATACACACTTGTTTAACAACACTAGAACTAAAATCAGTCGGTCATCGACATCAAAATAGGTACAAATAATGCGCGCCTGTGAAAAGCCTTCCGTCTCACTCCTGGTAGGAACATTTTGTCTCTGTTTCGCATCAAGCGACGCCGCACGAAGCGCTCGGTCGGCGTCGGTCGGCGTTTGAAGTTCCTAGAATTTTATTTAAAATCATTTAGCAAGGTCACAGGTCAGTTCAGTTGCATTCTTTGCTTTGTGCAGTGAGGTAGCTAAATAGTTGTTTAGTGTGTTAATTTGTGAGTTGTGTCAAGTTGTGTGTGATAGTGATTGTGTTGTGTAGTAATGGCTCTTAATTAACGAAGAGTATTACGAGATGATGCTTTGTGTAGGAGCATCAGAAGGCAATTTGAGCGTTGACCGGGAGTTGTACCGTGAGCGTTGATACCTAAAAATACTGTGTACTGTCGTGTGCATAATTACTTACTATTTGTAATTATTTCATTCTTTTTATATCTTGTTTGTTTACATACCTTTGAGTGACATGATATGTCATGTCATTACTGATTTATTTTTTTATTCTATTTTTGGCAATTAGGTTTGTTGATTTTTAAACTCCTTTCTCATCAATGTGTAGCTACGTCAAGCCGTAGCGTTGGGACACGTTTGTTTTGATTTGCAATACCTTTTTAAATTTTTTGATTAACTTTTTTTTTCTTCTTTGGCGGTCGCCATATATCGAAACGGGTTATGGTCGACCAGCTGAAGATGCTGGCTTCGGGTTGATATAACCCTTTCGTAACACCCTGTATACCCTATCTATTGTCGCTACTAGAAAAATAAATGCTACTAGAAATTGATTTATATCTTGTAACTAATAATTAGGTCTTGTAGAAGCCACTGTAACAAAGACAACAAATCCACTCAGCCTTTCCCAACGCAGTTGGGGTCGGCTTTCCAGTCTAACTGCGATTCGGCTGAACTTCGAGATTTTCCGTGAAGCGACTGCCATCTGACCTCCACAACCCATAGTCTATAAATTCTGTAGTCAGACCAGTCGGATTTTGTTTTAGGGCTCCAAATAGCCGTAACGACTGCCGTAGATGTTCGTATGACAACCGGGACCGACGGCTTAACGTGCTCTCCTAGGCACTCAATGTCTTAAGAAATGGTCACCCATCCTAAGACCGGCCTGACTAGATGTTGCTTAACCTTTGTGTGTTAACCTACTCGGTTACCACTAGACCACGAGCCCCTCAAGAGACATATCTATGAATAATAAAACTTACAACAGTATAAAGTGTCTCCTTTTGTGATTGTAAATTTTTCTCTATCTGCTTCTGTTTGGAGTCGAGTTTGCACATCACAGCTGTACATGCTGGAAACATGCAATGACATTAACATTATACAACCTGTTCTAGTAACTGGAAGTATGTGAGTAAGAACTTAAGAGCTCCAATAACCCCGTTAGGTTAAGCTTTTAGGTCGAATCCTACTCACTGCTCGTTCTTACCTTTGCTGGGGACTGGGGACATGCTCAGAGAAGATTGCGACTTTTATAAAATAAATAACATTGTCTGACCGTTAGTGGGCTCTTACTCTATAAACAAAAATAATTTATAATGAAATTGAATTGCTGTTTGTTTGTTCACTAAAACTCGACAACAGTTGGACCGATTTGGCTAATTTTGGTCTTAAAATATTCGTCCAAACCCAGGGAAGGTTTAAAAGTAATTTGAAACGGTACGAAGTTCGCCGGGACAGCTAGTTAGTAGCTAGTTATATAAATAAATTAAACGAAGCCTCCGTAGCCTAGTGCCAAAGGTGCGGTCTTGCGTTTCGGTGATGTGACACTATGACAAGAACCCACTCCTAACACGAGCATTTTTAACTTAGCTGGAGGGGTTAACGGGAATGCTAGTAACTTCTGCGATTGCTAGTATTATTTAAAAATTACCCATAACAAACCTTTAAGTTGCATATGGAACAGTTTCTCCTCATTCTTAAGTGCTAGAAGCTTCTGTTGTTCTATAAAGGAGCAGTGCATAGAACGTTGTTGTGTTGTAGTCAATGTACTTGCATACCGCTCCTCTTCCTGTAATATGTACACTACTTAGCAGTGATTTAAGCGATAAGGGTTGGAAAATATTTATCAAGCTGAAATTCATATCAAATTCTCAGGTCCACTGTCCCTTGGAGCTGTGCTGCAGTCAGACTATGCTCCTTACGTTGCTGCTAATATTCGGGGTGCTACTCGCCGGATAGGACGAGCGACAAGACAAGCAGCATGAGAATAAGATAGCAACACCAAGTCCCTCGCCCTTTCCTTCGCCACACGTTGAGTATGTGGTTAAAGGCTTAACAGACAAAAATAAAAACAAACTGAACTTACATTAAGTATGTCTTCAAGCTCCTTCGCTCTCTTTTCAGAGGTTTTCGTTTTATCCAATGAATCCGCTACTTTTCCCTTCAGTGCTTCCAGCTGGAATTGACGTATAAGGACATATGAACGAAAATTTATTCTAATATATATGCTGTTTTTTTTTAATTCCTCAAGGCCGCGGCCACTCTTACGTCCATTGCCGGGCGTCTCTGGTTCAAACGTAGAAGGTATTTCCAATGGCGCCCGGCGGACTTCGGCCACTTGTGTGGTCTCTACCGGGGTTTGGTCGAGATGAGAATCCCGCGTCCTTGGGGTAGGGTTTTATCCCGCGTCGGTGATTGAATCTGTTTGCTACCCTTCCAGCCTGCTTCTGTCAGGACGGCGGGTAACGATCCCGCCGTCCTCAGGCCCCGATCAAGGAGATCGATGATCTTGGGCGTAGTTGACGGCGCCATGGCCGCTGACTACGGAATTTGGCGGGGAGGGTACTCTTCCTCTCCCTCTCGGCCGCCTTCTTCGCGAGATTCTAATATGCTGTTGTTGATATTTCACACGTGACTGCTTGTTTTTATCAGATAATCATGTACGTATTCTTTTCTGGTGTAAGTAGGGCATAACTTCCGGGGTCTAAGTCTTCTAAGTTTATCTCACCTTGAAAGTCGTCAAATGATTCGTTATGTCATATTTAAAGTCTCGTCTAGCCGTGGTGCGCTTATATTGCGAAAGTGCGCTAGTGCGAAAGTTGTCAATTCTACGTGTGGTGCCCCACTTACCTTACTGTGCATCTCCTGCAATTGTAATTCCTTACGCTGCTGTTCCTCAATTATGTATTTCTTTTCTATATGCAGTTTCTCCAACATGGTGCGTAAACTGCTCATTTCACGCTCGTAGCTTTTGAGCTGAAATATACCAATTAAGTACTTATACCTTGTATTTATGAATGGTTTTGTCAAAAGTTTGGTTTGACATTGAATAATGATCTTTCAATCAATAATGGGGTCACCGAGCTCAAGGCATAAGCAGGCTGTAGTGGTAGTGGACAGGCCATAACGTTCGCAAAACCAATAGCCGTTGGAGGAGCGTTCTTGAATGGAAGAGACCCAAGATCGGGTGAAGTGGCATGTCGTGGGAGAGATCTATTATGAACTGCAGTGAGCTGATGATGGTGGTCACGTGCGCGTACTTTTATATTATAAAGCTGAAGTTTGTTTGTTTGAACGCGCTAATCTCAGAAAGTACTGGTCCGATTAGAAAAAATCTTTTTTAGTTATGTAATACATTTATCCAGGGTGGCTATAGTCTATATAACATTACGCTACGACGAGTAGGAGCGGAGCAGCAATGATATATGGTACAAAAACGGGGGAAAATTATTTCTTTTGGGAGCTTCCATGGCGTATGCTGCTAAAATGGTTAAAGTAACGTTAAAATTGTGTACTACGAATTTATTTGCCTTAAAAAGTTCTATAAAAAAGTCCGCGATGGCATATATTTACCTCTTAGGGTTAACGCACTATAACGTAATTTATAGCAATCAAAATTGATTCAAAACAATTCATGATTTGCGAAGCTATTTTTATGCTTACGATATTAATCCTTATCCAAACAAATACGCTATACGTCATAAGAATTTAATTAAGAACAAATTAGTCCTTTACATCATTTGATTTCAACGAATATCTTAAGAGATATTATAGACTGTTAGGTCTACGAGGTGCCATATCGCGCGGCTCAGACTCGTGGTCGGCTCCTTAAGGTGAACGCACACTTATCCCAGCCGAACGCCTCGAACGAGTCGAATGAAACGAATTTTAGAATTCTGTATATGAAATCTCATGAAACCTCGCACACTTTCCCGCGTCGAATCGTCCGAATCTGGAAGAACCCTAGAAATCCTAGAAGAATTTGGATGACGTCATCAGCTTCGGCGCGGCTTATGCGGTCGATTCGACCGATGCGCTTGCATTCTATCAGTTTCGTACGGGTACGACACTACGACAGAGCTACGTGCGAATAACATGTATAATAATATGTAATAACAGTGCGACAGGCGTAAAGGAAATAGACATGATTTCTTCGACGCAGTCGATTCTTTCGGGGTGGTCAATTCTTCCGTGTGCGAGGCCTCCTTAACTTCGATTCGTTCGACGCCTTCGGCTCGAATAAGTGTGCGTTCACCTTTACGGAACTGTTGTTTGCGAACTCTCTTTATTACGAGTATATTTTGTATTGCAATTCCTCTAAAAATTTAGGTACTTCTAAGTACTACGAGTACATGATATTGTAATATTACTTTCTTTATCTTTATTCTTTATTGTAAATTAAAACATATACAAAAGTTGGTAATTATTAAAAACAATATGCACAAAGGCGTGCTTAAGTCAAAAAGATGACTTTTCTGCCAGCAGACCTTAGAGGTTTAGAGGATAAGGATGATTATTGTAGAGAAGCAGTGCGTTTAACAACAAGTAAGAAATAAATATATTATTAATAAAGTAATAGATAACTAAATAAATACATATAATTACAGTATCAAGCAATACAACATCAGATAAATAAATACGTAGATAAATAAGAATAAGACTAATCTAAAAAGTTTAATACATAAGTACTTACAAAACACAATCAAGGAACTATTGGGAGAGGAAATGCTCCTTCACTCGTTTCTTAAAAATTGCCAATGACGGACTCGCACGAATGTCATGTGGCAGCGAATTCCACAATCTGACAGCCTGGACTGTAAAGGAGTCATCATAGCAGCTAGAGGTATGTAAAGGTGTTCGAAGGAGAAGAGATGAGGAAACACGACATGCTTTGTCTCTAGGCACCAGATACTCAAAGCGCTCACGGAGATAGCCAGGAGAACTAGGAATGTGAAGGATAGTATAGAGAAGAGACAGAATGTGCGCTTGACGACGCTGCCGAATCGGGAGCCACCCCAGTCTATGCCTGCCTATATTTTTTTCCGATAAAAACTTTTGGCGTGTTCTTTTTATTTAAAATATCAAAAAAATAAATGGCAAATAAATGGGGTGTTACTAGACCGACACCGAACCCAAAAATGTGATTTTGAAAATTGTTGTATGTCTGTCTGTTTGTTCAGACATCACGCAAAAACTATCGGTTCGATTACGATGAAACTTGGTATAATTATTCTTTAATATCCTGGGCATCACCCTGGGTACTTTTTATCCCGGAAAAGTATATGCAATAAAAAACAAACTTCATTTTGCGGTTCGATCCCTAGACCAGATTACTGTACCAACCGCAAACAATAAATTTGTCGTAGGTTACGTCACCCGCAGTGAAGTTCACTAAGGGGCGCTGCACACGGCTAAGATACTATAATATTTTATCTTAAGATACAATATCGCTCAACAGCTATACATAATAAATCAGTAACGGTGATCAAGAAAGCTATAACACGCAGGCGGAGCTGCGGGCAACAGCTAGTAGAAGATATAATAGATAAACTGTTGTAGTTATGAGCGCAATAAAACCCAAAACAATAGTTTTTAGAACTTTAATCTGTTTGTCTGAATGTTTGAACACGCCAATCTCAGAAACGGCTTAACCGATTTGATTTTTTGATTTGAATTTGCGGTTTTCAGTAATGCGTTGTGGTTTATTCAACTTAACATTTAAGGTTTGGTTTTCAATCGGTTCATAAATAAAAAAGTTATGTAGATCTTAAGTAACACGCAGGCGGAGCTGCTGTCAACAGCTAGTGATAATATATATGCAAGTAAGCTAAAATTGCTTGTGTTAGGAAGTCGATTCGCGTCAGTTTATTAGCGAAATGTGGGTGTATAGGCGTGGTTGTATGTAAATGTGATATTACCTCACCGTCCAAGCTCACGTTCATGTCAACAATCCGCTGGTACGCCATCCGATGCTGGCCCAGTTGTTGCCTCAACACCATGTTCTCTCGAGCCGCCTCTTCATTGTTACCTCGCTGCTGGTCGCAGAACGCCTGCTGTTCGCGACACTGCTCTGCTATGTTGTCAGCTTCCTTTTCCAATAATGCGTAGTCCTACAAAAGTCAAGGATATGTTGTGGTAAAGCTTAGGTATCTGAGGATAACGGTGCCTATACATATAGCGACAGTCCTAGGTGAAAGATTAATTACAAGTATTTCTTTAATTTCCTAGAGAGCTGTAATGGAGAGGTCTCTAGGAAGCCGACCCAATTTGTTTACATAGACAAAGTTCTAGTGGTAGTTTAGCTCTGTTTGGGATTCGAACTCACTACCCCCGAGTCCTGAAGTTAGCTGGACTCACTGGAGCTGGAGTGTTACTAACCACTGAACCACAAAGGTCGTCGAACTTTTCTAGTGGAAAATAATATAAGCCTATGTTACTCGGGGACAATGTTGTAGGTAATGAAATGAAATGAAATGATTTATTTATTTGTATAGGTCACTAAATAGCTCTTACAAACGTCAGTAAGTACTTAAAATAAAAAATATCATTGCTTCTATATTTACATGTACTGCCAGATTCGCAAAGCAATAAGTAGAACCGAGAGAAAGAACCTGGCAATAAAACTCTCGGTCACTTCAATGATTGACACATTTACACATTTTCTTAAGACTAAATGTGGACGAATGTACATTGGTCTCGTGTCAAAATCAATAAGCGCGTATAATGCTACAAAAAAAAAATTGTCACCTAAGTACAAAATATGCTACAATTACGGCATTTTAGGAGGCGCCTGTACCATGCTCAAGCCAGACACTTTTATCGTAATGGTAATCAACTGTCTTATATTATAATATGCTTTTCGACATAAAGTGGTCTTTATAAAGGTTTTAAATTTATTGTCGGGCATACAAAGGACCGATTCAGGCAATTTATTATAAAAGCGTATACCTTCCCCCTTGAAACAATGACTAACCTTGCTAAGCCGAGAACACGGAGGGAGTATTTTATTTTTATTACATACTCGTAGATTTCTGTCTGTAACATCACTTACTTTAGTATATCTAGATATATTTTTCCTGACATATATTGGGAAGCTACAGTTAAAACATTAATATCTTTAAATCGCTCCCTAATAGAATCTCTCTTACCTAAACAATAAATGGCACGGACTGCCCTCTTTTGTAATATACAAATTGTTTCTATATCTGCTGCATTTCCCCAAAGTAGTATTCCATAGGACATCAAGCTATGGAAGTAACCAAAGTAAACTAGCCTAGCAGTAGCTACATCTGTCAACTGCCTAATCCGTCTCACAGCATATGCAGCAGCTTGTCTGACATTGGGCATTGTAAATTTAACGCATTTGGTCTTTTCTGCATTCAACAATAGGTTGTTTGTAGAAATCCAATTTGAAATATCATTTAAAATATTATTAACATTATTCGCATCTGTACTATGCCGATTTACTTTGAATATAAGTGATGTATCATCCGCGAACATTACTATGCCAGCTTGTGCCTCGATCATGCAAGGCAAGTCATTAACATAAACCAAGAAGAGAAAAGGTCCAAGAATTGATCCCTGAGGTACGCCTATTTTGACGTTCGTTCCGTTTGACTTAACGTTGTTCACATGAACAGTCTGCAGCCTAACTGTCAGGTAAGATCCTAATAGTTTAAGGATTTTTTGTCAAAACCAATACCGACGTAACTTTAGCAAAAGTGTCTGATGGTCAACACAAGACCACAAGCAGAATACCCCAATGGCATCCTGCGATCCCTCCCATGCGTCGTAAATCAAGCTAACAAGGGTTACTCCCACATCCGTGGTAGATTTTCCGCGAGTAAAGTCAAATTGTTGGCTGTGGAAAAGATTGTTGGTCGTGAAGTGGACTTGCATTTGATTTAGCATCACTCTCTCAAACACCTTACTCAGAGCTAGCTAAATAGAAATGGGGCGGTAGTTACCAAGTTCTGACTTAGATCCCTTCTTAAATAATGGTATTAGTCTACTATTTTTCATTAGGTTAGGGAATATGCCTTCATCTACACATTCATTAAAAATTTGTACCAAGTCAGATGCAATGATATCAATTACATTACTGATAAAGCTAACTGATATGCCCAGTGATCTTCAGACTTTAAAATTTTGAGATTTTTAAATGCTTTCAAGATGTCACTGGGGTCTATATGTTTGAAGTTAAATTTAGATGAAGAACCAATATTACTAGGCACATGAATTAACAGAAGAAGTGACTTTAAATGGAATGTTGGTAAAATAATCTTTAAATGCATTTACAATATCTGTCGGAGAGGTTATATTCTTGTTTTCTAATTTAATTTTAGTAACAGTATCCCTCATTTTACATTTACCTGACTCTTTCTTTATAACTTTCCATGTTTCTTTTATTTTGTTAGGAGGCTCAATTATTTTCCTTTGGATGTTAATGGATTTAACTTGTCTACCTACATACTTTTTTGAATACCTTGGAGTAATTCCTAACATATTCAGTGAAACTCAATGAATAATTCTCTTTAGAATTTTACACAGATAATTATCCCAGAGTCTGGAACTTGTGCCCGGTAGATGGCAATAGGCTCGCCCCCTATTACATGGGACCTAACATAGCTGGCGAGATGTGGGTGTGTTTGCACACCTCTGCCTACAGATCTGCCTATAGAAAAAGGCGTGATGCTATGTTTATGTTATGTATGTTATGTATTCAGTGAAACTATTATCAAATCTGTATCGTTTTAGTGCGTATAGATCAAACAGCTTTCGTCTACTTTTATAAATGCCTACTGTTGCCCACTCACAGAATTTCGTTTTAACACTACGGTAGGTAATAGCGAAACAAAATCGTTACGAACATCTATCTTACACTTCTTACAAATCTTTCTACTCAATAATACTAATATTACTTTGTAGATGTGTAGACAAGTTACTACAAATTCTGTGCATACTCGCTTGCCTGTGGCGCACTCGCTGAATGATGGAGAGGTTCTGGCAAAACTACCTAAAGTAGGTTTACCTCCAATTACATGAAACTACTGGGCATTTATACTCCTCTCCTTCGAAGAAACCTTGGGATGAAATATTTCGACAACTTAAAGTACCTACCTCTCGAATATGCCGTATATCTGCATCCCGTTGCCGAAGGTTCTCCACGGCGGCAGTCCACATCGCCATCGTCTGTTTCCTGTGTTCCAACCCTTCCCTAACCTGAACAACATCCAGTCAGATAAGTTCATACTGCTATGAAACGATTGACAGAAGCACTTATTAAGTTTTACAGAGTAAATACTTTCACTTCTTACTAAAGTTATGTACTTACTAGAGTACGCACTGGTTAGGTTTACCTTCCTACGGGAACCAATTCAGACGAGAATCTGTTCAGAGTTTCAATCTACCTCCTTATTTAATTCTATCAAGATCTCACCAACTATATTTAGGCGATGACTGAAATAATAAACTTTAATATATCAATATTTGTTATTAAGTCTGTGTAACATACCTGTGTGGATATTCTATCACATGCCCGTTCTTCGGCACTAAGGTTAGAGACCAATTGGACGAGTCTGTCATGGACCCGGTCATGTTCTAGCTTTAGCTTTTCTCTTTTTGTATTTAAGGCCTAAAATAAGAAATATTTGAGTAAATGTGTGTCGAAATACAGCGCGGTAGCACTCTTGGCGAGTCAACACCAAGCCGCCGGGACCTCTCTCGCTGGAGACCATATTACGAGCCATGGTTTCCAGTGGGAGGAAGTGGAACGTGGCCGCAGTTCTGAAGCCCTCCCTCCCCCGAGTTCCGATGCCTGCGGCGCCCTCGGCTTCACTACTGCGGGCCTAAAGACGGCGGGCGAGCGCGCTCAATTGCCACGCCTGTGTTTGGACACACCCTTACAACTGACAAGTTATTTTTCTGATGAGGTCGTGATATAGCCCCTTAGTATCCCAAGTTGGGCTTTCTGCGCAACCAAAAATAATAAGAAATATTTATAAAGATATTTAAAACCTTAGCTATAGATGTATCTTGTTTAGAGAATTGTTCTAGGGCAGTGATATCGCATGCGCTTCTCTCCAGCGCTGCACGCCAGTCTTGAAGCACACCGCGCTCACCACATACCTCAGACTTCAAACCATCCGCCTTCTTTAACAGACGTGCTACTGAACCTACAACATCAAATATGGAGTCATTGAAGCTCGAATACCGGTACGCTCAATATTCGAACATTCCTCATCTGCAGAGTCAATGCAAAAACCTGACATTCACTTTTCCAGGTCTCCCTTGTTTGACCGAAAGGAATTTGACAAATGTTCACTTCCCAAAAATTTTTTCGCGTAATTTCATTTGCCAAATTATTACTTAGCAAAAAATCTATTCACAAAAAATTGTAACGCAAACCTAATGTTTGGGAAATGAACGTTTAAACTATAACTTGTTCACCAACTAGTACTTTTAACATTTTTTATGGGTAATCTACTAAAAACAATCTCTTTTTTCTATTAATGCAAGTCGTTTCTGGCACTCGCCGGCCGCTGCCGCGGCACCGCTCGCTTCGCTCGCTCGGATCGTGTGTAGGAGGTCAGAGTTTTAACCTAACCTAACCTAACCATTTTGTTTAAAGAAGAAATTAACCTAATCTAAATAGTTGTAGTTGTAATCTAAGTAGTTGTAATAGTTAAATGTTCCGGGTAACCTAAAATCATTTGATTAAAGACCAAATGCCATAATGACATTATACTTGGTAATATTTTGCCAAGTAAAAAATTGACCAAATAAAAATATGCATACCAAATAAAATCATTTGAAATATTTCAATGGTATAAAAAAGGTTGCTAAAATTTTTATATGTTTGGGTAATGAAATTTTGTCAATTTTTTTTCAGCAAAACGGCAGACTTTTCCTTTAAGTACACATAGGTTACTTTATTGTAACATTCACATACTTCGAAACCTATCAATCCTAGTGTTTAGATCTTTGATCTGCTTGAGATGCTCTGCACTACTTCTTTCCAGGCAGTCCACTTCATTACATGACAGTTGGCGAAGTTTCACCTCTTGCTCTAATTGTTGTTTATTAGCAAACAGCAAACGCTAAAAGAAAAAAAAAATTTAAATATTAGAATCAAAGAATCAAGAATCAAAGAATCAATTTCATTTATTCAGTTTAGGCACATAAAGAGCACATATGAATGTCAAAATTTTACAATTTTGTCAAGTAATATTAAAAAAAATACTAAATTAAGTAAGTACATAAATAACCATTAGAAAATGATTCTTTCGCTGGTTCGGTAAGTTGGTTCTCCTGAGAAGAGACCAGCAAGAAACTCAGGTAGATTATCCATTTTCTTTTTTAATATTATTTTGTTTATTTTGTTTGTTTACAATTAGTTTATATTGTATTATACGAGTGGCCAACAACAGAAGATTAGGGTGACCATGCATTTATATCATTAAGATATTCGTCTACATTATAGTAGCCTTTCATCATCAAACATTTTTTAACTACTATTTTAAACTTATTAAGAGGCATGTCAACCAAATCCTGAGGAATTTTATTATAAATTTTTATACATTTGCCTACAAACGAATTACCAACTTTATGAAGTCTAATTTTTGTCATTGCCAGTTTATTTTTATTTCTTGTATTAAAATTATGGTTATCGGAATTTTTTTTGAAGAGATCTATGTTCTTCCGTACATATAAGATGTTGTCGTAAACATATTGAGAAGCAACTTTAAAATATTTATTTCTTTAAATAGTTCTTTCAGCGGGGTCCCAGTCTATAGATTGCTCGTATAGCTCGTTTCTGTAATATGAATATTGTCTCAATATCGGCAGCTGAGCCCCACAGCAGCAGACCATATGACATAACGCTATGAAAGTAGCTAAAATAAACTAATCGTGCCCTTTTTTCGTCAGTCAGTGACCGTATCTTTCTAACCGCATAGGCAGCTGAGCTAAGTCTTCCTGCCAAGGCTGTGATATGAGGACCATTGTAGTTTACTATCTAGAGTTATCCCAAGAAAAACTGTGGTATTGACTATTTGAACTAATTCATTATTCATAGTAATATGAGTATCCACCTGTCTAACATTGGGCATAGTAAATTTTACACATTTTGTTTTCTTCGCATTGAGCAGCAAGTTGTTACTTGTGAACCAATGCAATATTTTCGAAAGGGTATTATTTACATCGTCAAGTGCTACTTTTTGTCTATCACTTTTAAAAATTAATGATGTGTCATCAGCAAATAATACTATCTTACAAAGATTTTTAGTGAAATAAGGAAGATCGTTTACGTATACTAAGAATAAAAGGGGTCCTAATATCGAGCCCTGGGGTACTCCCATGACTAATGAGGCGCCAGAAGAGTCGGTGCCATTAATGTTTACTTTTTGTACTCTACCAGTGAGGTAAGACTCGAGTAAGCCAAGTGAGCTGTTCGAAACACCATAATAACCTAATTTTAGTAGCAAAGTCTCATGATCAACACAATCAAAGGCTTTTGATAGATCACAAAATATACCAATGGCATCCTGCTTTTCCTCCCAAGCATCAAATATATGTTTCACAAGTGCAACTCCTGCATCCGTTGTGTTCCTGCATTTAGTGAAACCAAACTGTTTGTTATGAAGTAACGTATTGTCTGTAAAATGTGAAAGCAATTGATTAAATATTATTTTTTCAAAAAATTTACTGAGGGTTGGGAGTATGGAAATAGGTCGAAAATTTGAAGGA
Source organism: Nudaria mundana (assembly GCA_963556515.1). NCBI lineage: Eukaryota > Metazoa > Arthropoda > Insecta > Lepidoptera > Erebidae > Nudaria > Nudaria mundana. Next base: position 8,681,582 of record OY748289.1, on the reverse strand, counting down.
TTACTTTTGTCTCCTGCTTTAAATAAAGGAATGATTTTACTGTACTTCATAAGATTAGGAAACTGATTTTCATCTATACATTTATTGAATATGAATGCAAGGTGAGGCGCTATAGCGGGCACTATTGATTTTATTATATTAGTTGAAATGCCCCAAAGATCCTCGGTATTTTTTATATTTAGTTGTTTAAAAGTTTTAAGTATAGTGACAGAGTCAATATACTTAAAATCAAAGTTAATTCTACATTTATCAACACTAGATTTAAGAAGAGAATTGGCTACGTTTTTTGACGAATTTAACTTATTTGTAGTGGTGATTGGAACATTTGTGAAAAAAAGATTCAAATGCATTGGCCACTTCAGAATCAGGTTTAATATGTTTATCATCTATTTTTAACTCGAAGGATCGATCACGTGACTTTGCTTTACAAGTTTCTTTGTTAATAACATTCCATATTGCTTTCGTTTTATTATCAGATTTTTCAATTTTAGCCCGTATATAATTAGATTTAGCTGTTGAACATACTTTTTTGAATAGTTTGGAGTACTTTTTAATCTGTTCAATTACTTGTGGCTCATTAGTAGATGCCTTTGTCTCGTATAATTCATATAATTTTCTTCTACTTTTATAGATTCCAGACGTAGCCCAATCACTAAATTTAATTTTGAATTGATTTACATTTAGTGTTTTTTTAGTGAAAATGTTATCACATTCGTATTTGATTACTCCGAACAAATCTCCGTAATGATCATTCGGGTTTTTATCATTATTCAACTCCAAAAGAGGTACTTTATTCTTAATGTTTTCTTTAATTTTTTCTAATCTATAAGTTGTGATTGGTCTACAAACAATATTTTTTGATAATGGAACATGTTGGTACTTAAATCTAGCTAACTGACCTGATGATCTGAATTTATAAAATGTATTATAGATTTCTCATCTGCATCGCTGTTAGAAAAAATATTATCCAAGCAGGTAGCTGATGTGGCTGTGGTGCGAGTTGGTTCACAAAAAAGATTTTGTAAGTTAAAAGATTTAAAAAGGTTGAGGAACCTTAGCGAGTTCTGAGTTTTCTAAAATATTAATATTAAAATCGCCACATACAACTATAGTCTTCTTACATTTACATACCTTTTTTAAGGCTTCCTCCATAATGGACTCAAACAGGTAGTAATCTCCAGAAGGAGGTCTATAGACGCTAATAATAATATATTGTTCTAGCTCTGCACATGATAGTTCAATATTTCGCTCACTTGTGAGTGCTACTACGTCTTTTCGGTCTTTTGATTTTAATTTGTCATTAATTAAAATGAGAGACCCACCTCTTATAGCGGAATCTCTAGTAAACGCACTAATGATTTTATAATTATCAATATTAACTAAGAGTTCATGTTTTTTTAACCAGTGTTCAGTTAAACAAAGTACATGGATACGTTTTTCATTTAAAAATAATTCTAGTTCTAACTCTTTGCCAGAAAAGCCTTCAATATTTTGATGAATAATATTCATAAACATAGACTTTTCCTTTGTCGTTAAATTTAATTTGCTAGGGATTTCCTCTATTGTCCTACAAATAAGTTTAAATTATTGTCACCCTTTTTTGGAACAGATTCCAAGGTCACAAGACAAACATTGTCACTTTTCTGCTCAATAAAAGCAGATTGTTTAGCCAAGTTTTTGGCTGAATAACTAATAAAATATGATAGCGAAGATGCTATCTGTCTCTTAAAATATCTATTCAAATAGAATTTATCTTCCGTCAATAACAATTTATATTCTAAATACATTTTAATGTCAATCAGATGGAATTTATTTGGATTATGAAATGTCAATGTATGTATTGTTTGATTTAGCTTATATCTAAGATTGTTTTCGGCCTGTGACAAGCTACGGCTATAAGGAAGTGTGAATAAAATAATGTTTTTAACATCTAATAAGCTCAGTAATTCTAAACAATTTACAATTAAATTTCTGTCTGCATTATCCCATATCTCCCACCAAAATTAAAAGTGTACAGCTGCTGTTTAAATTACAATTTTTAATTTTTTTTTATAATGTTACAGTAAGTTAATCCCGGCATACAATAGTTAATAACTTTTTGTTCTAAATATGAACTAAGTAACTGGCCCATTGATTTCCCTAATTCATCACAAAACATCACTATTTCAGATTTAATCATATTTTGTTTGGTGAAGGAACCACTGGGTTTCTTGTTTGACTCAAGTGAAGGGCTTATGTTTGAAGTCAGCGAGGACTTACAGACCGGCTTAGGACTAATTAAATGGTTGTTTGATGTCAATGTGGAATTTGGACTCATAAGATCCTTCATGGCCAGAATGTATTCCTGATACTCACTTTTACGTATGGTACGCAAAACCCGCGCATTAGACGTGGAATTGCGGAAACCAGCCTGCGCCGACAAGTACAAGTACTCACTTTTAACATTACAATACCTGTCAGTCATTATGTCTAGTGATTTTTTTAAATTATTAATTTCTGATTCTAACTTTAAAATATTGTTATTATGATCAGAGATATTATTTTCAATTAATAATGAATACATGTCAAGTTCATCGCCTAGTTGCCTTCTCTCATTAATATACTTGACTTTTTTGTACATACTTTTTTGTCTTTTATTATTGATTGGAATTGTAGATACGATACAGACACAAATCACGTCTTTATTCCCAAAGGGGTAGACAACGGCACTAATTTCGCAGCTAATTTACCGGGGAATATGTGTGCCAAAGCTTCGTCCATTTGTTAGCAGGTGCACTGCATGCAAGATTACTTGGACTTCCATAGAATCTTATTCTGTCTAAAACGTAGGCAACTGTACCATACAGTACAAGATACTTAGTATAGAAAGGAGACCAACATAGTAGGTATATGACCTGACCTGACCCACATAGCTTACTTAGTATACTTACAGTGTTCTCTTGTGATTCAGTGAGGACATATAATTTATATTTATCAAGATCCTGACATTTTTTGTTTTGTAACGCATAAGCTTCTTTTAAGCGTTGTAACTCATTTTGTCTAAAAGAAATGACTTATGATAGAGTAGAATAACCGCAACTATACAAAAACCAAGAGACATAAATAGCGAATTTACAATTACAATAATAAAGCCTTATCGCTTAAACGGATATCTTCTGAGCAAATCAATATGAAAAAACAGTATAAAATATTAAGCTGAAAGAAATAATTCTATTAAAGATTAAATGGACATATATAATGAGATGTTCTACCTGGAAATTAGAAGATTTTCTAATTCCTGGTTAGCTGCATCAGCCAGTGGAATTCTAGTACCTTCATTCCATCCCAGAGCTTCCAAAAGTTGAGCAATATAGCTAGGGGCTTTTGTTGCCTCCGCCATAGCTGTAGAGGCTAATATTAACGAAATACAAAACACTTAACGCTTCCAATAACCAATTTACTATAATATTGGAATATTTTATCAATATCTTATAATTCTCTATGAACTAATGCGTCTCCAAGGGAGCTTACAAATAAACAAATTCGCCGCCACCACATTCACAAAACAAAATACAATCACATATGACATCTACCGTCATCTGCTGTCACTAATTTTGAAATCTGTCATTCGCTTTCGACTATAGTTTGGTAACTTAAATTAATATTAAAAACCGTATATTTTAAAATGACGATTAATTTAAATAGTTACGATTTAGAAAATAAAAGCGCTTGTTTGCTACGTGAAGTACTAATCTTAGCTTCTAAACCACGCGATCCAATTGGTTACATCTCAACTATGTGGTTACGTGGTCAAAATCGGCTACGCTAAATAAATTACTCACTCCACTCTCCCCCCCCACTCTCCCACAGCCAGCAAACGCGCTCGCTCTGAAACATTTGAAGATTAAATACACATTTTATTTCAGATTACATTTGAATTAGTAAATTTTGTCTCAAATTACAGACCGACGCGTCCCACTGCTTCTGAGAGAATGTTTGAGAGGGTAGATCAGTGAATGGACCAGTTGCCTTCCAGCCATTTATGGCATCGGTCTTATACAACACCTCAGACTCAATCAGTGTGTTATTTACAATCTTCCTGGTTAATTCTTCAGCTGGTAGGTTGGTAGGCTAGGCTAGTATTATATGTAAAATAGTATAAGCAACTTCCCGATATACTACAGAACTAACTTTAGTTGGTTCTGTCAGTAATCAGTGTGGTCTGTTCTGTATGAACTTTACGGACTTGAGCCCGTAAAGCTCTGATAGGACTAGTAGTATAATTTTAACTTTAATTCGAGGAGTTCAAAAAGGCAATGTTCAAGGTTTCACTTGGAAGTGGTGTACCTGACGAACAACAGATGAGGCTTTGATAAACAATAAAGTTCCTTATAAACCGCAATAGGCTCGCCACCGTTCTGTTACGTTAGACAACAAATTACAGGCGATAAGTTGGCGAATAACATGCCCCTGTCTATCAGTTAATGGCCACAGGTGTGGTTATATCAATGCATGTACCTATGTATATTTGCTGTTAACAGTGCCTATATAACACATCTCATATGGATAAATTAATACAAAATATTTTGAACGTTTGCCAAATTTCAGGCTCGCAGCATCCAAAAATAAATTCCTCAATCTTTAGTTTCTCGTTTACACACGCCTGTGGTGTGTATTGTAGTAACTGGTGTCTGTCTGAAGAAGGTACATATTTATTACTAGAATGAGTGCTGAAGCAGCTTGTTTATCTTGTCCAGTTTGTTCCCATAACGGGGTTTTCAGTTCAGTGCAAGCGCTAAGAGATAGGTTAATATATATTTCTACCAATAAACTATTGTGCCCTGTTTGTCAAGAAGATGTTTCTGGTCTGGATAAATTAACAATACACTTGTTTAGCCACGTGAAGTCGTTGACAATTAAGGAGAAAAATTCCCATGAAATTAGCGATATATCTAAATCTAAAATTAAAAGTGCTTCTGAAGCTATTCAAGTGATAACACCACAGAAAAAAGTGAAGATGACAGTGAACAAAAATAAAACTTTGTTGCCTATTAGTAATCCAGTAAAGTTTGTAAAAATTTATCCCAAACTACCCACGGTATCATTGAAAACTGTTCCTGTATTAGATATTTCTATGAGAAAGGACCAAATCGGGGATACAATTTACGTAAAACCAGAAGTAGTATTAGCACAAACGAACACAACTTGTAATATATGTGGCTTACAATTTATTGACACTGATATTTTGAGAATGCACAGAAGCCTCATTCATAGTATTGGTGAAAATTGTAATCAAAGTTTTACCCGATACCAATGTCACTTGTGTCCAAAAAACTTTAAAATGAGAGGTTCACTCATGGTGCATCTGAGAGTTGCACATATTGGATTTTTATCGGGTAGTTGTAATTCTAACCACAGTAGCAAGATCAGCAAAGAGTCAAATCCAGAGCAAGATGAAGAAAAATCTACAAATTTAGACAGACATGATAATAAGCAATGGCAATGTGAAGTATGTCGTAAAAGTTTTACCACTAAATATTTCCTGAAGAAGCATAAGCGGCTACACACAGGTTAAATAGTGTTAGTTGTTGAGGTAATTCGTACTAACAAAATAATTTTACATCCATTTGCTCAACACAACACACATCACAGTGGCTGGCATTTAAAGCATTATAATAGTTAAAATAATAACTCATTTAAAGGGCTAACTCCTATGAATATTATGTCATATTATTATCAATTTTCTATCTGCTTCTCGCTTCTACAACAAACGTGGAACTAATGAGTACAACGTCCTATATTATTAGGTTCCAACTTCAAATCACAACTATTTTTAGTTTTCACTAGTTCTATGCCCAGCCGTCACTCTACATTATGTAAGTAAGAGAGAAGGATTAAAGTAAATACGAGTATAACTTGTTTTGGTTTACTTTAGGTAAAGATAACAAGGTGGTATGTCCTTTTGTTTCAGGTGAAACTCCCTATGCTTGCACACAGTGCCATAAAACCTTTACATTTCAACAATCATATCACAAACATCTTTTGTACCATAATGATGAGAAACCACATACCTGTACATACTGTGGTCGAGCTTTCAAAGAATTGTCAACTCTGCATAATCATCAGCGAATCCATACAGGAGAGAAGCCGTTCTCATGTGAAACATGTGGTCAGTAAAACTATTTTCAGTGTGTCTAAATATAGAATTATTAAACACCAGCTGATACCCGCGACTCTTGACTTTATGGAATTATTCCCTTTTCCTAATACCCACGAGTACTTACCTACAATCGGGTAAAAAAGTATCCGTAGTACCTATTATTCCAAAGTACCTATTTATCTTATCCATGTACCCAAACTAATCTATATAAGATAATTAAAATTTAAGTGTCTGTTTTTAATTCCAGCTTTTCACTAAATGCATAAAACGTTGTTATATACAATCCCTACTTAGATGGAAAACGTTTTATTTTAAATGTTTTGTATATCTGTTTGTTCTGACTAATCTCTAAAACGGCTGGACCAATTTTAACGAGACTTCACTGTCAGATAGCTGATTTCAAATGGGTGAAATCGCGGGCATCCGCTAGAAAAATATGAATTGTGCTTGTAAATTTGATGATGGTCGAATACCTATATATTATTCACTAGCTGTTGCCCGCAGCTCCGCCTGCGTGTTACTTTAGATCTACATAACATTTTTATTTATGAAGCGAATCAAAACCAAACTGCAAATTAGAATCAAAAACTCAAATCGGTTAAGCCGTTTCTGAGATTAGCGTGTCCAAACATTCAGACAAACAGAGAAAAGTTCTAAAAACCATTGTTTTGGGTTTTATTGCGTTCATAAAGCCCTCCTACAACAGTTTCTCTATTATATCTTCTATAATATTCTCTATTATGCCATAAAAATTCATCTTAAGATACGAAAATATGAAATATTATTTATTATCTAGAGGGGCTCGTGGTTTAGTGGTAACCGACAATGTTAACACATTGCAAAGGTTAAGCAAAATCGAGTCAGGCCAGTCTTAGGATGGGTGACCATTGCTTAAGACACTGAGACCCCTGTTGTCATACGATCATCTATGGCAGTCGTTAGGGGTAGTTGGAGCCCTAAATCAAAAATCCGACCGGGCTAACTACAGAACTTCGTTATCGCCTATGGGATGTGGAAGTCAGATGGCAGTCGTTTCACGGAAAATATCGAAGTTCAGCCGAATCGCAGTTAGACTGGAAAGCCGACCCCAACTGCGTTGGGAAAAGGCTCGGTGAATGATGATCTTCGTCATGTGATAGTCCATTGAATTGTATGGCGAGCGATATTGTATCTTAAGTTAAAATATTATAGTATCTTAGCCGTGTGCAGCACCCCTTAGTGACCTCCACTGCGGGTGACGTAACCTGTTCTGAAGAGCTCTTCAATCTGACCCCTCTTCCTTCCGATCCCGAACAACGCGTGCCGGGCAGAGATGTCACTACCACACAGTGGATAGCATGTTCGCGAGAACCCAACGTTTTAAACGTTCGTTTCTCTATCCAATAATAGTGGCCTGGAACGCCCTGCCTGTGCACGTGTTTCCTCCCACATATAACCCTGGGTTCTTTAAGCGGAGCGTGAAGAGGCACATCAGTAGGCCGTCATGTTCAGGGCCACTCTCTATAGTATTGTGTGCTGTGAGAGTGGCCCACAATCGCTAGACGTCGTCACGACTTACCACCAGGCGGGCGGCGACAATTTGGCGAACCCAATATAAAAAAAAAAGAAAAAACCTACGACAAACTTATTATTTGCGGTTGGTATAGTTATCGGGTCTAGGGATCGAACCGCAAAATTAAGTTTGTTTTTTATTGTATATACTTTTCCGGGATAAAAAGTACCCAGTGTGGTGCCCAGGATATTAAAGAATAACTATACCAAATTTCATCGTAATCGAACCGGTAGTTTTTGCGTTATGCCTGAACACACAGACAGACAGACAGACAGACAAAAAAATTTTTAATCACATTTTTGGGTTTGGTGTCGGTCTAGTAACACCCCCTGCCATTTTTTTTTGATATTTTCAATGTACAGAATTTTCACTTCTACAGATTTATTATATGTATAGATGATATTATTTTACAGGCAAATGCTTTCGACAGCGTGTTTCTTACCTAGTTCACAGACGCATACATACAGGAGTTATGCCATACAAATGTACAGCTTGCCAAAAGAGCTTTCGGTATAAAGTTAGTAAAACCCATTATTTCTGTATTTACTAAACAACTAAACATAATGTTTAGGTCAAAGAAAAACCCACTACTTTATTATGCTAGTAGTTAGAACAATAAAATTAGTTAACGTGGGTCTGGATTTACGCAAGGTCACCCAACTTCTTAATTCAGAGCAACTAGGTGCAATGAATAGGTAGTAAATTTATTTTCCCCTCAATGTTAATAATGCTTAAATCCTGGGCAGGTATCACAACGAACTCATAAATGTCAAGCACAACCTCCTGGTACAGTTGTACGTCAAAACGGCGAACTAGTGGAAAAACTGAAAAAGAAACACGACTTCTCTACTATAAAATCAGAAGAACCATCCAAACCAGAGTTAAGTTACACAGATATATCAGAAGCTAACGCTGAACTTGTACGCACAGGAGCGAAGCTGTCGTTAGAAGATATGGAATCAGAACATTTTTCTTTGATAGCTAATATTAGTGCAAGCAACGATAATATTACATGTCTATGTTCTGAGAAATTAAGTGCAGGCAATTCTGAAGGCAGAAATGACGAAGAAATGTTCAATAATACCATAGAAGCCTTAATAGAGTCGATACCACTAGAAGATAAGGACATCCCATCTCCCTCAGAAATTCTCAAAAACTTATGTTTGTCAACTGACGAAGATTATATGAGTATTCTTCATCCCGATGGACAATAGTGATAAAAGTTTTGGATATCTTCAAAAATGTTGATAATGTTTTATCATAAAGCATAACACAACTTGTGAGTAACGAATACACTATATTTCCTTATTCGAGCTATTGTGTTGGACCAATAAACTCATAATGATTATTTTAATAAAATCAATTTATTTAACCTGATGTTTTATTGCATAATAATAAAACAAGTACATACATTAATACATATGTTTTCCCACCTACATTTTTGTTTTGTATGTCGATTCTCGAGCATATTTATTTATAAAATGGCTAATCAAATCAATGATCTTTAATATAAAACGTCATTGAATGTAATGCCTTGTGATAAATTACATAAATATAAACTTATTAGATACTAGCGGACACCCGCGGCTTCACCTGCTTGACAAATTATATACACATGAACTTTCCTCGAAAACCACTATATCCATTGGTGAAAACCGCATCAAAATCCGTTGCGTAGTTTTAAATATCTAAGTACACATAGGGACAGACAAACTGTTCTATACTATGTTATGATATTGATGGAAAAGGTAAAATACTGTAATATCCATTAAACACATGGCTACTACTGGCTGCGAATGTTGCATAAAGATCCCACCTAGATTTTAGGGCAACTGGCTGATCAAGCTTACCTCGTTTTATTTATAATTCTTTATGTGATTATTAGCTTAGAGGAGATTTGAATTGGTATTATCTTAGCAATACAATCCTTCAGTGATAATGATTTTAGTATGTTATTTGTCATTAAAATAATATTTATTTATAAAGGTACATATAAAGAAATGAGTTTTTTTGTTGAGAAAATATTGCAAAATTAAACCGAAACTATTCGGTTGTTCGGTTTTTATGCCAATAGCATTTGGACACACTATGGTTTTGCTTCTCCTCGGCCTCGCATTGTCGTAGAAAAAAAAACGCAAATGAAATGAGTAACCAGCTGTTTTTGTTCTCAACAAAGGGCTTTAAAATCTGTGAAAATCAGTATGCATCAAAATTAAATAGTGTCATTTCATCTCCAGTTTCTGACATTTTGTGAACTGTATGTGGAAAGAAAAACTTTCTTGAAAAATTCATGTTATAATCGATTTCGTCAAACATCTCACTCGCGTTATTAGCTTCGTTGGTGAATTATTCTGCGTCTTATTTTGAGGTACAGAATGTGTCGATTTTAAGTCAGCGGGGTGTTTGTGTTTTATTTCTTACTACTACGGCGCTTTATAATTGTAAGTATATCTTTAAATTTTTGGTTGTTAATATGAGTAACGGATATTGATTAAAATCTGAAGGCTTGTAGTATTGTTATTGCATATACGAGGTACAGCTACTTATTCGTCATCTTCCTTGATTGCCTCAACATAACTTCGTTTATTTCTAAAAATAAACAGTGCATTTATTTATACGAATGGGAGGAAACCGAGGAAATACTTGGTACATATATCAGTACCTTTATATTCTACTAATTAACAAACGTACATCTATGGTGCAACTCTAATGCGCGTCAAAGTAAACAAAGAAGTAGGAATTAGTAATCAAAATGATGTTAAGGCCTCTAAATAATTTATGTAAGTATGCAAGTACTTTGCTATTTTCTTACTATCATAGAATGTATAAATTGATTTGGAATTATCTGTAGTGCTTTTTTACTATTCATATTCATATTTATTTTATCTTAGAACGCAGGTACATAATATTTTATCCAAGATATCACACAATATTAAAGCTCATACCATGTTCTACCTATACAGGCATGCAGATTACAATTACATATCCAATAAAATCAAGTAAAAACAAGCACTTTAAATTATACTATAGGATTGTATGCTACAAAGGATTTAAAATTGTACTAACAATAACATCCTTAGTAAGTCACACAATATAAAAATGAATTATGGTTAAGAATTGAATTAGGTACATTTTTAGACAGCATTTATTTTCATTTCTATGGTTTTGTATAATATTTTTCTTTAGGACTAGCTGATTACCGTGGCTCCACCCATGCGATTGAATTTTCTCATTCCTTAATTAAGTCTTTGTTTCTGTGTTACAATGCCTAAGAGTTTTATATTTAAATGAAATCCTGAAGCTCAGTGTGCCTCTTGGCCAAGGCCTCTTCTAGCTCCCTCCAGTTGCAACAGTCCATAGCTAATTTTTTGCCAGAAAGGACTGACAGCAAGTCGTAAGGTCAAATTCCCATCGTTTCTTTTGTCTTCCTAATTTCCTCTTTCCATCTCTCGGACACCTGTTGGTTACTTTTGGGATAAATGTAAATGCGCAACAAAAAACTTAACATCCCTCAATTTATAAGCATCAGATAAACTTTTTTTACAGCAAATTTATTGTTTTCCCTGCAAATAAACCAATTGTTTAACAATACCAGAAATAATTAAAAAATAGACATCAATATTATAGAACGACATATTGTATTTTTTCTTCAAATGCATCAAAAAAAGATTTTTGACATACAAAAAATATGATTGAAAAAATTGAAAATGTTGTGCAACCACTATATTTTGATATGCATCAAAATATAGTGGTTGCACAACATTTTTTTATACCTAGAAAGGGTCTTAGATCAATCCGACTTGGATATGTAAGGTTAGCTTAGTATTTTTAAATAAACAATCAACAAGCATCATTGCATCTAGCCGTTCTTTCGGGCCAAGTTAGGGTTGCGTTAGGGTGACTCCCCCTAAATATAGACTATAAGAATAGACTCCCTCTAAATGCTGGCTGACTAGAAAAATCTGAAAAATGCTCCGGGATTGGTGTGATAGAGGATATCGTTCTCGAAATTGTTAAAAACTATGTCTACTGAGGGCAGTTGCTCTAATTAGGTAAGAACCAGTGAGATCGATAAGCTGAGCTGGGCAGCATTCGGTAAACTACGTCGATTCTTCACATCCCCCATCCCGCAGAATCTCAAAACAAAAGTCTTCGAGCCATGCTCATTCATGACCTACGGGGCCGAGACGTGGACTAACAGTGAAACTGGCCCACAAACTGTATGTCGCACAGCGAGCAATAAAAAGGGCTATGCTTGGAGTCTATCTGAGGTATTGCATTCGTAACGGGGTAATTCGTCAGAGAACTGGTGTCATCGACATAGCCCAGCACATATGCAAACCGAAATGGCAATGAGCCGTTCATATCTGTCGCAGATCCTTAAAACCGCTGGACTAAATAGGTTCTGGAGTGGAGACCGTGAATCGACCAGTGGAACGCTCCGAAGCTTGGTGGCGCGACAAAATTCGTCGGATGGCGGACGTTGGGTGGATGAAATTGATCTCAACATCGGAGGAAGTGCCGCGTCATTGTAGAGGCCTGCAGTGGACTGATGTGGGCTAGTGATGATATTTGAGATTACTGCCATATAATGGTGTCAATTTCAACATATTATTATTATCCCTACCGGGACTAGCGTATGACCGGGGCGATAAATGACCCGGGAAAATAAATGAAAGTTTAAAAAGTTAAAGTTCAAAAAATATGCAATATTTCTTCTTCTTCTGTCTTGATAAGAAAGTTCTAAGATTTTTTACACATATTATCAAAGTACCATGTGCCATTTCAGAATCTTGATGAGTTGCCGATAGATAGATAAATTTTGCAACGTATTATGTATAAACTTTTGATACATTTTTTACACGATAACATGTCAATGTTGATTAAAACTTCAAATATTCTAAAATTACTAGATAAAAAGTTTTCTTTTTGTATTCAAATCAACTAATAATTTGTCTTATTTGGAACTCATCATGTCTGTCTGCCCGTCTGTCCTCGGACATTCGGACCTCGTCTGTCCTTTAAATTTAGCAGCAAAAGTACTGAAAAAAATTAAGCTTTAAAGGAAAACTATATAAACGGATTAGATAACTCTGGTAGTTCCGGGGTGATGGGCATATGGGTGACTACGGGATCCTATTCTATGCGTGGGCCGACACGCACTTGGCTGGTTTTGATTATTTCGGTCAATAAAGAGTATTTTATTTGATAGTTACCTAAAATAAATGATTATTTTTTGAATATCGCATTTCTGTTGGTTTTGTAAAATATTAAGGGGATTTGGTGTCGGCGCAACATCTCTTCTTCCTCCACTCAGGTGACCTCTGATACGAATGTGTCCTTTCCTTGCTAAATTCTCTTTCACGCATTCTACTTATGATTTCAAACCTAATAGCCCGATTGTTAGCTAAAAAAACAACTTTATCTCAAGTTTTCCGTGTAGTTAATGACTAACACATTACGCAGAATTTACCTATGCCTTCGTAAATATTTGTAAAGTAATAATAGAACTACCTACGGTTAATAAAATTTTATTTCCATCTATATTATTTATTGCGAGACAGTTATTGGTGTCTTTTGACCACAAGGAAAAAGATCATGAATTGCATCGGAAAAAAATGCACGTCCTCAAAATTCTATGTATAGGTTGGCAACAGACTTATTTAGACGCTGACTGCAAAGTTTATTATCTCATGTGCTAGATAATATATATAAAATGGTCGTACAAGTGTCATCAACACACATGATTGGCAAGGGCCGTTTGCCTGTACTCAACCACTTCCCATTTATGTAGACCGTATGCTTGCTCTGACGTATCTCGCTCGACACAATAAACGAAGCGATAACTTATCGTCAGCAGTGCAGCCATTTTGTTTACCTTCTGCCTCTGTTGAATGTGGGCCGAAATTCAGATGGTAAAATATACAGCAATATAGTTATTTTAACAATACCTACGTCAACAGCATAGTAGGTATTGTATCCTAATCCCCATGTCATACTGTTTGTGTGTTGTGTTAGCTACTATAAAATGTTCATTTGTTGTAAGTGTGTGACCACAGTGCACTAAATAAATGGTTCTTTCTTTCTTTCTTTCTAATTTGTATAAATTGAACTCAGGTTTCGAGTCTAGATAGTTTGTGTAAAAATAGTTTGTGTTTGAATTATGGACAAGTCCAGTAATCAGATGGAGGTCGAATGCCCGTCAGCAACGATTCCACCACCTAGTGAGTTATTAAAATCTAATTAAGATATCGGCTAAGAATACACAAATAACTACTTAGCACATTATTATTATTATCGACTCAAAGGCGAAGTTGACTGATGAAATAAGATTCATAACGTTGTTCTTTGTCTGTATCTGGTTACTGCTCTGATTTTGTCTTATCTAAACATTGACATCGCTTCTGAGCTTATTACATATTGTTTAAAATATTGTAAGGCTATAGTGGGTACCTATGTCCTGGGTGGATGGCTGGGTAGCGTCATGCCGCGTCTGTATCGATCGGACGGTGGCGGCCACTCAGCTCGACTCACCGACACCTCTCACACTGTCTGCTAGGATAGGCAATACCATGTCACATACATATATTTTAAATCTATTTGATTTAAACTAAAGTTAATAGGTACCAAGAAGCATACTGCCATTTATTTCAAGTTGATATTAAAAACAGATGTAATCTCACTTTTTGTTGTACTCGCAGTTTTAACGCTAGGATGGTTTTTTTTTTACTGATAATATGGTTGACACTTTTTCAGTCTTTTTCTATATTAGACGCAGTTTTATTACTTGTACTTACCAACCGGCACGGGCGTACATAACGAATGGAATTAATAATACAATACATCCGTTAGTGGATGCGGCATTAACCGCGTAACGTTTTCTACAAAATGCATTATCATCGTGTTGTATATTTCCTTTGTAACACTAAACACCTTTGGGTTGTGTTTTTTCCAATCTTTGAATTACTTTACATAGAATTTCGTAAATACCTACATATATCATTTCCTAACTTACTTTACTTTTTATTGAAACGTTGTGTTCCACACAGTTATAATATGATGCACGTGGAACAATCGATAATGATGTAAAACGGGGACAAGGCTAAGTCGTACGTATGTAACATTTGTTTGAGCCAGCCGCAATATACTACTGATGATCACTTGCATTGAAATGCATTGTTTTAAACCAATATTTATAAATAATAAATAATAATAAATATTTTTGGACATTCTCACACAACGTCATCTAGCCCAAATTATGCTAATATAAGCTTGTGTTATGGGATCTAGACGACTGATAAACATACTTATATATTTCTAAATACATACATATTATACATAGAAAATACCCAAACTCCGAAACAAACATTTGTGGATCACACAAATAATTCGAATCGACCCGGAATCGAACCTGGGACCTCAGGGGCGGCAGTCGCATACTCATACCACTGAGCCACCGAGGCTGTCAATTAATTGCCGAACGAGAATAATTAATGCATACTTTTATATATTTCAAAAGTATACTTACCTATTGTCATTTTCATTGTGAACGAATTGCCAGCTCAAAAGCTACTCTAATATTTATTTAGGCAGAGTCTTAACCTATATCATTTCATAAAAATTAGTCGAGCTGTTTACGTGACGCTCGAAACTAATACGACATTAATCCCAACAGATTTTGTCAACTGTGACGTTGCGTTTTCTGTTCTGTACTTCTGTATGACATAATAATATACGAACAAGTCTAAGTACACCGTCTCTGTATCCTATAGTAATGTACTTACGCTTATTTATCCACCCACCACAAGCGTTATATCTCGGACATTGCACCTTGTCATGTCCTATTATTTTTAGAATTCAACAATTTCGATAAAATTGCACTTCAATTAATTTTTAGGTATTTTTTTCGGCTAATCGAAGCTATGTACGATTTGTTTTTATTTATTTGACTAAATTATTTACAAAATAAAATAAAATAAAAAAATAAAATAAATAAAAAAATATTTTATTTTATATTTTATTCTAAATTATTTACTATATTCAAATTCAAATTGTGAAATTATAAACAAACCATGCAGTTCGCAGCCTCCAACCAATAGTAGGACTGGCATGTGTGGGTTGATAGTGGGAAGAAAGAAATACATTTTCTATATTTTCCCTCTTTCCGCTCATTCAAAGTGCGGGCAGAGGGTGCAGAGGCCAATTACTGATTGGAGTCGGCGAACTTGCTGTTTTACTCTAGAATATGGAATATTGCTAATTAGTCCGGTCAATTTTGACATTCGAAAATTGCGAAAAAGTAATTTTTTGGACCTTTGACCTCGAATTTTTTTTTCATACACGGGAATGATGGGGAACTCATAAATTTTATTTAAAATTATGCTGAACAATTTTACTGATTTTCAGCTTGTTGGGACTTTATGCACCTTCACTCTCATTTTTTGGTCTCTAGATTGACCGGACTAAAACGGTTTCACGGAACGTACTTACCATAACAAATGACAAGTGAGACGAGAAAGTCATCGGCAAAATTTGCAGACTTCTTCTGTAAAACATCAGAAAGCAGAAAACCGTCATGCAGAAATCTTTTTGATTTCTAAGAGGTAGCAAAAAAATAAAATTGGTCCCCAAATTTGCCGCCCTAGGCTCAAGTCTATTCAGCCTGCTGGTAAATCCGCCACTATAGATATTGACACACCAGGTTTGAATACATATATAGGTAAATAAAATATACAGTCTGGTGCGTTAAACCGCTATAATAAGTTTCTGGCTGGGTGTACATACCTACCTATCATTCATGAGTTCCGGATGGCCTTTGGTCGTTTTCCAACGTCTGGGCATTCAGATTTATTTCCTTGCAACGGGATTTGCCATGTTATTGAAGTGTCTACTACTCATTCAAGAATTATAAAGTCATTATTTGGTCGTCAAATAATTGATGAAATGAAAATAAACTACACAATAAGTATAACAGTTTGTTTATAATGTAATACAATAATTCTGTCCGTGTGTATGTATTATTTACACACGGTTCACTAGCATTAAAATACACGTGGTATTACTTACTTGCATAACATCACACTATTACAAAAATAGTCTCACCACGACTGTGATCTACTACGTCGAATCGGCGGGCGTTCTGTGTCAGTTAAACAAATACACATTTATGTATGTTCGGCTTATAAAAACTAATAGTACCCCTCGATCGTACACAGGTTTTTAATGTTTACTTTCTTTTTTGAATTTTATCACGTATCAATGTTGATGATGAACACAATTCAGCAATAAAGATTATATCGTGACATCGTATATTCGTGATTTTTATAATAATAATATGTATAGTTTCTACTGTTGCTAGCTAATGCGTACTAGGTAGATAGATTGCTACTAAACACACAGAATCAGATACAATATTGGCCTAGTTGCGCACGTTGCGTAAACGACCGTAGACTTGAACTCAATTTTTCGCTGACACACTTTAGCTGATGTATGAACGTATTTGGTGACAACAACATATAATATTTGTACAGTTTTAGTAACATCGCAATTCCATACTCATGGTACATACATACGTCGCGGCGTGACATTTAGGTCATAAAGAATGCCACGCGTGTGGTGGTTTTATAGTTTAAATAGAAACTGATTACCTAATAAGTAATATCTAATTTTACGTCACGTTGTCGTGTCCGGGTAGCCGTGTCTTGTACCCTAACTAAAGGACAGAGCCTAAATGAGGCCAGGCTAAACGCGATTTGCGTCGCAGAGCACTGGGCCAAGGCGATTTAAATTAAAAAAAAAGCGTTGTCATGAAAAGAAGAAGGGAATTATGTCGAGCCATGGTTTGATTACCTACTTGCGTAGGTACATTCCTATTTTCACTATTTTGTGGTCATGTAGGTACCATGTCATTGTGCGAAAAGTACATGAGCGGGACCAATTGTTACCATATTTATTTTTCAAATTTTGATATAGCGCAGCAAATGTGAGCAAATATTCTGATAGAGCGCAGCAAATGTGAGCAAAGAATTTCCTGAGTGGAGAAATCGTTTATGTTTAATACAGTTATAGAGTGAGTCGTGGTTGTGGTGAACGCAAGAAAATTATGCAAGACCCAACAGATTGTCGTCACGAAACCTTTTGCTACACGTCCACGGTATACTGCTGAGTGTTGCGACACCACACCAAAGCTTTCTCCGCACCGATCGAACTGAAAGTGATATTTATAAACTTTACAAATTTACACACTGCAACACCGACCGACCCATTTTTACGTTCTTATCCATTTCGGCAGCTGTGAACTAAAAAGTTATAAAACAGGTTTCCGAAACTCTGAACACGCCTCACCTTCAAATAATAGTGCTCAAACCAGTGATTCTGTTTTA
Source organism: Nudaria mundana (assembly GCA_963556515.1). NCBI lineage: Eukaryota > Metazoa > Arthropoda > Insecta > Lepidoptera > Erebidae > Nudaria > Nudaria mundana. The sequence goes on along the minus strand of OY748289.1, from coordinate 8,663,509 downwards.
TTATGTGAGTACAAGTTTTAGGTCCCCTTGTTTTATCTGACTGTAACGGACTACCCAATCGCCAATCAAATAGCCGGATAGCCGCATGTTACTCAACTGTATCATGCCCAAATCGATTCAAATTTCAGGAAATAACCTGAGAACAGAGATATTTACCGCCATTCAATTTGCATTACGAAGTTCAACCTTTTAAAAATATCAATGTTTGTTTGTATGACCAACTAATATATTTCATTTATGGTAACATTATGCACGTGTAGTAGTTAACATGGTAATCATGTAAAAGGAAGACTTGAGTGGAGGATTGGTTAGGATTGACCAGTAATTGCTAGAATTAAATAATGTCTTACATTTATTTAAAACAAATAATCTATATAATAATATTATAACAGGGAAAGATTTGATTGTTTGAATTGAACAGGCTCCGTAACTACTCAACCGACATTAAAAATTCTTTCACAAATTGAAGCTACATTATCCCCGAGTAACATAGGCTACTTTTTATCCAGATAATGTGTTCCCACGGGAACTAGGAATGATAAAACTATATCACACGGGCGGAGCCGCGGGGATCAGCTAGTATGTAATGCAAACTGCTTTGCTTTTCAAATAATGTGGTCCGTGATTATTACTTAGGAGACAAAATATCGATTTCAAAATCTGCATGTAATCTTAAAGAATGGTTCCCCACAGTCATGCAAAATTATACGAACCGGCAGTGTTATTCTTCTGCCCTATATCACTTTCATGAAATTTAGCTAGACTAGATTCATTAAAACATGTTCAACAAGAAATTTATCAATTTAAGTACATTAAGCACTACAGTCAGTCTTTACTTCCAATGTTTATGACCGGGAGTTGATCTGACTGGCTCGTATTGAACTTTAAAAGAGTCTTTGTCAGGGGGTCGTCGAAAAGTTCGTTGAACCTATAGGGCTCCAGAGAAGTCGCGTGTTTTAGACCGCGGGGGCGCTGGCTATACTGGGCCGGTCGTTGACTCTGTTAGGGTGCACATTGCACCCTAACAGGACTGCACACACATTGATTTTTATTGTTCGAAGTATACTCTAGTTTTGCTAAATACTGTCTGGCTTGGTATGAATTGTAATATAATTAGCGTATTATAGGGTAGAAATAAAATTCAACTTTTATTTGAGAGTTGTGAAACTTATTTTTCGTTTTAAAGTGGGTTCAATAAAACTTTTCAAAATAATTTTGAACAAATTTGTAAATGCGTCTATTTATATTTTTTGCTTAGCTTTTATACGAGGGCGAGAACCCTTGAGCTGTTCAATTTGTTTTTTGCAATCACCGGATGTCTACCTGATATCTTTCTAACAGCTGATCTTTTGTATCTTTTTCTACGCCCCGGCTTGTGAATATGAATACTAAACAGTACAACAAGTGATACCCTGTATGTGTACTTTATAGATAGCAGCTTATATCCATTGGCTACCTGGTGTATGGTTTCCTAATCGTAATCTTTACACTTCAGCAGCTTCTGTTGTTATGTCATTGGCGATGAGTATATAACCCTCACTTTGAGATGTGTATTATAGGGTACCTAAGCAATTCCTCAACTAGGTACATAAGGTCTAGAGATCCACCATGTGATATAGTTGGTGCATAATTTTACTGCTTGACATTACAATCATAATCATAATACCTTAGTATAAAACGAAGTCGGTCCGTTCCGTATATATGCTTAGATAGATTTTGATGCGGTTTTTACCAATAGATAGAGTGGTTCTCGAGGTAGGTTTTGTGTATAATATAATTTGTCAAGCGGGCGAAGCCGCACGCGTTCGCTAGTAGTGTAGGTGGATATTAGTACAGACCGTGTGCAGGATATTCAATCCCCTTGTTATTGCGTGCCGTTCATGCCATCGCCACTGTATTCGAGGATGCTTCTAAATTCAAAACGCCTCCACTATTATGTCAACATCAATCGTCATCTATGTCGATCTCTATATTATGCAAATGTTAGTTCACTGGTCTATTTTGGACTTTTGGTTTGACATTTGTGCACGAGATTGTCTAAAAATACAAGGTGTATTGGATACGCAGACCAGTGATTATTATGAATTGTTTACTAGCTATAGCCGCAGTTGTGTACTTAACAATATTTAAGCAATACATACACAGGTTTATAGCTCTGCTCGAGGTGAGTTGGTTTCGCACGTGGCTACTGCAACGCAGTCGGGTTGTCGACCCGCGGCCTTACCAACCTGATCCGACAAACCAGAAATATACCTTACAATAACCGCATGAAGTCACATAATCGCATGAGAATTATCTTAACTATTCACTTACAAACCTGTATTAAAAACGCTAATTTAATATCTGTACCTGTGCCACCGTTACCACTTACACCAACTCTGATTTCGCCTGCACCTTCTAGCAAAAATGATCGCTCTTCACACCTCATAAATATTATTGTGACCAAACAAAACACATAGCATTTTAATTATGTATGTGCGTGCTTACTTATTAAAATATATTCAGCAGTCGTTAGCGTGTGTTAAATACGTGAGTGGCTTATGTTATGTTTTAATACAATAATGAGTTGGTCAAGTTTTTGTTACGAGACAAACGTTGAAAGACGAGGCGGTCATGTTCGAATCACAAATAAATTGCGCCCGAACCGACGAACGTCGACGAGCGGGCAGACTCAGAGAGCGATTTGCGTTGTTTTTTTTTTGTTTGCTTTACTCACGCGCTGTTTAATAACAACATTAAACACGTGACCAAGTTTTCGATGTTATTGTTAACACTAATTGGCTGTTCACCTGTCCGTGTACTTCATTAACTACAATCAGAATCAGTTTTTTCTAGTCTTTCCGATACCCACCTAGCAACCGTATCTGGAACCCAACCGGCCAGTTGTATTGGTTTATTTTTCATCCAGCTACTTCGACAAGCGAGTGAATTGTGACCTACCGAGACAGGTTTGCTTTAAACTGGTTGTACTTGTACTATTGCTTCGGTTACTTCGTAAAAATTACTTTTACCGTTTCTATTGCTTTATGTGCGATAGTTAGTACTTAGATAACAACATTAACTACGTATAGAGGCAGGTATAATACCCATACTTAATAGCTATTTATTTTCTTTTTGTTTGTAATTGTGTCGGTAACACTAGGTATTTATTTTAAAAGGCAAGACCACTTTTACTTCTTTATAATGTTTTGTACACCGACTGTGTGACGAATGTGTTGTTAAACCGTTACAATAAAATTACCCTTTTGCCGTTTACCAAACGACCATTTATATCAGGCTCGACACGCAAAATCAGTAACAAGCTTTGAGTCCGAAGCTTTGTCGCACAGATGTCGCCCGACTTCAAGGTTCGAGACGCGAGATACGGTGTCGTTAACCAGTGCCTGGCCCTTGCCCCGCCTACTGGAAAAGGTATCAAGCTCTCGGTTTGTTATCATCTCAACAATAAATAAACCATAAGTACAAATAAAAGCTCATTAATATTGACCGTAACCCGTAACCTTTGCAATGGCATAGGGTTGCTCAATATTATTATTTTGTCTGAGGTCATGAGGCATACAATAAAATTATGCCCTTGGTCGCCTCGAGATTATTTCATAACAAACTTTATGTCGACATTCGATAATATAATAGTTAATATGCACTGTGTGTTGCGTGTGAGTAAGAGGTAAAAAACTGTTTTTAACCGGCTTCAAAAAACAGAGGAGGTTCTCAATTCTGCTTTTTTTTGTGTTGTTAACTTGTTAGATAGGTACCTCATAACTTTCGACTGGGGGGAACCGATTTTGATGATCCTTTTTAACTTTCTGTTGTTCAAGTCTCGGAATCCTTATATTTTAGTGATATCCGTAGTCTTCTGAGGGGGTCGACGTAGGTCCCAGTTACGCCGACGATACTCTCGTCACGGCGCGGGGAGCAACTCACCAAAAGGCAGCCCTGAGACGGTTGTTGCTCAAGTCGAGTGTCGGATACAGCGGCTGGGACTGGAGGTGGCCCTGCCCAAGTCCGAGGACCTAGTACCGGGTATAATGCTCGAATGATAGTGATACCAAATCGCAAGGCAAGGATATAGAAATACTTATAAACGGTTGATAAACATTACCTGAAGAGCTCTTCAACCTGATCCCACCCTCTCCCTTCCGATCCCGAACAACGCGTGCCGGGCAGAGATGTCACCCTCATACCGTGGAAACCGTCTTCGCGAGAACCGAGCGTTTTAAACGATCGTTTCTCTGCCGAACGATGGTGGCTTGGAACGCCCTGCCTGCGCACGTGTTTCCTCCAACATATAACCCTGGGCTCTTTAAGCGAAGCGTGAAGAGTCACATTACAGGGTCGTCAAGTTGAGGGCCACTCTCTATAGTATTCCTGTGTACTGTGAGAGTCGCCCTCAATTGCCAGACGTCGCCTCAGCTTACCATCAGGCGAGTGGCGTCAATTTGTCGACCTAAATATAAAAAAAAAAAAAAATACCTTCCTCCTGTCTCGGTCGACTCATTAATAATTAATCAGTCCACGGAATATAATAGTTTTTAGGGTTCCCTACCTAAAGGGTAAAACGGGGACCCTATTACTGAGACTTCGCTGTTCGTTCGTCTATCTGTCTCTATCCAGGCTGTATCTCATGAACCATGGTAGTTAGAAAGTTGAATTTTTTACAGATAAGTACCGTATTTCTGTTGCTGCTATAACAACAAAATTAAATACTAAGAAAACAAATGTAATTTGGTTTCGTTATTCAGTCAGTATATTTTCTAATATCGATTATCGCATCTGTATAGTATGAAATTGTGAGAGCGAAACGATGTGGCTTTTAGAACGAGTCAAAAACAAAGTATGAAAGTAAGTACAATAGAACCAAATTTTAAATAAAAAACATCATATTTTTACTCATTCTCTCCTCCACTCCATAAACGTATACCCGTCTCGCTCACTAGTTGGCAACGCCTACATAATGTTGCCATCCTTATGTACAAGCTCTGCGTGGTAGGATTTTAACGTTGCAGCAAACGCAATACTGGTTACTTTTTAAGTATGTCTTTATGTTTATTAATATTTCATTAAATCATTATGTGATTATTGTTACCAAATAACAATGGATATACATATAAATAGTTACCCTTTTATTGGAGTAGGCAAAGCTGTTCATCTGAATAAAGTAATGTTTAACAAGGAAAATGTTAGTGGTACTCAATATCAATTAAGCTTTTATTCCTATAGGTATTAGTGACACTTGCAAACGTCAGTAATTACTAAAAATAAACATTATGTAGTGCTTCTGTATTATATTATATTTACATGCCAGATGGACCGTTAGAAAGAACCTGGCAATAAAACTCAAGGCTACTCTTTTTCTATAGCTGATGGTTATTACAGTTTTTTTCTACTTTTAACGGGAGAATCCACCAGCTTATATTGCCAACAAGTAAATATTAGGAACAGGATTCAGGCCGACTACACTGTTCCCTTTACGATTGCTTATAATGCTATAGCAATTATGCAACTCTTATGAAAAGCATGTCATAACAACGTCCTTAGTCTGGTAACTGGACTTGCGATTAAATAATGAGGACTTCAATTGTGCTTTTTTATAAACTCCGCGTCTACAGTCAGTGGGTTTGTCTAGGTGTTGACGCATCTTTGGCGGTCGGTCGAGTTTCATCTCGCGTCGGTGAGTTAATGCGCGGGTGGGCTGAAATCTCATAGCATGCAACCCTTCTGGTTTGCTTCAAGTCGCTTCCTTCGCGAGCATAACCTGCTCACAACAGGACGCGACTATATTTTTTCCAAGCTGATGTTATCAGTTAAGAAAATGTCGTGGTCACTGCTCTGCTCTGAATGCTGCGTTGATAAATATCTCGCAGTCGTTCATACGAATGTTGGCGTCCGATTTAGACTATCTGAGCAAACCAATTTAGAAGGTATTTTTCCCGTTGAGGTGGTCAAATAGTTAAACTTTCAATTTTGGAAATGGAATAGAATAACTGGACCTTGATTTGTCTTACACTGATTATTGAATTTAAAATAGTATTACCAAAAATTGGTAGTTTTTTCCATTCATGGCAACACTGTTATGACAGCCAGCCAGCCAGCCAGCTGTGTGTGGAGTCATGGAATGGATTGAAAAATAACTCCGACCCGAAAACTGTAGCTCTGTCCTTGATGTGTCATCCATTACAATCATTTTTAAATAAAACGTGGTGCATAACTATCTGAAAATTCTCAGTATTCATCGTATTAATTTGTTCTTTCTCATCGACATTTTGCATAGGTAGCTTCACGTTTGACAGGTAGTCTTAAATTATTGTTAAAATGTTTATGTAACGCATCATTGTTCATGCGCTGACTTTGTATTTTATCTTTTGTTCCAGATAGTTACGCGGTGTGTCACTTAATCGTTAATACGTGTTCAGTAAAACCAAAAGTGCATCTTGGAGGGTGAGACTATAGTGTTTGTGGTGTGATGTGGTAGTGATTTCGTGAGGCGTATAGCAGTGGATGCGGAGACAGCGTCTTAGCGCTCGCCCTGGCATGGTGCCGGGCAGGTAGCGCGCGCGGGCGGCCTGCGCAGGCCCCACACAAGCAGCCGCGTGTGTTCCCCAGCGTCGTCTATGGCCGAGCAACACATCACACCGTCGGCGCACTCTGCACTCACGAGAGAGTCCAGCGGGTAAGAACATATGTTAAGAGGATTCATACATAATTATTAATTCTCCGAACAGATATGCTATGCAGAACACATACACAACATGACAAAGGAAAAACCTGTAAAACATTCCTTAAATACATATTACAACTTTTTCTGCTAGTACTTACAACAATACAAAAAGCCATGACAGTGACAAAAGGTTTGCTAAATTTTACTGTTCACAGCTCCACCCGCATGTCATAGTTTTTCCCAATTCTCATGGATTCACATTACTGGGATAAATAGTACCTATCTTAAGTGGCAATTCAGAAAATAGTTTATGTGCCCAAACTGTTCAACAATTTATAGCCCGTTTACACTTTGATAAGTGATTAGTGCGAGTTCATACATTTTCCACTTGCAGTTGTTAAGTAATCAGTAAAATCAGTTGTACTTGCACTTAACAATTAACAAAATGTAAAATCAGTATTTATGTGTGGTTCATTCAGTAAGTGCAAAAAAATCCAAACAATGTTTAACATATTAACAACACAATAGTAGTACATATTTGAGAATAATTTTTAATTTATTTGAAAAAACTGCAGTTCACGGATTACTAAACTTGTGGTTATTATTGGTGGTGTTACTACTTGTGCTTATTTTTTGTACTTCACTTCCATCTAAAAGAAGTAACAAAATGAAAAATTTGAGGTTACATTATTTAAACCCATAACAAAAATTTTTTTTCTTTATCCTTGTACTGTACCAGTGAGCACCATGCATGACATGCTCTTTTCATGCGTGGACCTTAATGTACCAGTGACGTCACACTCTCAAAAATATGTTGGGACTCTGACTTGGATATCGATATATGTAATCTATAAGACTAACAGCCAGTTACTGAATTGAGAATTTGAAGTTACGCACGTCAAATGTCAAAATTTGTTCCTGAATTTTGACATTTGGTGTACTCAGTGGATGCTCAACTTAAAATTCTCAATTCAGAAACCGGCCGATTAACATAAAAATACGGAATCTGAAATATTATTTAAAAATACGAAATCTGATTACCATAGGGCTAAAAATCTAAATTGTAGGACACAAAGTTTGCCACTACTATTCTTAAAATATTTAGATAGAATTTCAATCACAAAAACTAAAAATGTCATCGGCAGGACTCGAGCCCATGGCCTTTCCCCAATAAGCAATTAATTTTTTTAAATTTTTTTTTTATTTTATTTATCGTTTATTTCAGGCTTGACCACTGAGCTACGATGACCAATGCTTAGTGGTCAGAGCATTCTCTTGTTAGGTACCTATAACAAGGAAGTAAGGAAGTACTTGTGAGTAAAATCGTAAGCCGTTAATGTGCGAAAACCATCTTGACCAGGAAAATCAAATTGCATCCAAATAAACTTTCAGAGCTCAGAAAATGCTTAAAACTTCTGTCAAACAGGTTCTAACGTCTCCTTTGTTGGAATGCACTAGCTAACACATGGCCGATTTTCAGGCGGCTGTGCCCCTGCACAAGTCTGAGGCTCTGTGTTTTCACGGACCTCGGCGTTGGCCGATTGCAGTACAACTGTAGGAAGCATCGACGGCATCGAGGCCTCGATTATATATTTGGGCGTCGTACTCGATAGCCGGTGGAACTTCGGACCACATTTCCGAAGTTTGGTCCTCAAAGTGACGGAGGCAGCAGACGCGTTTTCGCGACTGATGCCCAACTTAAGGGGACCCAGACATGGAAAGTAAGACCAAGGGGGGAAACACCACCTTTGCTAGCAAACCACCGTCCTTACAGAAGCAGGCCTCTCACAGGGATTACATCCGACCACAAAGATGGTCGGAGGGTGTATGGTATATTGTTTGCCATATTGAAATGGCTGATAGAAAAGGTCACCTATCTATTACCTTCAAACTAGTTTTCGCATCATCATGTATTAAATATTGATTATGAATCATTTAGGAAAAACCCTCAAAAAGCATAAACACTTGGATATTGATTGAAATTCTTAGGTAAGTCCTAGTAATTTTGTTTTTATGTTGAAGCTCACTGTTGGGCATCTTAATATATTTAATATTTAAAATATTATTTTGATGTTAAAACTAGTTTGAACGGTGCTTATAGATAGGTAATGAAATTTTCTATCAGCCATTTCAATTTAGCAAATGATGTACTAAACATCCTGTATATTGTAGTAAGTTCCAACAAAACCTGTTGTCTAATCTGCAACAAGTTTTCCGACTGTTGCTTTGAGAACACCATACTGGCACCAGCTAATCCTGATTAATCGATTCCAGATTTCTTTCGAACATTTTAAATGTCTAAATCCCATAGCTTAGCACAAGCTTATAGCTTAGATGACTTAGTGGGAGAAAGTCCAAAATATATTATTATTTCTTTTTTTAAAAAGTTAAATAAAAAGTGTGAACAATATAATAAAATACTAACTACTCAGGTATTTTTCTTTCTTGGTTGTCTGGTATGGACACGCTAATTTCCGAAGCTACTGGACGGATTTACTGGCACATATTTATTAAACTCGGCTCTGGTCAATATAGCTGTTTCATCAAATCAAATGTCTGGAAAAAAGTTGCCATCATTGTAAGCTATTCACTGGTGGTGGTGCTGCGAGGCATCAAATAGTACGCATAAAACTGTTATATAAATATAAAGATAGAAATTATAAATAACAGGTGTGGGTGTGGCCAACCTCAATGTATGTTGTATGATTAACCTGTTGTATTTATATGCATCTTTGGATCGGCATAAAAACTCCACTGAATACTCTGCACTTTAGAACGATTACTCTGGACTCCTCCCTAATCTTGAAGCAGATACTGATTATGAGAAACTCAAATATTTGCTCATATTCTATGGTGATTGTAAAGCAAAAATGTAATCTCCTTTTTCAAATGGAAGTAGACTTTCAGAAATCTGACTAAACAACAACTTCTTCTTTTTCTTCTCGTGTCGATGGGTAACACTATGATGATTATATTGTCTTGGCCCAGTGCTCTGCGACGCAAATCGCATTTGGCCTCGCCTCGTACAAGTCAAGATCCTATGTTAATGATTGTTTTTGAGTTTGGTATAGCTATTCTGATACATGTCGATAGTTTGTTAACTTCTTGTTTAAATCTGACATTTTCGTGTTGCAGGTCTTCTCCTAGCAGGGTGGTGGGCGGTCGGTGGTTGCGTCAAGTGCGTCGAACTAGCCACAGTCACCGGAGCAGGCGCAACGTGACGTCACCTCTACCGCGCTCCACCAGCCGACACTCCAGTCGCATCTCAGACGCCGAGCCTGTGGAGCTACGCAGAAGCTCGCGCCTCATTAGTTCACTTCCACGGTCTGACTACTCGATCACTGAGCGCTGGTCTTACGGCACTGACGTGTACGAGACACGCTGCGACACTACCGTATATAAGGGTGGAGACACACACAAGTCCAGCGGACATCCGAAACGTGGACGCACTTCCTCGCATGACAGGAAAAGACGTAAGAGCATATCGAACAATAGTGAAGAGGAGTGTATCGCATACTGCACACGCTCACGGACTGCTCTTAAATCAAGTGAGAGTGCTTGTGAGCAAATTACGCATAATTTAGTAGCTCATACATTACAAGATTGCCCATTAAATCAGAACGCCACAGTTACTTCTGCCGAAGCTAATCAGGCCGAAGGGGGTCTGTTGCCATTGGACGAGAGGGATTACGCATATTCACCGTTCAGCTCGTCGACTGTCACAGAATTGTTAGACTCTGACTATTCCGTGTACAGTCCGACAGCCAGTCGGCGAAAAGGGAAGAAGAGGAAGCGATCATCTCATCGATCCCTGTCGCATAGGAAGAGCAGCTGCCTCCTCAACTTAGACGAGTACCGGAAGAAATTTAAAATAGATTCACTTAAAGACGATACGGACACGAATAGTACCGGTAAATCAACATCTAAATACGAAATTGACAAAGCTGAACAATCTTCAGCGTCGTGCACATACCCGTTACGGAATAGGCACGGCAACTTTGGACCTCCTACATCCACGGTCATTAGTGAAAGTTCAGGTTAGTCTGTATTTGTTTATCTTTACTTTTCTTTTGGGAGTAGCTTTATGTAGATGCTTTTTATGGTTATCTGATAGAAGAATGAATGAATGACCGAATGATGTTAGTGGTAAAGTCCAAATCTCTATGATATTGTTATTTTTTAAAGAACAATAACAGGTAACCTTGCGATAAGGTACGGACATAATAATGGCAGACAGTTTTACTAGGGCTCGCGTTTAAGCTTATCAGGTAGTGTTATCGCATATACATATCAAGCGCATTCAACGATGATAACATATTAATTGACATTGCAGTGAGCTCGCCTGTCGGGGACTTGGTACAGAATCCGATTGCAGGAGAGTGCAGGAGTATCTCCGACAGTCCTGTCAGAATCACTTCGCCACCGACGTTTAAAGATTACTTAGGTACTTACTCATCTAGCCTAGCACTAATATAAATTCGTTTAAGTAAATTAGTTTTGTTTAAGTTGAATATGAAATAATAATAAACATTAAACATCTATATTAACACTGCATTGTTTGTATTTCAGAAGCAAGTTCATCAAAGGCACACAGTTCTTCAAGTAAACTACTGATAGTGCCAAGAGACCTCCCATATCTACGTCAAACTAACGCGCGAAGGGTAATTATAAATTACTTATACATTAATTAAATATTTACTCATTATCAGCTAAATTGTTACTAGATGGATATCCGGTTTGCAAATGATTACAAAAAATATCACAATCCTTATCAAAATGTTTCTTATAATCATAATAGCAATTTAATTCCGTATCATTAAATATTGTTATCGAATATGCAGTGACAGTCTTGTGGAGTAGTTTGTCATGAACAGAAGATTATTTTGTTTACTAGATGTCAAGTATTAGTAGGGCGTAGTTCGTTCAACCGTCGTGTATTAATTGTGGCTAGTGACCGTTGTGTTGTGTGTAGAGTATCGCAGCTGCCACGGGGGCGACCCTGGGTGCTTGCTTGACGAGGGGTGCCAGCACTTCGCATCGTCAGAGGCAAGACACTGCGTCTAAGAGACAGGTACCTCACACATTGTGTCTCACGATAGTCGTAGATCATTTGAAGATACGGTGACTTGCGTATCTAAGTTATGACATCATGTTGTAACGTTACAATATATTAAATTACGAACATGTTGTCACTTACGCATAATACTCGCAAACTAATAGAGTTGATCAAACATTATATACGGGTATCGAGGACCCTGTAGGCATGGCGGTCAAGTGATAACCAATATTTACTGGTGTACTTAGGGATCGCAATTCTTGTATCAACCCTGTAAAGAGTTGCAGAGTGATGGCACGGCAGGCTTCTAGCCACTTTAAACCTTATTGCTATTACGCTGCCATAATCGTGTGAACTATTGACTTGGCCAGAAACTCCACCCTCAGCTGTCAGCCTCGAACGTGTAATGATCTATAATATAGTGTAGCTTGTGTATGTGATGGTGGCGATATTGTACGTGGGTGACGTGACGCAGGTATCGGGCGGCGAAGGCGCAAGCAGCAGCGCGGCAGGCGGGCGGCGGGCGCGAGCTCGCGACATGCCGCAGCCGCAGCCGACGTCCACGCGTAGAGACAAACGAGGTAATTTACTAGGTGAGCTCCATGGCTCCTGGTTGTTATAAAAATTTGAGGAAATAAAAAAGTTAATTTACATAGACTTCATTGTTTATATTGAATGCATTTAATTACCATTCACCTTGAAGTGATACCAAGATGATCGTAATAGGTGCTTAAAGTTAAGGAATTACTATTTAATATTCACTATACACACTTCTCGTTAATAGAATATAACTTTAATTTCAATTTGATTACATCATACACATATTAAATTAAAGAGTCGTTAAACTCTTTCAAATATAATTGTAAAATTGAAAATTAAAACAAAGGAAACAAAAAGAGATATAAAATGCAAATTTTGATTCTGGGTACTTGTATCTTGAACATTGCCAGACTGCCAGAGCGTCATTCGTCTTATCAGCAGATGAACCGCAAGCGTGACTAGAGCCTCTTGTTTTTTGGTGGGGCCTGATTTTATTGTACTAAAACGTAGCTATATTCGCCGTTGTCAGCCAAGTCAAGGTGTCGACGGTAGGGTCGTAAGGTCTTCCATTCGAGATAGTAAACCACGATAATGAGATGTAGTATTTCGTAACCAAACATTTAAAATTTGTAGAATTGTTTAATCAAATAATTAAATTAGTAAATTATCGTGTCTGTCAAAATAATACGTAGGTACACACTACAGAGACGTATGTACACAGATGCTGTGTCGAAAGGCCGTTAATCGACACTAAACCTATTGGGACGATCATGGACGAGTGGCTGCAGAGGCGGCATGGTGACCTCACGTATCGTGGGACGCAGATCGTTACCGGGCATGGATGCTTCAGTAGCGGTCTGTTTCTGGTGTCAACACTGCGAGGTTTCCGATGACGACACTGCACTTCTCACATTGGTGGAGTGCTCAGCGTGGGCAAGTCAGCGCCGGGACCTCGTAGTGGGACTGGGCGTGGATATCCTCTCGCTGGAAACCATGCTTCAAGCTATGGTCTCCAGCGCGAGTAGGTGGAACGCGGCCGTGTGGCCGCGAGCATGACTTGCTCGCAGAAGGAGGCGGCCGAGAGGGAGAGGGAGCGTACACTCCCCGCTGAGTTCTGCAGTCAGCGGCCAGGGCGCCGCAGACTCATTTACGCCCAGGACCATCGACCTCATGATCGGGGCTTGAGGACGGCGGGATAGCCACCCGCCGTCGTTACAGAAGCAGGCTAGGAGGGTCGCGTGCTGCGGGGCCTCAGCCCCCCCCTGGACGCAACCAGATTCTCTCACCGACGCGGAATAAAACCCGACCAAACCCCAACGCAGAGGCCACACAGCTGGCCAAAGTCCGCCGGGGCCACTGGAAATTCCTGGAGTGTTCACCAGAGGGCCTCGGCAACGGACCGGGGAACGGCTGCGGCCTACGGCCGCGGATTTATAAATGAAAAAACAAAACACCTATTGGGAATTTAACTTAAATAACCGTCAAAGTAATGGTAAGTAAGATGTTAAAACTTTTCAAATAATAATAGCATTAACTTCGCAAAATTAAAGGACACTAAAACTTCGACAATTGTTTCGCCTCTAAACGAGGCATTATCAAGACTGTCTCAGAGAGAACAGCAAAATATGAAGCCAGAACATATTTGCTTTTAAGTATGAATGTGTAAATATCGCAAGTTATGTGTCTGGGAGAGGTTGGAAATAGTTAGGAGGGATGAGGACACCTTACTCAACGAACAAACAGATTTTCATACATCTCCTTTACTTAATTTGTTTGTGAACAGACAGACACAGTAGTTGTTTGTTGGTTTGTGTGTGTCACTTTGCATTTTCTATGTAATTAAAGAGTAATGTCTTATATTGTTGAATACCTATTTTTGAATTTCGTTATCATAACTTGTAGTTTCTACCCACGTTAGTTATTGTGACAAATCCTACATCGCGCTAGCGATATTTACACATTCACACTTAAAAGCAAATACGTTCTGGCTTCATATTTTGCTGTTCTCTCTGAGACAGTCTTGATAATGCCTCGTTTAGAGGTGAAACTATTGTCGACGTTTTAGTGTCCTTTAATTTAGCGAAGATAATGCTATTATTTCTTTAAACTTTCGCGTTTTGTACCTCTTTATTACTCGACGTTTCCGCCGAAACGTTGGGTAATAAAGAGGTATGTATATGTCTCAATAATCGCGTAAAAGACCCGTTAGTCTTTTAAGTTTATAAAATGCTATTATTATTTGAAAAGTTTTAACATCTTACTTACCATTACTTTGTCATGGATTTTCGCCACGTAACGCCTGTTTCCATCCAATATTTTAAATAACCGTCGTTATGGAACTATTTCCATAGCGACTGATATTTAATTTATGACGATAATAATGAAAATGAAAAATACGTTTATTCAAGTGGGTTACAAGGTAACAATTTTGAAAGTCAGTCAGATATAAAGGTTACAATTAAAATCTAAATTGCTTCTAAACTTACATTTACTGTCAGATTCGCAAAACAATATGTAGAGCCTGAGAGAAAGAACCTGGCGATAAAACCCAAAGCTACTCTTTTTTAATACAGTAATAAATTACAATATTAGGCACATAACGAGCTAACATTTGTACATAGTTGTCAAAGAAAAAATTTAATAAAAAACAAGTACAATAAACAAGCGACATTATAGAGTCGCGCTTAAATAGTTTAAGTGAGGAGCAACTCATTTCCATTTCTCTTTATCATTCAAATAATCGAGTAATAAGCCCTTTTCAAGAGTTGTGCTTTAATTTCCTTTTTGAATTTATCCAAAGGAAGGTTCCTCCGTTAAAATGATCCCATTTATTTATATGGTATGGCGGATGATGGTCTATAGCCATGGGGCATCTAAACTATACTATTTCCATTTCTTTAAACTCTCGATGACAGACAGCTCCTGTGAAAACTTGAACGAACGTCTTTTTTACATTATATACGTATTATTTTATAAAAATATGATGCTTACGCACGTACAAGGTTATACCAGAGTCGGAGAAACTGATAGGGATGCCGCTATCGATAAACGTAACACGATAACAGACTCGATATTTTTTTACAAAACGTAAGAAACTAAACTACTGCCGGATACTTTTATACAAATTTATTAACTATTATTATATTTCATTACAAGATGTTACATGTATTAATTCTTGATTGATAATGCCAACTTGTTTAAAAGCTTCTTACAATTTTCGAAGCTGTTGTATATGTAGGTATAGGTATAGGTATAGGTACTCTACAATGAAACGAAATAATTATAAAAAAAAATATTTGAATGTTTTTGTTGTACTTAGTTGTCTTTGTTCAAAATATAATAAATATATGCGATCGATATCATTAGTTATTTGGTCACAACACTACAACTATAAAATTAGGACTGTCATCGAGAGCTTAAAGAAATGGAAATAGTATAGTATAGCATTCTTATATCTTGTAAAATATACTGTTAAATATAAAATACTAGCTGATCGTTGCGACGCTTCCCGCGTGATATAGTTTTCTCGCTCCCAGTTCCCGTGGGAACATAATTATTACCGGGATAAAAAGTAGCCTATGTTACTCAGGGATAATGTAGCTATATATCAGTGAAATTTTTTTCAAAATCTGAATTCGATATTTTTAGTAGTTACGGAGCCTATTCACTTGAAACAAACAATCAAATCTCTCCTCTTTATAATTAGTATGTATAGTCCGAGACGCCCAGGACTTTAATTGGCTGTTCCATGTCGGCTGACACATAAGATTTTGTTGCCTTTTATCAAACATATCATCAAAAGGCACTAAATTACAATATAGGAGCTACTTTTTATTAAATTCATTCGGCCATTTTGGACATAACCCATTATAAATGTGTCTGGTGATGGCAATAGGCCTGCCTCCTATTACGTGTGACTAAAAATACTGGCAAATTGTGGGTGTGTAATGCGCCTCTGCCTACATGATATAGGCGTGATATGTGTGTGTGTGTGCGTAATTAGTATTCATATTGTTACCAAACATTACATACCAGTGTTAAAAGGATTGTCATATTGTTGAAACAGGTAAAAGCAGTCTGGGTTCCTGTGCTAGCACTGGTGGTGCGTCCAGCCGGTCCCACCCCCAGCCCCTTACAACGGTACGTAACACTTCTAACTTCAATCATTTTGTTATGTTATCTTACTAACATCTTTTTTGTTGAATGAAACTTAATGTTAGCCATTGAATGTTAGTTCTTGAAAAGAGACAACGTATTTTTATATAATAACCAGCGGACCCGACAGACGTTGTCCTACAAAAAAAAAAGAACCAAATTGTGAATCTAAACCATTCTCGAATCCCCTTGAACACACACAAAAATATTCATCAACATCGGTCCAGCCGTTTAGGAGGAATTCAGTGACATACACACGTACAGCAGAATTATATAAATAAAGATATTGTATGCAGCGATTTAACAGGCTTAGAACTCTTTTCCCAGCACTTCACTTCAGCTGGAGATGAAGGGATTTATTATATAAATAGTTCTCTAAAAAATTAAATTATCGATTATAAGTTGGTTCTTTGCAGTAGTATTTGAGTTAATTACGAAAAAAAGAACAATCTTCTGAATCGGAAACGTTCAATATCTCGCAAAGTACATAGATATCACTGTTTAGTGACAAGGTCCCATTTCGCAGTGCATAAACACAAACCTGTTGTTTTTTTGGTTATTTCCCTATTCTCACAATATGTTTGTTCCCAGGGTGCCGTGGCATCAACATCGTCCACACCGCCAGCGTCAGGTTCGGCATCCATGCCTGACAACGCCAACACCGATGCTAAGCCTAAGGGCAAAGGTTTGTACCTAATACTTATTCATCTACTAGTAGACACTAGTGTCGGCGTGTGTACACTGGCGCGACACTACAAGCACACACAAGTGTCATCGTGTATTAGCCTCCGAACGAAAAAAAACATAGAAGCATAACGTCAAACAAAATCTCTAAAATAAACGGCCTACGATATATTTACTTTTCAACAACGATTCATCATTCACCGAGCCTTTTCCCAACTAAAGTTGGGGTCGTCTTTCCAGTCTAACTGCGATTCGGCTGAACATCGATATTTTCCGTGAAGCGACTGCCATCTGACCTCCAACAACGATTACTATTACGAAATACCGATTGGTTTTATTGTCAATGCATGTCTCTGATTGACTAGCAACGTCAAGCAACTATTGCATGATTAGCGCGTGAACTGACAAGCCGGCTGCAAGAGCCGAATTACACACCTTTGCGGCAAGATTTGTGTAGCGACCGCAAGATCTGCGTTAGCTAATTTTCGAGCGCTAGAAATGATTCTGATTACTGATGAAATGTCGATATGGAGTATTATGTGATGTGAAATTAAAATAAACGAATACAATTCCGTTCCAGTGTCTATAGGCGAAGAATGCGTGGGCGGTGTCGTCGCGGGCGGGTTGTCGGGCGTGGGGGCGGCTGGGGGCGCCACCAACGAGGAGTCGTCGTCAGAGGAGGGCGAGGTGGGGCGGCTGCAGGCGCTGCTGGAGGCGCGAGGCCTGCCGCCGCACCTGCTGGGCGCGCTGGGGCCCAGGATGCAGCATCTACTGCATAGAACCGTCACCGCCAACTCGGGTAACTAGCGCTTTTCCACCGACGAACAATGGTGTTGTTTATACAATTTGACTCGTTTATTTTATGTATGACCGAATTATTTACAGAGTGGTGGTCCAATTTATATCGGTTTTTTATTGGATAGGATATATAGCTCGAAGTTTGTCTCAATTAAATTTTACCGAAATCAGTTGTGTGCTTATTTAAAAATCGTCAAAATTCCAGAAACCATTATAATTACTGATAATCTGATAAAATTGGCTGGATACGGAAGTGGGTTTTAGGGTCTTGGGGTACCAGTTCAGCTCAAGAAATAACATATTTGTTAAAATGGGTTTACTCCAAAACTTAATTTTGTTACTTTTGACATTTCCAAACCATACATTACCCATAAATTTTACTTAATTTTCCTAACATATTGTTACAGCCGCATCTAAAGCCGCTCAACTGTTGGCCGGGCTGCAAGCTACAGGCGATGAAGGTCAACAACTCCAGGCAGTCATCGAGATGTGCCAACTGTTGGTGATGGGTAACGAGGACACCCTGGCCGGCTTCCCGGTGAGGCAAGTCGTACCTGCACTTGTCAACTTGCTCGCTGCTGAACATAACTTTGACATGGTAAGTAAATACTTCTTACGACACTATGATAATTCACTCATACAAGCACTTTTAGCTGGAAGGATAAACGAGAATCCTAGTAGATCTATATAAAATATAACCGGATTCCTCTATCTGTAATAACCGCGAGAAGGTCGTTTCAAGCAACTTTCCAAGATAGATTAATGGGTGGATAGTGGAGTCGACTCATGATAATTTTTTTTTATTTGCTCGGTTAGCTGTAATAGACACCCATTACACTTGTGGGACAAGCAAAGTTCTCGTGGAAAATACGTGTATAATAGCCCTCTGCCTACCCCTATGAGGAAACAGGCGTAATTATGTATGCAAAGGAGATTTATATTGCGTAGTAGTAGTAGATTTTTTTATAGCCATAAAGTGATCAGTATTCATTTTCAATTCTCTGTATCCCAGATGAACCACGCATGTCGCGCGCTGACGTACATGCTGGAGGCTCTGCCCCGCAGCAGCGGCGCCGTGGCGCTGGCCGTGCCCGCCTTCCTCGACAAGCTGCAGGCCATCACGTGCATGGACGTCGCCGAGCAGAGCCTCACCGCGCTCGACATGCTGTCCCGCAGACATTCCAAGTCTATACTTCAGGCGGTAAGTTCACTTACAAAACATCGTAGGTCATCACTACAAATCTAAGTGTAATCATCAACGAAACACTAGAACAGAATTATGCGAACTGGAAGTGCATAGCACACTCAAAGCTAATCTCACAATAAGTTTTTTTAGTGGTAACGTACTAACCCTTGTGTATCTCAATTGAATTCACAATAGATTTTTCAGTGTCGGCTATGAAATGAAATGCTTAGTCAATTCCGAAAGAGATTTAAGCTCAGTTGAAAAAGGTAATTTTATTGTTAGTTTCAGCATATCAGTAATATCTAAATACATGAGCGTTGCCCACGCTTTGCCTCTATGCTTAGTTTGAACATGCATATAAATTTGTATGAAGTAAGAAGTATCCCACAATCGTAGCAAGTGGAATTCCATAGTCTCTGCCTACCGCCATGGGAAAGAGGCATGACCATATGTATGTATGTATGTACAAATAACAGAGATCTGTCTTGGTACACTATCTGATCTAAAATCTATTTTAAATCGCCCTTAGAAAAGTTTTTTTTTACTTATCCCTAATGTACTGGCTTTTCTTTAAAATTTATCTTTATCCGACTGTGAAGGAAAGGTCTTTTGCGACTACAATTTAATAATATGTAGATAATACAACATAACAGTAATGTATTGTTCATATAGCGTGGAGTATCAGCCTGCCTGACGTACCTAGACTTCTTCTCCATCAACGCTCAGCGCGCGGCGTTGTCCATCACTGCCAACTGTTGTCAGAATCTCACACCCGACGAGTTCCATCTAGTCAGGGATTCGCTACAACTACTTGCTAACAGGTAAGCAATTAAACTCTTTAAAAGCCACGAAACTGTACTAATCCGCTACCTATGTACAGATAACCTACATTCAGACGAGGCATCTGAAAGTTCTCCAAAGATGAGAATAGGTTTAGTCGGACCAGCAAACTTCAAGGGAAAATCTTCAAGTATAAAACACCACAAAAGTACTAAGGTAGTAAATTGTTTTTATAGAAATTTATATTTGTTTCAGACTCACCCAGCAAGACAAAAAGTCAGTGGAGTGCGTCTGCCTCGCCTTCTCACGTCTAGTGGACAGCTTCCAACATGACCCGTCGAGATTGCAAGAGATCGCCACACCGGAACTGCTCACTAATTTACAACAACTTGTTAGTATCTAATAACTAGTTATAACTGTGAAAGTTTGTGAACTTGTATGGATGTTTGTTGATGTATGGGTACTTATTATCCCGTGACTATGCTTCCGTAGTCATTGTGGGGACTAAGAAAATACACCCAAGCGGATAGACAACTATAAAATATTATTTGCTAATGTTCCTAGCTAATCCTGCTCGATTAACATAGACAAAAGAGACATTTTTTTTTGTTTTTTTTTTCAACTCTACCACTAAGCACCTACTACTAGATCTAATCTGCATCACCCTAAGGTTGACTGGAAGATAATGCCTGTGGCATTAAGTCCGCCATTGTATAATAACTGTGTAAAAAGTTTAAAAAAAAGGGATACCATAGTGTGCTCGAGATTTTCTTACCAAAGACATGGTAGCACTGAAATTTATCACTTTACATAAGTAAAGTGATAAATTTCAGTGTTTTCATTGGTCCAAAGACTAGACAAATACTAGGTATCCTGAGAGTATGACAGCGTCGAATCGACAAAACTTACCGTTACGTGATCAATTAGTCTTTATATGATCGAATTTTTCTGTGATGTTTTATTTGTTGATTAAATAAACGCTGTTGACCTTACTACATTCAAAAAATTATTCTGAGCTTTTCCTATATTTATTCTAAGATATATCTATTTATGTCGGCAGCTCGTAGTGCAACCGCCACTGATCTCAGGCGCTACGTTCATCACAGTGCTGAGACTACTCTGGGTGATGTGCGCCGCTTGCCCACAACTGGCCCTCGCTCTGCATCAGCGCTCCATAGCCGACACCCTGTTGTGTCTGCTCACCGGGTCCACTTTACCTCAAGAGGTTAGAGTACTACATACAGATACAGGCAGACGTAATCTGGTACATACTACATACTCATATCACAAGCTCTGCTTGTCCTCACGTATTTATTTATTATTATTATTACTAAGTCAGTAGTGTGGCTGTACGTACAACAGACTAATCAGACAACTTCTTGAATGCCTTGTTCTGAAGCTATGTGGTAATTGTTTTCTACGTTATTGAGTTTAAAAACATTATAGACTTATTTTTAACTGACTTCTAAAAAAGGATGAGGTTCTCAATTCAACTGTTTTTTTTTTGTGTTTATTACCCGACTTTCAACCGACTTCCACAAAAAGGAGGAAGTTCTCCATTCGAATGTTTAATTTCTTTTATTTTTTTGTTTTTTTTTTAATGTAAGCTACTACTTCTCAAGTGGTTCCATTTCAATTTGGTCCCAATCGAGAATTATTTTGTCCCATTTCGGTAATTTGAAGTCCGTTGTTGTGTCAATATTTGACGTGTATTTATGAAAATTATTTTTGTACTGCTTCCCAAGTGATCACATTCTGACTATTATTTGGTCCCATTTTGGTAATTTGCAGTTGGTTTTTGTTTCAATGTTAGACGTGTTTTCTTTTTATTTTTTTCTCTTAATCATTTAAAATACCTTATGATAATATATATTCTACATTTTTTGGATGTTTGCGAGCATACAGATGATGGTGTGTCATTATTTTTACTAGACTGTAAACAATGTAATAAATAAATTGTATATCTGTTTAACAGCAAGTCGAATTAATACCTCGTCTGCCGCAAGAGTTGTACGAGATCACGTGTCTCATCGGCGAGCTGATGCCGCGTCTGCCCACCGACGGGATATTTGCTGTAGACGCACATCTAGACAGACCGTGGTCGGCTAACAATGAACGGACCGCACACTGGCAGTGGCGAGATGATAGAGGTCAGTATTTGTAATTAATTGGTTTATTTTAGGTCTGTAGGATTTACAGTCAAGACGAAACAGATGTTACATACCACTAAACACTATTTCTGCAATCTAAGCATCAGTAGGTAGAATTAATTTATTGCTTTAATAATGGGAATGCACTTTTGAATCTTGACTATACATACATTAGATTTTATTACTAAATGTGTGATCGAGTATGTTTGGAAAATAAATAAATATTTTTGAATATTCTCTCACAACATCATCTAGCCCAAATTAAGCTAATAGCTTGTGTTATGGGATCTAGACAACTGATAAACATACTTATATAGAGCATTCCCCTTGTAAGGGAAAGGCAGTGGGTTCAAGTCCTGCCGATGACATTCGTTTTGTGATCTGTTTATAATTTCTATTTTAATATTTTAAGTTAAGTTGGTTTAAGCAAACTCATTGCTTTGAAATACAAGAATATATTATATTATTGTATCTACAAAACTTACACTATTGAAATAAAAACTTAAAGTTAATTTGCTATAAAATCAACTTGTTACCATAGTACTTTTATAGTTTATATATTTTATACTATGTTACATAGACTGAGTTCATAGACAAGTTATGTTTTAACCAATATAATTCAACCAGGTGTATGGCGTTCATACTCGTGGGCAGAAAGCCGCTCTCTAGAGGCGGGAGCCGCGGCCGGCGAGGAGGAAGTGTGTCTCACGACACTCGGTCGATCTTACACTGTGGATTTGACGGCCATGCAACAGGTATACTTGCTATGTTATTGACCGAGCGAGCGAAGCGTCTCAGTTTTAACTCGAGGACTGGCCGATTTGGCGTTGTTGGTATGTGTGTCAGTTCCGGTCTACAGGCCGAATTTTTCAGCCGATTTTCATGAAATTTGGCACAAGTGTTGTTTGTTGCAAGGCGCAACTTTTGTCGAAGGGATTTTTCGATTGGGGGGAAAATGGGGGAGAAATGGGGGGAAAATGCGAAAATAACGCGAGGTCTACTGTTCACAGAACCACTAGTTTTAGTACTTTACCTTCACACGTATTTATTAAATTCTGTGAGCTTCTGTAATATTCAATCGTATTATTATTCTGAGTGTCATAGACATTGGAGTATTAGCAAAAATTATTTGTCGTCTTTTTCTAAAACATGCACCAGATTTTGATGGAATTTTTATGCATGTTTGTTATTATGTATTGTATTACGTCAATTACGTATATTGGTGAAATGTAGTCAGATTTCTTGTTCCACAATTTTAATATAAACTTTGTATATACATACATCACAAAAACTGATGTCATTGGCGGGACTCGAACCCACGGCCTTTCCCTAACAGGGGAACTGCTCTGACCAACTGAGCTACGATGGGTTCCAACGCTAACCTTAATAGCGCGATGTAGAAAATAT
This sequence comes from Nudaria mundana, assembly GCA_963556515.1. Classification (NCBI taxonomy): domain Eukaryota; kingdom Metazoa; phylum Arthropoda; class Insecta; order Lepidoptera; family Erebidae; genus Nudaria; species Nudaria mundana. The sequence continues at coordinate 8,640,095 of OY748289.1, read as the reverse complement.
GAATATGAAATGAAACAAAAATTCGATGTTGTCGGTAGTGGTCATCGTAGCTCAGTTGGTCAGAGCACTCCCCCTGTTAGGGAAAGGCCGTGGGTTTGAGTCCCGCCGATGACATCAGTTTTTGTGATCTATTTATAATTTCTTTCTTAATATTTTAAGAATAGTTGCAAACTCATTGTTTTAAATACCAAATTTTTGTATATACAGCTGAACGATCACACCGGCACAGCGCGTCCAGTACAACGTGTTGCACCTGCGCCACCATCAACTGATCAAACTTCGCTCACGCCCTCTGCCGGTAAGTTCTATACCCAGTGGTATTTAGTATTACATTGTAGATTAAATAATAAAAATATTTTTGGACTTTCTTACACAACATCATCTATAGCCCAAATTAAGCTAATATAAGCTTGTGCTATGGGATCTAGACAACTGATAAACATACTTATATATTTCGAAATGCATACATATTATATTTGCAACTGCTATAGTAGATACAATAATATTCTACTGTTCATATTTTCATAAATAAGCTATACTAATATTATAAAGAGGAATAATTTGTATGTTTGTAATAAATAACCTCTAAAATTACTGGACCGATTACTTAAGTAACTATGTAACATTACATATTTTTTATTGTGTGTGGTAACGACAATAGGCTTGCTTCCTATTACGTGGGATCAATAATTTACTGGCAAAGTTTGGGTGTCTAATGCACCTCTGCCTACCCCTGATATACATCGACGCCTGATAGTATGTAAGTACGTGCAATGGTACAATCTGTTTATTGGTACAGACCCGCGTATCGCCATGGTACGTTCGAACCCTCTGCTCGCTCGCTCGCTCCTCTCCGTGCTACACGAGGTGTACTGGAGCTCGGCCGGGCCCGCCGTCCGCTCGCAAGCGCTCAAAGCCATACTGCGTTGTGTGTATTACGCAGACGCTCAACTGCTCAGACAAGTGCTCAAAATGCAGGTCAGTGGGGGATTTATTTATTTATTTGTGTTTTTGGATGTATTTTACTAAAAAAAATGTTTATTTATTACTAAAACAATTTTTTTTTATCGAATTGACGCTTATGTTGATGGCCCAATGATGTACAGTCGAAGTTCAAAAGTGCATTCCCCTTATTTTATTTACTTATTTATTTAATTATGTACACACATGAAAACTAAAATAAGAAGAAGATGAACAATAAGGATAGATTGAGTACAAAGGCACCACTTATTTCATAAGAAATCTCTTCCAGTGGGCCAGGGGAAGGAAATGCTTGATAGAATAAGTCTTATGTGTGCGTAGGTGGATCTATATTACACAAATACATATATATAGATATATACAGATTAGGTTATAATAATAATATATAGGTACAATATATACTTACATACATGAAAAAATAGGAACCATAAATAGATATATACAAATATATATTAATAATATATATACATACATACAGAAATTTAAGACATTTAAAGAAATTTAAATGTAAAAATAGTGTTGCAGCGTTGTATGTTCGGCGGGAGCGAGTTCCACAGCCTGACCGCATGAACAGTAAAGGAGTAGGAATAGAAATCGGACCCCTTATTACAATGCAATAACTTGACTGTATGCTGATACTTAGATTGCAGACATTCTATTTTGGTATCTAATGTCTCTGTAGGAATGCACTTTCGTACCTTGACTGTACTCTCTTCACGCTCTGTATTAATTTTAGTTCTAGTATCTTTTAATCTAATGATGTGTTATGGAACTAAATGCAATTACTTAATAGCGTGAGATTCATTATAAAAATGATGTGCCTATCAGTCAGTACACAATGAATTTGTAAATGAAAAAAAAAATGTATTATTCCAGGTGATATCCTCCCACATAGCCGGCATGATGGCCTCGAGCGATCTCCGCATCGTAGTGGGCTCGTTGCAGCTAGCGGAGATACTGATGCAGCGTCTCCCTGACGAGATGGGTGTACAGTTCCGTAGAGAAGGCGTGTTGCATCAGGTGGCTCAGTTGGCAGAGCGTGCTCCCTCAACACAGCCGGCCAAACAGCAATCTGTCAAGGTATTAGATCATTTAGCATTACAATTTATATACATATCAGCTAATTGTTTATCTGTAAACCCCACAAGACCTAACTACTGGCGAGGTTTAATAGAACCCTCAGGCCTGATTAAGGTTAAAAATAGCATTCGGTGCTAGGTGACAGTGCGACCCACTGCTTAGTATGGATCTGTATAGGTAGCCACACCCGCCGGTGGCGGTGGCGCGTCGCTTAGAACGGAATGCTGCCTTAAAGCACATTTATTATAGTGTGCTGTAATGTGCTGCACCCTACAAAAAAACGCGCCGTACCAATGCCGTGTGAATCAGGCCTTAGATAGATAGATGACCAGTTTCTTAAATAAATCGTCCAATACCTGTGAGGTGTTAATTACAAATATGACACAGTTATAAATCAAATTGTTCCAGTCTCCTAGTGGTGCCAGTGTACGTTCAAGTGGCGGTTCATCCCCACCGGCTTCAACATCCGCAATGTCCTTCGAACACCAACACAACCTGGCGCTGGCGTTCTCTGCCTCGGGCTCGTTCGTGGCCAGTTCTATTGGTGAGTTATTATTGCTACAACTGATTCTACTATAAAACATCTCTCCTTTGCTATTTTCCTTATTCAACTCTGCTGTTCGAGTTATCTCCTCTAATTTCCATCTCTATGCAGATGACTTGCAGCTATATCGACATTTCACCCTGAATGAGTACAGAACTGCTATTGCTGCCATTAACAGAGATCTCAGAGGTATAAGTGAGTGGGCCAGTTCGTTTGGTTTACATATTAATCCAAATAAGTCCCAGGCAAATAGGATCATTGGCAGTACAGATTCGTGGTGAGTTGGACATGTCGTCGTTTATGCCGGTTGTCTGGAGGACTCCCCGATTGCCTACACTGATATCGCGAAAAATCTTGGCGTCATCATCGACTGCAATTTGTCCTGGAATGCTCATGTCGGTGAATTGAGCAAGAAGGTCCATTTCACCTTCCATACCCTCAATGCTATCAAAACTTCTTGCCCTTGGAAATAAAAATCACCATTGCACAGACGTTGATCCAGCCCATCTTGGACTATGCGGATGCCTGCTACCTGGATGCCACCGAGGAGCTCCTAAATAAACTTGAGCATTTGCAAAATCTGTGTATTCGTTTCATCTTCAACTTACGCAAGTATGATCATATCTCGAAAGTTTCGCAAAGAACTCAAGTGGCTCCCAATCCGTCTTCGAAGAAATGCTCGGATATTATGTTTACTATACAACATCCTACACAATCCTTCTCATACGTCCTACCTCCGGGAGCGTTTTTCTTACGTTAACGCACCTGATTCTTCGTGTAGGTCACACCTTCAATACTGCTTAACCTGTCCTTCACACAAATCCGACTTCTACTCCTAGTCCTTTCCTGTTCATGCGGTCAGGCTGTGGGAACTCGCTCCCGCCGAACATACAACGCTGCAACACCATCTTAACCTTTAAGAGAAAAGTGAAAGAACACTATCTCTCCTTTCTGTCGTAATTTATGTATATATATATATATATTTATATATTACTAGCTGACCCCGCACGTTGTTTTGCTTTGGGGGTGGACTATACTTAACATTTAGGGGGATGAAAAATAGATGTTGTCCGATTCTCAGACCTACCCAATATGCACACAAAATTTCATGAGGTTCGGTCAAGCCGTTTCGGAGGAGTTTAACTACAAACACCGTGACACGAGAATTTTATATATTAGATTAGGTATGTATTTATTCTATTGTATCATGTTAAAAGTAGATATTATGTATGTTGGTTTTAGAAAATTAACCTACGCACACAAACTGATTCAACCTAACATTTGCTTGCCCCCGGCCCACTGGAAGAGATTTCTTTTGAAATAGTTGGTGCCTTTGTACTATAAATCTATCCTGTTTGTAATTCTTCTCGCTCATTTATCTTCTTGTGTGTACATATATAAATAAATAAAAAAAAAAACGACATCTATCTAATCTGCTCTCGTTTTGCCTGTATTTTTAAGTCTTATTTATCTGTAGGAAAATGTGCCCGAATTGATTATGTTTTGGTTTATAGCAACTGGCAGCGACGGCAGTGGATCCGAGCCCGGTCCAGCCTCTGTATCTCCTCACTCACAGATGTCTCCAAGTAATGTTCACCGGTTAGTATTTCATACGCTATATTATTGACAGTATAGTAATACTTTCTTATACAACATTACTCAATCCAAAATAAAAAAAGAGAGTATAAGCCGCGCACGATGTGAGTGGCATAGAACCTTGACACAATAATTGAAATGAAACCATTGTCATCTTGCGCGGCTTATGATATAACCCACACACGATGGCAGTGCTTGTGATTTATGTGATTTATTACCGACCAAATAGGTAGGTATATACCTTCAATTATGTAATGTATACCTGTCTAGTATGTTATTATAAAATTCAATAACTTCAATGCTGCAGATTTTATTACTGAATCTTGTGTGAATTACAGTTGTATCGATGATATTAAAGTCTGGTTAAGCTTAAATGCCAATAAGAACACCCTAAGTGTATTACATTTAAATATATGTTCTCTTAAAAAACATTTTAGCGAATTGTTAGCAGTACTTTGTACTAGTCTTAAACATTTAGAGATAATAGTAATTACAGAACCCAATATTAACAACTCGATGTTAAATTTATTTCAAATAAGTGGGTACGATTTGAATGCGTACACTAGACAAGATAGCAGAGGTGGCGGTGTGTTGGTGTACACGCGTAGGGAACTGCTGGCTCGTAGTTACGAATCGGCACGAGTAGTTGGAATGCGAACGGCGGAGTGCGTTTCCATTACACTGCAACGGAACAGTGAAATTATTTATTTATTTGCGATTTATAGACCCCCAAAAATTAGGAAACAAGATATGACAAGCCTATTTTTGGATGAATTTCGTTGTTTATTGGAAAGTCTACCGCTCCGATCATCGGTAATTTTGTGTGGCGATATAAATATAAACTTATTAAATCATCATGATAAATATGTTGCATTATACAAGAATCTGCTATCCGAACATGGTTTTATACAATGTATCAAAGATATAACTAGGAAAGAAATTGTAATGGGAAATACGGTGCAGTCCTGCTTGGATCATATTTACGTTAGATCGGCAAATAGTAGGTATACTATAGAATCAGCTGTAATAAAACATAAAATTTCTGACCATTACATAATTTCAGCTGTGGTGGAATGGAAACGTACCCATAATGTTGGTCAAAGCGCACTGTGCAACTCGTATGACGTTGATTATAAACGAGTGTTAAACAATAAACTTGTTCGAGACAAATTGTCACGTATCGATTTTCTTAGTATGATGTTATTAGAATCACCTAATGAGCTATACAATGCTTTATACCAGGCTTTTACTTCAATTTATAACGAGAGTTACATTACGATAAAAACGAATAGTAGTAACAGAAACAATAAAATTTGGATAAACACTAACTTAAAAAACATGATAAAAGAAAGAGATAGACTGTTTGAAGTATGGTACAATGAACCAAAGAATATGTTAAAACGTCTTACATATACAAAATATAGAAATAAATGTCAAAAAGCTGTAAATAAATGTAAAAATAAGTACGATAAAGAAAGTATCTTACAATGTAAAAATAATTACAAAAAACTGGGACACTATTAATACTATGTTAGGCACCACAAAGAAGTCGTTGGATGCTCAAATCCTAAGGAATTTGGATAGCCAAACAGGTACTACTAAAGAGTTGTGTGATAGATTTGCTTCTAATTTTTCAAGTGAAATTATGAATATAAAGCATATTTGTGATACTAAAATGTTGGAACGTGAGGTATATGTCAACCAGTCGAACATGGGCATGAGATGGCAACCAGTTACCAGTATCGAGATTCAACAAATAATCAAAAACATGGATGCGAATAAGTCGCCCGGCTGTGATCTCATTCGGATGTCCGACTTAAAGTTCTTAACTAAACAAATAAGTCCAGTATTGGCAAAACTTGTTAATATGTCAATTGAACAGAGTTGTTTCCCTAGCCAATTAAAAGAAGCAATAATCCGCCCTATTTATAAGAAGGGTGATCGTAAGAACGTTTCAAACTACCGACCCATCGCTTTATTGTCAAGTGTAGATAAAATAATTGAAAAATGTATAGTGAATCAATTAAGTAAATACTTGCAACAACATGATATATTGGCCAGCTGCCAACATGGTTTTCTAAAATCAAAGAGTACAAATACTTTATTGTCAAAATTAACCAACGAAATTAATAATTATCTAGATAATAAAAAATTCGTAATAGCGATATTTTACGACTATAAAAAAGCATTTGATACGATCGAAACCGATACCCTACTTGGCGCGATGGGAGAGTGCGGGGTGGGAGAACCACTGAACCAATGGTTTCGTGATTATCTCACTGCGCGCTCCTACCGGGTAAAGGTGGGTGATGCGCTCAGTGACAAGATGGCGGTGCCGTGCGGGGTGCCCCAGGGGTCAGGATGTGGGCCGGTGTGCTACCTCATGCACGTCAACAGCCTGTGCAATGTCCTGCAGCACTGCTCGGCACACATGTACGCAGATGACCTGTGCACGCTCCGTGCCGGCACTGATATGGGTGATACTTGTCGACTAGTGCAGCAGGACATAGACAGAATCGTTGAGTGGTCGCACGACAATGGTATAATTTTAAATACAGAAAAGACAAAACTGTTGCTTATTCACTCACCTTACCTGGTACCACCGGAACAACTTATTCTGTACGTTCATGATTATACATGCCTACATAAGGATATGCTAAATTGTATATGTAAACCAATAGTTAGAGATAACAGTGTAACCTACCTAGGCGTGAAGGTGGATGAACGTTTTTCCTGGACTCAGCACATTGATTACTTGTGTGGTAAACTTAGGGTACTACTTGGAAAGTTTTATCATTTAAGCTTTAGGGTACCTGTTGGCACATTAAGATGCCTTTACATGTCACTAGTGGAACCTATTCTGAGTTATGCCCTTGACTGTTATGGACTTATATTCAAAACATATATAGACAAAATAGAATCGTTGCAGATAAGATTTCTAAAATTTCTAGTAAATAAAAAAACTAAAGATGAATGTAGAAATGACTATACTAGATTATATAAAATATGTAACATTTTGCCCGTTAGGCTAAAACATAAATATTTACTGGCCGTAAACAACCATGGCAGTTGGGAGCATATACTGGAAACAGTAAGCAATAGTCATAACACCCGCTCCATGACCACTGGGAAATTTATTGTGCCCAGGATAACTAATTATTATGGTGACAGATCACTAAATAAACGTTTACCATACTTAATGAACAGCTTGCCGAAGGAAGTTGCATCAGAAAGTGATATAAAATTATTTAAAAGGAAATTGAAAAGCCATTATCTAGGCAGTTTATAAAAATTGTCTTTGTTAAATTATTAATACCTAGTTACGAAGTATTTAGCTTGTAACACAATTGTTATTAGATAAGGGTATGTATGGGTGTATATGTGCGTATGTGTATATGCGTATATGTATGTCCGTATGTATGAACCAATGTAAGATTGTATTAATTTACTTCTGATATTTTAGCTATGTTTTTGAACAACCTAAAATAATAAGTATAGTGTACGGAGGCTCGATCCCACAGACAAACCGACAACACGGTATTGTGAGGCAATGTGTAAATGTGGGATGGGGGATATATATAAATAAACTTTTGTTTTTCGTTAAACAGAATATACATTTATACAGTATGAACAGTGACATACATGCAATAAATACTAGAAATAAGCATAAATTGGTTGGGACGTATTATCGTTTACAGAAGGTTCATTACTCCTTTGCAGGATTTGGTGTGCGTTTTTATAACAAAATTCCTCTAAACATTATGAACCTTCCTTTGAATAAATTCAAAGTGGCTGTTAAGACACACCTCCTAAAAAAGGCATATTATTATACTATTAAAGATTATCTAAACGATACAGAGAAATGGCAATGAGTTACTTGCTCATCACTCGAGCTACATAGGGGCTACTTCTGTTTGAAATGTTGTTTTATTGCTGAAACTTACTTATTATTGTTAAATTATTATTATTATGATATTGTTAGGTATGGGTACTTTGAGATTATGTGACACCTTTAACTAGTATTTGACTTTTTTTATGAATAACAGAGATCCATAATTTTTAAGTTCACTTGGTCCACACATGGTCACATACTGCCCTTGCCCTCTTTTTATTGTTGTAACAGAATCATTGTATTTACTGGCGAATAAAAAGAGTGGTCGTGAGTTTTTCTTGCCAGGTTCTTTCCTCACAGGCTCTACCTATTGCCTTGCGAATCTGGCGGTAAATGTAATGTAGAAGCATTTTCTTTTTTTTGACGTTCATAAGTGTTACTTTGTGACCTACATGAATAAATATATTTTGATTTTGATTTTTGATGGAATCTTATCACGATAACCGCTACGTGACGTCATTAATCTCATAAAAGTACCGATATCAAAACGTAATCCGTACATTATCGTGATGGTGCAGGTCGGGCAGTCCCCTTCAGTTGGCGGAGATGCTGAAACGCAAGCGCGCCGTGAAGCGCTCGGGCGGCGCCGGGGCGAGACATGCGCGCCGCCGCGACGAGCCGGCGCCCGCCCACGCGCCGCACGTGGCGCACGCCGCGCCGCCGCCGCACGCGCACCTCGCGCACCCCGCGCACGCCGCGCACCACGCCGCCGCCGCAGCCGCCGCCGCCTCGCCGCACGGTGCGTATCCACTTGGAGCTCAATATTCAACACGTGTTTGAAATTGTTTGTAAATGTATTGCAAACTTGATACTAAACACGATATATATCCCTAAAGCCCTGTGAGTGATGATGATAATTTTAAAATAGATACCTATATGGTCTCTCGATTATTTTGTCCTGTAAGTGACTTGTTTAGCTGATTTAAAGTTTTGAAATTAAAATGTTAGTTACATTAAATATGGTAACTCCAGATCAGATCACATTTCACATTCCCAGAGCACGTCCCCATTAGTTTTGTTTACTACATTGTATTCTAATATGTATGGATGGCACAGCGTATCGTTGGACAGGTTCAGGCATGTCGGTGGGGTCGCGCGGCGCACCGCGTGTGGGCGGCAGTTCGAAGACGTCATCGTTCCTGTCGTCGCTGAACCCCTCGCGATGGGGAAGGTCACCGCACACTCACAAGGAACAAGGACTTTTGGCTTCACCTCATACTTCAGCCAATATCACCGTGCAAAATAAGTATGTATTGTTGTTATTTGATAGTAAACATGCGTATAATAGTTTCTGTTACACTTGGGTACCCGATTATTGAGGTAGTTTTTACTTAATTCTTTGACCTTATACAACGTGATTTTTCGTTAATGGTAAAATTCGGACACCCCAAAAAGAATTTTACTTCTAAAATAACTTTAAAAACAACAAGATAAAAATTTTCTAATTAATGCGAAGTCTAAAAAAATTAGTACCCGCAGTGACTTTTTTTGACAATAAATAACACGATAATTTCTATACAGAGAGAAAGTCCGCGAGTGGATCCAATGGACAGCGGCTCGCCTACAACGCGAGTGGGGAGCCCTTGGAGGGTGTGGGGGAGCTCTGGAACAGCTGGCGGCTCTAGCAGCTGCCTTGCCGACCCCTCACCATCGGCGGACAGCGCTGCAGCAGTTGAGGGAGACGCTGGTGCATCATGATGTGTCGCCGTTTGAGGTGAGTCCCTACTGGAGACTCATGCAGACCCTCCTTCTTGTTAGATTTGGTAAAACAATATTTACGAGATTTACCGTCTAGTAGGAAAATTAAAAATAAAAAAAAACAGTGGAATTAAGAACCCCCAATTTTTGAAGTCTGTTAAAAATATAATCTATTGTATTGAGTAGAGTGTATTTTAGGTTCTATTTGTGAAGACTATTTTTACTATTATAATAATCAAAGCATTGAATCCCTGTTTTTATCTACCATGCAATAGTAGATTCGATATAATAAATTACACTTTATTTCGTCAACAGTATACATACTTATAAGCCGTGCACGATGTGAGTGGGATAGAACCTTGTCACAATAACAGCTCCGTGACGTCATCAATCGCTGAAAAGTACGAATAACAGTATTGTAGGTTAAACTACGTCCCTATGACATGACCAACATGGCCGCCAACCCTATTGTCATCTTGCGCGGCTTATACATCAGAATTTCTAGAATGTGCGAAAATGTCAAATGTTATATTAAGTTTCATTTATAACTCACCAGGTGAACCACTCTGGAGTACTGGGTGCGTTGCTACAGTTCCTGACTGGACTCGAACCCGACATACAAACGGGAGAGACTCAAGATACAGACACTGACACGCGCGACACCACGGACAATGTTAGCGCTTGTGAAGACAGACTACGGCTATTCCTGCACGTGTTCGCAGATATGCCATTGACTGCTGAGTGAGTGGACTTTACTAATATTTCCATGGTGACCACACGCTCCCGTACTAGCAATACTAGTATACCCCGTGTGTGATAAGTTGAAACCTGAGCGCTGTAATCTTAACGGGCATTTGAAAAAAAATCCTAATAAGCTTGCGTTCGATACTATACCTGCCATACTTTTAAATGAAGCTTTTATTATTCTCGGGAACAGCGCAATTTTAAATTAATGACCTATTCGAACGGAAGTCTCACCTTATCACGTACGAGTAACGTGTCCACACGATGTTCCTCGCCGTTCGACGAGCGTGTGTGCGCAGGGTGACGTATATGGTTTGATGCAGTGCGGAATGGAACGAGCTGACGGGCAGCCTGACGGGCGCGGGCAGCAGCAGCGGCGCGGAGGTGGGCGGCGGCGCGGGGCTGGCGCTGAGCGCGCTGGTGGGCAAGGTCAACGCCTGCGTGTCGCACCTCGAGCAGTTCCCGGTGCGCGTGCACGACCTGCCCGCCAGACCCGCCACGTCCGCGCTCAAGTTCTTCAATACGCATCAGCTTATGGTTAGTTGATATTTTCATTATTTGGACTGTGAAAGATATCATTTTGGATTGGACTATAATTGTATTCATCATTTTAATTGTTTTTTTTTATATTCTTCATTGGATATAAAAAGAAAATTAAACCGACATCTCGGTAATTTATAATTAACTAGCGGATGCCTGCTTCTTCGTCCGCTTGACAAATTATATACACAAAAACTTTCAAGAACCACTTTATCTATTGCTGAAAAGCATTTGATGCAAATGCGTAGTTTGAAAGATCTAAGTGTACCTATATTATATACATACGGAACGGACGACTTTATTTTATACTATATTATGATGATAACATGTACAGTTTAGGTTCAAAAGTGCGTTCCCATTATTACAATGCAATAATTTGACTGTATGACCACCACATAGAATCTTTGCGGTCTTGCATCACCTTTACAAAAGCCATTAAACTTTTTGTATCCTTTATTTACTTTCAGTCGGTACACAATCTTGTCTAATTTGATTTTAAACGGCATTGGTTATCTAGAAGTTGACCTTATTGTGTGTTCATTTTTACATCTAAAAGTGTTTCGGAACTTCTTGTTGCTTCTTTTGCGCTTTAAGTACTAATAATGTTTGTTTCAGTGTGATCTCAAACGGCACCCTTCGTGCACAAATCTGAAGCAATGGAAGGGAGGTGTAGTACGAATTGATCCTCTCGCACTAGTTCAAGCAATAGAAAGGTATGTACAACATTTCCCAAAGGAACATGTATGTGTATTTCTGTTGCCCCTATAACAAACAAGTTTAAAATATGGCAAAAATTTGCCATATATTTTAGAGTTTTCGAAAGATTTGTCATAATATCTAAAAAATGTCACATGACATGAAGTACAATGTCTTTGACAATGCTGAAATGCAGCTGTTCTCGAGTCTCTAACTATTACCGTTCTCGATTTGACCTTGACCTTGAGATCAGAGGTCAAAGGTCAAGTTCATTTTAGAGGTTCTTGACCATGCTGAGTTGATTGCAGCTGGTCTTGAGTCCCTAACTATTACCGTTCTCGATATGACCTCGTTTTGATCTTGACATCAGATGTCAAAGGTCAAGCTCATTTTGGGGGGTTTTCGACTATGCTAAGTCGATTAGCGTATACACTGAGTCTCTAGCTCTTACCGTTCTCGTGTTGAAAGTTGTTCACGGACGGACATTTATAGAGATTATCGAATTTTTTTCGAAAACTCTAAAAATACCCAATAACAGAATATGATTTTTTTCCGTTTTGGTATGGAACCCTTTGTGCGCGAGTTTGACTCGCACTTGGCTGGATTTTTTTTGTTCCTTTTGTATCCGTCCCCTATTTTTCTTGTACTAAGCAGAAATATTTTGGTCCAGGTATTTAGCGCAGCGTGGCTATGCATCTCGAGCCCGCTCAGAGTCGGCGAGCGGGCCGCACTCTGACGACGACGCCGCCTCTGACGACGACGTCGAGGACTCCATGGCGACACCGCCTCATCACCATCCCACCGAGTACGTATGTTGGCACTTAAAACAACACGCTGTTTAACCATGAACATCATTTATTGTTACTAATACGGACAAGATGTTTTGTATTGAAGTGGTAAAAACAAAATAATAATAAAATCCCCTTGAGACCAAGCCATAACATCCCAAAAAAAAATATGTATATTTTACTTGGACAGTCCATACGCGCCACAGTGACGAGTCAAGACACAGCGATTGTAAGCGTATAATACATACGCGTCCACCTTAGTTATACTATTTATAAACTGTTCCTTTTTACATATTAATACAATTATCAACATTAACAATTCGTTTTATCAGCCTCCTATATACTTACACCAAACTAGAGGCTGCAAAACTTTCACTGACAGATACTGATATTGTAAGAAGTAACTAAGGCTACATTTTATACCGGGAATGTGTTACCGCGGGAGTTGTGAATGGCGTTCACTTATCTATACTACTATTGCTAGTGGTTCTGTGAACCGTAGACTTCGGGAGCGGCTTTGTTTACAAAATTTCTTCTTCAATTATCTTTATTACTCTTCCATTTGTCATCCAATCCAAAAAATATCATTCAAATGATATTCATTGTAAGCAAGGAGTGTGTGTGTAAAGTTTCATGCAAATCGGTTGATACTCGTAAATACGGCCTCAAACATGATCTGACAGAACCCGTAGATGTAGAGGTACAGACGAAAGAAACTCTCCCCAATCTGCAAGTTGAAACGGAGACTTCGGTCGCTTCGCTTCCTCAGTCAATAAAGAGGAAAGATTTGTATTTTTGTGTGTATGTTTGTAATGAATAAACTCAAAAACTACTACCGATTTCAAAAATTCTTTCACCATTGGAAATCTACATTCACTCTGAGTAACATAGGCTACTTTTTATCCCGGTAATGTGTTCCCACGGGAACCGGGAACGAGTAAACTAAATCACGCGGGCGGAGCTGCGGCGATCAGCTAGTATACAATATAAATAATGTAATGTATTGTTACAGTTCTGAACATAAACTGGAATTCCTGATCGGAGAGACAGTGTTGCCATACAACATGACAGTATACCAGGCTGTACGACAGTTCGGTGAACAAACCGATGCCGACACTGACACTGAGACACCACTCGGTAACTTGACACATATTTTTATTATAAACCGCGAACGATAGTAGTATAGAGGGATATAACCTTGTCACAATAACCGCTTCGTGACGTCATCAATCGCTGAAAAGTAAGGATATCAAAACAGTCATCATTCACCGAGCCTTTTCGCAACTCAGTTGGGGTCGGCTTTCCAATCTAACTGCGATTTGGCTGAACTTCGATATTTTCCGAGAAGCGACGGCGATATCATGTTTTGTAGTTAGACCCATAGATAACCTCCTAATAGATTCCGCATTACCGTAATTTTGTTCCTTACCGAGTTCACCTGTTTTGGCGGAATGCGAGGGGCGCGCGGAAACATGTAAGTGCGCTATGATTGGCTGTTTCAAGGTCAATCTTCGAATGCACCGAATACTAGAGATGAGATAGTGATGAAAATGTGTCGATAAAATTTTTATAGGTATATTATAATTATATTTTTATAATTTTATTATATCGTTTATTCCTTCATATTATTATTTTATACATTTTTAAATACATTTATAAAAATACAAATACATTTAAAAATATAATTTTTCTTATTTATTATTATAATTTTTATAGGAGTAGGTATCGGGACTTAATCAAGAGGGACAGGTATTATCAACTCTCAGTTCCTATTTCCTTAAACTTTAAGTAAAAAATTACTACCTATTCCGATCTCTGATGATCGCACATCTACCGAGCCTTTTCCCAACTCAGGATCAGCTTTCCAGTGTAACTGCGATGCAGCTGAACTTTAATATTTTCCGTGGAGCGACTGCCATCATTCTGACCTCCACAAACTATGGGCGATATCAAAGCTCTGTAGTTAGACCAGTTGGATTTTGATTTAGGGCCCCAAATACCACGTAACGATTGCCATAGATGTTTGTATAATAACCGGGACCGACGGCTTAACGTGCTCCCAGAGGTACAGAGGTCTTAATTTCTAAGAAAATGGTCACCGATCCTAAGACCGACCTGGTTATCTAACCAGGTCGGTCTTAGGATCGGTGACCACACATTGCTAAGGTTAAGCAACATCTGTTGCTTAACCTTAGCAATGTGTTAATATACACGGTTACCAGTAAGCCACGAGCCCCCCATCTCTGATGATGATACATTATAATTTTATATTTTAATTCAATAGATGTAAAATAATATAATCTATATTAAGAAAGAAATTATAAATAGATCACAAAAACTGATGTCATCGGCAGGACTATAATTTCTTTCTTAATATTTTACGTTGTTATTGGTGGGAAACCAACTCTCCCCACGAGATGTTGCATCTACCCATTTCTTTTTCCTCGGGGCATCCAGGAAACCTATAAAATATAATATATATCTCAGTTACATTGCTAATACTAAATCACAATAGCTGCGAAAAAAAAAATTAATAATGCCAACGCACAAATTGGTCGCTAATAAATAGCAGCTTACCGAAATCCAGGCGGGCGCAGTCGCGGGCGACAACATGTTGCTTATTTATAGGTACTACTTTTTAAAGCACCTACGGCAATAATACTGCAAAATATCGATGACGTACTATATCATACCGATATCCCATCACTATCGATTCAAGTGCTATTGAAATGTATTGTTAAAAAAGGATAGCTATTATAATTTGGCTAATGAGTGAAAGAGTAATTTCAAAAAGACATCAACGGGTTCGAAATTGTTTGTGTTTATGTTCTATTACCAACCAGAATAAATTGAACTCCGGTGCCTAGTCAATTTTATATTTACATTTATTTCTAATTTACTTACCGGTGAAATGTAATGCCATCTTTTTGGTAATTTGATGTCTTCGCCGTCTTGCCACACCATTTTACGGAAGAGGAAGCCATTTAAAATGTAAAATGCTCACAAAAATATTTCTTTTTAATTATATAATCGCACGTGGTCATAGGTCGCGAAGTTGGTTGTCACTGACGTCGTGATTTTAGGCATAGCTTTATATGCTTGCGAAATCAAGTATGAGTGGCGCGCATTTGTTGCCCTGCATGCGGAATCTATTAGGAGGTTATCTATGAGTTAGACCGGTCGGATTTTTAAGGGATTTTCTCCAACTACCCCTAACGACTGCCATAGATGTTCGTGTGACAACCGGGACCGACGGCTTAACGTGCTCTCCGAGACACGGAGGGATCTCAGTGTCTTAAGAAATGGCCACCCATCCTAAGCCCGGCCTGACTAGATGTTGCTTAACCTTTGTAATGTGTTAACATTGTCGGTTACCACTAGACCATGACCTGTATACGGATATCAAAACAGTATTGTTTGTTAATCTACGGCACTACAACGTCACTCGACATACGACTGCCTCGGTGGCACAATGGTACTATGTACGGACTGCCACCCTCGAGGTCTCGGGTTCGATTCCCGGGTCTGGTGGATAATGTAAAAGAATTTTACCCAGATAATTATCCCAGAGTCTGGAACTTGTGCCCGGTAAATGGCAATAGGCTCGCCCCCTATTACATAGGACCTAACATAGCTGGCGAGATGTGGGTGTATTTGCACACCTCTGCCTGCCCCTTCGGGGAAAAAGGCTATGTTATGTTATACAACGTTAATAAGCCGCTAATCTCTTGTCATAATGCGCGGCTTGTACATGCAACATTAATAAGTTGTTTCTAAATAGTACAGGGTCACATTGGGTCTGCTCAAAAGTATCTGTGGCCATGTACGTTAATTACATTAAAAAAAGGAAACAGAGGGAGAACTTCATTATCCTACATTATAAATGATAGTAATGTGTATGTATATGTTTGTACAGCTAACGCGGGTATTTGGGTGCAAACTCACACGATATACTACCGCGCCGTGGAAGGCGGCGAACAACCTCGTACAGACGCGAGTGCTTCCAAGAAAGGAAAGGGACAACCCACGAAATTGTCTTCTAGACGCAAACCTGATCTGTTGTGGAATGGTATGTTACATTACAGTCATTATTTTAAAAACTTTTAGTACAAATAGTTTCGTAGATTAATGTGGAGGCAAGTGAGAGGTGCGAGCACACATCTTCTTTTTCTCTTTCTCTCAAGAAGTTTTACATCAGTCGTGTGGTCTTAAGCATACTCCTTTTTTTAAATGAAATATATTTAGATTATTAAATAGAAATAATGTCTCTATGGACAAATTCTTAGTATCTACTTGATAATATAATACTAGTATTATATTTTCAATTTACAAACCAATTTAATTAAATAAGGAGAGTGTTATCAATTCTATGTTTGTTACGACGCGATAAATCTTTTTATATTTTACAGATGATATTCACTTTTGACATTGCAATTCGTCAGTTTATAGCTTTTCGAGAAAAAATAAATGAACAATTAATAAATGATATTTTAAAGTCCTGAGAGATACGTAATACCTATATTTATATAATTAATTTCCCCGCATATCCAGAGGGCATAGTCCCGGGTCGCGCGTCCCCGCTGGTGGCGCACCTGCGCGGCGCCATGCTGCATGCGGCGAGCGGCGAGGTGCGCGACGCGTCGCTGGGCGCGCTGGCGCTGCTGCGCGCGCTGTACGCCCTGTCGCGCCACTGGCACACGCTCTACCGCGCCTCCTGCCTGCCGGACCATCGCCCGCTCGTGCCGCACCACGAGTTCGTCAACACCAAGGTACCTACATCATACATAGATACACATTGTAGCCGGTACCAGAGCGCAGATATTACTAATTATACTATGTTGCAGCTCGCCGCCAAGGCCAACCGTCAGCTTCAGGATCCGCTGGTTATTATGACCGGCAACCTTCCACCCTGGTTGAAGAAAATAGCATACGCGTGGTAAGAGTCCTCCATCAACACAATATACTAGTGGTGAAAAGATAAATGTACCGATGACATCGAATCTAACTAATGTGCCCTTGCAGCCCGTTCGTCCTGCCGTTCGAGTGTCGTCACCTGCTGTTCTACGTGGTGTCGTTCGACCGCGACCGCGCGCTGCAGCGGCTACTGGAGGCGGGCGGCGAGCGCGGCGTGGGCGGCGTGGTGGCGGGCGGCGCGGGCGCGGACGAGCGCGTGGCGCCGCGCCTCGACCGCCGCAAGCGCACCGTGCAGCGCCACAATGTGCTGCGCCAGGCCGAGCACGTGATGCACGAGTTCGCGCACTCCAAGGCGCTGCTCGAGATCCAGTACGAGAACGAGGTGGGTACCGGCCTGGGACCCACGCTCGAGTTCTACGCGCTCGTGTCGCAGGAGCTGCAGCGCGCCGACCTCGACCTGTGGCACGGCAGCGAGAACTTCAAGCAGAAGCCCACCTCGTTCGGCGGCGAGATCGTCAAGAGCCAGCCGCCCGTGGTGACGGACCGGTCCGCCGACGCCGCCGCGCGCCTCGCCTCCTCCGTGCGGGACGCACTCAGCCTGGACGAGGAGCGCTCGCCGGAGCACTCGGACCTGGAGAAGGAGACGTCCATCCCCTCGCCGGCGCCCGACGCCACCTTCGTCACGTGGCCCTGCGGCCTGTTCCCGCAGGCGCTGGGCAGAAACGCGCGCGCCTCGCATCTCTCGCGGGTGAAGGCCAAGTTCCGCTTCCTCGGCAAATTTATGGCCAAAGCCGTCATGGATTCCAGGATGGTGAGTTTTGTGACTGCTTATTAGATGACATATTATAGTTACGGTAAACAATGTTATATATATGATATGCTGACACTTTGTCAGGTGGACATCCCGCTGTCGGTGTCGATGTACCGCTGGCTGGTGAGTGAGGATGCGTGGTTGTCGCTGAGCGACGTGCGGCACGTGGCGCCGGAGCTGTGGCGCTCGCTGTGTCGGCTGCGGCGCGTGGCGGAGCGCGCCCGGCTCATCGCCGCGGACGAGCGACACACCACCGAACAGAAGACGCAACTGGTACATTACACTTCTACTTTTAGTATTGCAGCAACTCTCTTGAATCTCCTTTACTAGACCTAGATCAATGATCAGTCTTACGACCATTCAATCATCAGTAATTATCAGTTATTTCATACTCCTTTGTCAAAGTGGAAAGAGATTGTGGTACACAAAAATTACATTTGAGGTCTCGTAAAATACCTTTCGGTTGAGGAAAGTTTCTTTTTGTCAAAAGTTATGACTGCAAGTATTTCAAAATGGTACGTAGTTGCAGTTGGTATCATAAGAAGCACGACAAGACGATAGGCATACTGAAAATTGTCGCTTAAATGCGACACGAGCATTAAAAAGGTTAATAAAAATGTATATCTACAGATAAGCGCACTGGAACTAGACGGTTGTCCCATAGAGGAGTTGGGCCTAGACTTCATCCTCCCCGGCGACGGCTGCACGGAGCTGCGGCGCGGCGGCCGGGACACTCCCGTCACTGCACACAACTTGCACAATTATATTGATCTCGTTTCATACTGGCTACTCTACGAAGGTATGTGGCATTCTTCTATTATACCAACACTATTGTAATTAGCATTAATCTCTGATAGTGTAGTTCAGGGAATTCTAGTGACCAACCTGATATTTAACATGTCATCCGAAGCAATAACCAAACTTAAATAAAATAAATCTAACTACTTTGCAATATTCCGCCACATGCAAATTACCCAACTCTCGTATTTATTCATGCACAAGTCCGCCCTCCAAACCCACTTAGGCCGAAAGAATAGAGAAATAATTAGAAAGCCTACACACTATGTCCCATATTGACGAAATAGTATCGAAACTATGTTATATAGTATGACACTAACTCATATATCTATTGTTGCAGGTGTTATAAAGCAAATGGAGGCATTCCGGGAAGGTTTTGAATCAGTATTTCCACTAACTAATCTCAAGATCTTCTACCCTGAGGAGCTAGAACAAGTGTTCTGCGGCAGTCCTTCTGGTGAGTTTAACTAAATTAATAGATGCAACACTCTTTACTTTGACTTCTAAATTTAAATTGCATCAAAATCTGTTCAGCTGTGTCTTTTGAAAGCGTAATAGAATAGCATAGTTTAGTTTTGCAGACTTCTTCCAGACTGTTAACATTCCATGTATGTACTCAATTTCCACCAAATCTGTCAGGTATTTAAGATGTGATGAAAAATACACATCCAATCTTTCACATTTATAATTACTAGCCTTATCACAAGGATGTTAAGTAAATTACAATGAATATGTAATATTGTTGTGTAATGTCCCAGGTGGTCGCGACCAGCGCTGGGAGACCCGCATGCTGACGGAGTGCATCCGGCCCGACCACGGCTACAACGCAGAGTCGCGCGCCATCCGCATGCTGGTCGACATCCTCGCCTCGTACTGTCGCGACGAGCAGAGACAGTTCCTGCAGTTCGTCACTGGCAGCCCACGACTACCCACTGGAGGTAAGGACCAGCACGATTATCTTATAGTGCTTGTTACTTAATGCCTTACTAGTCTTAGGACTTAGGACTGCAGAGATTCTATTTAGTGGTATAAGCCGCGCACGATATGGGTGGGATATAACCTTGTCACAATAACCACTCCGTGACGTCATCAATAGCTGAAAACTGAAAAGTGCGAATAACAAAACGGTATTGTACGTTAATCTACGTCACTATGACGTCACCAACATGGCTGCCAATCCCAATGTCATCTTGCGCGGCTTATATGTAACATCTGTCCAGGTTTTCGGAATTTCGATTTGAATTACAGGCGGTTATATGGATATTCTAGATATTCTCAATGTTTTATGGCTTTATAAGATTACTGATGAATAAAATGTGTTGTTGTAGGCTTCAAAGCTCTGAACCCACCGCTGACGGTGGTGCGCAAGTCGCTGGAGTCGACGCTGGACCCGGACGAGTACCTACCCTCGGTGATGACGTGCGTCAACTACCTGAAGCTCCCCGACTACAGCAGCGCCGAGGTGATGCGCGCCAAGCTGCGCCTCGCCGCCTCCGAGGGACAACACTCGTTCCACCTGTCCTGAGCGTCTATATTATATGTATACGCGTGTCGATGCGGTTGTGTTGTGTCACCGACTGCTGTCTATTGTGCAATCTGAGTGAGTTTATCCCTAAAGTGACAGACACTCGAGTGCTGTGCGTTCTATAGTTTGTTTTTCTTTGGATTCTTTTTAGATTATAGAAATATGTTTATATTATATTTTGTGTTAATTTAATGTGATAACCTTGTATATTTACTTTCTATACGTCGGAGCTCTGCTGACTTACGAATATGTGACGCTGGGTGGATTTAGTTGGTTTTATTATAAGGACTGACTAGGCTACCGAGTTCACTGCCAAAACTAACCGCGTTCGATAACTGCGAGTGATCTCTGGCATTCTCTACTGATTAATGAGTTGGCACACTTTGTATTAAGCTATTTGATGGACCATTCTTCGATCCAGTTTGAGTGTCCGATAAATAATAATAGCATTTATTACCAAACGGTGTATGTTTTAAGTATCATAAATGAGTAAAGAAAAGTGCAAAATTTAATATGTAACAATTTCAATAAAACCATGTAAACAATATTGATCAAAAACGACTTTTCATTCCCCTCTTAGTTTTAAATTGCCACAAATGTTGAGAGCAAAGTACAGGTCAACTCCATCCAGTCAGTATCAGTCTGTGGAAGAATTAGCACATCATAAGCAAACTTCGACTACTCTTCTTGACGACTGAAGGCTTATTGGTGGTACGTACTACCACACGATATTATTTTTAGTAGAAATGGGGAGTGAGTGGTTATGTGGAGGCATTTCACTCGTCTCTTATTTGATACCAATTGGGGAATGTAACATTTTTGCTTGAGAGTCGAAATAATGTATTCTTATATGTAGACAAGTGGCAAACCCCCTGAAAAACTAAAATGACTGACCTATCACTGAAAATGTGAATGCGCCTCGACAAGTTTGTACTTTTTGTAAACCTTGGACCAAGAAGAGTCAATTGGTAAGAAAACAAAATTGTGCCGGTGGGCTATTAATTGTTATAAACATATCAATTTGTAAATTGATAAAAAGTTGGTTTTTAATTGGAAAATGATTTCTAAGGGTAAAACGGGCAAAATAAGACACTAACTCTTGTGGATTTTTCGAAAAAATGCGTTATAAAAAAGTTACAACCATTTTAAAGCGGAAAAATGGTCAAATTCAATTTTTTTTATCTCGGCGAGTTTTGATGAGTTCAAAAAAATCCTACGGCAGAATACTTCTCAGATCTTATGCGACTATTTTTCAAAATTAGAAAATATAAATTTTTAATAAACGCTATATTTTTTTATCTAATGTATATATGAAGCAGAAATTTAAATTCGTGATTGTAGCAATTAGTAGGCAATTATTCATATAACATACTTTTAGAAATTTTGTGTTCTTCATCCTGAACACGGTGGCGACCATCCATCTTGACGTCAGAATGGTTGGTCAAAAAAATATTGGTATTTCTCCGAATGTATTATATGTAGCAATTATTGAAGACGTTAAGCAAATATAAGCAATTTCTGAATATAGTTTCAGAGCTGCTTGTTATAGGCAACCAGCCATTCTGACGCTAACCATTTTCATTTCTACGCACTTTTTCGGGGGTTTGCCGCTTGCCTGATGAAAGTGGCTTGGTTTTCTTTGCCTGATTAAGGGCTCGGACTGGTGTAAATTATAATAAGTTGATGCATATGGAGGTCTCAATGTTTTAAATTACATTGGCAACTGACCCTCTGTAGTCAATATGGAAAATACAATACACAACCTTAATTGTCCTAGCCCTGACCTACAAACTTAATATAAGTTTGTACTGTAACAACTAGTTCTGTAATATTATTAGATGTAACTGATCGACACTGCCAGCATCATGCAGAAGTTCATCCACTAGATAGTGCTAAATGTTACAATGTTTTTTAATATACGAGGATAATAAAAGATTAAAACAGACATTGAAATTGTATAATCACTGAAACACCATACCTACACCTGTATATTATACAAAATTGATTATGTATTCTTGAAACAAATATACATGATAAACTAACATACATAAGTACATACACAGAACTTACTACTTTAGCAACCAATCACTACATGCATGTATAGGCATGAAATACACAAGTATGGAAGATTTATTAAGTAAATTATTATTATATTATACCTACAATAAACAACAAGCATTTACAAGTAGTGGCAAACTCATGAATGTTCTTTAACAAAATAGATGTCCTAACACCTAGGTTTACATTATAACTATTTATAACACAAGCATTGTTCTAGTTTTATTATCAACTCTAAACTTAAACATAAATTAAAATTCGGCATCTAAGAGATCCAGTGAATAAATCTGTATGACCAAACTTAAATAAACGTTTTCTTTAAATATTTCAGTGTTGTCAACACAATAAATATTTTTAAACACAGTGAAGTAACTTTGTAAATTTGCTATCATAAGAGCTAGCCTCATTTGTAGCTACAATGTAAGTGCAAACATTTACAGCCTTACAAATAAACGTGGTATAACAGTTATACTCGAGAATTAACTAAGAATATGCAAAATGTCTACAAATAAACAAAGAATAGCTTATACCCCGTATAGCTTTGACATTTCTATTCGTACAAACGTTATTCCGGAGTTATTCCCGCCCGTACCCTTGTTTAGAGTTAGAATAACTTTAAAAATATCACAGTTTGTATTTGTTTACGCACATTTAAGTATTTAACGTTCATTACCAGACTGATTTTGATTATGGACTTGAATGCACTAGAAGAAGTAGAACAAGTAAATAACTTGATCCACCTAATGGAGGCTCAAAGATAAGTTAAAATATTTAAAAAGAGATCCTTTTGATTTATACAGCGATGAGCAGTTCCGATTAAAATACCGATTTTCTAAAGCTGGTGTAACGTTTTTAGACCAATTATTTGGTAGATCTCTCAGTATGGACACGCGTGGAGGTGGATTATCTTCTGTTCTGCAAATAATGATTGCTTTTAGGTAATGGGGACGTAATCAGGTAAGAAGTTTCACCTACTCATAAAAGTCTTCTATATGTAGGTACAGGCTTATGCTTTATCAGTTCTGCTATGTTAAACTCGTTTCTTATTCATTCCTTCCTACCTACAAGATAATGCTGCGGACATTCACGGTTTGACTCAGCAGTCTATTACGACGATATGTCGTCGTGTAGCCAGGGCAATTTTGGAGTTAAAATCCGAGTACCTACATTAATATGCCAATGACCTTAAATGAACAGCTTGTTGTTATGGAAGATTTTGAATCTATAGCAAGATTTAAAAATGTCGTGGGTGCGATAGACTCCCCCCACATTAGAGTGCCCTAAGTAAATGGACCTAGTGGTCAGTTTTACATAAATAGGAAAGGGTACAGTTCCTTAAATGTTCAGGTGCCTACTTTGTATATCTAATAATAATAAAATGGTCGAGACGGTCGAGAAACGTTAAGTTGACAAATGGATACAGTTGTCATAGACAAAATGCGTTTTTTTTTTCAAGTTTCTCTTTGGTCGCGCTGTTGCCAAATCGTGCATCTTGACATAACGGAAGAATTGTTATACAAAAGATATACCTGGTTTATTTGTAAAAAAATATTCTCGACATATTCTTAATTTATTACTGGTATAACTATACTTCGTATAAGAATGGAATAGATCCGGTATAACACATTTTTATTTGTAAGGCTGATAAACTTTAAAAAAAGAATCTAATTATTCATTTATTTATAGGCAAGCGGCAAACCCCCGAAAAAGTGCTTAGAAATGAAAATGACTGACCGATCAGTGAAAATGTGATTTCCCCAATACAAATTTGTACTTTTTGTAAACCTTGGACCAAAAGGCGTCGATTGGTAAGAAAACAAAATCTTTGCCGGTGGGCTATTAATTGTTATAAACATATAAATATGATGATAATAAACTGATAAAAAGTTGGTTTTTATATTGGAAAATAATTTCTTAGCGTAAAACGGGCAAAATAGAACACTTTTTACTTTTTCGAAAAAAATGCGTTTTAAAGAAGTTACAACCATTTTAAACCGCAAAAATGGTCACATTCAACATTTTTTATCTCGCCGAGATTTGATCGAATTCAAAAAAATCCTGCGGCAGAATACTTATCAGATCTTAAGCTTCAACTGACTATTTTTCAAAATGAGAAAATATACATTTTTCACATCGTAAAATAGCGTAGCATTTTTCCGAGTTAATATACACTATTATACGCATGTAGAGTCGCGTCAACTCGTATAAAGCGCGTGCAATTTGACAGGATTCAAACGGGCAATCAATAAGGAACTCCAAAACTCAAAAAAAATATTTTTTTTTTAATTGGTATTCATTGAAAAATTATCTAAGAACTTTTTTGCTTTGACCGGCTTCTCTGATTTCTCACTGCCTCTGGATTGTGAAACGCAAAAAAATATGTGTATAAATAGATTTTACGATGTGAAAAATTTATATTTTACGATGTGAAAAATTTATATTTTACAATAAATTATTGTGGTAATTAATAGCCCACCGGCACAGATTTTGTTTTCTTACAAATCGACGCCTTTTGGTCTAAGGTTTACAAAAAGTACAAATTTGTATTAGGGAAATCACATTTTCACTGATTGGTCAGTCATTTTAGTTTTTCAGTGGGTTCGCCGCTTGCCTATTAATATTTATCATGGTCATAAATTGGAATTACTCTTATAACCAATTGAGCTTACAGCACCATTGCCATCCATCCAAGAATGAGGCAAGATCCTCCAATAGGTGTGAGCCTGCGTAATCTGCGATCACCAGTGAATGCATGATAGTAGCATGTACCACAGAAGAGGCCCATTCCAGCTATGAAGAAAGCTCCAGCCTGTAAAAGTGATCAGTATATTTACATGTACAGAATGCAAATCTGGAGGCCAGAGTATTATTCTGGCCTTGTGATATCTTGCAATTCTCTCTACATGATGCCCTCAAGGCATGGTAGCATTAACTCTACAGCACAACTAGGTTTTTATACTCCCCTGTGATTCTATTTTATTTAAATTATTATATTTTAATTCCTTTAGATTTACATTCCATCAATAATATTACCCATGCCACATGTGCAATAGACGTATGGTTGTATACATTTAAAGTGTTACAGTACCCGGCGATAAATATTGCACATCAAGCTTTGGAAAAAGACAATCGGCTAATTTCGGCTTCGAGCTTAGAGCATTATGTCTGTCGCACACTACCTATATGACGTTTTGTCAGTCGTTTCAGAACATGTTTTTTTATTTTACACAAACCTAAACGCAACACTTATAGAAAAATTGGTGTATTTTATACAAAGAATAAAAATAATCATTAAAAGAAGCAAATCATAATTGTTTTAACAGCCTTTAATAGATACCGGAGTGTTTGTATTTCATGCAACAGAGATAATAGCCGATGGTCTCTTTTCAAAAGTTGATGTGCAATATTTATCGCCGGGTACTGTACTTACAATAACAGGTCGCTTGCAAAGGGGTACTGTGACTAGTGCTAGGGTATGTAAGAAATGGAACCGATTTGCTGTATCAAAAATTTTTCTTAAATCTTCCTTAGTTTCGGGCTCAGGAAATGTGCGATGTGCCCCCATAGCTCCAAGTACTACCGCAGCTGCACCACTTAAGCCGGCCATCCTAACGAAAGGCCCAGCTTCCTGCGCTAGCTCCCACAATGGTATCTTCATTATAATAGGAGTGGGCGCTGGACAAGTGGGTTGTGTTTTAAAAATGCCCTGTAAATTTCACTGCAGTTAGTGATGAGCGCAATGATCAAGCACTTTTATGCGATAAGATGGAATGTTCTATGAAATAGAGCACAGAAAATGTAGAAAACTTACGATGCTACGCAATAAACTCATAGCTCCATCCGTCACCGTATTAATCATAAGTGTTTCAGTTAAATTTACCATACCTTATAATTTACTTTCTACTGATTTTTAATTTTACCTCAAATCTCGAGATAAAATTACGATAATTATAATAGAATCGAAAACATTAAAAAGTTAAAAACAATAGGCGCTGGCTTCTGAATGTCAATTTGTCAAACTCGTACTCGAGTTAAGTGTCAAATATTGACATTGACAGTGTATTTTTTTGGGTAGTTTGAACCGGCTAAAGCTGGCTAAAAGCATGAACCTATTACTCTCTACGTTCGTGGCTAAAGGTTTATTTATTTATTTTATTTATTATTTATATTTAAGGTTATTAATAGGTTATAGGTCAATTTCATTTATTTTTTTTTAAGTATGAAATTGACCTTACACAGTGTATAAATATTTTAATACACTATATGACTATACACTATAAGACAAAGGGCGAAACTATTAGAGACAGAATGCTACACAACCTATCTCAACAAATGTGAAAGCTCAATAATAAATAATTCCAAGATGTTTTGGTCTTTCATAAAATCTAACAAAAATAGCACAAATATGATACCTTCCATTGTCTCGTATGAGGGTCATAGTGCAGACTCGGGGCCCGAAATATGTTATCTCTTTGCAAACTATTTTCAATCAACTTTTCGCTCTCCCTCACCCTCAAACCTATCCTCACATTGTGAAACACAGACTATAAATACAAAGCGTAATTCTTGTCAGAACAACGTAAATAGTTTGGGCACCATAGAGGTGACTTTCGAGGCTGTCCACAAAGCACTGCACTCATTTGACCTAACGAAGGGAGCAGGGCCTGACCAGATACCGCCCTTTTCATCCATAATGTGCAGATGTCCTCACAAAACCATTGATTATATTATTTACACGTTCGCTGAACGAAGGCATTGTGCCAGGTATCTGGAAATCTGCCTTCATAACTCTCATAAGACGATTACGAAGAACGATGTGAAAAACTATAGACCTAAATCTAATTAACCCATTTGGACCCAAATCAAACTCAGCCGTGGAAATCTTGAAATGTCTTTATTAATTATTAGAAACTAATACAAGTATTAGAAAAACCCAAATATAATTTAACATTTTTAAATTTTTATTTAAAAAATATTGCCGTCCTCAAATGAGGCCACTGGGCTCAAATGGTGTGAAATTTTTCGAAACATTATTTTTCTAATCATGCTGTTTTTACATATATATATAACATAGCCAGAGAGCTTTTCTATGACATACCGCACAGCGCAATGGTTGGGAGAGATTGACGGGGTAGTGACCTAAACCAGGCCTAATGCAGGTACTACAAATGCTGTTGGACGCAGTGTCGCACTACTTGTGTGGTTCAAGTAATGACGGTATACCACCAAAATTTGAGCTGATCCATCTTGTATTCAGTAGTAAGAAGGTGCACCTGCCATGCGTTTGCCACTGATAGATCCAGCATGTACAGACCTACGTAAACAGGACTCACCACCATTGATTGCCACTTTGCAGTACAGGGAAATCAACTGATCGGCTTGATCCAACCCGCCTATACCCTTGTTATAGCTTAGATGCCATCGTCTACCTTCTTTTTCTATAAGGTACACTATCTTTTTACTTGTCCCAGGGCAAAAACGGTGTCGTTTTTTGACCATATCGTACAAATACCGTTGTCCAGCCAACGGACAAACAAAATCGTAGTCGTCAAAAAAGGTCAAAACGGTAGTTAACCTCGGCGCGAATTTTCTTCTTTATATCCTTTACTGACACAAGAGGAAACTTCTTGGTCCTGGATTTGCAAACAGTATACCAGTTGCACGATAGCCAGAGCGTCCCGAAGATCTCGAAGCAATGCATAACTGGTAAATAAAATTATGAAAATATATACCACATGGTCTTGAGGAGTGGTTCCTAGTTTGCCGAGTAGCAACTTTACTACTGTGGTACCTAACAGCTCTGTTAGATTGGGTCCTGGAATTTTTCCACATTCTAGGTCGTACGAGTAACAATAACTGCCAGGGCTTCTTATAGCCAATGGTCTTCATCGCCTTCTTCTTCATCAGTAAGCACACTCGGTTCTGAAGGAATCGTGACTAGATTTCATCATCATTGTCATTTTCTTCATCACTCACAGCTTCAAGAGCTTCCTGAAGCCCATGGTGTTCAGTACGGCTACCGAATACCCTTTGGGTCATCGTTTATACGAAATGGACATGTGGACAAAAGTACGAATAATTTACCTCCAATGTGCCCATTGGCCCCAATTGGGGACACTCGTATAAAACTACTCCTTATCACATCGATACTCAAGTTTTTCACAGTAATATAATTTTATTTTATAGTTTACAGAATATATAGCCCTTTCAAGTAAAAAATACAGGAATTCTGGAAGAAAAAGTAATAAATAAAAAATACTTACTTTGCGTTATCTCTGAGGATCCAAACATCCTTAGAAAACACTACTAAATATATTTTTACAGTTTTTACCGTCTAATAATACAAAAATATACGAGTACTATTATTGATTAAATACTCACAGTAAAAATAGGAAGAAACATAAATCTCAAAAAATTTTGATACTCTGAAAAGTATCCTCATTTGGGCACGGTGGGTTCAAATGGGTTAACTCACAGGTCTACAACAGCCTTTCAGCCTTCTTTATACCCGAACAATACGGTTTTCTCCGAAATCGCTCAACAACGTCTAACTTGCTCTCATTTATAGAATACACTACCTCGCACATATGGATTCAGAGGGCCAGGTTGACGCAATCTTTACCGACTATAGCAAATGCTTTAATCCGCTTATTTACCACCGTTCACCTGCTGAGACCACCTGGGTGGATAAAATATCTAATGCCGGAATCCATGGAGACCTATACAGGTGGTTCACGTCCTATATTGAGAATCGTTCTCAGGCTGTGGTACTCAATGGATACTACTCCTCTGCGTGGTATTCTGTGCCATCAGGCGTTCCTCAGGGTTCCCTTATAGCTCCTCTACCTTAGAGCATTAAACCAATCGGAGCACGCACAACACGGTATGAGTATGAGACCCGTTATATAAAACTAGTTGCCGCGCTTTCCGCACTATTCCCGTCGTACAGCTCACTGAGTTTACTCCTCCTATTAAAATGCCGAGTTGCTGTGTATTTTGATGTAAAAAGCTATCAGCGACATCAAATAAACAAAAGGATAACATTACCTTTCACCTGTAAGTATTATTTTGTTCGAATATTATCAATTAATTCATTAAAATACCAAAAATCCAAAAAATAATGCTAAACGACAATGTTACCATTATATGAACTCCAATCTAATCTGGGGTAATTTTTAAGCTAAGATTTCTTATCAATTTAATTAATTTTGTACTAAGCTTAATAAGATTGTATACAGTATATTTTTAGTTACGTGTTGAAAGGTATTTTTACGATATCGAATAAGAACGAAGGGATTGTTGTTTTTAAACAATACCTAAGTCATATCTGCAGTTAATATAAAGAAATATTTATTTTTAATTACTGCAACATAATCTAGTTTTTCAAAACCCTGTAAATATTACTAACATTCAGTTTATTGGCTGCCATGTTTGCTGAGATAATTATGTACACATAAGACGTTAATAATATGTCAAAATCACATTTATTGTCATTATGTTGGAGCACTAATATAGCCTTTCAACCGATAGTAGGAGTTCGATTTTTGCTGAGCGCTTTTTAGGTTTACCTCTGGCGCTCCGCAAAAATTGGGTTCCCAGATACTCACATACCGAACAACGTTTCTTGTCCTGCACCTGGAGCTAGTTAGGAATAACCAGTTCTTCTGTGCGGACTATCAACTATCAACCTAATCAAGCATTACCTTGACATTGGCGAATCATCGATCAATATCGATGGAGCCACGTTTTTAAAAGAAGAACCGATAGTAGCAAAGCACACAGACATAATTCAAAAAAGGAGAATCTTAGATTCGATAATAAAATATTTCGAAAAAAATAAGCGTTTTATTTTGTTGGAAGTTGCCACACTTTGATAGAATTAGAGCTGGGATAATAATCATCAATATCGATATTAATATTTCAGTACCATATTAACAATTTTATAAATGTTAAGTTTTAGATTGCCAAAAGAACTAGTACTTCGTACCGCTTGGGTTCAATTTTGTTTGTGGGAACCATGTTTCGTGGGTTCCTAAACGGACGAGTACAATTTGCTCACAGCATTTTAAAAGTTCCTGTTTTATAATATAATCAAACAATAAGAGAAAATTGATTCAGGGCGCTGTACCAACGTTGATATTATTTTACTAGTTCCTGATTTTCAGCTTAGTAGTTAACCCTACTAATATTAGGTATACATATGAAATTGGCGTTTTATATGGAGAAAGAAAAACATTTTTTTTTACAGATTTTTTATTTAATCAATCAAAGTTTGTACCGTTGTTATCTATACACTTTTGCCATTTTATAGGCAGTTCATTGATTCCTTTGCTGAAAAAGTTGCAGGAGCGAGAATCAACAAATCTTTGAAGTCGTTTTGTTTTAGACTGCCTCATCTGAATTGATTTTTTTCCAATTAAGAAATCATCCAAATTCCGAAAAAAGTGATAATCAGTTGGAGCAAGGTCCGGGGAGTATGGTAGGTGATGGGGACATTATTCCAACATTCCTCCTCTACTTTCGCGACCGTCTGTTGGTCTGGTGTGGTATAGCGTTGTCCTGAAGCAGCAGTGGGCTAGAGCAGTTCACCAATCTCTGCTGATTAACGGCTAGCTATGCTGGTTTTATGAGATCAAACTGGCTAGTTCTATAAAACGCCAATTTCATATCTAAAGACCTAAGAAGCATCGATTAGACGTTTAGCAATGACATTGCTAAACGTCTAATCGATGCTTCTCAGGACCAGAAGGCTGGCTATTTTCTGGCCCAAAGAATAAGTATCGCCATCCAACGTGGCAACACAGCCAGCATTCTGGGAACCTTCCCAGTCGGCAATGACGCGGAGGATTTTTTAAACGATATTTTGTAATGTAAATATTTTTAAGTCTATAATTATGTTTATTTTGTATATTGTAATTCTTATTGTAAATAAATGTACACATAAATTAAGACCTAATATTATAAAGGCGAAAGTTTTTATGGATGTTTGTTACTCTTTCACACAAAAACCATTTGTAGGTAAATATTGACAATTTACAATAAAAGACGTATTAAATAAAATAAAAAACCTTTTATTTATCGCTTATTTAAAATTAATATAAATAATGAACCTATTTATTGGTAGTTTGGTACGCGTATTTCATACGAGTCGGGTCCAAAGACTGATTAAAATAACTCTAGTAGAATTCATTTTGGACAACTTTTGGTCATTTTAAAGTGCTCAATTTACAAAGACTTACACATTATTAGCAAACCCCCTGTACGCCTCATTAAAGAATGCATATTCTATTTAATAAATCAAGTCATTAAAGAATGCATATTCTATTTAATAAATATAATGAATATTATTTTAATGACGTTATAATACGTAAACAAAGTCATCACATATGATAATTATCTTCACGCATTTGAAACACCAAAACATCGATACATAATATCGACATAGTCAAGCTCTAGCTTGTTTACATTAATGAGATGTCACTGATAGAGGTCCCTGTGTGTGTATGTGAGTGTGTGCGTATATTTTAAATTAGTGTTCAACATTTTTGTTGTGTGAGCGCATAGCGACGTGATTCAAAAATGCAATTAAATTAGTGTGCGTCCCCCGTCCCCCGCTGAAAGTGGCAGACTTTTGTTCGTACAAAATAGCGCGCGACTCTTCTCCCGTTGGTTTAATGCCTCTACTGTTTAATATACCTATTTATTAATGATGTATCGTCATGCTTTGTCCATTCAAAGTTCGTCCTATATGCAGATGACATGAAGGTTTTTAGCATCAATGACTGTTCACTATTGCAGCAAGACTTGTTTAAATTTGAAAATTATTGTAGTATTAACAAATTAGATCTCAACACTGACAAGTGTCATGCAATAATCTTTACTCGTAAAACAGAACCAACAAACTATATTTCTAGTTGAACTAAACGAAGTGCGCGACCTTGGTATATTATTATTTATTTTTATTTTATTTTATTTGGGGAGCTTACGGTTATAATAGAGTGCAACTGATTTTACTAATCACTTAGTCACAAATAAGAAATGTATGAACTCGCACTCAACACCAAGCAAAGTGCAAACGGCGTGTTGCATTAGAGATAACAAGTACCTACATAGGACTTAATAAAAGTACCTGAATTAATAATAAAAATAGGATGCAGCATAGGCACGTACAAATGTTAAGTAGATTTAAACGTCTAAACTACAGACATCCAGACAAATACCTACGTTCAAAAAAGAAAAATAATAAAAGCAGATAGAAAAAACAATAATATACCTAAAGGTGATGTATATCCAGATATCTGCGGCCACAACCGTCTATATATAATTATTCATCGTTGTGATTGAAAATTACGAAATATTGTAATAAACATTAAATCCTGTAACTATCTAAATTTAATAGAAAATATTAACGTATTAAATAATAAACCACGAAACCGGAACCAACTGCTTGTTAGAGTGTAATAGTGACTTAAATGAAGACAGTGGTATTTACAAAATCCATAGTTAAATTTGATCGTATGGAACGTATACTATTAAAAAAGAGATCGTATTGACTGTCGACGTTAAGGCTGTTAAACTTTGCTAGTGCTCTGGGCAAGTAACTGTTTCTTCTGAATTTGGTGTGAAAAGGTGCAACGTAGAACACAGGAGTATGCCGCAACCTTCGAGTTGGTGCTCTTAATTTTACGTCACTAAGAAGATCAGGGCAGTCCACCCGTTCCTGGGCCAAATTCGAAAGAAAAGTCAAATCAGAGACATTACGTCTCAGGTGAAGCGGTAGTAAGTGTAAATTAACGCAACGTTGTTCATAAGTGAGTTCCTCAAGATGATCTAATTTACATTTAAACCCCAAGTAACGGATGAACTTTTTCTGAATCCTCTCAACATCATTAGAGTGGCAAGCATAGCACGGGTTCCAAATTTGGGAAGCATACTCCAAGTGACTTCTAACGTAGGCACAGTAGAGGACTTTGACAGTTTTCATATTCTTGAAGTCACCAGAGCTGCGGATAATGAACCCTAGTGCTTTGTAAGCTTTGCCAACTACCCATTTTACACGTTCATCGAATAGGAGCTTGCTGTCGTGCAAAACGCCAAGGTCATTTGCAGTGGTTTTCACCATTAATCTGTGACCATTGGTATCGTAATCAAATTTGAATGTCTGTCGTTTACGCGTAAAGCTCATGAAAAAGCATTTAGAGACATTGAGGTCAAGGTAGTTTGTACGACAGTAGGTGTCAAGACGCCTTAGATTATCCTGCAATAGGTTAGCATCACTCTCATTGTTGACCTTTGCGAAAACCTTCATATCGTCCGCGAAAAGTAGAAATTTAGAGTGCTTGAAACAGTAACCAATATCATCAATAAATACTAGAAACAGGAGGGGCCCCAATAGGGATCCTTGAGGAACACCGGACATAATACTATTCCATGATGAGGAATACCCGTTCAACACAACTGACTGAGACCTATCAGAAAGATATGAAGAAAACTAATCGAGTAACTTACCATGAACACCCATATTGGAAAGCTTGACTAGCAGAGTCTGGTGTTCTTGACGATCGAAAGCTTTGCTATAATCAGTATAGACCACATCGACCTGGTTTCCTCTGTCCATGTTGCTTGTTAGAAATTCATTAAATGACACCAGGTTTGTAGTAGTAGACTTACCCCTTAAGAAGCCATGCTGTTCATTAATAAAAGTGGATTTAAGTGAGTTTTAGAGATCGTTAAAGATAATACGTTCAAATATTTTACCAATTAGACACATATTAGAGATAGGTCTGTAGTTAGCAACCTCGCTTTTAGATCCTTGTTTAAATATGGGAGTTATGAAAGTAGTTCCAGAGAGAGGGCATTATACCCTCACCAAGTGAACGCCGGAACAATATAGTAATGGGAGTACACAGTTCGTTAGCACAGGAGGTCAGAAAACTCGCCGGGAGGGAATCAGGGCCAGTGGACTTAGACAGATTGAGACCCTTCAACAAACTCAGAACATGATCTTCCCGGACCTCGATCACAGAGATATCACCGACCGTACACTTACGCGGTCCACCAGCAAGAGAGTGGGAGGCACTTAGTGCATTACTCAGGAAGTTGGCTGAAAAGTATTCCGAAAATAGCTCACTAATACCTGCTCCAGTATCGCTAGAGCGTCCTGCATATGTCATTGACGCAGGGAAGACACTACCCCCACGCTTACTCTTAATGTGTGACCAGAATACTTTCGGGTATACAAATTAAACATAATTATAGACTAAAAATATTTACATTACAAAGTATCGTTTAAAATATCCTCCGCGTCATTGCCGACTGGGAAGGTTACCAGAATGCTGGCTGTGTTGCCACGTTGGATGGCGATACTTATTCTTTGGGCCAGAAAATAGCCAGCCTTCTGGTCCTGAGAAGCATCGATTAGGCGTTTAGCAATGTCTCTATAAAGGGTTATCAGTAATCGCAGCCTCGACCCTATAAATGTAGTCCCTATAGCAGGAAGCTTCCATTTTCTTCACCCTGTCTCGAAGCAAGGAAAAAGAATTCTTGTCAGAAAGACGGTGGTACGTTTTAAATTTTTTTAAGTATTTGAAATTCATTTTCGCTCGCCAACTTTTTCGCCCTTGTAAGTAACAATTTGTTCCTGACGGTGAGGTGGTCGTTCATATAAATTCGGCTCGTTCCTGCCAGGTCGATATCTGCCGGGCACAAAGATTTATACGCACGCGCAGCCGCAGCCGCCACGAAATCCTCCTTCATGTACCTATTTAAAAAGGACACTATTATAGGTTTCACTCTGTCACCGGTGGAGGGTACCCTTACCACAAAATTAATGCTAGACCTCACAACCGGGTGGTGAATCTTCACTCCAATTTTGCCGACAATATCCACTAGATTTTCACAGTCTTTCATGGGTACACCCTTTATCTCCACGTTATTAAGTCTCATCCATTGATCCCTCTCATCCAAGGTCCCCTCCAACTCCGCCAACCGAGCTTTAACCGTTACCACCTCGGCCCTTGTAGTGTGTATACCTAACACATGACTCCAAACTCACATACGATAAACATATTGATAACATAGCCATGAGAGCCAATAAAGCCTTAGGTTTCATCATGAGATCTAGCTCTCAGTTCCGCAATGTGAAGGTTGCCAAGGTCCTTTATTGTACCTACGTGCGAAGTATCCTTGAGTACGGTTCACAAATCTGGAACCCACAGTATAATATCCACATAGACAGACTGGAATCACTGCAGAAAAGATTTGTGAGATGCGTACAATATACGTGCAAAACAAAAGACGTTAATTATGAAGCAAGGTGCCAAAGGCATCACATGCTACCTCTGGAGGTAAGGCGCAGGATCACGGACGCAGTGAAATTACTGCGAGGTCAAATCGCCTCCCCGGAACTGTTATCGATGGTGGGGCTTGTTGTACCCACAAGTTCCTGCCGCAATCCAAACACCAATCACCTAAACGTTCCCCACTGTAGCACTAATTACAGGCAAAACTCCTTCATCAGTACAGCACCTAGATATATAAACAACCTTGACTTACCCGAGTTTGATATGTTTAATACACCTCCTCAAATATTGAGAAACGTAATATCAAACGAGTGGTTCAGTGTAATACCGCAACTGTTGAGCTTTACGTAGCCTCACGTGATAATTTTTTTTTGAAACCTTAATATTAATTTATGTTAGTAACTTTATTCTAGCCCTGATAGAACCTTATTTCTTCTCTTTTTTTGTGTATACCTTTATATATTCGTTATCTTAGATGTAAAATGCGAAAACTAGTAAATGGTTTCCAGACATTGTAAAACGCAATAATTTAGAATTATTGAGCTGTAGCCGAAGCTCCTATTACTACACTCGAGGGTTTTCACTTGACCGCATACTCCTCCTGAACGGCTGAAACGATCTTCCTCAAACTTTGCATGGTGGCTGTGACCATGCTCGTGAGTGCATATCTCTGAAATCGAAACATCGAAGTGACCACGGAGGAATAATCAGGAGGACTTGAACAGTTATACCGAGAGAATTACCAATTATAATGCGCGCGCCATACATATGACTTTAAAAGAGGCCAAATAGACCATCAGTTCAAAAAAAAGAAATCAGAAAAAAAAAAAAATTCAGAACCGCGGTAGAAAGTCTCGCTTCAGCTCAATTTTGCACCGTGACCCGCCGTGCACAGTGTAGTGTAAACTTTGTTTTCCAATTAAAGAAAAATAAAAGAAAATAAAATACTATAACCTATCTATAGGGTAGGTACGTATTCTCTACCTATTACATTCATACCTACTCGGACATACATAGTTCGTATCTAATCCATAGACTGGGTCCATACCTATATTGTACTTACATTATAACTATAAGTGGTACAGAGACTCTGTACCACTGTAACCACTGTAGGTAGGTATGCTTCGATCAAACATGTCTTCGATGTGATCGATGGGCTCCTGTTTAAAGTTAAACACCGTGGGGTCCACGGTAGTATCTGTCGTAAATGTTCATACTAAGTATAGACTTAGTATGAGTTTTTGATATATCCAATGCAACCCTCGCCCCTTCTCCGCACCGACATAGACGCAACGTGTGCTTTTGTAAATGTTCAGTTATTTATGTAATACAAGCAAGTATTATCATTACCATCGCCAAACCCCACAATACGACAGTATCTACAGGTAAAAGAGAACACTGAGTAAAACCAAAAATTAAAAATTCTTACTTTTATTAAGACTCAGTTGTATAAAAACAAAATCTAGGTATAAATCTCACAACAGTAGATCATGTTAGATTATAATATTTAGGTTCCTACCTACAGTAATGGCACCGTAGAATTAAACTAGCACCAATTCATATCCAATTCTTCCATCTGATATGAAAATGCGTAATAATTATTAATTTTACAACAATTATGTAGGTATAGTTTGAATTATTATTTAATTATTGATATCATTTAATGTACAAAACAGGCACTCGTTTATTACATGTTAATCTAAGTAAAACATTTAACTTTACAAATCTAATGTATTGAGTTAATAATTTGCTTGCCGAGTAGGAAACATGTCAAGACTTAAGAAACTGTCTTCATACTATCTATCTTAATACTAGCCTATTTTTAATTAGTTATCGCTTTAACACTTTTGTTTTAATGTGTTAGGTCAACTTTAGCTTGCTGACAACATACTCCAGCGTACCTGCAAGAAAAAATACTTGTATAAATACAACTCAGAGCATACATTTAAAAAACCCTGCTAAATCAGGTAGGTATCTACCTACTTCATAAGTGAAGAGGCAATTGTGGCAGATTTATAAAGTTGCCCCTGCTAGCCTAAACATCCAGGTTACAGGTCTCACTAAACATACAAGGATGCAATTTAGAGTTCACTACTTGGATACATTAAATTGCCTCTGTCGCAGGCGTGTTTATATGCCCCAAGACTGAAGATAGACGATGTAGGGTTAATGTAGATATAGATACATACCATTTGTTAACAGTACAATACGTAGATGTATATGTTGCCGTAGTGATGGACCGCGCTGAGTCACATCGCGTCAAGTAGACACAAACTCCGGCGCCACCATCGACGGCGCTAGGGCACGCTACGTCACCTGAAGACTCTTTTGGTGCCTAAGTAACGTTCAGAAATAATATAAATTAGGTAACAGAAATATTTAGTAGATACCATCAGCTTTGTAAAATATTAGGAGCTGAGTATACATTAGCAATATGTAATTGTATAAGTAGGTAGGTACCTAGTTAGAACCTAGGTAGGTACTTTAAGATTAGGGGGAATCAAATCTGGGCAAAAGAGCCCATTCGTAACTAGTTCAGTATCCGTTTGATTGACTCATATTCAATGGCCACTATTTTGTATTCTTGTATCATTATGTTACCGGCATTGTATAGAATACCTACCTAAAGCGTACAGGTACCTAATGTATGAAATATTATTTATTTTACACTTTGCCTAGGTATTCCATACAATGCCTAAGGCGCAGCCGGCAATGTTTGTAACAGCCGAGAGCAAGGAGGTCTTTACGTATTAACAATGTATGCGAAGATCTTTCAAACTACGCAACGGATTTTGATGCGGTTTTCACTAATAGGTAGAGTGGTTCTCGAGGAAGATTTTTATGTTTATAATTTAGCAAGCGGGCGAAGCCGCGGGCGTCCGCTAGTGAACTATAATATTCATCATACTTTGCCTGGACTTTCCTGCATTATACTCATTGCCAGTGACATACGACTTCATACGAGTAGGTACCTATAAATACATTTCATAGGTTTTTTTTAGCATACTTTTAGGTCATAGGCGGAAGTATAGGTAGGTAGGTACTCACAGTAGAATCTTTAGTCAGTTTCAAGTTAACCGTAGTGCCGTTGGTCGGCAGCACAATTGTTGTGTTATCTACATCAATCAGTGGCTCAACCCAATCGAAGTCCTGTAGATGGAACTCTTCTCGTTTAGTGGCGGTCGCGGTCGGAATGTTGGACGGTTTTTGGGTGGTCGATAAGTACGCTGATTCCAGAAGTGAAGCGGGTGTCGTCAGTT
This sequence comes from Nudaria mundana, assembly GCA_963556515.1. Classification (NCBI taxonomy): domain Eukaryota; kingdom Metazoa; phylum Arthropoda; class Insecta; order Lepidoptera; family Erebidae; genus Nudaria; species Nudaria mundana. The sequence continues at coordinate 8,600,869 of OY748289.1, read as the reverse complement.
GTAGACTATCTATAAATATCAAATTTCTTTATTAATACCTAAGTATTATTAATATTATAGAAAATTTAATTTCACAACAATGTGAGAGATTCCAAAGTTGTTGAAAAATTGTGCTTTGGAAACATTTTTAGTCCATAACTAGCATAAATAGTTTCACCACAACTTCGCTGTAGTGTAGGTACCCACTACGCGGCAATTTAGGTACAGTACCTACCTTACCTACGTGAGCGAGGCATAAGCGGCGGCATCGGTCAAACTTGACTTTGGGACAGACGGACAGATTAGGAGATTATAGAACACGTTTAACATCTGATCATACACAAGTAAAATTAAACGTTTCTACAGGCCGCCGCGGCGCCAACAAATTCTTACTTCTTTTAGGTAAACAAAGAATGAATAGGTAGGTACTTAAGTATACCAAGGTACATAAGATGTAGAATATAGAATAGAATATAGTAGAATAATCTTTATTGTACACCAATACAAAGAAAAAGTGAAAGAACTTAGAAAAAAGTAAGGTGCTTTGGGGGTAATAGTGAAAAAGGGTTTATTACAACAGTTTTCTATTAGCAACATGTTTGAACCTTCTTTTTTGTTCTCGTCGCACCAATCATCCCTGCGCTGCTAGAGTTGACATTACGTGCGTCGCGACCAGTTTCCTGGAGCAAGTAGTTTTCGCGCCAATCGATCTGTATACTTTAAGTAGGTAGGTAATTTTCCATGTGACGGTACTAGTACTCTAGCTACTGTCGCATGACGCTAGTACTTTGATAGGTATGCAAAACCAACACATATAATTATAAACACCAATAAGTATCTAATGCCTTTTCTTTTACGTATGGACGGCTAAATTGCAAATATACTCACGTATTTTGGAATAAAACGCGGGCGATGGCCTTCTTTGTGCCGCGTACCCAATCATTGCCTGATGTACACCGAAACCTAAGCATAACAGTTATATATTCTCTAATAGGAGTTATTAATGGAATTTTGTTTAGAGATTTGGATGTGGAAGTATAATATGCGCATGCTAAAACAATTCTACACACTCATGATCCCAACGGTATGAGCAAAGCCTGTGACATCAACGCCAGGTAATACGTATATATTTACATAATTGATTGATGATCCTATACGGGAAACTGGAGAATGGAGACACAAAATAAGTAATTATATCATACTATAAAACAAAGTCGCTTCTGCCGTCTGTCCGTCCCTATGTATGCTTTGATCTTTAAAACTACGCAACTGATTCTGATGCGGTTTTTACCAGTCACCAGAGTGGTTCTAAAGAAAGGGTATATAATTGTTCCAGCGGGAGTCTGCTTGTTACTTATAAGTAAATGGAATTCCAGTAAGAACGCGGCGTCATGAAAAATCATGATTGGATGATTGGTTAACATGCTAATCAATATACTGATGGTCAAAAAATATCCATCGATGTTTTGTATAGTTTGTCCTAAAATTACTAAATGGCGACATGAATGTTATAGTCAACGTGAAGGTGAACACGATTTATATACAGAATGAATTTTTCAAGTGGGCTTGGATGGCCAAATCCGGAACTATAAGGAATAGCGAAAAATGCTCAAAGGAGTCAGGATTCCGATTTTGATGAAACTTAAAACCTCATCATTAGACTTTTTAAAAACCTATTATCCTAGCTGGAAATCGAACCCATTAATTTAGAAAAAAAATCACATCTTTATTATTACACCATGCGTGTTGCTGTTAAGGATCAAATTCTGGGAATGGGTTCGATTCCCAGCTAGGATTATAGGTTTTTAAAAAATCTAATGATGAGATTTTAAGTAATAGTACTTTGAGCATTTTTCGCTATTCCTTATAGTTCCGGATTTGGCCATCCAAGCCCACTTGTAAAATTCACCTGTATAGGTACATAGAATAACTAAATCCTTAATACCTACTCCTAGTATACCTATTGACATGTTGTTTATCAAAATTTTCGTGCTGTATAAATTGTTTCGGAATAAAATAAATTATACTTACAAAATATTAAACGCCTAAAATTCGTATTGTATACTTTTATGTACAACAAGTGCAATCGTTTAGTAGATAGATACATAACAGTAAATATATATATATATAGGTAGATATAATGTGCAGAAATAGTACCCAGGTATTACTTGTGAAGTAAGAGTCTGGTTGGCCAAGATGATTTTATAACAATCTTTACGAGTAGGTACATATGTTGGTGCAAGTCATGGACATAATATCCTGGCTCACTTTATGAAATGAAATGGTCGCATTTCATTAAATGTTATCTCATGGCCACATTATGATATGGTTTTGGTAAAGAAGGAATCGTTTCTTGCTACGGCTACGGCTACTATTACTTCTAGGGCAACTTAACGCGCATACCTACTACCTATTTAGTTTCTACAATTAAGATCATTTAGATCATATCGTGAAATTAAATAGTTAAGTACATTAATGTGCAACGGTGGTCGCTGATGTCCGTGCCTCCAGCACGTTAAGCCGTCGGTCCCGGTTATCATACGAGATGTTCGTATGACAACCTGGCAGTCGTTAGGGGTAGTTGGAGCCCTAAATCAAAAATCCGACCGTTCTAACTACAGAACTTCGATATCGCCCATGGGTTGTGGAGGTCAAATGGCGGTCGCTTCACGGCAAATATCAGCCATTCAGCCGAATCGCAGTTAGACTGAGGGCCGACCCCAACTGAGTGGGGAAAAGGCTCGGTGGATGATGGTGGTCGCTGATGTCAATGTTAATCGCAGAATGCAAAAATGTGCAAATAATTTTCATTATAAGAAAATATTCTTCGTCATAAACTGATAATCTATTATAACAGTGTGGTACGGTAGTTATATGATAACCTACCTCTTGAAATGTTGAAGATTTGGAAGGAAGAACTATCGAATGATTCTGAGACCTGGTCAAATTAAACTGGCTACATCATGAAATGCGACCATTTCATAATCCGATCAAACTTGGGTAGCAAAATCATGAAACGATGAAGATAGTTGAGCATTTCATGAAGTTAGCAATTCTACGATATGGGCACGATATACATCCGTAAGTTCTGCACGTTTTTGACGATCCTGGCAAATTGTTAACCAACAGAAATAAAATTATATTACCTGCGGCGTCATCCCTGATATTGTGTGGTAGATTGTCATAATCAGCTCTATCTTCCTCTGCCTCTTCGAAGAAGTCATTGCCTAAAGAATTTAGAAAATGTATACCTATATAAGAAAAGAGTTGGGTGCAATTCTGGTAATCTACATTTTAGCGTTTATGACCCCTTTCTCCTCACGATATTTTCAAAGTCTTGACTAATTGATTCAATAGTTTAAATTTCGTGCATAGCCATATCGTAGAATTGTTCACTTCATGAAATGCTCGATTGATATTATGAAATGGTCGACTATCTATTTGCCACATCATGAAGTAGCTTGGGTAGACAAATGCTAAGAAATCCTTCGTCGGTACAACAAAACGCTTGTAATTAATTTAATTTATGTGTAATTAATAGGTACCTACCAAATTACCGATACTTGCACTGCATGCGCTTTGTTGAAGGCGACTGCTGATGATAGTATTACTAGTATAACTAGTGGAAATGTGACCTTTGTTTATGCGTGACATTACTTTTTGTAACCCTAGGATAAACATGTTGGCGGCTTACGTGTGGCCAAAGGGCACCAAAACCTATCATTACGCTATGGTACCCTAGTTATGGATGCTATAGCTCAAATCAAATTAAGTTGGCCACATCATAAAATAGTAGTATTTTATGATGTGGCCAACTTGATTTGATTTGAGCCAAACGTGGATAACGATGACATGAAACGTTGATGATTTAGGCAATGATCTGGTCAAATTAGTTTGGTCAGATCATGAAATGCGATCATAATTATGAAATAAGTGGAGCATTTCATTAAGTGAGCAATTCTAAGATATTCCCATGACATGAAGTAAAGTTGAGTTGTTGTGCTTCATTAAATGTGTTATGAAAATGATATTTTGTTGAAGAGCCCGAATAATTGTCACACTTTTTACTCACTTGGTGGTAGTATGTACGAGTTCACGGTTGCGGGGTAAGGGGCACCTGGGTCAGCGAGTCCATATGCAGCGAAACCTGCACTCGCATGTTGAGCGTACATAGGTGCCGATAATGCTACGACAACATTTATATATTTAAAATTACAGAAGTCAAACTCATATCATTTCAAAATGCGGAGGTATTTTGAATCCACGCATCTGTGTAAATAGTGTACATACTTAGATAATTTTACTTAATAGAATTTAAGCATAAAAAAAAAACTTTAAATTACTAGAATGGGAATAAATAATTGTTGGAATGGAACCATATTCAAATGGGACGGGAAGCACTGGAGAACAAATTATTTGCAACAAAAACTCGTGTAACAATTATTAATCATTTATTTCACGAGTTTTTGTACTTATCTATGTTTACTACGTTTATGTACTAAATCTTTGTTTGTGTACCTAAATAAATATGGGTAGTATTTAACTGCACATCAAAAACCTTCGATTTGTAAAACAAAAACAATTTCATAAACCAAAACACTGATGATGGACGCATCGTCAGTGTGGGCCTTAATAAACTTATTTTGTGTCTCATTCATCAGGTAGGTAATTACAGGTTCCAACTCTCTCTGATAGGTAATACTTCAACTACGTGATTCAACAATATGGTATAAATACTTACGAATACCGGCTGGGATGCTACTCGGACCGTTGACTGAAATCAAACAAAACTGATATCAGGGCACCTATAGACAAGCATAAGTATATTAAACCACAAGAATGGATGCAGTAGGTTAACCACCTGTTAAACATATAATAGTAACATTAATTCACGTTCATGCTCACAAGCTTCACTTCAGTTTGTTATTTTTTGGTAAGTACCTTGGTATTTTCAAAGTGCCTTACCCGTGGTTAGATTACCCACTATCTTTAAAATAAATAAGCATGGGACCCACCAGGCCTCATAGACACCTTCCTCTTTTTAAGTGCATATCTGAAATCTTGTGTACCCGGCGGGGGTCTGGTGCCGCCATCTGCAGATACCGTAATAGGAAATCATTGCTATGGCAATGAAGTTTACTTTGATATGGCAAAACATTAGAAACTTGTGGATATTATATAAATTGTAGGTAATTAATGTTTTTAGGAACAGCAGATTTGAAGTGATGGTTTAATGTCATTACCATCTACATATACGTAGAATTTCGTAAAAATGGTCCGAAACAATAAAGAGCAATGGATATTCCAGGGCACCAAATAAATTGACCGTCATGATGATGAGACGGTAGTACTTTCACTTGGGAAATTGCATGAAAGAATTTAAAAATTCATAACCAAAAATGTTTCGAACTTTCAAGAGTATACGCTAATACTCGACCATTTAAAAAAACTACAATTGATGAAAATTTTATGAAAATCGTTTGACCCATTTTTTACAAAAGACAAAAAAAATTAAAACCTTTTCTTTGGCGGTTTTTCACTCCTTAATCCGGCCCTGGAAAAGTTATGTCAGTGAGCTTCCTCGTCTGCAGTCCCACTATTAAAAAATTACATTCTTTCAAAAGGGCGATGTATGGCCAACGTTGTGCATTACATCCTGTATATTATGTACATAATTATATGCAGAGAAGATAAATAAGTGAACACTTACTTATTTTGTCGACAGATTCAGCATCGACAGCGTTGGTCGCGTTGGGTTTTACAACTACTAGTGAAGTGAGTGGAGTTACGAATGAATACTGAAATAAACATAAGTTATGATAAGAACAACTTCAGGTTACGTAACAGAAACTTCTTTCTTAAGAACTGTTTTGTTACGTATAACTCTCAGTAGTGAAATGAATGAAATGAATTTATAGAGATTCAAAGTACAGCCGGAGAAGAGCGGAGAAGTCCTCATTGTACTGTATACTTGTGTACATTTGACAAGGTTAAGCTGAATATTCAGTAAGTACTTAGGTATAATTTGAGCAAGAAAAATACATTTTGTAAATTCTGGGAAGAACCGGCTTTCAAGTAAAAAAAATATCATAATGTCGGTTAACGCAGTCGAAAGTTCGGAGGTAACGTCGGAGTTGGTTTTTTTAAATTTATTTATTTATCGTTTTACAGAAGATAATACACAATTAGTAAATAAACAGCACTAAAAAAAAACTTTTTTTATTTATTATTATTTTTTTTAATTCCGCGGCCCAAGGCCGCGGCCGCTCTAACGTCCGTTGCCGGGCGTCTCTGGTTACTAGCAGAGGGTATGTCCAGTGGCGCCCGGCGGACTTTGACCACCTCTGTGGTCTCTGCGGGTGTTTGGTCGGGACTAGAATCCCGCGTCATTGGGGTCGGGTTTTATCCCGCGTCAGTGAGTGAATCTGGTTGCGTGCTATGGGGCAAAGGCCCTGCAGCACGCAACCCTTCTAGCCTGCTTCTGTAAGGACGGTGGGTGGCGATCCCGCCTTCCTCAGGCCCCGATCATGGAGGACGATAGTCTTGGGCGTAGTCGCGTAGTCTGGGGCGGCCTGGCCGCCGACTACGGAACTCGGCGGGGAGGGTACGCTCCCTCTCCCTCCCGGCCGCCTCCTTCGCGAGCATGACTTGCTCGCAGAAGGACACGGCCGCGTTCCACCTACTCCCGCTGGATACCATAGCTTGAAGCATGGTCCCCAGCGAGAGGGTATCCACGCCCAGACCCACTACGAGGTCCCGGCGCTGACTCGCCCACGCTGAGCACTCCACCAACGTGTGGAGTGCGGTGTCGTCGTCGGAAACCTCGCAGTGTTGACACCGGGGTGTGACCTCACGATGCATGCGAAACAGATAGCTACCGAAGCATCCATGCCCGGCAACGATTTGCGTCGCACGGTACGTGAGGTCACCATGCTGCCTCTGCAGCCAATCGTCCATGATCGGTCTCACCGCCGCGATGATGGTGGCACCCCCCTTGGGTTGCTCAAGTCGCACCCTCCATGACTCCATGAGATCCTGGCGGAGTTGGGACCGCTGGTCCTCGATTTCTCGAGACGCAGGCCTGTGGCCCCGCTCCAGCGCCTCCTTGCGCCATTGGAACAATGACACAAGGGCTCTCGCTTCCAGGTCCCATGGAGGGGTCCCGGCTAGGAGACATGCAGCCTCTCCGGAGATCGTGCGGTACCCCCGTATGGTTCTGACGGCCAAGGTTCGAAGAGGTCTCTTTAACAGAGTCACGTTCCCCTTGACCGCCAACCTATCCGCCCATACGGGAACCCCGTATAGGGCCATACTCCGCACGATCCCCAGGCACTAAAAACCACTATGGTTTAGTTTTGTGCTGTTATTATGAGTCTAAGTTTTGCAGGTTTTAGGTACAATTCGCGAGGGATAAGCGGAGCTTTGCATTTGTGTGAGTGACCACGAAGTGTTGTGAAAACTCTTTTTGTAGCTGTGTGTACAACACATGTGTGTGTGAGAGGAAAGAGGTCATATACCGGGTGTTACGTAAGGGTTATATCAACCCGAAACCACCACCATCAGCTGGTCGACCAGAACCCGTTTCGATATGTCGCGACCGCCAGAGAAGAAAAAAAAAGTTCATAAAAAAAACATTTTTACCGAATAAAATACACACTTGTTTAAACAACACTAGCTAAAATCAGCTGCTTCGGTCATCGACATTAAATAGGTACAAATAATGCGCGCCTGTGAAAATCTTTCCGTCTCACTCCGGGTAGGAACATTTTGTCTCTGTTTCGCATCAAGCGACGCCGAACGAACACGAAGCGCAAGGTCGAGTCACGAAGTTTCCTAGAATTTTATTTAAAATCATTTAGCAAGGTCAGTTCAGTTGCATTCTTCGCTTTGTGCAGTGAGGTAGCTAAATAATTGTTTAGTGTGTTAATTTGTGGTTGTGTCAAGTTGTGTGTGATAGTGATTGTGTTGTGTAGTAATGGCTCTGAGTAACGAAGAGTATTACGAGATGATGCTTTGTGTAGGAGGGAGTTGTACCGTGAGTTTTGATACCTAAAATACTGTGTACGCAGTCGAGTCGAAGCCGCATTTAGCACTGTTACACAAGAAATTAACCTTTCCTGTAAACAGGTAAGATTTTCTAAAATTGGGGACAGAGATTTTACTATCACTTGCATGTGGTGCACCTGTCGAACCACGGACGAGGTTCTGGGGAAACATAACTATGTGTTGGTCAAAATTTTATTTACATAAACAAAAATAATCCTTTAAAGACGCCCACGCCACCGCGACGCCTGCGCCACCGCCATCGCCATGGGCATTGTACATACGTACCACGCGCTCATTGTCTAGTTGTAGCTACGTCAAGCCGTAGCGTTGGGACACGTTTGTTTTGATTTGAAATATCTTTTTAAATTTTTTGATGAACTTTTTTTTTCTCATTTGGCGGTCGCCATATATCGAAACGGGTTATGGTCGACCAGCTGATGCTGAGGGCTTCGGGTTGATATAACCCTTTCGTAACACCCTGTATACGTTCACGTACACTGCACTCACACAAATGCAAAGCTCCGCTTATCCCTCGCGAACTGCACTTATATTAAAATACCCACTTAATATAAAGTTACCGAATTCCTATCGTACAGTCATATAAGACTCATACAATTATTATAGAAGTGAATTTAAAAAATACTGCTTTAATCTAAACTTAATATTTTTACTCGTAATACTATGTGTAAAGATGAGGGTAGGTCGTTTATTAGGTTAAAAATGGTCTCAGAATTTGAAAGTGATGAGGATGACTGGGACAATAGAATGGACCTTTTTTAAATAATTTTGGAATTTAAACTAATGAAACCAGTTATGTTACCTTGAGTGCCAGTTCAAGCGCTTTCTTCTCGTGTGGGTTCTTTCCATCTTTGTCGGTGGGTACAGACGAATCGTCGCCAGCATCTTTTTGGTCTAGCAGCTGTTTGATAGTAAGGTACGACCAAAGTCGCTCCAGGGGTAGAAAAGTTGTCTTCTTTTTCTCTACTGGAACCTTCGGCAATAACTCGTAGCGTTTCTGATAATTACAACGGAGAAAAAATATAAGTAGGTTTATATTCACTGGGCATGTATAGGTTGTAAGGCATCCAAGGTAGAAAGCGTAACACATCCACATTTTGTCAGAAATTTAATTTGTCCCTTCTAACCAGTAGGTAAAAGTTTATGTGTGCTGAAGTAAAAGCTTCGTTCGTGGGTCTGCAGGTCCATTAGAACATGAAGTTGACTTAAGTGAAATAATAATACATATTATACATGACAATAATGAATAGCTAAAGCGTATGACACGTACCCTGCCGTACCCGTCTCCATTGCCGCAGAAAGCCTCAATTTGCGGCGTCAGTTCTGTGGCAGAATCATCAAGGACACCGGCGACTACCACTTCTGAGCCCGCGTAGAACGAGCGGAAGTCATGCTTCGTCACGGATTCCGATTTCACCTGTAGTCAAATGGCACGGTGACAACTACGACAATCAACTTTTATGTATGAATAACTAAATTAGGCATTTTTCTTTGTTTCACTCCCAAAGTCAAAACATATAAGGGTAAGACAGATGCGTTTTATACGGCCACAACATTTCACAAGTTATTTTGCTGGTAGTGGGACAATTCATTTTAGGAATTACAACATCTAGATGGCAATGGGTATAAAACTTACTAAAAATTACTCGACGTAGCATCTTTTAGCTGTAGTCCCACCAACATGTCTCCATGGGTCCACGAGCTATCATCAAATTGCAATCTTGATTGCATCATGATCGCAACATTGAATATTTCACAAGATTATGTTGCAATTATCATGACACTATTGATGCTATTTTACTTCATAATGTTAAAAGAGGCGCTATTGAGCGTACAATATGAATAAAATTACCTGTCCAGCAGGATAATTGAATTTGAGATGTGCCAATAGTGGCGAGGAGATCTGTCGGTAAAAGTCGCGCAACTGTAGTGCAGCATCCGCCGCCTCGTATATGTGGCGCATGAAGCCGCCATTGCGCAGTGACAGCTTGCGCAGGAATTTGCGATCGGCGTCCTCACCTACAAATATCGTAGATCTGTTATTTTCATGTATTTGCAGATTGGGTAATTATTCCGAAGCAATGTTAATACATATTTATGAAATAATTATGGAATGAACTACTTTGATTTAACCGAAGCCTTTGATACAGTAAACCACGATAGTATAATAAGAATAGAAATTGGAATTTGGAAATGGAAAATGGAATTTGGAAAAACAATATTGAAAAACTTATATATAGTACGTCTATCGTACTTAATATATTTATAAGCCTATATATAAATATATATAGGTCCCTTAGGATACCTCAAAGTAAAAACAGTTTTAATCTGAAACTTCTTAATTTAAATGGCAGTACTTACCAAAAGCGAGAGAGAATATCGTAGCCTTGTTTTCTCCATAGTTTTTCTCTTGAACCTGATTGATGATACGTTTTGGATCTGTTTCTCCGACAGTTGGATCGCCATCAGTTAGGAAGATAATGATGGGCTCCAGAGATTTCTTCGCTGTAACAATAAGTGTACAATCAGTAAAGATAAATTATACATCATGATAAAATAATCAATATTTTTTTTTATGTAATAAACTTTTATCATCATAATATATGCATCATGCGACTTACATACGTAGGCAAGGTTTTAGCTCAATCGGAAACCGGAAAGTGTGATAAATTAAACTTGCAAGATTTGATTACACACGGACATCGGGACAGGTGAAAGTCAATAAAAGCTAGTAAAAACCCATTATAGGCTCTAATTCCTAAACTATCAAAGTTATCTGGTCCGTTATTATTTTTCCTTCAAAGTGATGGACTACCATCATGATTTTTTTCAGACTACCATCATGATATTATTATGTCCTGAGCATAGGTGATATTATTATGAATTTATATTCGAATTCTGTAAAAAGAATTTCATTTGCACTGTTAAACTTACGTTTGACATCTGCTTTCTCAGCAGTGACTGCAATTGGTGCTGCAGTGGTTGTTGTGCTACCTTCAGACACGCTGACGGAGCTCGGTTCAGGAGCAGTGGGCGCTGCTGTAAGATTGATCGGTTTCGTCCAGTCCACACCCTTGTTGATCAGCTCTACAGCCACGTCCAGGGCACGACCGATATTTGTTCCTATAATAACATATAAAATATGTATTTTTGGAAGGTGTTTTTAAAAATACATTAGTAATGCAGTGTGAGCTAAAAGTACTTTGGTTGGGAGCGGGTTCACATAAGTACCTGGGATGGTGGCTGAGGAACGCCAGGCTACGGACAATACACTACAATACACAAACTATGAACCTTAGTAATGATTACAAGGTTACTGACCTCCAGAAGCCTGGAGCCAGCTAACAATGAGTTTAGCTTTTGCGATGTTTTCAGGAGTAACTTGTGATGGTGGAACTAGTGTTGTTTGTTGGTTGTAATCATAGAAGCTGTATTGTAGTTTCGGTGGCTCCCCGTCGGCTTCTTTGAGATCGTGGACCTTAAGAAAAACTAATCAGTTAGGTTCGATAGTTACTAAACTTTTACTTAATTTATTTAATTATTGGTAAACCTTTTGGAACTTTCAATATTGACGTTGACGTGGTTTTAGGCTCTGAATTCAGGGGACCAAGATATTTGGCTAATGTGTGTACGTAGGTGTAATAATAAATAATAGACACTGGATTATTTTTTTATGTGTGTTCAAGTTCACCGATTTGGTGGAACGGTGGAAGGCATTATTACTAGAGAAGTTGTTAATTGAGTAAAATACTAAGGATATTTCACGTAATATTACGGTATATACCAATACAAATTATTATTTAAGAAAGAGAGTCCACCTAAGATGATAATTTTCTGTATTCTTATCAATTTCTAGTATAGGTGACCCAATAATTATTACTTACAGAAACTGATGAAGAGAATTCCACAATACTGAAATAATCTCCGGTATTGAGTTCACTAAGGATGGTCTGCATGGCTTCACGCAACTGCACGATCTTACGGTCCATCATAGACCCAGAAGTATCAAGCACGAATACCACATATTTGTTCAGAGGTTGAAGGTCTGTTGGCGCAAAGAAATGGACGAAATACCCATCGTTTACCTGCAAATGAAGATATATTGCAAAATTTTTGTCCAAGTTCGACTGAGTTCCTATAAAAACTTGTAGTAAGTTGAGCATTAGATATCCCACTAACCAACACTTCGCCTTCCTTAGGCCGTTCCACGTCATACTGTACAACAAATTGTCCCAAAACACCTTCAGGGGACTCAGCTTCTTTATTGCTGTCATAGAAAGAGAAAGATGAATAAGAGTGAGAAGCAGCTGCCGACTCTTTCGATTTCTGCTTGTATATCTGGATAAGCCTCTCCTGTTCTTGCAAATCTGGCGTGAATGTGATTGTAGCCTCACGATCGTCGTGACCTTTGGTGATCACTGCTCTTGAGTTTTCTGAAATATTTCATATTGTTAATACCAGACTTCAATAGGACGGAAGGAACGAGTATTTTATAGGAATTATAAAAGTTGCGCCAGTGAATGAAAAATTGAGAAGCAAGACACTGTCTTCCAAGTAAGAGAGTGATTTAGATGACAATATGTGACAAGGATGCGTGGAAGAGAAACACATGCTGCGCAAGACCCTAAATAATTGCTATTTTCAACATTATGCACCCAGGTGATAAGGGCAAATAGATGAAAATACCAAACTTCAGTAAAAAAGTCAAAGACAAAAAAAACGAAATTCATCCCAATTTCCCAGTCTAATGGCATAAAGGTATTAATCTCAGCGCAACCATCTTTATTATAGGTAGTATTGAGATAGTTGCCCTGAGGGATTAACCCTCATAAAATTAGTATTTTATGTGAGGATTATGTTTTTATAACTACTATACTCACGGGCGTCATCCTTGGTTGCATCAATTTCATTTCCAGTTCTAATCTCTGGCACCCTGAGCTCGAGAATCTTCTCAGCCTCTTTGATATGCACAGTGACAGTCAGCTTGGGGACTATCGCACCAGGGTGTAGGTTTATAGCGTGGTTGTACACGCCATTGCGACGCACAAGAAGTTCTTCATAAGTTAAGTTGAATACAGCATTAGAAGATGCTTCAACATTCACCGATACAGTGAAATGGTTCGAATCACGTGCTCTGTAAAAGTTGAAAGTTGATTTTAAACAATGGCCCCTTACATTGGATACGGTACTTATTCGTACTTGCATTGTGTCGCCACGTGATGAGTCACATTACATTTACATAGAATAGACAGCGATAAATCACTTTCGATTTGTTTTATTCCTAAGTCGTGACTTAAAGCAGACACCAATTTTATGATGACGTGTGTATAAGACTTCCCATAGATATATCAAAGTACAATAAAACAATTAGACAGTTCGTGACTTGAGATTGCTCAAATAAATATAACTAAGTATACGCATTAAAGACATGGTCATATTAGCAGCATTTAGGCATAGAACCATTTTTCTTTTCCACCACTGAAAGTTACGGAGTTGCGCAAGTCGCACAATTTTTAGTGTTAACTTCTAAATAGCTGTTAATAAATATAGACATTACATGTATCTTTATGGCACTGGCACCGAACATTATAATAGTATAAGCACTGGATATACTTACTTGGCAGATACGTGTGCTGCACCGTAACCATGGGACACGGCATCTGTGTAAATCTTCTTAGCCTCTTCTTTTTCTTTTACATACGCTTTATAGGATTTACCGTCAAGTGTCCTGAAATATTTCCAAACATTTAATTCGATGCATTTTAACTGTTTATGTGTAGTGGAAGCGACTACATTTCAAGACCATGTATGGGATAGTCAGCAAAAATATCTACGAGGATGTCCTTGCCCTACGTTCAGTCTTTGAGTCTTGAGATGGGTTGCCTCGATGTATGTTACCTAAGTATCGAGTATGGATACTTAATTAAAACAAAACAATACAGTATGCTGATGAGGTTTATACGTCTTTTACTTTACACACTGCGATCTGCGAGAGAAATGTCTTGGTTACTAGGTACTAAAATTGGTATAAAATATAATTTCTCACATGACAAATCCACTAATAAAAGCAGTCTCCGGCAGCAGAACTCTAAAGTTGGCCTCCTGGGCGCGTTTAGCGGGATTGCGCACGTGCGCGACCACCGTAGTGTGCGCATAACGCAGTGACACTTCCGAGATCACTTCCATCTCAGTCAATTTGATCGGTGGACTGGGCTCCTCTGACGTGATATCCGCTACCGAGGACGATGTTGTTGATGCCTGTACAATTATAGGATACACTTGAATACAAAATTTGCAATAGCCGATGTTATGTTTCTATTAAATTTGTGGGTCCACATTGTAGGTGGAGCTGATACGGAAAATGCCAATGTTTTATTTCATACATTATACATTTAATCAGCCTGTTTCCCTTTTCTTATTTGCCCACCTATCACCAGGAACGATGCTGGTCAGTAGTCCCATGCAATTCTACCAAACCATTCTACGAGTACAACGATCACAACAAAAAATACCTAATTAGAAAAATTGATCCAGCAGTTCACGTGTGATGTCGTAAACTAGGATCGTGACCAAAGCAAATAGGACTTAATTCTTATAAATCAACTAGGGTTCTCGGCGAAAATACCTTTGAAACGTTCCCTGAACTTCCACGAATATTTTAGGACCAACATTTGCCAATTCAGTCACTGAATTCCTCCTAAACGGCTGGACCGATTTGAATAAAATTTATGACTACGGCGTTAACGTTCTGGCGAACCGCGTACTGCGACAGCAGTACCTACCCGGTAGGTACTGCTGTCGCAGTACCTACCGGGTACCCTTCATCTTCTTCCTTCTTCATTCACAACATTCTTTTTTAAACTTTTAACTAAGGTAGGTATTTGGCATCGAAAACAATAACAGCTCTAAACTTACATACCTAATTATTACACAACTTCTGAAAGTTGTTTTGGTAGCAGTTATCTTTCCAATTCTGCGATTCGATGATAACCTATGGAACCTAAACATTATTTGAATAACACGTCAACAGTCTTCGAATAAAAGTAGCGACGGAATACATACCGTGTCATCGGACCGAGCCACAACTATGGTGTCTTGGGTTGTGAGAGCTGCTGAGTGCACCTGTGCCAATAGGCACAGGGCTGCGACCGCTGTCAGCCAGCGAGCCATCTAGACCTACAAACAACAGAATAAAAGCCTTTAAAAAGGTAGGTAGACTAGGTAGGGTTATTTGTGGCTACCGCCTGGCGCCACTGGGAATTCTCTCAGTGCTTACCAGAGGCGCTCGGTAATGGACGTAGGTGCGGCCGCGGCCCAGGGCCACAGATAATTTGTTTGGGAATTTGGTGCAGATACACCAGCACACACGGCGGCAATATCGTGTCCCTTCGTCCAGCATACTCACCATGGAATCCTGATATTTCATGAATGCCAAAAAATAGTGCTGAAATAGTGCTAATTAGTGCCCAAAGGAAAAAAATTGTGCTCTTATACTTAAGAAATTACAGCCATAGTTCGATGAGGGTGAGTGTGCTGGGCGAAACCTTCATCCAGCATGGATGAAGGTTTGTGGAATCTATGTACGCTTCAACCATAATTCATAGAGAACATCATTCATATTTCAAGTAGAACCTACGCCCAGCATACTCACTTAACGAAGCCTATAACTCCGGAGTTATTAGAGCACCGTTTTTTCTTTTTGGGCACCATTTGGCACTATTTGGGCACAATTTTTTTAAGTATGAATTATGGTTGGAGCTTATACAGATTCCACAAACGGAGGTGAGTATGCTGGGCGAAACCTTCGTCCAGCATACTCATCGAACTATGGCTGTAATTTCTTAAGTATAAGAGCACTATTTTTTTCCTTTGGGCACTAATTAGCACTATTTCAGCACATTTTTTTGGCATTCATGAAATATCAGGATTCCATGGTGAGTATGCTGGACGAAGGGACACGCAATATCGCCCCTTTACTTATACATTCCTATTTGTTGAATGCTCGTATATTATTTTATCGATACCTAACTACTAAGGTTCTATATCTATTACTTACATCCTCTTTAGAGGATTGGTATATGTACGAGCCATAGAGCAACACGGTAGTCGTATAACGAGCCAATAAGGCTCATACAGCAATTTTATAATGTGCATTGTATTATTATAATAAATTGTATAGTTGTAGGAAATTATTAATACCCGAGGCAAAGCCAAGGGATAGGAAAAGTTTTACTATTTTTAAATACGTGATTCTTACCGATTTTATAATATATACCCGCTTAATCTAACGTGAGTCTCCTGACTCACGTTAATTGATTAATGTTGATTGATTACTTGACTCTTTTCATTCACACCGGCTTATCCCTCAGTGCTAATATAATTGTGGGTCGACCACTCCGATTAGCGAGGAACTGTGAGGGATAGCTGGACATTTCAAAATTACCTGTGCTGTCCACAATAGCCGTACAAGGAACAACTTAACAACTACACTAAATACGGGTCTTGGGGAACTTACAACCCCCATAAAAGCCCAAACATAGTTTTGGTCCTTCGAGCCGGATGACTTATCATGTAAGTTTATATTATTAAATGTCAGATCGATGCTCCTTAGAACCACAAGGCTGGTTATTAGTTTACCTGGATCAGAGAAATAGTATCACCAATCACCAGTCAACAAAAAGAAGGTAAAAGCAAACGAGCATACAACGTTCTGTTGAACACTGTTTGTTTTTAAACAGTATAGCCAGCAAAACGCTCGTATGCCTTTTTTAGTTTGCAACCGCGTTTGCAATCGTGTATTTAATAATCGTGCTATAAGAGTGTTTGTCTCAGAATCATTTGAATCCATAATCCACCGGTCAAGTCTCGAACTCCTTCCATACTTCAAGCGACATTGGCAAGTTCTGCAAAGGTTACCGTTACAAGTAAATCGCTTCCAAGAAACACGGCCCCACGGCATCATTGGTATACAAAATAAGTTATCATACATCGTATTGTGTTGTTTTTTAGAGTCTTCAATACGATTGTCTTTTAGAATACTTACTATATTCCATCTATAGGTTGGCTAGAAAGGATGCCCCATCTCAACTAAGAAATGGGGCCGTTCTATATTACGGCTATTGCCCTAGCGACTGTAGATTAGTAGATAGGAGGATTTTTAAATATGTATTTATGTACCTATCTAGTACCTACTCAAGCGTCGCTGAAATCTATTAGAATGGGATTAGATGTACTTTTTTCGAAATTGTAAAAAAACAACGACACTGATATAGGTACCTATGACTAGGTATAACATTTCTAAATCTTTTCTACTGGACCGATTTTGAAAATTCTTTGACTTTCGTTTTCTAAATTGGCTAAATATATATTTTATCTGTTTACAATAAGAATTACAATATACATAATTATATATTTACTAAAAATATTTACATTACAAAATATCGTTTAAAAAATCCTCCGCGTCATTGCCGACTGGGAAGGTTCCCAGAATGCTGGCTGTGTTGTCACGTTGGATGGCGATACTTATTCTTTGAGCCAGAAAATTGGCTAAATTGGCTTTTAGATTGGCAAAGATTTCATTGGTATATTTTTCCTACTTACAAACAAACTAACAATGAAATTTTACTATTCTAGTCTAAAGACTATTCAATAATGTTTTTCGGTCCATATTAATCGGTCGATCCACCGTCTTCACACAGTCGGCCACCTCCATTTCGTTACTAGTATAGTAGGTACCTATTCTTATATCTGTGATTTCGTAAATTGAGAATGTAATTCAAAAATTATAACTTGAGGGCACCAAATTCTCAGGGGTAATTTCCTTGGGGATCGTGCGGAGTATGGCTCTATACGGGGCTCCCATATGGGCGGATAGGTTGGCGGTCAGGGGGAATGTGACTCTGTTAAACAGACCACTTCGAACCTTGGCCGTCAAAACCATACGGGGGTACCGCACGATCTCCGGAGAGGCTACATGTCTCCTAGCCGGGACCCCTCCATGGGACCTGGAGAGCCCTTGCGTCATTGTTTTAATGGCGCAAGGAGGCGCTGGAGCCACAGGCCTGCGTCTCGAGAAATCGAGGACCAGCGGTCCCAACTCCGCCAGGATCTCATGGAATCATGGAGGGTGCGACTTGAGCAACCCAAATGGGGTACCACCATCATCGCGGCGGTGAGACCGATCATGGACGATTGGCTGCAGAGGCAACATGGTGACCTCACGTATCGTGGGACGCAGATCGTTGCCGGGCATGGATGCTTCGGTAGCTATCTGTTTCACATGCATCGTGAGGTCACACCCCGGTGTCAACACTGCGAGGTTTCCGACGACGGAACCGCACTCCACACGTTGGTGGAGTGCTCAGCGTGGGCGAATCAGCGCCGGGACGTCGTAGTGGGTCTGGGTGTGGATGATCTCGCTGGAGACCATGCTTCAAGCCATGGTCTCCAGTGGGAGTAGGTGGAACGCGGCCATGTCCTTCTGCGAGCAAGTCATGCTCGCGAAGGAGGCGGCCGGGAGGGAGAGAGAGCGTACCCTCCCCGCCGAGTTCCGTAGTCGGCGGCGAGGGCGCCCCAGACTCCGCGACTACGCCCAAGACTATCGACCTCCATGATCAGGGCCTGAGGACGGCGGGATCGCCACCCGTCGTCCTTACAGAAGCAGGCTAGAAGGGTTGTGTGCTGCAGGGCCTTTGCCCCATAGCACGCAACCAGATTCACTCACTGACGCGGGATAAAACCCTACCCCAACGACGCGGGATTCTCGTCCCGACCAAACACCTGCAGAGACCACAGAGGTGGTCAAAGTCCGCCGGTCGCCACTGGACATACCCTCTGCTAGTAACCAGAGACGCCCGGCAACGGACGTTAGAGCGGCCGCGGCCTTGGGCCGCGGATATTAAAAAAAAAAAGGGGTAAGTACCTATTCAGCGTGAACTACAGGATTTTCTTCTAGTCCTGCCCTACCATAAGTAATTTTTTGTTTGGCACACACGATAATTTTGTTCATCTTATAATGTTTTGGACCCAGTGATAGTAGTATACTGTCGGTAGTTACCTACGACCTCCTTGTTGACAAAACCAGCTGTCGGCTGTAGGTCAAGGCCAACAATCGAATACGTAGATAACTACTCGATATTAGAATCATCTGCCAACAATATCGTAAGTCAACACCTTTAATTCATCCGTGTTATATGAGGAAAACGACTAGGCAAGTGCTTATTTAAGTTCAATTAAGTTTTGGGATTCCCAAAACTCAAACATCTGTAGATAAGCAGTACCTATCTAAATAACTTCTGTTATTGTATTTTAACGAGTATAACGAACAATTCTAAGAATCGATTGTTTATCATACTAGTAATAATAACTGTCAGTTAAAGTTAGTTAAAAACACATTTTCCAAAAATACCTACGTACTTATGCAAATTTGTATTATTATATTCATGACTAGCTGATCGCCGCAGCTCCGCTCGCGTGGTGTAGTTTACTCGTTCCCGGTTCCCGTGGGAACACATTACCGGGATAAAAAGCCTATGTTACTCATGGTGAAAGTGGCTTTCCAATGGTGAAAGAATTTTTGAAATCGGCACAGTAGTTTTTGAGTTTATTCATTACAAACATACAAATACAAATCTTTTCTCTTTATAATAGCAGTAAGTCGGTTTGTCCCCAGTTATTCATGGTTATTCAGAGACAATGTAGCACGATAATAACGATATTTTAATTTTTTGAGCCAGGAAATAACCAGATCTCGGGTTCTGTGAGAAACATCGATCAGACGTTAAGAGAAATCTCTATAACTAAGTTATCTTGACTGCTTCGGTGGTGTGGTCTGTAGTGCATCGGCTTTTGACTCCGGAGTCTCGGGTTCGATTCCCGGGTCAAATCCAATATTTGTGTGATCCACAAATGTTTGTTTCGGAGTTTGGGTGTTTTCTATGTATGTTATGTATGTATTTAGAAATATATAAGTATGTTTATCAGTTGTCTAGATCCCATAGTACAAGCTTATAGCTTAGTTTGGGCTGGATGACGCTGTGTGACCATGTCCAACAATATTTATTTATTTATTTACTTATTTATTTATTTCTTTACTAGTATTACCTTCCTACCTGCTTAATTAGATATTAATAGATATATGTAAAACTAGATATGTGTGGCTACCTAAGTAAATTGATAAATCATATAATATTTTTTTTAACAATCTTTTAAACAATCATTCACAACAAAATGTTTAACAATCTTTTCAAAATGTTTACTGCAAACAGTGCAGTGTGTGGCAGGAGTCCAGTTTTGTCTAGCTGCAATTTGTGTCCATTTATCACGCATTTGGGAATTGCGAGGAAACCTTAAAATATTAAAATATGTCATCACTATTTACTCTACAGCGTAGTATCGTAATTTTCTTGATTCATGTTTTATCAATAAACTTAAAATGCTCTTTATCGTATTTGCCAGTAACAGTTATTTTATGTTTAAGAATTACCATTACCTTTACACAAATTTGTTTAACAGCAGACACCCGCGGCTTCGCCTGCTTGACAAATTATATACCTTCATCAGAACCACTCTATGCATTGGTGAAAACCGCATCAAAATCCGTTACGTAGTTTTAAAGATCTATGCTTACATAGGGAGGGGCGGACAGACTTTGTTTTATACCTACTATGTTATGATTTTATGAAATCCAAATAAAAATTTGTCTAATCTAATCTAAAATAATCATTCCGAAAAACAGGCGGGAACGTATGGCATTATACTTCATTTTGACATGTTTTATCGATATATCGATAATCGTGACGTCATCAGGTGGTCAAGCCCTATCGTAAAAAGACTTTCTCCTATTTTACGTTATTTAAGATTAATTCTTCATTGTGAATAGAAAATATTACTGCACAATGCAAGGGTAGTCAATGTACTATGATTAGAACTTTTTACTTATTTCATAAACACAAGACACAAACAAATATCTGTTATTTAAGAATTGCTGGAAAATTTTGTATTTACCTGTGAAACGTGTAATTATTTTGATTGTCGGCTTTAGTCACATTATAATTACTTATATAACAAGACACCATGGCTCTTAAATACAGTTTTATTGAAAACAACACAAGGATTCGCTTATAATTTATAAATCAAATTTTCGCCAGTTTACAAGACTAATGCTCTTTTTGTTATTTGGAAAACTACGGATTTTTTTGGCACTGACACACATAGATAAAAGTATGTCATCGCCTATCTTTATTACTCATAGGCAATGTTCGAATGATGATGACTTCTCCGGACTTCTCTTTCCCACGCTCTGTAGGTCTATTAAGGGAGCGAAGCGAGCGCCATCCCAAGTCTCTGATAAACATTGATGTGTAGGTATCTAGGTATGTCTAGGTAAGTATTACATGTTAAGGGCTATTTATAAGTGTGTGTTGAGTAAACAGGAAAACAAAACTATATTTTAGATTTTATCTATGATTATTGATTAACGCCTAGGTCCGAACTAGGTAGGCTAGGCTAGGCTAGCAACAGGTAACAGGTTTCAGCGAAATAAAGATGATCTCATACTTCACAAGTCTTGTTTGCCTTTGCTTGAAAGACAGACATGTTTATAGGTAAAGACAAGATCACTACGGCTATCATTACTTAAAAGCAAAGTTGTATTACTTATTAGATACAAAATGTAAATTTTACTTCGTTAAAAAAATCAACCAACAAGATTTACTTGTTCTACGAAAAATATGATACGAAAAAATAAAACTAGGTAAGTAGTATACTTACTTTTACTTACCTAGTTTTATTTTTTCGTATCAATACGCATGTAAGTAGATTCCTACATATGCAATAGGTTCATGTATCGAGTACCTACCTAACTACAGCAGCAGACTTGATTCTATATTCACTTTGGTTCATACCAAAGAGAACAGAAATAACTAACAAAATCTATTCATTTGATGTGTTTTCGTTAAATGTTCGTGGAGTGCGTTGAAACAAGCCATGTGTTATTTGGTCAGTGAGTGTATCGGTAGGTAAATTTAGTTTAATACGCAACCACAGAATAGGGAATAGTAGGTATCTACTATAACTACTTATACGTAAGTTCAGCTTCAGCTATCTTCTGACGTTGCATAAATAATGTCCAGACCGAAACTCGAACGCGTACCAATACCAACTTATGTAATGCATGCAAGATCCGATTAAGTAATTGAGACCATGACCTACGTTCATATTAGGCATGTCGATCTTGGATTTACAATATAAATAATATCTACTTACTTAAAGAATGTATGTATTTCATAACCAACTGTAGTTATATTGAACAATGATTAAAACAAAACACAAGATTAAGACAAAATTAAAAAAATACAGTTCGTAACTATATGTATCCAAATGTCATATTAATGAACTATTATCTGCTTTGCCAAACTAGGCTATCCTGGTTTATATTTTATGTAATTTTTTTTTTGTAAATTTCAGTATATAACATCGTGTAACTACCTATCTGTTATCAGATACATGTTGTACCTACCTGTTTGTTGTTTTTTGTATCCCTACTTTGATAATTATATTAATTTGTTAAATATAATATACGTAGATTTAAGCACTTTACATTTTCAATTTTAGTACCTAACTACCTCTTGTGTTTTTGTAACAATGTTCTGACCTGTTTCTATGTTATGTAAATTCATTTTGTCAATCTGCGAACAATGTTGTGGGTTATGTGTTTACCTACTTACTTACTTACTTTTAATGTTATTTAGTTTAAACTTTAACATGTAACCGTTTTTTTGTTCCTAATAAATAAAATAAAAAATAAAAAGTATCCATCATTTTCATTAATCAGGCAGGTTTAATCAGAAAGGCAAAGGTACATTATACACCATACACCATAGATAACCTCCTAGGACCCTCTTAGGAGGTTATCTACGAGTATGTTATACACCCAATGCCCACAATATACCAGAAGATTTGTTGGTCCCGCGTAACAAGATATTATTCTTTAGACTTATGGAATCGAAGCGGTTCCCTTTAGAAAAGTTGAACGAACTATTCGTAGAACAGGTAAATCTTGTTAGTTGATTTTTTTAACGAAGTAAAATTTACATTTTGTATCCGTTTTAGCAAGCAATACGCGATACGTGTTTGACTAAGACTGGTTTTTCAGTGAAGTCTAAGTGGTTTGCCAAGTTCTCTGTATGTACATGTTTTGTATTTAAAATCTTTGTCTGCAAAGAAGGACATTTGTCATAACTTATAGGTATATTTGTTGTATTTGCTTTCATATTTTCCTCTGGTACTGCTAAGTCAATACTAATTTAAAAAGCTGCACTTTAGTCCATGGTTTACTAACTGTCACGGTCTAATGTCAAAAACCTTTTCTTTCTTCTCGTTCCGGTCTCCATGACATCAACACCAAGTGTATATTTTTATCCATTTAAATCAATGCCATATATTATAAAGTAGCTATTTATTTATGTGTTTATGACAAATACATGGAGTAAATAACTGTTGTCCGTCTATCATTCGGCCGACACCGATCCATCGAACCTCTTGACATCTCGTCAATATTAACCTACTGACATAGGAAACAAAACATTGTTTGGTTAGGTTAGGTTAGGTAGGATCTTAGTTTAGAGACCATGGATGTAAATAACAAAAACCCATATTTGTGGAGTATTCTAATAAGACATTCAAAATTTATTCTGACAGAAGAAATTCAGAAAATCTAAGCTGAACCTTTCATAGTCTCTGGTTAAACTGGCTGTTTGGTGAACAGGCTAATCTCAAAACCTAGGAAGGTAGGCTTAGGTTTTAAACTTTGTTTAATAGTCTATTATAGGCAAAAAAGCACTAAGTCGCGGGTGTCCACTAGTAGGTAATAATTTGATTATAGTCGTCTACATACAACCAACATTTTTTTTTTAAATCTAATTCCTGATGAAGACAAGACACGCGAGGTAATTTTCTATAACGAGTGTGATGGGTGATCGACTAGACAGAAAGAAAATAAAAGGAATTTTATCTAAATAGGTTTGACGTTACATTTTATTGATGATCTCTCATCTCATTACTACCTATCTCACATTTTCAACAAGTCGATATGTCACTTTAGGTAGGTATGATTTCTCATTGATTTTAGGAGCTATTAATTTTAATACTTACAATTAAATAGTTTATAATTTTATCAAATAACTTTATTTGTTTGAGCAGTGGGAACTGGGAATTACGTTTCTAACTCAACATTTTGAAAGGTCGAGGAATCAATAGGTTTAGCACTGATAAGACTTCAAATCAAGCATAAGTGGATACGAGTGAAAACAATAAAACCCCTGATGCGATTATGTAAGGTAATAATATACCTACCTACCTAATATGTCGAAATAATGTCCGCTAAAATCAAAACCAAAGGCATACCTACCTTTTGGTTTCATACCATCTTATTCTAATAACCAATTGCTGTACAAGAAGGAGATAAAGGAACTAGTCCCAGCCTAGCAATTATTTTGTAAATGTTTACTAACTGCTAATGAAGAAATAACATATCAAATTACTTTGTGTCTACTTTACTTTTTTAACGTCCAGTTAAAGCGCACCGGTGCGGTATTTAAAGAAATCAATTATAATAAATGCTCCGAGAATTCCTTCGTTACCTGAATCTACAATCAACATAAAAACAATGTGACACCGGTAAGCGTCAAATGATATGGTTACATAAAGGCAGGCAATACTTACTAGTTTGTTTACGCTCAACTAGATGATTGCTCCAATTGTCCCTCAAGCTCTGGCACGTTCCACGTTCACCCTCTGCTGTGGATCAGAGGTACAGTGTGGTGCGACTCGAAGCCGCCGCGGTCAGGAGCGTGTGGTCGTGTGTGCTCGTCGTCGGTCGGCACCAAACTCGTTAGGACGCGGCTCGCGGACAATTTATGTAGCTACACTATTATTGTGAATGATTATGTATATGTATCTATATGTAGTTGTATATCGGACTGCGATCACGGCGTCTCTCGGGCTTCCCGATATGGCTCATTTATATAATCGTTCAAAACATCGGCCTTTTTTCTTTTTCATCCATGACGTCAATTATAACTTTAGTACCTAGGTACTCAAAGATCTAAGTCTACTTTAATACTTACAAAACTTGAGACGCATCTGCATGTGGTGGTGAACCTAAGGTAGGTACTCGTATGTGAGTTTCAAGAGCTTTTGTTCGTTTCCTCAGTTGTTGCAGGTGTACACAAATGATTTTAAGTTAAACGATTACCTATATGTATCTACCTTCGGCATAGTTCTTTTTGGTTATGATAATTATAATCTCGCTAAAGACGGTCCCTTGTGGTCCTTGCTCCCATGCGGAATTGGGCTTTTGCTCCGTAACATAATGTTAAAATCATTTGTGTAACAATGCACAAAACACCATGCCATCCAGTGGAATTGATTTTATCGGGCATGAAGACTGGGCCCTCTTCTAGTCCAGATTTAACCCCACTGGCCGACCAAGATATGGCATCATTTGGAGGAGATAGTTTGCGAGAAACCTCATAAGAATTTGAAGTCTTCTCGAGCATCTCTGGTTAAAACAGATAAAAGAAATGGGGGAGCATTTCAAATAATATTAAAAATATTTCGTTCTATTTAATTATCTTTTATTTCGTATAAGGTAAAATTTCTAATTAATTATCAAATACTATTTTATTTTATTACATTAAAAGTTGTTGATAGAACTTGCGACCCGACTTTTTTATCGACTTTAGTTTATAATCTCGTTATGTTGCGTGTTATTAAAACGGAGAATTGAGTTTACAGCTCTATTTATACAGGGTGGAATTTTTTAATGACACCTGGAGGGAAAGTACTCCACATACTTTAGATAGACAATTTTACTCAAAGAAAACATTCCTTTATTTTTAAAAAGAAACAGAACTGCATTCACAGATTTTTTGAATTTGATTGCCACACCCGGGAATCGAACTGGGTAAAATCCGAAAAAAATGCAGCCTGTACTTTTATGGCATCGATCGACAGGGTCAATAATAAGGATCAAATCTCTCTAACAAACGTGGTAAATTAAATGAAAGGAAAACCTTGAAATCTAAACTTTAATACTCCCATAACTGTTTATACTCCCAAACCGATGGATATTTTTTTTTTTTTTTTTAGTTTCACGATCAAGGCCGCGGCCGCTCTAACGTCCGTTGCCGGGCGTCTCTGGTTACAAGCAGAACGTATTTCCAGTGGCGCCCGGCGGACTTTGACCACCTGTGTGGTCTCTGCGGGGGTTGGGTCGGGATGAGAATCCCGCGTCGTTGGGGAACCGATGGATATCCGACGAAAGCCGATGCATATTATTACGATCTAAGTTTAAGGTTTAAGGTACTAGTAATATTAGAGGTACATATTTATGAAACTCCCGAGTACTCTTCTACATTATAGACCATACTCGTATTTTCCTGTTATCGAACCGCGATTATTATCCAGCGGAATCCTTCTTCCCACAATCTGACTACGAGGTATTGATAAATTTCTAAGTAAACCTTAGTTCATCTTCATTATCTTCTTATATATAATAACAAATAGGGTTCATTCTTTAAGTGTATATTTGTAATTTCTAATTACCAAACACTGTTGGTCCCACGTAATGGGGGTGAATATAAGTTACGTTTGCGGGTACTTCGAGTATTCTTGCCGGAGCCTGGTCCGACAGTCAGCAGGTGCACCGCGTGCATGTGAGGATAACATGAGCCCAGACATATTGTTAAAGCCCCTACGCAACAAGACAGAGAATGGCTACGTCGTTTCAGGTTGCCACGGGATTTTACGCAAGCGGAGCCGAGGGCGTCCGCTAATTATAACTTTTTGTTGTGATAATATTATGGGTCATGGGGTCCGAGTGCTCGTCACCTTTATAGAGACATTGCTAAACGCTTAATCGATGCTTCTCAGGACCAGAAGGCTGGCTATTTTTTGGCCCAAAGAATAAGTATCGCCATCCAACGGGCGCTTTCACATTACACGATATCGTGAATTTTATCGAATTTCATCGTGGCGATATCGTAGTAGCAGCAGTAACATAACTTAATAAATTTAATTTACTATCACTTTAATGCAAACCTAATATGTAGTACCTTTGAATATTAATAAAATACTAAGTATTATTTGTATGTGCTACCTGCAATCGGTCGGTGCCAAGCGAGAGAGGTGACTGAGCGTGATACTTATTTTTTTTTTTTGTAAATACATAGTTATTATATATTTGGTCGCGTTTTAGCACAAAATTTGAATTGAAACAATTAATTTGCATTTTTTTCTCTTTTAATTTCTGCAGAAATATGTTTCTCCTCGTTAATAATATGTGCAATTTAAGAAATGTTTAAATTGTCATTATGCGGATGGGTACTGCAGTACCCACCTCATCAGGTACGCGACTTGGGCCCTGGCCTAAGTCGCGTATTGCAATTGTAGGAAAGTAGCATCGTATCTGCACGTCGAAGGCAAATTTTTACAGTTTTCTTAGTCTACTAACACAAACGCAGTCCAGTAGCGAACGTGCGTCTGCCTGCTAGCTTGTGACGCGCTGGTAGCTGTTTGCGTGCGTAGTCTACTAGTTTTACATATTTAAATTCCAACATAGCCGCCTGTGATGGGGGGGGGGGGATTGATGTTGCATTACCAGGATATAGCCCCCAGACCTACTTATAGAAAAACGTCCAACTGTCACCGGTAATATTAAAGTTTTTGGGAAGTGGGGTGAGAATTGGGAATATATTTATGGGAAGAGATGGAGTTTTATTACTTGAGAAGGTTCAAGGGGGGTCCGAAAATGAAGTCAAAATTGACCTGGGA
The DNA here is from genome assembly GCA_963556515.1 of Nudaria mundana. NCBI lineage: Eukaryota > Metazoa > Arthropoda > Insecta > Lepidoptera > Erebidae > Nudaria > Nudaria mundana. Next base: position 8,572,993 of record OY748289.1, on the reverse strand, counting down.
TGCTTAGTTTCCGAGATATCGGGTACTGGGAATTCCCGGGATTTTTTTTTGCAGGCGAATAGAATACGTCTCGGCAGGGGCGCAGGGGAACAAAAATTTGCTCAGAATTGAGCTGGGAAGCTCCGTTACCAGGATATAGGGGCTTCAAGTTTTGTGGAAAGTGTGATGAGATAAATAAAATAAAATAACGTTTATTATCTTTGAAATTTTTAGAAAATTATTTAGATTCGTCAAAAGTTGGTGTGACTCTACCGAGGGTTCCAAAATGCAACGAGACTGAGAAGAAACTCAAGAAACTCAAGAAACTCAGTTCGGCTTTTTTCCAAAATATTTCATCTTAAATCTAATACAGAGTTATTTAGAAAGGAGCAATTCGTGTTACAACCAGGCAGCCTTGTCATCTAAGAAATCATTAATACTATAATAAGCTTTATTGCACAATTTACGTTTTATTAGTTTTTTAAATTTATTAACAGATAAATTTGCTATTTCGGTTGTCAATGTATTATACATTCGAATAAAGTTCCCCGCAAAAGAATTACTCACTTTATGAAGCCTAAATTTAGGAACAGGATAGGAGTTTATCCTTATTTCTTAAGTTTAGATTATGATTATCACTATTTTTCACAAATTTGCTTTTGTTCTTGTGGGTATACAATAAAATTTCATAAATATACTGTGAATACACTGTAAGGATGTTAATATGCTTAAACTTATCTCTTAATGACTCCCGAGACCCCATTCCATAGATAGTCCGGACAGCCCTCTTCTGCAACACAAAGATGCATTCGATATCGGCAGTGTTACCCCACAGTAGTATGCCATATGTCATGATACTGTGGAAGTAGCTGAAGTAGACAAGACGCGCCGTTTTAATGTCTGTAAGTTGTCGGATCTTTTTGACAGCATAGGCTGCTGAACTAAGCCTGGCCGAAATTTTCCCGATATGAGGCCCGAGAATTGGGTAGAAAAAAATTGTGGGAAGATCAAATACTTACAGAGTACTATGGGGCCGGAAAATGAGGGCAAAATTGACCTGGGATGCTTAGTTTTCGAGATATGGGTACTGGGACTCTTGGGTATTTTTGCGGGATGAGAATACCCGGGAATTTTTTACCGCCGAATGGAACTTGTGATGGGAGGGGTTGCAGGGGGAACAAAAATTTGCCCAAAATTTAGGTGGGATGCTCGGTTCCCGGGATATAGGGGTTGGGAAGTTGGTAATGTCGGGAGTAATTAAATCCAAATTAACCTAATGATGATTGTACTCTGCAGTCACTGAAACTCAGAAAGGCACCAAACCGAACGACTGCAGAGTATTCGCCTGCAAAAAAAATCCCGGGAATTCTCATTCCCGGGTAACAAAACTCCATCTCTACCTATAAAAAAAAATCCCAATTCCTATCCCACTTCCCAAAAACTATGATATTACCGGTGACAGTTGGACGTGTTTCTATGTTCCCCTACATATCTAGGTTCTATGAGTAGGTCTGGGGGCTATATCCTGGTAATACAACATTTTTGTTGCAGTTTAAATATGTATAATATTAGTAGACTAAATTGAGTGAGATAACAGATGCGAACAGTGACGAATCATATGCTCATTATGCTATGATTAATCACAGGTAAAATCACGTGACTCCTGGTTTAGTCACGATATCGTCACGATATCGTCACGATATCGTCACGATATCGTCACGATATCGCCACGATATCGCCACGATAAAATATAATTACACCTACATAAGCATAGAAGTAGGCAGAGATGCATTACGTTTCTACCTACACTTTGCCTATAGTGGAACTTTTTATTAGCTGCAGTAAAATGAAGTTTTGTGGGTTATCTGTTTTTGAAGAAAAATAATTAGGGATGTAGTAAAAATAAATAGAATTAAGTATGATCATTATGAGTTAGTTATGGAACGATTAGATTTTCTGTGAACCTATTATAATCACATCCCTATTGAAATTAGGCGCTCAACATTATTTTACAGAAATGACATTTTGAAACGTCATTTTACTGCAGCTAATAAAAAGCTTTACATACTTACTTTAATTATTTGACGGGCACGATAATTTTCTGAAACGAAGCGAGTTGCTTGCTACATCTATGGTTTCAGTGGTTATTATTATCTATCAAAGTTATGTTAAAAAAAAACTGGTCAAGTGCGTGCCACGCATAGAATCCCTATTCTATGCGTGGCCCGGCATAGAATAGGGATTCTATGCGTGGCACAGACACAGTCATAGTCACCCATATAGTTAACTACTTATACTTTTAAGGGTTCCGAGACTGCGTCAGCAAACAGTCGTCGCGTGGAAGTTTTTATTCACTAAATGTCAAATAGCGGACAACTCAAATGGAGCTCCCCATTTGAAAGGAGTGTCCTTACAATATTATTATTTTCTATAAACAAGCATTGAATTGAACTTAGGTAATAAAAGAACGATGATAACATCCTTAGGTCCGGCTGCTGAGAGAATACGTTTCTGTTTGACAGGTCGTAGGCGGTGAAAGGGCGCTGTGATTTTGAACTGGCGAACAATTTACGAGAAAAAAATAAATCCCATAATTACCCTAATATTGAGTGATAACATTTAATTAATACAAGGCGACCGAATTATAGTTACGTGGTCTTTAATCTTTCAGAGATTGGCGCCATCTGTTGCATAGTAGTATGTAAATTTTACAGCACCACAGTGTAGATATATTTAGTTTTATATATTTTTCAAATTATACAATTGGATATCACCGAACGGAAAAAACATAGAAGCGTAATTTCAAACAAAATCTCTAAAATAAACGGCCCGCTCGAAATGCTTTGATGTTATTTTTCCGTTCACTGGTTGATATGCTATTGACCTTAAAATATATCGCTTATTTACCCTAATAATGAGTGATGATAAGTGATAATATTAAATTAAAAAGTTAATAATGCGGCCAAACTATATCTTTTAGCGATTAGCGCCATCTGTAGCCGAATAGGAAGTAAAATTTGACTGCACCACAGCATAATATTCTTTTATCTGTGACCACAGATAACATAAATTGATTCCGTTTTTACATTCAATAAATTATTCGACTTTTGTATGTTTTGTATATTTTTCGATTAAAATTTGTTGATTATTATGTTATGTAAATTACTTTTACAACTGTACCAGTCTGTGCGTTTTCCCACAACTTATAGCATAGACCAACGCGGTCGTCGTATACGCTGTCGCCGTATACGACTATAATTGCAACTTGAACACACAGCACTACTAACGCCATCTGTTAACGAGTAGCTCATTGAAGAAACTGATTCGAACCGTGCTTGAAGGACATAATGCTACACATTACTAGAGGGCGCCTACCACATTTATATCCAACAGATATTGGTGATCGCAAAGCAGGTAGAACTATAACGTGGGGCACATCGAGTTGCATTTGAGTCACCTGATAAGGAGTTCCGCTCGCTTCGCTCAATAAAGCCTTTCATTTCCAGCTCCGCGTCAAGACTTTTTATACAAACTACACGCCCTTTACCCAAAATTTTGTAACCTAAAAAACAATAATACCATTTTATTTTTATGAATGATTTTTTTTAATTTTTCCCAGGACAGTCATCGAACTAGTCCCAGCTTATTATTGAATTTTAAGACACGCTGTATATAAAACCAACTCATGTTGGTTAAGGCTCGAGAACGGCTGGATTTCGCTAATTGTTTTTTGGTTGGTGTTGTTATTATCAGGAAAAGGCTCTTTCGGTAGACAAAAATGTTGTTCGGAACATTAGAGAAATTAATGCTTTATATATAGAGGATTTTACGTAAGGGATATATCAACCCGAAGACCCCCATCAGCTGGTCGACCAGAACCTGTTTCGATATGTGTCGACCGCCAAAAAAGAAAAAAAAGTCATCCAGAAAAAAAAACATTATTACCGAATAAAACACTCTTGTTTGAACAACACTAGCTAAAATCAGCTGATGCGGTCATCGGTCAATGACCGAATCAGCTGATTGAAATAAAGCACGCCTGTGAAAAACCTACTCTCTTATTTTATTATTTATGATTAATGAGAAAACTGAAAGATCAGTGCAGCAGTTAGTTTGGTTGACCTGGCAGGATATCTTCCTTGTTTGGGAAATGGAGCTCGTAAATAAGAAAAATTGCAGTTAATATCTCCGATAAATATTTATTTAGGGTACAGGGTTTTTTAGATTTAAAATGTAGCTAGTATTTAAAGTGAAATTAGGCTTAGTAATTTCGGAGTTTATTTATTTCTCTTTATAATCTATCATTGTTATATCAGTATCAGTATCAGCTTGTTACTTAATAAAATTATTTACATTATACAAATATTAATAATTTTTTTGCTTAATTCAACCTTAGTAATTGTGGAAAGGTATAAAACCTTTACAATTTTTCATTTTACATAAACATTTAATTCTATTTTCAGGAGTTAGTGTATCATTTACATCACTAGATCCATAATGGTAAGTCAATTCGTCGCCAACTGAGACATCTTCACCAGCAAATATTGCTAATTTTGGCACAAGATTATTACACCTGACAGGCACAATATAACAATTTGGCTGACAACTATGATTTATGTACCTTCCAATGTTACCAAAAATGCTTGGATCCACAAAACTTTGAACAATATTTTCACCAAAGTGTTCATTCAAACAAAATATATAATTCATTCTACCATGTTCTAAATTTAAACGCTGTCTTATCAATGCTTGAGTTTTTGTAATTATTTCTCCAGCATATTCACAAATAAATGCCCATTTTGAAATAAAGTGATTTGTATATAAGCCAAATCCTTTATTATTGGGTTTAACTTCTAAACCCTTAATTGGACCTCTTTGGACAATCCGATTGCAGCAATTGATGGAACATGAACATCTGTCATTACATTCAATTAGTTGCAAATCTGGAAAAGACTCTGTATGCTGTTGGTTACAGGACTTTAGTAGGCATAAACATTCATGAGGAATACAACCTTTTTCACAGAGGCAATGTTCAGAAATTTGTGAGTTAAAATTATTTAGCAATTGTTCATAATCAGAGCTTTGTTCAACTGGTCCTAATATATTTTCTGTAATATAAAAAATATTTGGCTCTATGTGAGCGTAAAAGTCATTCATTTTTAACACATTTATAAATCGAATTAAACCTCCAAAATAAGTAGTACCAACTACAAGGTTTTGGCTACTTATATTAATATATAGGTAAACTCATTCATATATTCTAAGGGTAAACTAACCTAATTCTAGTCAGACTTTTCTAATCTCTGCCGATGACTTGTTCGTTGTAGACATTATTTTGTATTAGGAGGGAAATCTTGTACCATTTGCTTACTACCAATTACCAATGACTTGCAACAGAACTTTAAATAAAACTATAAAGGTAATTCAGTAAATAACTGAATAACTGAATGAGTTTGTTGAGTATAATTATATTCTATCAAACAAATAAATAAAACAGTTGAGTTGATAATTTGCCATTGATTAATGATTATTGATACTCTTGAGTTTTTTCTTTTGTAAATTTGCCCATTTAAGACAGGCTAGAGTCCTAAGACCATATTGACTGATACTATTGAGTCTTGCTTGACAGCTGCTGTAAACTTATTTTTTTTATGTTATGGCTTGGTTAAAATCGGTGTGAATGCATATAATTAGTGAGATGAATAGCATTTGCACGGGTCGAACTTGTTCTTACTAGTATGTAACAACGCGTTACAACTAAATACGGGTTCCTATGGGCACTGACGATGAAACCATTTGGTTTTCGCAACCATCTTGTCAGAAATGACGGTTGCAGCTCAACCGAATGGTAATGCATCAAACATGGTGCCATTGACGGTGCTACCGTTTGGAACACATAGCCATAGATTATACACAGTGTACATAGCGTCACCATAGAGTAAAAAGGATAGTTTCCTGAATTTATTTCACTTTGAACTCCGAATGAAATACATTTCATGCCTATATCCCGCAGGGGTAGGCAGAGGTGCATTACACACCCACAATTTACCAGTATTTTAGTCCCACGTAATAGGGGGCAACCCTATTGCCGTCACCGGGCACACATATAATGGGTTAAGTCCAAAACAGCCGAATGAAATAATAAAAAGTCTTGGATTTGTATCCGAAATGTATTAAATAAATTTACAAAGTTATCTGTGGATCTTAATCTATTTGGAAATCCAAAATGTTTCGACAACCATCAAAAATGGGATATTGTCCCGTCAGTGTTGGACCTGGTAACATGATATAGAACAATCACTGCAGTGCTGCAGACTGCATTTTCTGCGATATCATTGGTGCAAAGAGGTGGACCGATAGTATGTCGACACGCAATGCTCGCACTGCTGGCAACCAGCAGTGGTGTGATAAACGGCTTTATTTTCAAAACGATTTTAAAGCTTATGCTTATAATTTTAAGCAGACTTACAAAAGAGCTTTTTACTTAAACCGCTTTTTTAGTAAGTCGTCTATAAACGTAACGTAAATTAGACATGCTTTATTATTTTACTTAATAAATCGTTTTGTAACTATTTTACTTTTTTAAATTAGAAAATAGTTTTTTACTTAAACCGTTTTAGGGTTCCGTACCCAAAGGGTAAAACGGGAACCCTATTACTGAGACTTCGCTGTCCATCCGTCTGGGGCTGTACTTCATGAACCGTGATAGTTAGGAAGTTGAAATTTTCTCAGATGATGTACTTCTGTTGCCTCTATAAAAACAATACTATTTAAGAGGGCTCCCATAGAACAAACGTGATATTTTAGCTTTTTTGGTACGGAACCCTTTGTGTGCGAGTCCAACTCGCACTTGGCCGGGAATGTTATGTTTGTTTGATCGCAATAATTTTAATGGAATCTGGAGACATGGCCGAAAGTCGCGAAAATCGCCATCCACGTGGGCCGAGTCGCAAGATAGTTTTAAAATAAGCAACAACATAAATAAAATTGTCCATTCCATGAACTTCCCTTCATACTTTCAACAGACTTGCATTCAAAACAAAGTCGCGATCTCGCGATGTACCATGTAACGTAACGGTCACGGAACGTCGATTTCACCCGACAGAAAAACGTATACTAAATAAATTCACTTAATTGAATTTAAAGCATAAATCAGCTGATTTAGCTTACAGCTTCACACAATACAACGAAAATTTATACGACTTGAAGTAAATGTAGTTTCTAAACCCAAATTATCTAAGTACGAGTACATTTTTAAACTAATTGCAGTAAGTTCCACGCAAAATGTGGGTGTGTAATAACTTAAATATATGTCAATCCGATTATGACGAGACAATGAGACAACATCCAGTTTAATATAATAAAGGTGGGTCTTCGGTTGAAGAACGGCTTACCGTTCTCAGTCCTCTCTCCGAATGGTACATATGGGCACAGATAATATGATATAACTCAAATGTGTGCGGACGGACGGAATGTGACATAGCAAAAAAGAAACGATGGTCTCCCCTTCGGAAAAATTCATTCGTTCATCATAATTTTGAATCTGTATATACTCTTTTTATGAATGAGAGCCACGAACGTAGAGAGTATTAATGAGAGCTAGCAATTCACTGTTTTTCTCTGTCACACAATTTAATGGATGTCTCTCTCAATCTATATTTCAATTCAGTAGTGTATGTAGTGTGGGTACGTAGGTACAATAGAATGAATTGAGTTGAGTTTGAGTGGTTGGGTACAAAATTGTCGGTGGCCGCGCAAGCGCAACGTTGAACGTGTTGACGTGACGTAATTGCCCATTCATAGGTTTTGTTCATTGAGTAAATGAAGTTTTCAAAACATTTTGTTATTCATGTTTAGTGTCTTGCAGGATCATTGATTGGATTTGTGAGATGTGTTTGCTAATAAAATTGTAACCAAACAAGAAAAAGTACGTTTTGACGAAGTGCATCCATTCATTGATGAAGAGTGCAGTATGTATTGAATTGAGCACATGCGCAATGCAATCGTGTATTCATTCAGTTTTCCGAGCATATCGAATGTACATGTTAAAGACTATCAAATGTGGATTTTAAATAGTGAATTTTGTGTATGGATTTCAATTACCCAGCTAATTCGAAACTGTCTCAAGTAGACCATTACGACACTCCGGAAGTGGCGGGACAAGCCGGCCGAACGGGCTCGTTCCGAAAGAGATAACAGCGGATGAAAGAGATAAACAGTTATGGGTTTAACATGGCGGACGATACGCGTAAAGTGCGAGTTGAAGAAAGATTGAAAATAAAGATCGGTCAGTAGTCCGTTTGATATCTTATTAATTTAATAACTCAAATTCTATTTACAAATGCACCTTCAGATACACATTCGGCTTTGCTTTGGTTCATGTGGCAAGGCAAATATTGTTGTCATTGTGATGAACAGGTGGTAATCTAGGAATCTGGATTTTTAAGCCTATGGGCCAAATAAATGTGAAATAAAATCATTTTATGACTAAATTATGAGGCTACAGTTTTGTGTACATGCTTATGATCCAACAGCGGTGATGAATTTCGTGTAGATAAATTGCATTGTTCTTTGTTTTCATTTTATTCTGTTTTGACATAACGCGATCAGTTTATGAATGAAACGAATTACCGTGAAAACGTTGTATAGGTATGTACTGGTGTTTAAATACTAACACACATGAGTAATGATTAGTTTACAAACCCAGGAACCTCTAATAAGAATAATAACCACGAACATTATAAGTACATACCTAACTGTTTTTGAGTTTGTTGTGCACTTTCCAAATAACAAGGAGTTTGTATTTGTTACCTTACTTCACCCTAGAGATATTTGCTATTAGTTTCAATTTATAATATCATAATTTACTCTTGTAGTTTATACCTAATAAATCCATATTCTGAATTACCTACCTGACTTACATACATTAATGCATAGAAAGCCACAATTCATAAAAATCTAGATTGTAACTTGAGAACTTACAAATGGTGCACAATTTATTTCAATTATGAGATGTATGTACTGAAGATGTTGCTTTTATATTTTACTTTTTTATCTACTCTCATGTTGAAAAATTCAAATTACGATTTCAAAAGTTGACATTATAGCCTATGAATAAGACACCCGTGCTATAAAATAAAAATAAATAATTATGATACAGATTTTCTGCAAATTGTATCTGTAGTCATGAACGTAGGATAGAATCAGTTAGACAAAATTCTACTAACAATAACAGAAAGTCTTTCGACCATACCGCCATGTTGGGTTTTGCCACCGTATAGCCAATATCATACAAGATTGTGTTTCTCAAAATGCCTAAATGATAGAGATTAGATAAAGTAGTGTATAAAACTGCACATAGGTATTAGAACACTAGAATGATACTATAAAGAAACTCACCTCGAAAAGAAATACCTGAAAGAAAAGTCTACAACCCTGATTTAAATGTCAATTAAAACCATCCAGCCTTCCAGCAGCAAGTCATTAGAACCTCCATCTATTAATTTAGAAAATTCTATTCTATTTATAAATATATATATCTTTTTAATTTATTTAGCACTGCACTCTATAATATACCGTCCAAGCAGTCCATTTAATTGTTACCGTTGTTATGTTAAGTTTTCACTTCATTTTGGTGGGTGGATGGCTTATTTCATTTGCCTACACTAAATAAATAAAGGAAAATTTTTGGAAATTCTCACACACCGTCATCTAGGCCAAACTAAGCTATAAGCTTGTGCTATGGGATCTAGACAACTGATAAATATACACATAATATTTCTATATACATACATAATATACGTAGAAAACACCCAAACTCCGAAACAAACCTTTGTAGACTGCGGAGTCGAAAGTCAATGCACTACCAACCACACCACCGAAGCAGTCAACCAATAAATAAATACCATCAAAACATACCATTGTGCCACCTGGTCTACTCTAACTATGCGATACCCATACTGAATTACCTAAAAACCTTCTTCTTAGACATGATAACTTTCAATTATTGTTCGGCAATGTTGGTTTCAAAAATGCAGACAAATAAATATATTTGTTGTTAATTTATTTTATACTGGGAACCTTGAATATGTAATATATATTATTTCTTCCTTTTTGTTCTATTCTAACAAGAAGAATTTATTACATGCATTTGTATTACCACATAATTTACTCAGCATGAAAGTAATTTATGTAACAACATTCGTGTAATTATAATTAAGTAATCACTTCATGACTAGTCCAGATGGTTTGAGTGCATTGTTATTTTGATTTATTCTTATTTTGCTATAATATGAGATGCAAGTGGTTAGACTATGGGAGCATTTCTCTAAGGCTGAGTGTCTCTACAACGACATAAAATAATACTATACTAGTTAGTACTTACACATGCGGACATGCCCCATTCAATATGAGGTTCTTAATAGTTCTTATACAAACACATATTACAGCTATTTCCCTGAAACTTATATAACATAAAACTCCCAATAGATGTAGCGTACATTAACAGCAGTTCGACACAGCGTCTGTGTAACATAATATTGGGATTTCTAATATGGAATAAAACTAGTGGTTCTGTGAACAGTAGACCTCGCGTTATTTTCGCATTTCTTCTTTTTTTCCCATTTCCCCATCTTCCCACCAATCGAATAATCCTTTCGACAAAAGTTGCGCCTTGCAACAAAGAACACTTGTGCCAAATATCATGAAAATCGGCTGAAAAATGCGGCCTGTAGACCGGAACTGACACACATACCAACAACGCCAAATCGGCCAGTCCTCGAGTTAAAACTGAGACGCTTCGCTCGCTCGGTCAATTATTTGGCAGACACAATCATTTACTATTCCATTTTTAATGAGCCCAGGGGAGTCCCAGTGACATAGGTCAAGGTTTTTGTAAAATATCAGTAGTGTATCAGAATTTTGGTTCGAATTACAGTTACTTATTATGAATTTTTTATAGTGGCCGGTAACTATAATAAGCTTGGCACCTATTACGTGGGACCAACAAAATTACTGGCACAGTGCAAGTGTACATGCAATGCACCTCTGCCTACCGCTTCGAGGAGAGACGCGTGATGTATGTCTCTGTGTCCATTCTTAATGATCCTGCCTGGTGGACTCCCAGTGACATAGGTCAATAGGCAGTGGACAATGTTTATTTTATATTGTAAAAACATCCCGAGACAAAAAGGTATGCTCATTAAAGTGATCTTATAAATAAGATATCCAGTTTTATTTGGATCCATTAGTGAAAACTGCATCAAAATCCGTAGTTCTAAAGATACTGAGCATATATGGGGACATAAAGACTTTGTTTTAATACTATGTTATGATACTAAGGAGCTAGCGGCTTCGCTTGACAAAGTATATATATACACAAAACCTTCCTTGACAACCACTCTATCCTGGTGAAAACTGCATCAAAATCCGTTGCGTAACATACCTAGTTACATAGGGAACAGTAAGTAGACTTTGTTTTATACTATGTTATGATGTTAAGACTGGTATAAAATTTCGGTTTATTAGTTTAAAAGGTAATGTAAAACCAGCCTACCTAACAAACATTCATTGTAAATTGTTCAAACATTTCATATTGTAAAAACAATGGTAAGTAAAAATTTTTTAAGAAAAAACTTTTTAGCATTAATTAATAGCATTAATTTTTCGCAGAATCAAAAAAAAAAATTAATGCTATTAATTAATGCTAAAAAGTTTTTTCTTAAAAAAATTTTTACTTACCATTGTTTTGTCATGGATTTTCGCCAAGTAACGCCTGTTTCTATCCAATATTTCATATTGTTTATAGAGAAGAGACTCATTGAAACTACACATTTCAAAGTACTATGATTAATATGTATATTTATGTCGGCAAGAGAACATAAATCTACGATAACACGAAGTGTGTCTGGTATGATAAGGGTGCAGTATGTCTTCCGGGGCGCGACCCGTGACGCTTTCCTCCTTATAATACGAGTATCCTTACTCTGTCCACGTATCGCGAACGGCGAATCTAAATGAAGTTACTTATAAACGTTTATTATATTTTTATCATGGTGCATTCAATTGCTACAATATGCTAACTATTGCAGTATTTTTAAATACCTAAACTAAACAGTAGGTTAATGAACTGTGACAATATAATGTTAACTTTCAAGCAATACATACTCTCTGAGATAGACTACTGTAGTAGTTAATTTACGTTGTAACAGATAATTTGACATGTAATATACATTCCTGAAAATTAAATAAATAAATATTATACAGGGTGCTGTATACCCATCCATCCATACTGTAAGGCAAAGATGATTCTCAAAACGTGATCCACTTCCCGTCGTCTTCTGTCAGATACTATTCACGTATACAAACGTTCAAAAACCGACCTCACGACGACATGCACTTCACATAAGGTAACTTCCGTTGAGCCTATACCTTATCTATGCCGTCAAACACCTTTGTTCCAATCAACAAAATCAGTCCGAAAGAGTAGCCACTAATTGAATCGTATATTTATTTATGCGTGGCATGACTCACAAATTGCTTATTTAATTAAGTAAGTATTTTTTGGAGGTAATTTATACCTAGTCCAGCTATAAGTTTTGTTACAAATGAAAATGCAATTTTTTAAAATGAAGTAATGTAATATTATTAAAATTTATACCAAGTACATATTTATTAAAGTCTTAGCAAAAAATAAAAATAAATTTTAATCGAAATGGCCACGAATCTATGGATTTACGCACTGTTTCCAAGGGAAATTTTGCCATGTCGCCGTGTCTTTTAGAGCAGGCCATGTCCTCCAAAACTGACCATAATTTGTAGTCTAAGGGGTTGAGGTCTGGGCTAGATGAGGGCCAGTCTTCAGCTCTTATAAAGTCCAGAACGTTGGTTTCTAGCCAGGCTTGGGTAGTTCGTGCCTTGTGACCAGGAGCAGAGTCCTGCTGGAAAGTCCACGGTATATTTTTAAAAAGTGTATTGCTGAGAGGTTTCACAACATGATCCAAGACAGTATCTTGATACACTTTGGCTGAAGTTTTCACTCCTTTTTCACAAAAATGTAGTAATGTTTGTGACTTCCTGATAAGACACGCCCCACCAAACCATCACTGACGCAAGATGATGACCACGTTATACCTTTCCGACCATTTGAGCAGCTTTCTTAGAACTGTGAGCGTACACTTTGTCATTTTGCTTTTTGTAGTGTTCTTCAATCGTGAATTTTTTTTTTCATCGGTAAAGAGGATATGTCTGTGCCTTTCACCTGCGTATAGCGACGGAAGGCGCTTTGATCGATCCACTCTCTTTAATCGTAAAGATTGATTGAGGGTATGTCCTGTATATCGATGATAAGCACCGAGCTTCAGGTCTTGTTTTATAATACGTGACAGAGTCCTAGCGGGCATCTTCATTTCTTGCGATAAGATTTTTTGCTTCCTTATGGAGTTTCGCGGAATTCTGGCTTTAACAACATTGTGGTTCTAACAGCACGCGGTCGCCCCGATCTTTTCTGGTCTTCGACAGTATCTATTGATAGTACGATATACGAACATACGGCTCCATACCCACTTTGTGCAAGGCGATCACTGCGATACTATTTTCTCTAACACCCCATTCCATATTGTAATTCGATAATGACCACGAAAAAATATGTAAAATGATCGAAAGAAGTTTTTTAAAATATACGTGTTCCAAATTCAAAATAATTAAAAAGTTGAAAAAAAGAAAAGTTTTAATGTAACAGTATTTATGGCCAGACTAGTTTTTATGTAAAGTAGTTGAAGTTCTTTTCTTATTTTCCAAAAGGATGTCAATCTCACCTGCCCGACTGCCAACTGCCAGAGTTGCACTTGTCTGTTAATAGATATATAATATAGTTTCCGGTTTTCGGCAATATGCTCGTCCCCTATTTCGTAAGACTAAGGTATCCTACTAGACCCTGGGGAAATAAAATATGGGTACGGTTTATAATTTATACATAGGCATATTAAATTTCTTAAATTAACTGTACACTAGTACTTGAGAGCCTTTAGCTGAACTTTGTGTTTGGTTTTACCTGCACAATATTAACATACGAATGTGAGTCACGATCGCATCGTGTCTTATTTCTTAAGTAAACCGAGTCTACTGATTAGCGACGTACTTCTTTGCACTGTCCATCACCTTAACGGATGGGCAGTGTGATTCTGAGAAGCTTTATTATGGTCAAACACCTTATCGTCTCTTATAAATATGACAAACTCAGTTTCCGTAGATAAATATCTGTCTTCTCCCATTGCAAAGCCTTCTGATTTAGCAAGTTGTAAATAGAAACTAAGCAAAAGAAACCCTTTTTGGAGTTGAATGACTCGTAACTTTATAATATTCTAGTTTTCTACACGAGTTCTTACACTGTGATTGAGTGGAGCTCTTCTATTCGTGGACTGCAAACTTCCACCCACCACCATATAGAAATTATTGCTTAAAATCCCATTGAGTACATACCTGATCTATAAAACAAGCTGTATACTTTCTAATTTACCTGTTGAACTTCAGAATTCGGTGGCCTATTTATCAGATCCGTATTCCGGCGGTTCAAATCTATTTGCGACCATACATCACATCACAATGTAGGTTAGGTAAATTGTTACTGAATAGTGAATTTACTTTGGTTTTCGACCTAAATAATTCCATAAACTTCAGGAAGTTCATAATAATCTAGATGAAAATCTGTTCCGCCCATGTATTTTCACTGTAAGGAATGTAAAGCTACTACAATGTCTAGCGACCTTCTGAATAAATTAAAACTCCCCTATGCTTTCATGGATGTCGTTCATGCATGGCGCTCCGTTTCGTTCATAGTTATTTCGCATCACGTTGTCTCGCTACTGCGGGTATTGGGCGGCGGCGGAGTCACGCCTGTGTAGTGAATGAGGCAAACCGAGCGTTTTCCATTCACTGTTTCCATTCATGGAAACTCGTCGATCCGTTAATGAAAAACGCGCTAGTTTATCGTTGCCGTTATCGCCGTGTCTGCACCACCACGTGCTCGCTGGCGCGCCTCTTGCCAATATCATAACCACTAACATTCATTCAATCAGTAGCACACTCCTATCTGATACGAATCATAAATGATAAGACGTATGTTCTTATGATAGGTACTGCTGTAATCATTCCTTTGTATTTATGTATTACTTTTGTCACGGTTTTATCAATTACGATGCTCATTGATAACTCTATTCTTAGCACTAAACAAACCTGTATTTATACCTACACAGCTGAGTCTGCGGAGTGGGGTGCAGAAATAACAGTCCTTATGAATTTATTACACATGTTATTATTACCTACACACACAGTGGTTTCGATCACTATGAGAATAATGTCCTTTCTTGTAACATTTACTATTACACTTAATAGTAAATGTTACAAGAAATGACATTATTCTCATACTGACATGAAATACTTTCAATGCATCTTCATTGAAAGGATTTCATAGTTAAATTACGCTTCGCAATATAAGTTTCTTTCGCAACCCAGCCTGGTTTGCACTGGTTGTGTCCTATGTGGGTGAACGCCTTATAACAAGAATAACGCAAATTTCCTACCCACGTACCCTCGCCTATTAAGTACCTACACGTTATAAAAAGGAGCTACACAATGAAACGGATTATTGCAAATGCGCCTACCTTTCTCCAAATGATTTTTATGCGTGACGAAACAATTATTCCACGGATAGTCAGGCTGATTGTATTTACGTCGTCAAACGGTTTCTCCCTGTACATTGATGGAGGGACCATAACTACTTATTTTGTGCCATAACTCAGTGCGCCATTCTAAATGCCTCATGTGCTATGAAAATGTATGTTTAAGAAATCTACCAAGTGGTAAGGGAACTGAAACAGTTCCCAGGCGTTCCGACAACAGTTAAAGAAAAAAATACTCTCGATTCTCGATTTCGACATAATTGCACTACGCATACTAGTGTGTGGAAACATTTTAATGGTCGCTATTGTGGCTATAGCTTAATAGGTGGTGCGTATTCGTTTCCTCAGTAGCTGATGGCATTATTCAAATGATCCCGTTTCTCTCCCACGATCCAGTTTGCTGCGTGTGTTACTGCCATGTTGATGATGATGACGGTTGTTTTTGCATTAGCAATTATGTACAGTTTGTTGTGAGTTTCTCTCGTAGCATAATTACGAATTTGTGAGAGTCGCAGGAAGGTCTTACCTTTGTTTAACGTACCATAGCTATCGCGACGTATATCAATTGAGCCCAGTTATGTACACGCGTATTAATTGGACATTTTGACTGAGAGAAAACTTGTTTTATTAAAACACATGACGAATCAATATCAGTTGTTTTATCAGTGACGTAGCGTTGTGAACGGACGGACCGGACGTTAAATATAATAAATGCATTTTCTATCTAAAAGTTATTGCGAGTATCGGTCACGGCCATTACTCCCTTCACATTGGTGCCTTAAACCAGGAAATTGTTTCCGAACAATATCCTATTACATATACAGGTGAATTATTGAAAAGGGCTTGGATGGCCAAATCCGAAACTATAAGGAATAGCGAAAAATGCTCAAAGGAGTCACGAGCCCGATTTTGATGAAACTTAAAACCTCTTCATTAGATTTTTGGAAAACCAATAATCCTAGCTGGGAATCGAACCCGTTGATTTTGAAAAAAAACACATATTTTGACCTATTTTGAGTCATTCCACCCGAAACGCAGCTGAAACCATTCAAGTGTGTATGTAAAGTTTAAAAAAAATACAAGTATAAATGTTACCGCTCCGGACGCATTGTGCAAAAGTTACATCAAGGAGATAATTTAAGACGGCTTGATTTTTGCAATTGGTTAAATCGGAAACCAGACAACGACAGACATTTCTTATCCAATATTTTATTTTCTGACGAAACAAATTTTTCTAATAATGGAATGTATAATCGAAATAATAAACATTACTGGTCACAAACTAATCCTTTGCTCGTAACCGAAGCGCATCGTCAGGTGCGATTTTCATTTAATTGTTGGTGCAGTATTTTGAAGGACAGGGTATTTTATTTTAAAATTTATGACGGAACGTTGACGACTTTTAAATATGTTGAAATTTTGAATGAACTGTTTGAAGAGCTGGATTGAAATGAAATGAAATTTGCCATTGGCCCAGATCAACCAGTTATTTTTTCAACAAGATGGAGCTGCAGTCCATAATAGCCGTATAGTAAAAGAGATTTTGATCCAGCAGTTTGGCGACAATTTTATTGCAACGCATGGTCCTGTGCTTTGGCCAGCGAGATCCCCGGATCTTACCCTCTTAGATTATTTTCTCTGGGGGTATGTTAAAAACGAAATTTACAAAGACACGTATGATACAGCTGATGACTTGAAACGTTCTTTGGAGAATATTCTAAACGGAATCAATAACATTGTAATATTGAATGCAGTACGATCATTGAGGTCTCGAATCCAGCTATGTATTGAAAACAATGGTCTACATTTTGACCAATTAATCAGTTAACGTAAGAAAAATAAAATGTATTTTGTTAAAGATGAGCTCTTTCCTTTAGTTTGCCGTATGTCATTACCTCCCAGAATAAGATCCTTAATAGCAACACTCTCGTATGGTGTAATAATATAGGGTGTTTTTTTTTTATAAATGGGTTCGATTCCCAGCTAGGATTATTGGTTTTTCAAAAATCTAATGATGAGGTTTAAAGTTTCATCAAAATCGGGCTCGTGACTCCTCTGAACATTTTTCGCTATTCCTTATAGTTACTGACTGATGACTCTCCTACGTTTCTATTTTGTAAATTGTTAGAGACGGAGACCATACCATTTCTTATGTTTTTATATATGTACTAGTTAAATTATTGCCTCTAATATTAGTTTATAGGTACACTATTACCATCCTCTATTTAATTGCAGAATCTCTCCGTTCACCCATCCTTACCATAGGTTATTCTATGTGTAGCGTAGATGAGTCATGTAAAGCAGGAGCCTATCTCTCGTAAGCACTCAATATAAGAACTTTTTAATACGTCATTAAAATAAGACATCATTTCAGTGACCTTGCTATGTTTTGTTATACCAATCAAACTGCTGCTGGAATTGAGGCATGAACATGTTCAGCACCTCCTGCAGTTAGGGGTTTTCCCAAATATATTGGTCCGTTCATATGGATCCAGTAGTCCCCATTCGTAATCATGGGAGTAGAATGTACTACACTTTTCGGTAGAGTGATGATGAGAGAAGATAATAACATATCGGTACATGTAAAAATCAATGTGATGCTATGTTATGCTACTGATTTTGTGAATTTAGTGTCATGTCATAATCCCCACAGTAACTATTATATTTCCGGTTCAATCGGTCCATTGAGTTTGTATAGTTCAACCGAATTTTTCATGTAGAAAGCGTAGGTAACACTGACATGGACAAATTCACCCATTCATTACCATTTACCATTACATTACAAACACCAAATTGCAATAGATACCTATTAATTTAATTTGGTGAATGATGGATGTCGTTGAATGTGGAAATATTATAGTACCTACACATATTAGGTATAAAATAAAGTCCTTAGCCGCGATGGATGTCGTTGAATGTGGAAATATTATAGTACACATATTAGGTATAAAATAAAGTCCTTAGCCGCGTCTGTTCGCGATAAACTCGAATACTTCTTTTTCATACTGCTTTTACAAATGGATAAATTGGTTCTCGGAGAGGGTTTAAGTATGTAATTTGTCACGGGCGAAGCGGTGGTCGTCCGCTAGTATATTATATAACTAACCGGTATTTATCGTAAAGTATTGTTATGAATAATATTAGCCGTGCTATTGTGGCATTCGTCCACAATCTATAAGAATTTGGCCTATAAAATCACTATCTATAGACTAAAATTTTAGGTGTGTGATTAAATATTACAAAATCGTTTAAACTTTTGATGATTTAAAACTAATTATTTTAATGACGTGACCGTGTAGTTTATTGGTAGTTTTTTCCATTAGCTCCATTTGCATACCGAATTTGGCAGTTAACCCAAGTACACCAGTTTACCCATCCTTGTAAACTGTTATTGTCTTGTCGTTACTCTTGTCGTTTTCACAAAACTAAACATAACACCTTTTGTTATGCCAATGAATTTAAACCTTAATTATACTATTTATACATACCTATTATATCGCGTTTTATGTTACATAAGATAAGATAAGATTACAGCCAACTATAATATTATTAAAATGTTGACAATTCATGAACGTATTGCACTCCGCAAGCGTCCAAGGTAAGTAATGGCGTTTCGTCACATATTCCCGTCACAAATGGACCATTCATAGCGTTTAATTGTTAATGTTTGTGGGTAAAAATACTATGAGAATAATTTTCTTACCATATAGTATGCAATCAAGTAAATTTACCTTATTTGTTTTGTACTACGACAATGCAACAATGAAACGTACGTACTTCGTCAGTGAGTTTTTAATATGCTTTGCTGAAATCAAATCCGCTGTAGATATGTATTATAGTATAAAAAAAAAATTTTGGACATTCTCACACAACGTCATCTAGCCTAAATTAAGCTAATATAAGCTTGTGCTATGGGATCTAGACGACTAATAAGGTATCCAGTCATTTGACAAAAAACAAATGACAATTTTTTATTTGGAAAACAACGTTTGACAAATTTATATTTGATAAATATATCATTTTACAAACTATAAGTTAATAAACTACTCATTTGACAAATTATTTATCAGACAAAATTTCATTATGCCAAAAAACCATTTCATAAATGGATTACTTTGCAAACATGTTAGTTGGCAAAATAAAGTAAAGCTTAAATAACATTTGACAAAGTGCTTTACTTGGTAAATATTTTATTTACCAACATCTATATATTTCATACGACAGTTTGTCTGTCCGTCCGTCGCGTTTTTCAATTATAATTAATAATACATACATTTGCATGAAATATTAAAATATTCGTAGAAGTTTAGGGAAGGGCTTTTTTTTATATTTGAGGCGATACAAAGTTCGCTGGGATAACTAGTTTACTTTAATACAAAAAAAAATTAAGCACGAAAATATATAAAATATGTAGGTCAATAGGTTAAGTGAAACGAAATGGCTAGGTTAGGTTAGGTTAGAACATGATAAAACAACGCACGAACCGAGCGAGTGATGCCGCGGCAGCCGCCGGCGAGTGCCAGAAACGGAAGTCTAATATGCAC
The DNA here is from genome assembly GCA_963556515.1 of Nudaria mundana. Lineage (NCBI taxonomy): Eukaryota > Metazoa > Arthropoda > Insecta > Lepidoptera > Erebidae > Nudaria > Nudaria mundana. The sequence continues at coordinate 8,552,793 of OY748289.1, read as the reverse complement.
ACTTTTGGTTTGACATCAATATTATTTTCATTTGACATTTTGTAAAAACAATAATTTGGCAAACGAATTATTTAGTCATATGAAAATTTTAAAAATTATATTTTAACAGTTGAAATATTTACTGGATAAAGCATTTATACGAAACATGTACCTTTTTTGTCGAATGATTGTTTTTAAAGTGGTACGTTTCCGAAATGAAAGTTTGTCAAATGATTAGGTTTTCTAACATTGTTTTTAAAACGATAGTAAACCGACTTATAAACATACTTATATATTTCTAAATACATACATAATATACATGGAAAACGCCCAAACTCCGGAACAAATATTTGTGGATCACACAAATTTTTGATTCGCCCCGGGAATCTAACTCCGGAGTCGAAAGCCGATGCACTACCGACCACGCCACCGAAGCAGTTACATTATATTACCTGCCATACTTCCCTACAGCACGGTTTTTAATATTAAATTAAGTGATGTTGCAAATACAATGCAATACAAAATTCATTGGGCGAGTTGTGCATCAAGTGCTATCCAAAAACCATAGTTGCTAATATAAATCAAATGTTATTGGAAATGTTGTCACGTCATACTTCTACACTCAACTTGATATTATTATGCAAAATGTACGGTATCATCGTCATATCAGCTCATATTCAACTGATATTTCAACATCCTGAATACGTAACTAAAACGACAATGTTAGTTCCGTTGCGTTGTACACGATCAGACGGTTCTGTTAGTGTACGTTACGACTGGCTATAGTTTAAATAAAAACCGACCTAGTGCGTGTCGGGCCACGCATAGAATAGGGTTCCGTAAACACCCATAAAAGCCTCTATAACTCCTGAACTAACAGAGTTATACCATCTGTTATAGTATTCCTTCAAAGTTTATTGAGCGGAGCTCCCATGGAGCAGGTTAAATGTAAAATGTTCGGATGTTCGTTTCTCAGCAACCTCATGACCGATAATTAAATTTTTTTCACCTAAATTAATAGCTGATTTCAATTAAGGTCGTGACGAAGCTCAAATATTCAATATAAAAAAAAAAAAAACGCTTCGCTCAATACGAAGCCGCGCACTATTTACAGCAGCGTAGCTTTACCTAGTTACATGGACTACCATCATGATTTTTTTTAAGGTTCTTCACGCTAGCCATGCTCTTCAGAGCTAAATATATCAGAAACGGATATCTAAATCATAAAACCATTTTAGCAACCTCTCAATGTTTTTAAAAGGCTATTTTTTTAAATTTTATTTTAGCTCTTTGTTGGCGTAGTAAATATACATATCTATGCAAAGTTTCATGTTTCTAGCACTAACTGTTTGGGAGGAAAGTCGAGGACGGATGGACATGATGAAACTATAAGGGTTCCGAGTCTTTTAATACGGAACCCTAAAAAGAAGTCTCGTCGGAGAAATTTTGAATCAGAACAGAACCTAGTTTTATGGAACAGCCTTACAATTAAGTACTCCGTAATCTAGTACTTCGTAAAACATTAAAAGATCAAACAAGTTTCATTTGCAAGCAATGGTTTCTTATGGGCCTGTGCCGATGGTCGACTCACCTTGTGCCGCCATAAATAGCGATAACCAGCGAGGTCGCGATACATTGCGCAACCGCCAATCTTTCCTTTTTTGTTTATCATTATTTCAGTATTTAGGTTTAAAATGTAATGGACTGACGAGTACCCTGCCTGTAAGTTTTCTGCTGATCATATTTGGCTATGATTTATGTCTTAGACATTAATATCTATCTAATACTTAGATTCAGTCTCAAGTGTCACCGGTTTAAATCTCCAGACCTATTAAAAGATTGTTGGCTATTTGCTAGAGATCTAAAGACCCCAAGGTTTGACCCCAACCTTCAATACCGTCACAAAAATGTAGCAAAGTGAAATTCTTCCTTTCGACCTTGTTTTTTTTCTTCAAAATTTACTTGGCTTTAATAAAGACTAATCATGTGTTTACATTGAAATTTGAAACAGTGTTTGTAAAGAGAAAGGTAGGTACTTGATCAAACAAAAGAATTGTAAACCGGCGTTCTATGTAAATGGTATCTCTCAAGGTCTTACTTCGCAAGCAATACGAAATAACTGGCAATAACATGGTAAATGGAAACTATGAGAATCTCGTACCTACTCGTTGTATTGTACCAGGCTACATTTATATGTCTCGTGATCACATGTAATGAAATAAAGATAAGACGGCAATGGTGCCGTGTTAAGCCATATGGCTTGCTTATGTCACTGGAGGGTCCTCGTTAGGCGATGTTGGCTCTAGTTCCTAATGTCTTTATGTTAATCATAATGTACTTGCATGTCCATAAAGAACACGTTGTAAATTACAAAATAGAATGAAGATTCTTTTGCGTATTGGAGGGTAATTGCAATACTTCAGGTTTAAGTGGAGAAAATAGGGGCATTTGCAATGCTTTCCAATACTGATAAAGATCACGGCAATGTATTATTACATCACAAAATTTAAAGTAACAACAAGTTGCAACAAAAAGCAAATGCAATCAAATCAAATTAGTTGTTTATTCAATAGGTTGAACCAATTTGCGGATATATTTTCTGGTCTGCTTAAAAATAATCCATGGTAGAAACTCAAAGCGAATCCTAGAAATTGGCTAGTCAATGACGCCTTTAAATTGATTTACCTCTACAATTTGTAAAAAGAAATACTTTCGGTAAATTGATCGAAATAGTCAAGTAGCATGTATCAGCTAGTTTTAAAAATATTAACATTGGTACTCGTATGACCAATAATAAAAACATTGAAAATAAAAGATTTTATTTGGTTCCAGGTGAGGCTAAAAATCTACCAGGTCGCAGTCATGGAGCGCCCTGCCACCGTGACATATACTGTGTGCTGTCACTTGACCAGGAAGAAATATTTCGCACATCCACCATGGAGAGAACTCTCAAGTAAGTCTCTAATGCTACGACTTTTATATGACGCAGTACAAGTAGGTTTTGTATTAATCACACACACACACACACACACACACACACACACACACACACACACACACACACACACACACACACACACACACACATCACACCTGTATCCCGAAGGGGTAGGCAGAGGTGCATTACACACCCACAATTGGCCAGTATTTTTAGTCTCACGTAATAGGGGGCAAGTCTATTGCCGTCACCGGGCACTCTAGAAAGTGGGTTATCCAAAATAAGCAGCTATATTATAATTTTGAAACTAAATTTGATACCCGTTGCCTTGCGATGAAATGTTGATGAAAGGCAACAAAATCTTACGTGCCAGCCGCAATTAAAGTCCTAGGCGTCTCGGACTCTTTATTAATTAGGTACAGTTATATAGGCTCGTGGTTGGTAACTAACTAGATTAACACATTGCTGAGGTGGGTGACCATTCCTTAAGACATTGAGATGAGAGCCCTCTGTGCCTCGGAGATCACGTTGAGCCGTCGCGTCGGTCCCGGTTGACATACAAACATCTATGGCAATCGTTAGGGGAAGTTGGAGTCCTAAAACAAAAATCCGACCAGTCTAACTGCAGAACTTCGATGTCGCCCATGGGTTGTGAAGGTCAGATGGCAGTCGCTTCACGGAAAACATTGAAGTTTAGCCAAATCGCAGTTTGACTGGAAAGCCGACCCCAACCCTGAGAAAAGGCTCGGTGGATGATGATGATGTACAGTTCTCCATAACCTGCTTGTAAACGTTCTTCTTATCGTGTGGGTTTTTTAACGTGTTCGGAGATACATTTACGTACTTCACCTCCTCGCTGGGGGGGCAACGGGGAGGCTTCGTATGGATCCTTGGATGGAAAACGGACCGGACTACCCACTAAAACCTATCCACGGTGTTTCTCCTTCGTGTTAGCCGCGCCCCCGGTCTTATCGTTTGGTTAGGTTTGGTTATGCCAAATTGGTGTCAGAGTTGCTCAGCAGGTCACCCAAATTAGTCGATGGCTTGAGCAACGACTGTGGAACAAACGATTTTGACGTACTCTCAAATTCACGGTGAAGCTCAGATGAAATGTGGCATTTTTACTACATCCATAGGATGATCGATGATCGTTTACGAATCAGTGAGTACTACACAACGAGTGCCGCCGTCGCTGTAAAATAGATACCTTCTTTATATCGCTGTTACATAACCTTGACTATTGCCGTTGCTACGAGTTTCCTGTCAAGCCCTTCACCGTTTGTACAAAATGGCCACTTTATGCCCCAAAATCAACTAAATAACGGATCCATTGTCCGGTGTTCGGCGGCGTTTCCGGTCTTATCGGCTGGGAACCAGTACTAACGTTAGGGAGAGCAAACAATATATATTAATGGGTCAAGGTGTCTATGCTTCATGTATTTTAAAATGGTTGACGCAAAATTTACGGTAATTAATGTAACGTTGTTCTATTAGTGACGTTCTACTCGTTTGTTTATGTTCATCTATCTAGTATTAGGGCCCCCGCGCACTAGACACCCTGGCTGCGCAGCCAGGCTGCGGCAGCCAGAATATTTGCGCAGCCAGTTATAGCAGCCAATCAACGACTAGTCTAGATCCTGCCGTCGAGCGATATGGACGTGGAAGAACTTATAATTATTGCTTACGTATCTCGTAAAAAACGCAAAACAAAGAAAAGATACTGGATTCTTCCTCTTTTTCTAGAAAGACACTCAAAAGGCTTATTCCAAACCTATTTCAAAGATGTTCGCACATTCCCAGACCGGTGTTTAGACTTCTTACTATACTGACAAGTATACTATGTAAGAGAAGTCTTATAGTCCGGTCCTGTCCGTCTGTCCGCACTTCTCAACTCGAGAACTACAAGTGCTAGAAAGTTATGATTTAGCACATAGAATTCTGGTACAGAATAAACACCACAGCAAAAAGAAAAAGTTAAAAATTAAAAATTTATGATTATATTTTTTTTTTTTTTTAACATGTGATATCACATAATAGTAAGAAGTCGTCTTATGCCTTCACTGCGATAGTGAAGTGCGCCTTGCTTGTTTAATTACACGAATATGTCAGTGCAATCCTTTGGAAAAAATACTAAATTCAATCAAGGGCATTGATACTCCTTAGGATGGGTGACCATTTCTTAAGACACTGAGACCCCTCCGTGCCTCGGAGAGCACGTTAAGTCGTCGGTCCCGGTTGTCATACAAACATCTGTGGCAGTCGTTAGGGGTAGCTGGAGCCCTAAATCAAAAATCCGACCGATCTAACTACAGAACTTCGATGTCGCCCATGGGTTGTGGAGGTCAGATGGCAGTCGCTTCACGGAAAATATCGATGGTCAGCCGAATCGCAGTTAGACTGGAAAGCCGACCCCAACTTTAGTTGGGAAAAGGCTCGGTGAATGATGATGATGATGGCATTGATACTCCGAGCTTGTATTAGTCCCGCAGAAAATTCTGGCTGCTATAACTAGCGCGCAGCCAGCCTTCTGCCGTGCAAACAAGCGCGTTGTATTGGCTGCCGCAGCCGGGAATTCGTGGTTGCCTAGTGCGCGGGCTCCTATACAACGTCATATGTTTTACTGGCTGCCTAGTGCGCGGGGGCCCTTACAGTTGTTGTACTTACATACTACTAATGGTGTTATGTATCTACTCGTACTTACTACTTGGTCCTATTTGTATATTCTGTTCCTTCTGTATACATACATATCTTTGACCTTACAATTTCGTATTTTATTTCCTCCAATTGGATTAGGTTTCCTTAACACAAATTTTAAACAATGCTTGTAGTAGGTGTTTTGAATTTTTTTTTACAAAATTAGCTTTTAAATACAATGCTTTACCTATTATTGCAATACTCTCTACTTAACGGATTTTAACGGTTCAAATTGTAAACCTCCACTTTCTTTGCCGTTTAATGTAATGGGTTAATAATATTGTGGGTCTGGCCTCAAATAACTCGTGATTAAGCTTAAAATAGTTCCCAACGCCTTGTAATCGTTGTTAGTTTACCGTGAAATTCTTTTCTATAAATTATTTCACATTTCACCATTATAAATACGCTATCTTTCTTTACGTCAGTTAACACAACTTATCTGATAAATAATGAACTTATTGAATACAGCATGTGTAATTTACCGCACACCGTGCTTTACCAAAGTGAGACATTATTGTTATGTACACTTCATCACACTACATTTGTATATACAGCATGTGTGATGTTTGAATTTGCTTTAAGCACGTTGCGTTACAATCTGTGTTCTATCTATTGCAAATTGTATCATTCCCTGCGCAGTGTGGGCTCGTGAACATCCGAATTCCGAATATATTTATCTATACTATGAAATGAAATATTTTATTGGCATTGCGATTATAAACCTTAGGCCCACGTAAGGTTTATAGACCAATACAATTTCATAATCTATAACGCCATATTTACAATCAGTGTGTCCATTCATTCGTTAACAATGAGATTGGTGATGAAACAGAAAGTGGAAGTATTAATGTATGTACACAACATAGACCTTATTATTATCTATCAAGCGTGCCACAAGCGCGTATGTTTAAACTCATTCTTTAGAAGGCAGGTGCTTCGTCACTTGACTCGCATACACAACGATTTGTCATCAATTAAACATTAGTCACAATTAATTCGTCGTTGCGGTATCTTTGTGTAATAGTGTCGGACATAATTCGGGGGAGGCGCTATTGTATACGCAGTAAGGGAGGGCGGTATTGCGGCGCGCCACGTCCCGGATGCGTTTCCGGTGCGCGTGCGCCCGCGTGGAACGTCCCTTCCGCTACACCCCCTTGCCATTCGGATTTGTAGAATGAATAAAAGACAGTCGCACCGCACCACTGCATTTAATTACAGCCTCTACTTGTTACGCTCCCCCTGATTGGTTGTGGGAACTCGGAACGTATTTTACGCGCACTCCTCATTGATAGCAGGAAGCTAACTCTGTAATGCAATTAAGACTAATATAGTTACATCGGAAATATATTCCGTTTTCAGTATCAACTGTATGCTACCGACTACCGACATTCCTACATATTTTTTACAATTTGGAACATATTTATCTTTGTATTCGGTTATCAATGTTATCATAACATGTATAACATACTTGGTACATTTCAATCTTTATCTGTGCTTAGTGGTCGTCTGTTTTGCTTGTTAATGAACGGAAGTGATAATGATTTTGTGACCTAAGAGGTGAGGGCACAGTGGCGGATATCGAAGGAAATGTCACGTCACTCGTCGAGTCTATATAATGGGTACTTTGTCTCGCAATACCTTATCACTGCACTTACTATGTACCTCTGTCTAAACTAGTCGTGTCGCTCTCTATGTCACACTGGTAGAATACATATTAGTAGTGTGTTATATTCGTGACTGTCTTATATCGTTACGGAAACGAAAAACTTATTTTAAATCTAGCATCTGATAATAGTGTCTAAACCTTCAATTTAATCTCTTGATAGCAAACATATACTAAATAATAGTGTTAGTTTAAATTTAATCGCAAGTTCAATGACCACCACTACAGAATTTTCAACTCTTGACCAGAGCTGGTCGTTAAAGATCATTAGTACATTCACGTCCGAATGTTTTACACGGCTATACCTATGTCCAAGTTCCATTCCACAGATGTCCTTTGTTGCGTTTAACGCACTTTGTTACCCGTGCATTTTATATGAATGTAGGCTGGTCTAATTTCTGTTAGTATTTCAATTATGTAGGTAGTTGTCGTATGGAATTCATCTATTTTTAAATTTCGGCTGAATGTTGTACATTCATATTCATATAACCAATACTGCATGCATAAATAGACCAAGAGAGGAGGCGCTTGTCCCCAATCCTCAACAATAACATCCATCATTACAAAAAATAATAACAGAAGCTGTTTCATGAGAGATGGTCATAAAAACGTTAGAAGAACTCCAACATTAAACGGAAGCTTTTAAGTGATAAATTGCTCCCGGAACTTCGTGGCACGTAAAATGATCATCGCCTGCGTCTGAGCGGTCCTCGGCCGGAGCGTCGCGTCGGTAGTCTTAAGTGCATTGCTCTGGTTTCTTAAACTGTGGGCTATTTCGTGTTATAGGTACGTCTGTTGTGAGTTCGTTTTATATACACGTGTCATGGCTAAGGTAGATTTACAGCCAATTTCGCTTGCACTGTAAGAAATAAAGCTAAATTGTCGTTTGTACTTACTCATAATTGTCTTATTTGTTGAAAAATACGAGAGAGAATTCGCTCGATAAACGTTGCTATTTCAAACTAAGTCGTAAGTACTATTTTCAAATGTACCGGAAGCAGACGGATTTCCGTTCTGATTTTGATGTACTTTCTGAATTCATCGTACAATTATGTGGATTCAGCATAGTGACCCGATCAGTTTCATCTGTAGGCCTAGCAGACAATGAAGTATCTTTGTCAGTGGAGTCATACAACTTTTATGCCATGGTCAGGCATGGATACAGTAATGTTGCTCCGTTACTATTAGAGACGTGATTCTGCGTACTGTAATAAATTTCAATTTGAACCTTTTGGTTTTTACTAATCCTCAGATTAGCATGTTAGACCACACAAACATACTCTTCTGCTTGGCAACATTAGTATAAAATATTACTTATCATGTCAAAGATATCAATGTAGTATTCTTGAAAAAGTACAGCCACTTTATTTTTTCATCATCAAAATTCCATTGAATCGGCAATATTTATTTAAAATATTTATTTTGGGGTGTGTGGGAGAATATCCCAATATTTGTGACATTAAATAAATGGCAAGTACGGTATTTTACAACAGACTGGTCACGCATAATGAATGTACAACGCATTGAAATTGAAGGCGTGAAGTATGCAATAGTGAGTGAGCTTGCCGCCCCCGCTCAGCTGATGGCGGTTCCGCCTCCGGTTTATAAATATCGACCCGGCCGGCGCCGGATGTGCGAGGTAGCCGCCGACTCACATCGCTACTCGTACCTAGCTCGTGGTACTACACTCGAATGAGTCAATAAACCCCTTTATTGAGTTATCATTATTGTACAAATAACTGCATGTATTGCGCCCGGATAATGCCCATTTATTGTTTGATTTAGGATAACAGTACTATTTCTGTTCTCTACATCATTAGCGATACTATTAAAATTTCGGTTCGGATTAATTGATTTTCTACTGGTATACCTATGGTGCCCGGTAGCGACAATGGTCTTGTCCCTTATTACCCGTGGGATCAACAACACTACTAGCTAAATGACAGCTTGATTGTGTGTACGTTATTAGTAAGAATTAAGCTTTCACACACGACGTATGCCACTCGACGTGAGAAACAGCGACACATTGGTGCTATCGTGTTACGACGTCTGACGTTTACATTTTCTACGCGCTATGACACTTTAAACGTGTGACAGCGTCGTACGCGTGGGATAGCATGGGAACACGCGAATCTGGCGCGGTGACGCGTATGACAGCGTGGTGAATGACCAGTGTGTTCGTTACCATACAAATTGTATAGGCCAGATCCTATTCAGATGTCATAATGCGTGGTGTACGTTCGCATGTGAAGGATGAGTTTGACCGTCCCTTTAATGTGCATTCGACATGCGGGAAGGGCTCGCTAGAAAGTATAGATGAATAATATTCATAGACACATAGATATAGATAATCTATACATAGATCCAAATAACGCAAGTTTATAGATGTTAGAAATGAATCCATTGTCATTGAAACGCACAATGTCACACTCACTCAAAGACCTTATAATACAACGGACATAGGATCTAGAACAAATCGCAAGAAAATAATGTCCCGAGTCGACCTATACATTATACATAGGCATACATAGATATAAACAAATTTCATATAAAAATTTAAACCTTGATTCAACGGAATAGTGTTCACTTTTGTTTGCACTAATTTATCGCATTACGTAGCTTCTATCTGTCCGCCTGACTAATTCACCTTATGCAGCTTATACTTGAACTACGTGAACATAGAAACAATGGAGTAGGTTTATTTTGTTAAAGTCTTTTAAGGATTCCATGATATGTACCTACGTAGGCGTAATAATTAATGTAAGACTACAATAAATTCCATAATCTTATAAATTGTAATTACTTGTGTATGTTAGACGAAATAAGCTGAAAAACTAATTAACGACTGACAAAGATTTTTTTTTTCGAGTCAGTTTCATAATAAGTAACTGTAGTGTATGAATAACAAAAAGGGAATTAATGAATTTAACTAATTATAATATTATAAATGCCAAACTTCTTGCGGGTGTCAAAGTTCTTCCGCTTTCATTACTATTTTCATAACGCTATGTCGCTACGTCTACTACAAGATAGCCGTGTTTCAAGTGACTGAATTAGTTGCTAAAACTGCGCATCATTAATTTATTTTTATCTTATGGTTAATTTTTGGGATACGAAATTATTGGCTACTAGCTGATCACCGTGACTCCGCCCGCGAGATATAGTTATCTCGGCCCCGATTCCCGTGGGAATACATTACCGAGAATCCAAATAAAAAGAAAATAACAGTACATACACGAAATAAAATGACATGTGTAATTATATTTATGACAAAACAATGATACCCTGTGAAAATTAAAAACATTTTTGGGCTTATCTCCTCCATTCAATCAAGGGATTCTTGTACAAGTTTCATAAAGATCGGACCTCTTTTTGTTATGTCCATAAAATGAGCCGAACAAACAAGATTGTTATTTTTTGGATCAAAATATTCTTCTCGCCGTGCTAGGGCAATAATATTTTTCCATTGTGCACAGTGTACTGGATCCCGAGGAAAACTGAAATAGATGTTGGTTCATATAACGAAAAAAAAATCATAAAGAGCCAAGGCGTCTCCACTATAATCTTTGTTCCAAATAGTTTTATCGCTATCGGTAATCCGAATAAATCTGAATGGTCATTTTGTTAGTACATTATTCAGTGAAAATGAAATGGTCTCTTTCTTTTTACTGAGCTTGGGATGAGTTCGAAAGAGACAGATAGGTACTTCGGTATTGGACTGGATTGCAATATTTACTTTTGTCTTTTAATTTATTATCGACGAAATACTGTATTTTAAGTGAAATAATAAATTGCAAATAATAAAACAAAAGCTTATTTACTGAAAATATGATACACCGTCTTCAATTTGCTTTTTTTTCGTAGTTTTTACACGTTTTTACAATACAGTACGGCATTGTGCAACGTGTTGTCGTTCAGTTGTCAAAATCAAGACTGGCGCGCGATTGTTTCTCTTTTAGCGTTTTGTTTCTCTTTTAGTTCGGACACTTTTGAGCGATGATCCGAAATCCATTGTATTTAAAATCATTGCACTCACTACTTGGGAAATGTATTATGCAACACAAAACTTACTCTGTTCTAACTTTCACCTTAGATTTACCTACCAGATTGAGACAAACGAACATAGGTCAGATTCAGAATCTTTTATTACATCATAAACTAGTATTTCCTTATTAGAATTGTTTAATCATGTTTTATACAGTTTTATTGTGAAAACTTAAATGACATGATAAATCAGTGCAGTGTATAAAATCAATAGTAAAATAATTACGATTGACATTTATTATTTAATTTAATTAAATCTTACTTACATTGCATTAATCAGTTGGAAATGATCTTTTTATTTGCGCGTGGTACCTATAATTGCATTTCATCCATTGGCAAATTAATGGATATAAACTTAAACATTATTGACTTGGTTGATCCGATTTCATCGGAAACTATTAATTCGATTAAGCGTTACCACTGAACTGCAATTTAGTTCTCCTTAAACTCAGATAATGCACTATAAAATGTTACTGCCTCCCAGTACAGGTCTGTAAGAGCCTATTCATAATATGCTAATTACTTACTGTAGGTGGAAAAGTGATGATCGTATAAGACAGTAACCCCACGCTGCGCTGCTTGGATATTGGATGACGCCAATAAATTATATACATCCGGCAAAAACCTGATAACGATTGTTCGTGTACATCGTGTATGAGCACATACCTATTCAACTCTGATAATAATTAAAGGTTTCCGATAAATTTGACACCCAACAACAATCACGGCATATTAAGTAAATCTGCCCTGTTCGACTGCTTAGAATCTCAGGTCAAGTTGACCAAAATATATTTTATCTTTACAGCCCATTCTTTGGGGAGGAGTTCCAGTTCGAGGTGCCCAGACGATTTCGATACCTTTCCATATACGTGTTTGACCGTGACAAGCACCTCAAACAAGACAAAGTTCTGGGGAAAGTGGCGATCAAGCGAGAGGACCTACACCGGTATAACAACAAGGATCACTGGTTTGCGTTGCGACCGGTCGATGCAGATTCAGAGGTGCAAGGCAAGGCATACATCGAACTCACGCTCGAAGACTCGAGAAAACGATTACGAATGGAACCGAAGCCGCCAGACCCGGACCTCGCCGCCGATAACTGCTCAACAAGATCTAAAGGAAATAATTTAGTTAGGATATCAGAATATTGTAAAGAAAGTATTAGGTTCGGGTCCTGCTCGAGCTCGACTAGTAAGAAACTGCTGAGTGCAGTTGCGACTGAACCTTCTCTATCGTTATCGCGCTCGGAAAGCTTAAAGGATCGAGCGCAATGGGCGACTCGGACGAAGCCCCCCATGCACGCGATGCCAGAGTCTGACGCGTCACCCACCCCCACCCCTGCCGACTACTGGTCGGACCCTGAGAGACATTGCGCCGCGCGGGTAGGACACGACACCATACGCCTCAGGGTGCTGGAATGTTCTGAACTCACCACAAAAAACGGACAGTGTGACCCATTTGCTCTCGTCACGTTGTTATATTCGAACGGACGAAGAGTTGAGAAACGTACTAAACCTAAGAAAAAGACTGTCAATCCACAATTTGATGAAATATTTTGTTTTGATCTCGTAATGGAGGCAGACCCTAAAGATAAGGATGGTTCACAAACGGTAAGTTAGTTCGCACTGCATCTAATAGATATTACTGTGTTAAAAGTGTTGGTACTGATTAATGTTTTTTTTTAGGCTGGGGTGGCTTGTGAAGCCAGAGTGTCAGTGTGGCACGACGGTACGACACCGATATTCCTAGGTGAAGTGCGACTACAACTAAGGCAAACTTCGCCGTCCCCTTCACGCGCTTGGTAAGAAATTTTATTCAATTTACTACGTCAGTGTAATCGACATGAACTTGCTACGTAAATATTGACCTCTTTGTGGTGAATCACGCCTTTATTGACCAAACCCAGTCTCGATAAAACCACGCCTATTATTATCCTCTAGCTTCCTCCCGCGGCTCTGCCCGCGTGGTATAGTTATCTCGAGTCGCATTCCCACAGGATCATATTACCGCGATAAAATGCCACACTACAATAGCCTAGTAGACCTACAGTACTCTCGTATACTGCAGCTACATACTGATTAGTGAAGATTTTTTGAATCAGTCCAAATAACATCTACAGACAAACAAATTTTACCTTATTATAATATTATGACATTACATTACAACACTGAGAAATGTCTAAATAATAGGCCATTTACCCACAATATTTACATACAATACTTGGAATAATTTATGACTAATACTCGTCATAAGTAGTTTATTTTTGTGGCCTCTGTAAAAGTGACGTAGCTAACCGCAACTAGTCAAGTAAATTATAATATTTTTGAGAACATCTCATTATATGATTAATGGTTGTAGGAAAAGCAGAATAATTACTCATCACCTTTCTCGCAGGCTCTTTGTGTTATGACTTCATGAGTACTTATGAGTCAAGGAAATGCCTATGTGGGTTAGTTAGGATATTCTCTCAGAATTTTAACCTTATCCTATTTCATATTATAAACGCATAAGTTGTGGAACGTACTTAACGTCTTCACAATAACATGTATAGCTGCATTCATCAGAATAACACTTTTTTTAAATGCCTGTTTCCATATCATCCATGGCGTCGTAAGGATAACCTATATAAGGGTCAGAATAACACATAGGCTTTATCCCTTTAATGTGTCCCCGTGGCAATTGGGAAAGAAAACTTTCAGCTTCAGCTAGTGTATATAAATTTTCTCATGTCAAGAGTATGTTGGAAACGTTTAGCCCCATTCCCACAGACGTGGCGACATTGGAATAACATTGGGAACGGAGACGACAGTCGTCCAACCATAATTAACGGTGACGTTATACTTTAAGGACGTCTTCAAAATAAAAGGTCGATTGTAATTAGTGGTGTGACTGACAGGTATTTCCTGACGTCCCGAGCGGGCGGCGCCCTGTCCCGAGGCGCCACCCCGCCCGGCACGAGACTGTCGGCCGCGGGGAGCGCGACACTCGGCTCACTGCGGCTTCTCCTACAATACACCGTTGACCACGTCTTCCCTGTTCAGCACTATCAGAAACTAGAGGAGCTGTTTCTAAGAAGTGTTCGGCAGAAGGTAATTTCAATTTTGAAACTGTTTGTGTGTAAATGGGTCCCACCAAGATCTTACGGTCCCAAGTCAACCTCACGAGGCTCTGACAAACATAAAATTTCGCGATAAGCGGTAATAGGCTCTCCTTCAATTTTAACGTGAGGCCAACGAAGTCGCCGCTGTCTAATTCTTCGAGCATACATGCATGATGATTATATATAAATCTACGTAAAACTGTTAAGTGTTCTTCTTCTGCCGAAGTTATTCAGCTGGAGCCAAAATGTGTCCTCTGACATCACCTAGCGACTGTAGTAACTTCCGAGACTACTTAACACGTGCCCTTCGAAGCACAAACTTACAATTGAATGCTAGTTTTAATTAACCATCCTCGGTTCAGCACTTAACCTTGTTTGTAACAACAATATATGAGGAACTATTTAAATTTCTAAAAGAAACCTATTTCCTCGCCCAAACTATGAATCATTAAAAAAAAGAAATGAGTTTTTATAACATTACATTGAATACTTCATAATAGTATTGTAGAAATGTAGGCAATGTTTCACCTTTCATCAGAGTATTTTTATGAGGATAGTGGACTTAATAAGAGCGGCTCGTGATCTAGTGGTAACCGACAATGTTAACACATTGCACAGGTTAAGCAACATGTAGTCAGGCTGGTCGTAGGATGGGTGACCATTGCTTAAGACACAGACCCCTCCGTGCCTCGGAGAGCACGTTAAGCCGTCGGTCCCGGTTGTCATACGAACATCTATGGCAGCTGGTAGTTGGAGCCCTAAATAAAAAATCCGACCGGTCTAACTACAGAACTTCGATATCGCCCATGGGTTGTGGAGGTCAGATGGCAGTCGCTTCACGGTAAATATCTTAGTTCAGCCGAATCGCGGTTAGACTGGAAAGCCGACTTCAACTGAGTTGGGAAAAGGCTCGGTGAATGATGAGTGGACTTAATAAGAGGACCATATTGGTTATATATAAAGGCATCCTGATGTCACACACACAACCATGCTTTTACCGCTGAAGGGTTAGACTGCTTCGGTGGCGTGGTCGGTAGTGCATCCGCTTTCGACGCCGGAGTCTCGGGTTCGATTCCCGGTCGGGACCAACTTTGTGTGATGACACACGTTTGTACCGAAGTCTGGGTGTTTCCTATGTATAATATGTATGTATTTACAAAAAAAATGTATATAAGTATTTATACCAGTTTATCTAGTACGCATATCACAAGCTCTGCTTAGTTTGAGACTAGATGGCGTTGTGTGAATTGTCCTAACATATTTATTATTTATTTATTATTAGATTAGATTAGATTAGATTAGATTAGAATAATCTTTATTGTACACCAATAAGAAATTACAGAAAAAAAAAAAATATCCGATGTACAAAGGGCGGCCTTATCGCTAAAGAGCAATGTCTTACAGGCAACCTTAGGATGGACATTTATTGAAATAGAAAAGTTTTAAGGTGGGTAAATATTATTGGTGTCGAAATATAGAAACAAATACAAAGTAACAGATACACATGAACAGGATAATAGAAGAGAGATAATAGAAGAGATTATTATTTATTTATTCGTTTGTTGAATCCTAATGTCACAACTACTAATAATGTCCGTCAGTGTTAATGTTATATTTCTATTTTTGTAGCCAATCACAGCTTCTGCAGTGTACATACTCGGCGAGATAGTACCGAGCAAGACGGACGCGGCGCAACCCCTCGTGAGGCTCTTCACCCACCATGATCTCATCGTGCCCATCGTCAAGGAGCTCGCCGACGCCGAGATATCGGCACTCACGTAAGTACTTAGTAGTACCATAGATAATAGATTACTATACAAAAGCGTGGTCACTGAGTAGAAAGAATTTCGGTCATTGACCCGTCATTTACTAATTCTGTCACTCGCGCACAATTTATCTTTCTTGGCGCTGCCCTTGTAAGCGAGATAAAAAGATGATGCTCAGCGACCGCGCTATACTTAGTACAAAGAAACCATCCTGTACAAATAAATGGGGCCTTATGGCATTTTACTTAGGCCGTTATGTAGGACACATTACGGCTTAAGGAAACTAAAAACAACTGGGCAAAAATATTAAAACCTTCGATAGAATAATATTATTATACGGGTTGATTGATTAAATTATAATTTGACAGTGACGCAACGACAATATTCCGCGGCAACACACTAGTATCTAAGATGATGGACGAGGCGATGCGACTGAGCGGAGCGTCCTACCTGCGCTCGGTCCTGCGGCCGACACTCGCGGCCGTGCTGGCGGAGAGGAAACCCTGCGAGATAGACCCGGCCAGGGTCAAACCTTCGGCGGCTATCACTTCCAATCTCGCCAACCTGAAGGACTACGTTGAAAGGGTTAGTTGGCCCTTATTTTTTTATTGTTATCATATAGTTTGTAGCTAGTCTAGTGTGAAGTGTCTCTTATCGTCTAAAAAGGGTGTCATGTTGGCTAAATGCACATTTCGGTTGCTTAACTTCCTGTCTCCTTTACTAATCAATGACAGGATATATGATAATGATTATAGAAAGTACTTATAAAAACAAATTTATCATGACTCCTGTAATCTTTAGGCATCTAGTACATATTTTTGTTTGATATTGTTGGAGTTTACTCCTTAAGAATCGATTTTCATATATAAGGCGCCCGGTATGAGAAAAATCCGAGGGGTAAAACCTACTAACAAGTAACGAAAATCGTGTCACGTTTTTGGTGCGCACCTCTAGTGCGCAACTTTCTAATTTGTTATGGTTAGATACTCGTACTTAAGTAGTAAACTCCAGTCGTGCGTCGGAGCTGACACACACACTTTTTTTGTTATTTAGTTACTGACTATGCACCGATTAATTATCAGAGAGAGATAATACTTTAATTCTTACCGGAAATCTTACTGACAAGTACAATCGTCGGTCGGTCCTATAGGTAATATCTATCCCATATATATTGAAATAAAAGGTCATTGACTCTCTCTTGAGTCACTGCTGCACTGAGGTTGATTGCGGGGTGGGGCAGGCGAGCGTTCATTTTGTATTGGTTTCGGTGTCAATGACCTTTTATTTCAATCTATTTGGGATAGAGAAAGTTAGCACGCTCTTAGTGTAGCTGCAGCATATCGTAAGTAACGTAAAATATGCCGTGTTCGGGGAACGGTTTTTTCGAGCCCAGCCTAGCCGTGGCAAGTGCGCTCCCCGAACATAGGGCAAACGTCACCGGACTATGTGAAAAACAAGTATGCCTTTTTACTATGTAGTAAAATGAATAAACATGTTGTTGTTTCACGTTGATATAATGTTAAAAAAGATCAAACAAATAATTTCTTACTCGCTCTTCTCCTTTGGAAACTGTCTTGCAAACATGGCGGTTGATTAAAGTGTTCGTGTGGGCCTTCGCGATATAACTAAGATTAATGTTTATTTTTTAAAAACGTTGGTATGTCTGTTTATAGGTATTCGGCGCGATAACGTCGTCGTACGGGACATGTCCTGCAGCGATGTGCCGACTGTTCGACGCACTACGTCAGTGCGCGGCGCGACACTTCCCGCGGAACGCAGAGGTTCGATACTCGGTCGTGTCCGGATTTATCTTCCTGAGGTTCTTCGCGCCCGCTATACTCGGACCGAGACTGTTTGATCTCACTACTGAACAGATTGTAAGTATACAAACCTACATGCACACATCATCAGGTGTAATAGGGGACTAGTCTAAACCTTTTTAAACGTCAATGTTCAGTTGCATCGAGATATTAAAGACCCCCAAGCCAACCTCACGTGCAAGGACACCTGCCGATTCAAGCTCTGGTAGACATGAAAGTTCCAATTGGCAGCAATAGACTAATAACTAATAAAACGTGCGACCAATTTAATGACTGGTCAAACAAGGATACACTGTTAATGGTACAACCCTATTATACTTTTAAATCCAAATCTTAGTGTCAGTGACTAAAGTCCAGACACTGAAAAAAGTAGTCGATTCTGACTAGTGAACAGAAAAAACATACAAGCATAATTTCAAACAAAATTTCTAAATGAAACGGTCCCTCGATATATTTTGTTTTCTATGAACAACGATTACTATTTCGAAGTAAAAGTTGATTTAACTGTCAATGTAAGTCTCTGATGGGCTAGCAACACAATGCAACTATCGCATTATAGGCGAAATGACAGGCCGGCTACAAGAACCAAACTACACACCTTCGCGGCAAGATTTGCCTAGCAACAGCTACATCTGCGTTGGGTCATTTTCGAGCGCGAAAAATGTTTCTATGGTTTTTCCGTTCACAGCTTCCAACACTGTTTCTGGTGGTTATAAACACAAAGAGAAATCGTAATACTTTATTTCTCACATATTGTTAATTTTGTACCCAGGACCCCCAAACAAACCGAACTCTGACCCTTATCTCAAAGACGATCCAGTCGCTAGGCAACTTGGTGAGCGCTCGCTCGGCGCAGCAAGTGTGCAAGGAGGAGTACATGGCTGAACTGTACCGCAGTTTCTGCACGCCAAGACATGTAAGTTAACTATCTATAACTACAGAACTTCGATATCGCCAATTTGTTGTTCCAAAAAAATATTGAAGTTCAGACGCATTGCAGTAAATGATAAAAGAAAGTTATGGTTATATTAAATTGATTGAGTGAGATTAATTCAAAGTTACAAATAATATGGGCAACTAGTCATACAATATGTTACAAGAACGTTTTTAATAGTTATAATTAAAAAACAATACCCACTATCAAATCGCCTGTAGGCCGTCCGCAGATATCGGCCTTTATTTTATAGTTAACTTCAAACTTATCAACAAACGCGGCCTGCAGGCGATCTTTTACTGTGTGGGTCCCTTAAGTGATTTACAATCCTAAGAAAGTAAAAGACGAGAATCTCACAAACTCATAAACATCGCATTCCAGGTGCAATCAATAAAGCAGTTCCTTGAAATAATCTCCACAAGCACGGACACACAGAACAACAATATACTAGAAACGCCTGTACTGCTGAAAGAAGGGTCAGTATCATTGGTTTTACCTCTATATAATGTTAAATTTAGTTCATGAATAAAAAAATAACTATTTTCAATATGTTCATGCGTACTTGGAATAGATACGGGTGAGTACATAATAGGTATAGTTTTATAATCTTAACAGTATAAAGGCTCAGGTTGTTAAAAAAATTATATCGATCGAAAAACAACGAATAATTTAATATTTACCAGATATTAAATAAAAATATTTGTAATTTTTTTTTTCGTGATATTCGTACTTAAATATTGGTTTATGGAGTCTCATCTTATGATGGGAAAAGTTAATGTCAAAAATATAAATGTCAATCTAGAAACTTATGTTCGGGGAGCAAGCAGCAGGTAATGCCATAGCATTCAATCAAAATATTACCTAACGGCACGCTTTGGTGCGGTGGTGCGCCAAATGGCGTTTATTTATGAATAAACGCCATTTGGCGCACCACCGCACCATAGCGTGCCGTTAGGTAATATTTTGATTAACTGAACAATACTTAAAACAAAAAAAGACACAATATGCATTATGTATATACTTTTATGTATTACATGATAGTACCTATCGTTTTGTGCGCCTAAATAAAGACAAAATATATATCATGACAGGACAATGATTAAGCGTTCAGAGGGAGGTCGAACGGGCGCGGGCTCGCCGCGTCGCCGCTGGACTCGGGCCGCCAACGCGTACGCGAAGAGAAGACACTTTCGACTTACCAGGTATGTGGACCTCTATTTTAAATAACATTGCAAAAATGAATAAAAATTTGTGGTCTTTTTATAATTTCAAAATTAACACTTTTTCACTAAATGCATATAAAATCAATTTTCAAAAATAAACAATCGAATTCTTATCAAGTTCTATTTTTAGCCGTTTCAATCCTAAAAGAAAAGTTTGTGTCAAATATATAATGTCAATATAGAATCCTACCTATGTTCGGGGAGCTCGCATCGGGCGAATGCTATGAACACCATTTCGCGTTCAACCCCGTTACTATATCAACCCGCGTGCATGCCGCCCGCGTGACACGAAACACATATCTTCTTCTCTTTTTTATGGCCTCTGCTTGTAGCAATTTGCCAATGTCCAGTCTTCGTAAATCAAGTATATAAATCAACAAATAAAAACGTAAAAAAATGAAAAATGTGAATGTGATGTGAAAATGGCGGATGATCTATCGAAACACATATCAATATTGAATGAAATTTGACATTGACGCACTCAAATGACACTTATGACAGGAAAAGTGCCATTAGAAACAAACACCACTGGTACTTTCATATTTACAATGTGTTTGTGTGACTTCCAGTGGCGAATTGACCTGGTCCCGTTGTGGTGCTAAGACCCCGGCCCATCGGCTGCCGTTGTCGGGAGTGTTGGCCGTCGCCGCGGTGGACTGCCCTCCCGCCGGCGCGCCGCTCGGGGCTAACAATATCTTCCAGATTGGTAAGTTTGTTAACAAACCAGGTACCCCGCGATTAATATTGCACATCGACCTTTGGAAAGAGACAATCGGCTAATTTCGGCTTCGTAGAGCGTTATCTCTGTCGCATACTACATATACGTGACGTTTTGTCAGACATAAAGTGAACAAGTTTTTTTATCTTACCCGAACACTTATAGAAAAATTGGTGTATTTTATACAAAGAATAAAAATAATTATTAAAAGAAGCAAATCATAATTGTTTTAACAGCTCCTAATAGATACCGGACTGTTTGTATTTGTGCGACAGAGATAACGCTCTACGAAGCCGAAATTAGCCGATTGTCTCTTTCCAAAGGTCGATGTGCAATATTTATCGCCTACTGTATTTTCTTTCGACTTGATTTAATAGGCAAATAATATAATTTTTATTTTTGAATTTGAAAGCAACGTACTAAGTGCTCGTAATGTGATAGTAACGTGCATGTTTGTGTGCAGTGCACCGCGAGCGCGTGGTGTTCGTGCAGGCCGGCAACTGCGTGGAGCGCGCCGAGTGGGTGCGCCTGCTGGCCGCGCTGTGTCGCCACACGCCCGCGCCGCCGCACCACGGCTACTACGCGCACACGCACTGGACATGGTAACTAGACCTGCATACTTCTACTACTAACTGCTGCACTGACTGCTTCGGTGGCATAGTCGGTAGTGCATCTGCTTTCGACGCCGGAGTCTCGGGTTCGATTCCCGGTCGGGACAAACTTTGTGTGAAGATATAGTGAAGATATATGTGTGAAGATACGTTTGTGCCGAAGTCTGGGTGTTTCCTATGTATAATATGTATGTATATACAAAAAAAAATGTATATAAGTATTTATATCAGTTTATCTAGTACTCATATCACAAGCTCTGCTTAGTTTGAGACTAGATGGCGTTGTGTGAATTGTCCTAACATATTTATTTATTTTATAACTAACTCTACTCACCGCGCACTTTGAAAAATGTTTATAAGAAAAAGTCCAGATACAAAATATACTGTGCTCTCTATTTTAACGTTACTATGAAAATTTTACTGACTAGCTCAAGATATGGACGATGTAGTATTGATTGTGTGTCATGTGTATTATAGTTGTGGTCGTGTGGAGGCGGATGCGGAGGGGTGCGGAGGCGGCGGGCGCGGGGACGTGGCGGAGAGCGGCGCCGCTACCAGCGTGACGCACGCGCCCGCCGCCCTGGCGCTGCGCCTGGACCCGCCGCGCGACCTGCAGCGCCTGCACGCGCTGCTGGTGGCGCACGCGCCCGCGCTGGACGAGCGCCTGCACCGCGCGCCGCCGCCGCCCGCACCCGAGGCCGCCACGCTGCGCGACCTGCAGGAGGCCATGTTCGACCTGGAGCACCGCCACCGCGTCTACCGTCGCCTGCTGGCGCGCGAGACGCGCTACGGCAGCAAGCAGGCGCCCATTGGCGACGACAACTACCTGCAGATCGCGGGCGCCGCCAGCGCCGTCGACTCGGGCTCCTTCCTGTGGCGTGCCTGGCGGCCCGAGCCCCCGGAGCCGGCGCCGCCGCACGCCTCGCTCGACCTCGCCTCCAGCACCGAGTCGCTGCGACTGGCGCGCCACGCTGACGAGCGCTCCTCGGGCAAGTCCAGCAGGTCGACCGGCAGCGGCTACCTCACCATGTCCTGCGTCCGGCCCGAGCCCGGTGACGACAGCGACGCGTCCGCCGGCCGGCCCGCACGCCCGCCCAAGCCCGCACGCCTGTCGCCCGCGCCAGCTGACTACGTGCACGTGGAGCCGCGCCCGCCCGAGCGTCGCGGCCGTGCGCACCCGCCCGTCTCCGTGTCGCATGACTCGGACCTGGCGCACCGCTGCCGTGAGTACGAGCTCATGACCGACTTCATGAGCCACGCACGCGCCGATCCGCCGCCCGCCGTCCCGCCGCGGGGTCACTCAGCGCGCGTGCCCCTCTCGCCAGCGCCCGACGCCGTCTGCAAGATGGACACCATCTCTACCGACGACAGCCTCCTTGACGAGCTGCAGCGGGACGCCTACTGCGTGCTGAAGGTGTGCGAGGATGAGCCCCCCGTCGCCGAGGCGTGGGTCTTGCGGCCTGACGAGCCATGCGGGACAGTGCAGCCGGACGAGGAGCCCTTCTCGCGGTCGTGTGCGCAGCGCAAGTCCAATCCGACCCGGAGTCAGACGGGCGCGACGCGTCTCCTGAAAACGTCCAGCTCCACGTCGAACGTGCACGACGCCGGCGCGTCGGTGTCTCGGCCCCTCGCCGAGCGTCTCACGCCCTTCTTCCTCAAGAGGAAGTCGAAGGCGCCCGAGGAGAGCACGACGCGGAGTGCACGCCGCGAGGACAACCTCATCGGACGCCTCACCCCGCGGTTCGGGCAGTCGCGACTGTACGGGCGCGGCCAGTCGCTGGAGCTGGCGCCCGCCGAGGACCGGACGAGGCGCATCGAGCGCTCGGCCACCACGGTGAACATCCCGTCGCGGCCCACGAACCTCGTCGCCAACCTCAAGTTCCTCAGCCTGCACCGCTACGGGCCGCAGGCGGCGCCCCTGCCCGCCGGCCCCGAGGCGCCGGGCGCGGTCGGGGGCGCGGAGCCGGGCGCGGCAGCTAGCGAGGTGGAGGCGTGGCGCCGAGCGCGCGCACCCTCGCTGCTCGCCGCCGCCACCACCGACATACGCCTCTAGTGGGGTGGGGACTCTATACTGTGACACTGTATTTATTTCATATCATATTTTTCGAGATCCTTTTCGTCGACCTGATGTGTGTGCCTCCTTAAAATAGTAGTATATTTGTGGAAGAAAATTGTTATTTTAAGTATATTATTATATAGTGTTAGATGCGTAAATACTCAGAAGGTGCCAAGTGTTGTGCGAGTCTATTGTGTTGACTTCGGGCGAACTCTCATTCCTGTAGCACGATAATATTGTAAAGCTGTAAGCGTTGACGCGACTCTATTGTTTTGTATGATCCGTGTCCTGTGTAACTTGAACCTAGGTGATCCCTTGTAATTTATTTATTTATACATAGCATAATTATATTATTTAAGCAGTGTATGGAGAATCTCAAATAACAAATCCACTGTTATTCATAGACAAAGATTTCTTTTAGGTTTTAATGCGAAATT
The DNA here is from genome assembly GCA_963556515.1 of Nudaria mundana. Lineage (NCBI taxonomy): Eukaryota > Metazoa > Arthropoda > Insecta > Lepidoptera > Erebidae > Nudaria > Nudaria mundana. Next base: position 8,528,810 of record OY748289.1, on the reverse strand, counting down.
TATTTTTCAATTTCAATGCTCATTGTTCAGGTTAGCGAACTTATTTAAATAACTCATTTAGAACGCCATTTAAAATATTACACTATTCTCAGTACACCGCCTAAATATTATGTATGGTCCTAATGATGCATATGCTAATGAGCATGTGTTATTATCATGCAATCTAATACAAATTTAATGATTGTGTGAATACATTCTGTATAGTTTGTCAAACAAAATGTATGTACTGGTTCTAAAATATTGTTTGTCTATTCAATGATGCACAGTAAAAGCCAGCATACACCGACGGATGGTAGGGCAGGATAACTTGACTGAATTGATGTAAATTTTTATTCTACTTATATTATTGATGATGGAAAAAACTAAAATAGGTATCTTTCCCTACTCTCCGCTGATGTATGCTGGCTATAAATGTACTTAACTTTACCATATTTTCGATATTATATTGATCACTTGTCTTCTACTAATAAAAGACTTTTTTTTGTAACCTTTTTTTAAATATTATGTCAAATTATGTCTACGGCCTTCAGATATGAACACCATTTTACTTAACTGTGATTCACTATACAAACTCAGCTCATACTGTATCGGTTATATTAATATTGTAATTTTTAATAATATATTATATAGTTTGTACATATAACTTTAGTCAATTATATAAAAAAAATAATCAAGAACTGTATGAAATATTCACACTGGAAGTTATTAGTTTTTATTGTTAATTTTTTTATAAACATAAATTGCCTGAATTTCACCTGTTGTTATACTACTGAGCTCTATTTAATGTTATTTGTTCTCAATTTTTGATATAAACAATAATTATTGTATAATTGTATTTGTGGTTTATTATTGTTATTTTTAAGGTTGTGTATTGTATGTGATTGATGTGTCCATGTAATATGTATAATGCCATAATGAGAATTTGAAAGTAACTATACACTATATTAGTGAAGTTACAATTCAGAAGGATACATTTTGTAATCGCTGCCGCTGTTTAAACATACTCCGCTACTCGCGACTATGTCTTATGAAAATTAGATTTGGTCGACATATTATCACCTTGAATTTAAATATATTGGACTATGGACAGTACTTTTGGTCAAATTATATACTGTAATCTATGCACATTATTTTTGTTTTAGTGCACATAAAAATAATTTGTATTTGGAGCTCTAAATAAAAGCCCCAGTAATATGTACGCAAAGACTGTGTAGAATAGTGTGCAAATAGATTTTATTTTGCTCTATTTTTTTAAACACTTACTAACATATACCTTAGTAGTATAACGGCAGTATTTTTTAATATTTAACTCAGTTGGTATTTTATGTGCGTTATTGCCTCTTGTAGAAAGAAATAATTTAAATTGTAAGAAAATACACAATGTACAAATTAATACAACATGAAAATATATTATGTTATTTATTTCAACTTATTTTCATTTTGTTAATTACACCTCATATCATACAATGCTGCTGATGAAAATAAAGAATATCATATGACAAAAAAATGTCAACTAACTTCGCCCACTAAACTTAAAACAGAGGGGTCACACTGCATCCTAGGCGCGCATGGGTCCTGCCTGGCCCTCGGGGAACTCGGGCCTCGACTGAGGGGGCTCTTCAGCGCATGCCTCGAAAGGGGACAGTTTCCCAAATTGTGGAGGACTGGGAAAGGTCCTGATTCGTAATCCGGGGCGGCCGGTGGACTCACCGTTCGGCTACCGGCTGATCAGGCATCTGTTTTTTTAATGAAACTTCGTCAGATGAAAGCTTTGTGAATACGTAATGTAATGCATTAGAAACAGGCTGCCAGTAAAATAATAGCCGCAAATATCAAAATTATCTGTAAATAAGTGCAATAATTTTATGTCCAAGATATGTTTTTACCTAAAAGACACTTAAAATCTGAATAGTACAGCATCATTACCAAAGTGTGGATAACCACGTGAGTAAAAAAAAAAGATAGGTATAATTGGAACGATGTCAAAATCATCATATAGGTATCGCATATATCAGCTGATCTTGTTGAAGGGATATTTCATTGATAGGTAAAGTCGATGAAAAAAATAATACATAGTATATATACCTACCTATTTATTTTCTCTTATTCATTTAAACACACTTCAACACAACACATGTCATACGTTACGTGTTGCATAGCTTTGGAGGGGGTGAAGGAGATGCACGAGGCAAATAATGCGGGTAGTGTACAAGGAAAGAAATACCCTATCACTACATACTTCACAGGCGAACTGCTTGAATGCCTTTGTTGCCCGTGTTACTACCAATCTTACTACTAGTAGTAACACCGGTAATTGAATTACCCTACTTCTACTAAAGTTGAAAGTTGTTAGAACAGTAATAAAAAATTGCCAGTGTTACAACCTTTTACTTTTAATTAGAAAAACAAAAAGAAACAAATGAACATCGCGAAACATAAACAAAAGAAAATCGGGAAAACAAAAGAAATTAAAAGAATTGCCAGTACCAAATGAATGAAAAATTGCCAGTATAAACAAAATATTCTTACGTTTGGTCTTGTGGACGTTAAAAAAGGTTAGAAATTAAGAAGAGTGAAGAACCAACATGAAACCTTTTTTGTTAAAATAGAAATTCGCTATATTTTGTTTTTTTTTTTGTAAAAAGCTTGTAACACTGGCAATTTTTCATTCATTTGGTACTGGAAATTCTTTTGTTGAATTTCTTTTGTTTTCCCGATTGTCTTTTGGTTTCCCGATTTTGTTTATGTTTCGCGATGTTCATTTGTTTCTTTTTGTTTTTCTAATTAAAAGTAAAAGGTTGTAACACTGGCAATTTTTTATTACTGTTCTAACAACTTTCAACTTTAGTAGAAGTAGGGTAATTCAATTACCAGTGTTACTACTAGTAGTAAGATTGGTAGTAACACGGGCAACAAAGGCTTGAATGGTATAAGATTTGTCAAAGAAACGGGCACTGGTATTTTGACCTATAAAGGGCCCCATATACGGTATCACTCATCGTTACGATCCGTCGCTTCAGACCGATCGAAACGACGGATCTGTAATGTATGTTACGATCGTTAACGATTTACTTGATCGCAGACGGCATCGGAGATCGCAACAAAAACCCATGCAATCATGAATATCGTAACGATACGAACGAGCGTTTCTGTATTTTAGGTTATACTAGTTTCAATAATTTTAGGTACGTAGGTTCCGTCATTCTCATATAGTTGTGCCAATCTTTTGGGTGGAACCTTAATTCATTTAAAATATTTACATAATGTCAACACGCACACAAGGAGCGCGTTTTGAATGACGCTATACCCCGCGGGCCACTTTTCCTATATATTACCTTACTCTATGGGCCCACTACTTACTACGAATGGGCGCTTTCACACTGCCACGATATCGTGCATTTTATCGTGGCGATATCGTGATGATATCGTGACGATATCGCCACGATATCGTGACTACACAAGGAGTCACTGTGATTTCACCTGTGATTAATCACAGCATATGAGCATATGATTCATCACTGTTTGCATCTGTTATCTCGCTCAATTTATTGTACCTAGTCTACTAATATTTTACATATTTAAACTGCAACATAGAAACCTGTAGGGGGGATAATTCATGTGGTATTACCAGGATATAGCCCCCCAGACCTACTCATAGAACCTAGATATGTAGGGGAACATAGAAACACGTCCAACTGTCACCGGTAATATCATAGTTTTTGGGAAGTGGGATTTTTTTTTTATAGGCAGAGATGGAGTTTTGTTACTTGAGGGGTTCAAGGAGAGTCCGAAAAAGTAGTCACAATTGACCTGAGATGCCTACTTTCCGAGATATCAGGTACTGGGAATTTTGAGTATTTTTATGGGATGGGAAGTCCCGGTTATGGGAAATGAGCGGCAACACTACAGATCAGTCGTTTCGATCGGTCTGAAGCGACGGATCGTAACGATGAATAGTACCGTATATGGGGCCCTTAATTCTTATGATTAGGTACCTCAAAGACCTTAAATGCCTGTTATATAGTATGTAATTAAATCGTGCTTTAAGATATTGAGGAGTAAAGGGGATTAAACTGAACAATTAAATATTCCACCAAAAAGTGACACCAAAACGAGTATGTATTGATTGCTTTGTAGAAGAAATAGTAATTTATGTTCAAAATTTTATGCTAATGCAAAGTTAGCTTAAGGTTAAACGTAAATTCAATAAAATTTATTCTATGATTGACTCGAACCAGGGACAGGGACTTGAAGCAGGACAAACGGTCTTGAACCAAGCCATAAAATAAAAAAAACATAGAAACATGAACATGGCCGATGGCGTTTTCCGAATTGTTTGTCAGTTTTTCGTCGGTGTTCGTGTCGTGTTTATACATCTGTTTACTGTTTCTGAATATTTCTAGACTATTATTCGGATAACTTATAAATTAGTGTGAAGAATTTATAATCAATACGTAAAATGGCTGATTCCGTGCATATGTCTCTTGGTAACTAGAAAATAGTTTCTTCCGCGGCATGTTAATTTTCTATTTTTGGATGATGATTCCTTACTATGCTGTATTGCTATACTATTTTTTTGCTAGCGTTTAGTTTAAGATTGTTTTTCTTTTATAAATCGTTTTATAGATAACATGTAAATCCATTAAAAAACCATGAACACTGATCATACGTTTTGACCGCGAAGAAAGATTGTCATCAAGTTTGTTAATTTTCAGATGAGATAATTAAAAAAAATCGTGCAAGCCGGTCTCGTGGACGTGGAGGAGGTAGTACCCGTGGACGTGGTGGAGGGAATTTACGCGGTCGAAGCGGAGGCAGAGGTGGTAATCGAGGCCGTGGCCGTGGTGGTCAGTCCCAGTCGAGAGCGGGCACTCCTGGCCTTGACCGATCCCGTTCGCGCTCACGGCGACGTTCACAGTCGCGCTCTCGCTCGCAGTCACAGAACCGGTCACGTTCACAACAACGCCGCCCGAACTCAAGAGCTAGATCAGCTTCAAGGTCTCGTTCACTTCTTAGAGGCATTACTCCTAAAGGCAGAGCTGGCTTAGAGAATGTATCGCAGATGCCTGCACTTGTGAGACAAGGTGGCCGAATAAACAGAGGTGGAAGAATAAACAGAGGTAATATTACAGTTATTGCGGTCTATAGCAATTTTTCTTTTAAATCCTAAATATAAAATGTAATGTAAATGACATTCGGGGTGCGTGAATGCTACACCCTGTTAAATGTATTGATTTTTCAGCACATGCATTCGCGCGCCTCATAGTGTTGTTTCTGAATACGGGTGTGAGTAATGTTAATTTAACATTTTCACTCAGGTATACAATATTGTCATCAAATACTCCTTTTTAATTTTTAATAAGAAATTTTTAATTTTTTTATAACATTTACTCCTCATTTTGTGTACTTACATGTACTGCATAACATTTTTAGCTGACTGAAATAAAAAAATTTGAACTAAAATATTTATTATGGTCTAAAGGTAGGGCAGGTTTCCATTAATGCCATAGCTACCAAACCTAAATTATCTTTACTAAAAACACCAAAGTTTCTCAATTGCTTCCAACAGTAGACAGGTAAGAATTATATGTAATTATGTCAGGGGGCTCGGGGTCTAGTGGTAACCGTCAATGTTAACACATTGCAAAGGTTAAGCAACATCTAGTCAGGCCGGTCTTAAAAAATCTTTTTTCTCTCAACCGTTTAGTATAAGTTACTTGTTTTTCACAGGTGGAATGTATACCCGTCTCCAGCGTTCAAATTCAAACATGGATCTTCAAGGTGGAATCCACAGCCGCCTCGGTGTGAATACTCACAGAGGAATGAACAATCTTCACAGGCCATTAGCAGTTGCAAAAAGAGGAATATCTAAACGTGGAAGAGGTTTGTCAACTACCAACCGATATAGTGCAGTGGGTTTAAGATCTGATCAGATTTTAATGGAACAACGTCAAAATATGTTATTACGGAATAACATGATCAAGTCCCAGACATTTACAAGGTCAAGGAACAATTCTTTCGGCTCTGCTTCTCAGTTGACAGTCAGTGTGGCAAATGATTTTATAAAGAGACGCCGCAACAGTGTTGGTAGTGGGGGTTATTTGAACAAGCAGACCTTGGCTCAATTGAATAATCAATATGGAGGATACAATACTCGAAGAGGCCCTGGTAGTGTTAAATCTGTAGGTTCTAACAGATCTAATAGGTCAAATCAGTCTAATGCCAGCAGAAGATCTACTCGATCAAGAGGCAGGGGTCGCGGTGGAAATCGTGGAGTTGGACGTAATTTTGTCAATAAACAAGTACTTAATGCTAAGCTTCAGAAAGAAATAGCTGTTATACAAGGTAAAACTTATGGAGTCACTCATATCACTGGCGAAAGTCCCCCTGGAGTTAATCTCACTCTTGTACCTACCGTTACTACTCAGTCACTACATCAAAGATTTGCTAGCACTTAAGTATTTGTTGATGATTTTCTTTATAATATGGATATTTAAAGAAGTGACAACTATCTATGCTGAACACTGAACAGTGATTGTAAAAGTGAGTGTATAAAATTATGACCAAAAAAGTTGCATAGTGCAGTACAAAAAATCATTTTTGGCATAATAAAGTAGTTAGTGAAAATGGTTAAATGACATGTGGAAGTGTCGCTACTGGTACACTAATGCCAATGTCTTCAATGTGTATACTATAATCAACTCCTCTATTTTTCCTCTGGCTGACATAAAATACTATTGTTCTTCTATCATACTATCGTTCACTAACCTTAATACTAGTGACAGAACGCAGAGTTGTAACTTATACTTATCGGCAAAGTTTATGTAATATAGCAGGCCACTTATTAGATCCATTGCAATGGTTCTAGCATTAAGTCAAAATATAAAGTACATTGTATTGCTATTCACTAATTAGAAAGAACATTACATGTTTGTGTAATGGTAAACAAACCACGACATCTCCAGGACACATATTTTCCGTTCTCGCGCAGCATAAACCTACAGAATTGTTGCGACGTAGCGCCAGTCGTCTCAAATGCCGCGTCTAAATTTGGACACATTTTAATATATATTTTGTATCGATAAACAGTTCTTGTCTGTGATATGAGATATTACGGTGAAATCGCAATATGCAGCTATTGGTGTCATACAAGATATTCAGTTTGTATAACAATAAGAACTTATCGTTGACATATTTTGTATTAAGGTTTTGTTGTAACAAACACATTTTTATATTTATACCTAATACCGGGTTTTGTTTGACTCAATTGTTTGTTTTTTAAGTTGCTAATACTGATTCTAGGTCTATGAAGATATTTTTGTTACGTTTAGGTTAAGAGTCATAAAATAAAATAATAGAATTACATAATAAATTATTATTTTGAAACTTAACACATTTACAATGGAACACATGATACCTAATTCTATTTCACACACAGTAGTTACTGCCGATGAGCGGGAATATTTGATTTGCCGTTGTTGGCGAGGTCTCCCCTTAGAACCCTACATTTTAGGTGGGACCCCTTTATACTTTTTTAACATAAGTGTACTACACCAAGTGTTCTTTTATAAACTTTTTACATTTTATACATCTTTGGCATCATTATCAGTGAGTCTGTAACTGTAAGAGAAAAAAATGTTGAATTAAAATTTTAATGAAAAAAAACCAGACTAAACTACCGGATTGGGCCCAAATAATTGTCGAAAAGGGAAAAATGTAAAACCGGTCAAGTGCGAATCGGACTTGCGCACAAGGGGTTCCGTACCAAAAGGGGAAAAAATCACGTTTGTTGTATGGGAGTCTCCTTAAATATTTATTATATTCTGTATTTAGGTATTTGTGCAGAGGCAGCAGAAATACATCATCTGTGAAAATTTCAACTTTCTATCACAGTTCATGACAGCCCAAGACACTCACGAACGGACAGCAAAGTCTCAGTAAAAGGGTTCCCTTTTTTCCCTTTGGGTATGGAACCCAAAAAAAACCAGTCTAAATCGGTTCACCAATTTGCAAGTTATGAGGTATTAAACATAAAAAAAGTCAAATTGAGAACCTCCTTTTCTTGGAAGTAGGTTAAAAACAGGGAAATAGCTTTTCAATTCTTAATATGTATGGTTAATGTCAATTACAAAGTATCCACATTCTCACACTACAAAAGGTCTAATAATATTTGGTAAGCTATGGTGTGTTGTTCTATATTTTTAATGCTACAATATGTAACTCAAGCCTGGAAAATAAATAATAATTATGTTTGGACATTCTCTATCGTGGGATCTAGACGACCCTCCCTGAGTCCTGTCCATTACGGGACTTCCAAGAGAAGAGTTAAATATACTCACAATTTTCACCTAGAATGTTTTTCAAGATAAGACCATGAAACAATTTAATATTATCACTGGAATTACTAACTATATCCTCAGAACTAGTTCTTTGAAATGTCCATCCAAGGTGATGGCCACAATGTGGACATGCACAGATCTTCCAACTGTATCCTGGAAACCAAGTATCAGCACTTTGGTCCTGCCAATAATAAAATTCATGTAAAAATAGTATTACACAATTAGTTATTTCATGGAAAATTATTAAAATTTATTAAATTTATAGTAATTTTTGGTAACTAAAAGAGTTGCATATGGCACAAGAATGGTTGGAATGCATCAGGGCAGGAAACACTTTTCATCATCTGCGATGAAAAGAGTTTGTACATCTGTTTTATTCCTTACAGGTCCAATGTTATCACATCTTGCTTTTTCTGCTGTCACTATGTCAAATTTGATGCCAAACGGGTTCATTAAAGTTTGTACTGTGACATTCTGTTGACCAAACAAATTTTGCTTTTCTTCTTTGTGAGCTCCTGGGCTTGGCTTACTGAACAAGTAATGCGAGTCGGCCACGTCAGCGCCACATTTCCGGCACAGAAGGAGTTCTAAAGCAAACATGGATTAGTGAATTTTACAAGACAATTTAACAATGCATATAAATATAACTAACAATATAATGATCTTACCTTGTCCATTTTTATCAGAACTTGAATATTGTTCCGCTAAAGTATAGAAATCGCGTGATACGTAGGAAAGTAATATGAAATGTAAGAGATAAAACATGCCTTTTACGTGGAGCACGGTCCTTCGAGGACCTCAATTTTGAAACCAGATAATCCGTATATATCACCTATTACCAGGGTTAGAAAATGCCTAGGCGTTTAAAGCTAATAGTGTAGTATTCTTTCCACAACACAAAAGAAGCAGTTGTAAAACAAGCGGTATTTGGCAAACAATCTTAGCCATTCAAGGTTTTAGCAATCGAATCGGTGATTTCAATAAATTTTCATTCCAATGAATGAACCTATAAAAACAAACAACATTTTGTGTTGTCAAAATTAAATATCAACAACACAATCATGACAATACATAAATAACGTCAAAACTAATAATTATTTTTTCTGACATGGCAATAACCTTTTCAACTCGCAAGTCTTGAGCTTTGAAATTCCTTTATGATAATCCATATCATTACCAAGCTAGACGACGGGACTTTAGGGGGAAAAGTAGGGACAGTTTTACAAGATTTAGCCCTAATAAAGAACGAGTTTCAGTCAATTGGCGTAGAACTGAACCCGAATAAATGTGAGATTTTTATATCTGAAAACACAGATAAATTAACAACAATCTCCAAATTCAACTGTCTGGCCCCCAACATAAAAGTTTTGGACAAAACTTTTTTACGCCTCCTAGGGTCCCCGATTTTAGAAGATGGCTTTTCCACTTTTATCGAGGAAAAAATTCAAAATTTTGATCAGGTTTGATCAGGTTATTGATAGTCTATGTAATATCAGTATTCATTCAGCTTTCACTATTCTTCGTTTTTGTCTTTTCGTACCCAAATTTACACATGCCCTCCGTTCAGGACAATTTTGGAAAAATGTAGAAATTTTGGGCAGACTTAATACAAAATTCTTTGTGTAAAATTTTAAATGTAAATATTAATGACCGGGCCTGGGTCCAAGCGTCTCTTCCAGTTCGCTTGGGCGGGCTAGGTATTCGTAGAGTCACAGATGTCAGTCTGCCAGCATTTCTGTCGTCGGTCCATAGCACCGAAGAATTAGTCAGGAAAATTTTGTCAAATACACTGATTGATTCCGAGGTGCGATGCAAGACCGATGCCATAAATGCTTGGAGGATGTCTTGCCCCGACACTGACCTGCCCTCACGCCTAGGCTCACAGCGACTGTGGGATTCACCACTCTGTAAATTGAGAATTAATACACTAATTGACACTTCTGTCAATATCTCAGAGCGTGCACGCCTACTAGCTGTTGGAGAATGGGAGTCAGGGTTATGGATCCAGGCGCTCCCATCGCCCAACATCGGTACAATGTTGGACGACACTACCTTCCGCATAGCCACCTGCCTTCGGCTGGGTACACCTTGTATATCCCCGCATCATTGCACCTGTGGAGTAGCCGTCGATAATCTGGGACACCATGGCCTTTCTTGTAGCAAACGCGCAGGTCGTATACCTCGGCACGCTATTCTATACGACATAATTCGTAGGGCTCTTTCCACCGCAGGTCTTCCGGCCGTACGTGAACCAAATGGTTTAGCAAGAAGCGATGGAAAGAGACCGGATGGTATGTCTTTGCTACCGTGGAAGATGGGAAGGCCTTTGGTGTGGGACGCTACATGCGTTGACACCTTAGCACCTTCACACCTTCCAAGCACATCCGGATGTGCCGGCGCTGCTGCTGCATCGGCTGAAGGCTTTAAACGGCGTAAATATGCTAACCTAGCAGGTGATTACATGTTTGAGCCGTTTGGGGTTGAGACACTGGGGTCATGGGGTCCGAGTGCTCGCCGCCTTTATAGAGACATTGCTAAACGCCGATTACTTCTCAGGACCAGAAGGATGGCTATTTTCTGGCCCAAAGAATAAGTATCGCCATCCAACGTGGCAACACAGCCAGCATTCTGGGAACCTTCCCAGTCGGCAATGACGCGGAGGATTTTTTAAACGATATTTTGTAATGTAAATATTTTTAGTCTATAATTATGTTTATTTTGTATACTGTAATTCTTATTGTAAATAAATGTTACCAAGCCAACAAATTAAAAAAAAATAGAAATACCGTCTGTGTCTCTGTGTCTGTCACTGTCAACACTTCCAGAATCCAGAAGTTTGTTTGTGTGGTAGAAAATTGTTTGGGTTTTTGTTTCTTTTATTATAAAATTATATCCATTACCAATTCGGGTCACGCAACTGAAATCGCAACTACACGATAATGCTTCTTCGTATCGCGCTGTCGAGTCAATAACAAAGTGCACATAAAGTACGTCGCACAATAAACAACATGTCTTTTTTCAAGAGCGTAGCATCAGGTTTTACGATCCGTAGTCGAGATGCAATACTCAAAGACGCGCTTATAAAAAACTTATCAGAAAGTGTTAAGGATATTCAATATACTAATCAATTCGAAGAAAATTTTCATAGTGTCTTGGGATCAAATGATTCTACAAATACTTTGTGCATGGCACTTGAGGCTGTATTTCTTCATGGGTTGAAAGATACATTTTTGAAGAAGGCTAAGAATGCCCTTACTGGTGGTGATTCCGAAAACCAACCGCAGCCCAATTTTTGGCCTCTTATACTTGTATTATCACACAGGCAAAACATTGACCAAATATCATCGTTACCTCAAATTAATACTGAAATAGGACAGTGTCGAGCATGGCTGAGAATTGCCTTGAATGAATGTCTGTTATCATCATACATGTCCACCTTATTGAAGAATATATCAGCAATAAAACCATTCTACACTAGAACTGCTTTTGTTTGTGACTCAGATATATTGGAGCTGGCACAGAAGCTTATTGAGGGATTAGAAACATGTGTACAATTTAACTTGCCTATTAATTCTAGTTTGTTGAACAATTGGCCTGAGGAGGTACTGATGTTAGCTGGAGTTTGGGTACCTAAGATTAGGCAGGCACCTATTAGTGCAGCTTTTGATGTTGCAAGTACTATGACAGATGAGGAGCCTAAATTAGCTTCCACACCGACTCATAACATCACAGGCTCTGGTCATTTTTCTCAACTTGCTTTAAATGAAGATGAAGCTTTAGACTTTATCCTGTCAAAAGGCACAAAAGACATATTGAATAAAGACTATGATGGTAAAATAGAAGCAGAACATACTTCTGAACATGAGGCAGAACCAAAAGTAGATGTATTACAATCTGATAATGAGGTTAATGTACAGCCTTCGACCAGTCAAGAACAAGAACCAAGATGTGTGGGGTCACTGTCACCCACTTCAGTTGACTCTGACGAGTGTGTAGCACTGGCAGATGTTGTTGTGACTGGTAACTCCTTGTGCGGCAAGGGATGGTCAGCAGACAATGATGAAATGAATGTATCCATAAATTCAAACTCATCTCATGGTAGTAGTATGATAAAAACTCCAGAACTGAAAAGTTTATCATCTTTAGTGGATAACTCAAACAATTTTGGAGAAACAGTTTCAAATACTCCAAATTTAAGAGATATCATGAAAGATATGATGAAAGATATAGACAAGGAGCTAAAACTGAATTCAGATGAACCTGAAATATGTGATTTGGAAGTGGACGTAGGAACGCCTGAAGATCCTGTGTTACAAAGTTTAGATTTTGAAGTTGTACCAAACAGTATGACAACATCTTTTGCTGCGCCTGAATTACAAAACATGATCACACAGTTGGGTACATTATCAAGAGAACAGGGACTTGATCACCAAAACTATCAATGTAAAGGATGCAGAGAGCTATTAGGGAGTACCATTTCCAAGGCAAGAGTTTGTGCATACACAGGAGAGTACTATTGCTCCAACTGTATGGATCCTAATGTATTTATAATCCCAGCTCGAGTTATACACAATTGGGATTTTAAAAGATATCCAGTATCTAAGAAATCTGCTCTATTTTTATTGGAATTTCAACACCATCCTTGGATTGATATGAAAAAACTTAATCCAAGAATTTACAGTGGAGTGTCAGACATGGCCCAATTACAAGAATTAAGGATACAACTGAATTTTCTCAGAGCTTATATATTTACTTGTCGGGAACATGTGATTGAGGAATTGCAGAAGCGTGTATGGCCTAGAGAGTATCTGTATGAACATTTGCATTTGTATACAATATCAGATTTAGCACAGATTCCCAATGGCTCATTAGTGCTTCAGTTGGAGAAAGTTGTAACATTTGCTAGAACTCATGTCTTGGAATGTTGGCTTTGCAGTCAAAAAGGTTTTATATGTGAGGTATGTCGTGATCCTAAGATATTATATCCTTTTGACACGAGTACTACATATCGTTGTGACGATTGTTCAAGTGTGTTTCATGCCAAATGTCTGAATGCTAATATCCCTTGCCCAAAATGTAAAAGAAAGCAAATACGTACTAATGATTTGTCTTTAATAACTGCTGTAAATTCTCAATTCATAAAATAGCTATATTAAATCATAGATTTAATTTAAAATATGGCATTTTTTTATTCTTAATGTAAAAGAACCTCAATTTTTTTAATGTTATGTTGGTCAATCATATTATCATAATTATAAATTTTAATGTAAGAATTAAACTTGCAGATTAACTTACCTGGTACTATAAGAAGTACGTATTTTACATAACCAAATATATAATTTTAAGATTACCTAACATTAAAACCTCATTCTGAAATCACAGTGGGTCGTGTGTCTTCTTCCAGCTAATAAATGTTAACAATGTGATATGATGATTATATAAATATGTAGATAGCCTACTGGTGTGTTAGGTTTTAGAGCAAATACCATGGAATAGTGTCACAGGAACACATTACTGAGATAAAAAGTATTTAAGTCAATTTAGGAAATAGCCAGCCACAAAATTATCTGCCATATCCTTGGTTGAATATCTCGATTAACTTAGCCAACAATGCCATGTTCATTTATTATTAACGGTCACCATAATCTCATTGGCGGATTCCAAATTTGACTAAAGCAGCCCACACAGTGATAGTTTGCTTGCTCATCTGAGCCGGCATGCATCGAAAAGACGATTCAGACTGCCTTTTTTTTGTTCGATTTTCAACCTATCAACTAATGTTCGTAGCCAACTACAACCTTATACCGTCTGAATGATCTCTGCCAGCAGGGGTACTGTTAGTGTATGGGTTTTCAAACATCCTTCCTTGCATTTCTTTCTAAAACATAACATACTGTGTATAGTTTTAAATTACCTTAACATAGAATCTATTTTTACATAATTATATTAATATAAGAAATGCAACTACTCTATAGTTTGTAACTACCTATGCTTTTACTCTATTATAATAAGTATTAGTGTCTAGAAAATGCAGTTTATAGAATGGAAAGGCGTTGTGTATGCAGTGGAGACCTACATAAATACAACTGTCAAATCAAATCATCCTTTTTTTTATTAAATGCCAAACCAGTAGGCCTTTTAGAAATTTGTATAAAATAGGACTACCTATTGTACTCAATACTCAATACATTTATTGCTTCCTTAATGTGGTACAGATGTTAAAATGGTAAAGTTGCAATTATGGACCCTGTCGGGCACGGCACAATGTTTATCTGGACAATGATTGTATGCAGGTCTTCATACATAATTATTAGCTCTGCACTCTGCTGTTCGTCTCAGCTGTAGGCAATAATCTGCAATATATTATTTAGTGGAGATTGTTATCAGTTTCAATCGGACAATGCAGACTGAATTATAATAGATAGAGGCGAGGCGTCACGGCGTAATGTGGCACAAATGATAACCTACTATAATGTAAGGCGCGTAGTGATTAATTGATAGTCACAGGATGATTTAGAGCAATTGATGTAAGTGATGTAACGAATGTTAGATTTTCGACATTCGCGTATGCGAATATTTCTCAGAAACAGTCTCTGGGGGTCGGATGTCATCCCGCATGTTTGGGGGATGCGTTTGTCCTGCGTCGGTTAGCGAGCTTCTGTAAGCACACGCCGCGCCGTTCCCGTGGCCTGTTATATTTTAATTAGACCAACATGATCTAGTGAGGCTGTTCCAAAGCAATTTTTTATTAAATGCCTATTATAAATAAATAAAATTATGAATCCTGTTAGTTGTAGTCCGTATATAATTTACTTTTAGTTTGTCAAAAACATTCGCATGTTTTTTGGCGAATGCGAATATCCAAAATCATGCGAATATACGATACGTCACTAGTAGTTACTAGTATGGCATTGTAGATTATCGTTTGGTACAATCAAGGTGTTTTACCCCGAAAGGGTAGACAGAGATTACATTAATAGTATCATATTTGTTTAATTTACAGTGTTTTATTATAACTATTCCATAAACGTAATAAACAATAATTACCTACTATAGGTAATTATTGTTTGATGATTTGATGCTGCAGGTACATAGGTAAACTAAAATATTATTTTATTTCATTTATTTATTATTACATTTTATACATATCAACAGTATGTAACATTTGGTAATTTTTTGTATTCTTAACTTAAAAGAATAGCACTAATAAAGAAAATATTTTTTTTTCTGAAATCTCAAACTTTTTCGGCTCTGGTGAACATATTTTACATTATAGACTTCTCGTCATTAACTTTGTTAAACATTCGAAGACAATTATTCTAATATCAGCTAGTGCCAGCCCGTGGCTCCGCCTGCGTTGTACAGTTCTCCTTTTCACAATTTCCACGGGTACACTATGCCAGTTATAGTATAGAGTTACTGAATATCGGAATTTGCCTGAAACTGTCACGTGACCACGTGTGCGATCGCGCAGCGGAATGTTGTTGAATTTAAAGATTTTAATTATGCAGATATTTAGTGTACGACGTCGTGTAATTGTGTATGGTAAAAAAAAATTTGTGCATGCAGCCATTTGTGGAGAAATTCGCCAAAAACTGATTCCGCTGGGCGAACGTTGTCCTGGCGGAACATTTTTTAATCCATGGACTTAGAAGAAAAAAAATGTGTCCAAAAAAGTGTGTATTTGTGTGTAATTGTGTATGTATGAATAAAATTAGTGCATGCATAAACTTCGGAGAAATTTAAGTTTCCGCTACGCGAACTTTTGGCCATTTGCTAGTTTTCATATAAAGCGCTTATATAGAGAGCTGTAGATTTTTACATACGTTGTTTTGAATTTTTTTATATTTGTTTAAAAAACAGATTTAGAAAAAATCTTAGGGTTTAAAAGATAAAAATATAAACGTCAAATACGCTTATTAGGTATTAGTTCGTAAAGTATGCACTTTGGGGTCTAGTTTTTCACGTTTATACAAACTTTGTAAGTGTCTGCAACATCTTGCCAAGTATCAATGATGTTCCGTTAGTAATTAATGAGTTATAGCACAGTTTACCATGAATAGACCACTGTTTACAAAGCAGTCAACTATCATGACGTTTTAAAGGAATTGCATAGTAAAATGTATTCCAATAATTAGTGTATTAATTAAACTACTCACGTGCAAAATTTCATCTCATTAAATTCAGTAATTAAAGAGAAACAATTAAAATACTAACAAAGCAGCGAAAACCTACATAACCCGACCAAGTTCGGATGGCTACAAAAAGCGGCCGTGCCATATATCTAAGTAACGTTCTTAACCTTCCAGTATAGTATTTATTAATATGGTACAGTTGCGTACACAAGCGTTAGGAAAAATTAAAACAATTGCATTTCTTGATTGAAAAATATTTTTTTAATAATATCGCCACTATCTACGATAAAAATAAATCTTCAATTAACAAGTACTTTTCTAATTAAACATCCGTGTACAAAAATATCTTTAATTACATATAATAATTATGTATTTATTATTTATTTCTCGCCACCTGTTACGTAGAAACCCAAAAATTGGCGAAATGTGGTTGTCACAGAAATGTCACGCCTACCCCTTCTGGAACAACAGCCGTGAGCATATGAATGAATGAATGAAAATACAGAAAATAACCTAAAAATTTCTAACCCTCTTAGGGACTAGTCATGACAAGCGTGCCCGGGGCGCTCAAAATACGCGCTAGCCAGTAAAGGCAGAACTTTGCATACAACTCATGTGCGCGCATAGGCGCGTATTTTGAGTGTATCGGGAGCGCAGCTGAGGCGCTTGTCATGACTAGTCCCTTGTTCATAAAAACTTAACGTTAACAAACGCTTGCTAATCATACTCTGACATTGTAATTTTCATGTCATTGGCTAACCAATGACATGAAAATTACAATGTCAGAGTATGTTTAATTTCTCTAAAGAAGTGTAATTTTCATGTCATTGGCTAACCAATGACATGAAAATTACAATGTCAGAGTATGTTTAATTTCTCTAAAGAAAGCAATAGACTTAAAATGTGTTTTAACTAAAATAGGTTTAATAAACGATTATGAATATGAGGGTAAGTATAATATTTCGAACTTCAACAAAAATTAAAATCACAGATCACATAACTAGACTATTCAGTTGTTTAGTTTTGATAGTCTGCCTTATTTATATACCTAAAAATAAATCAACATTTAAAAAGTGTTATAAACTAAAACATTGGTATAAAAAAGGTATTTTCAAGAAAATATTCTTAAATGAATAGCAAATACAGAAAATAACCTCAACATGACACAATGAACAATTTACCTATAAATTATATCCAAACAACAATTGTGTTTTCACGTGTACCAATTCAATACCGGGTATTATACTGTAAATTTTAGAATGTTACCTAAATATATTGCACGGCCGCTTTTTTGTAGCCTACCGAACTTGGTCGGGTTATGTAGGTTTTCGCTGCTTTGTCAGTATTTTAATTGTTTCTCTTTAATTACTGAGTTTAATGAGATGAAATTTTGCACGTGAGTAGTTGAATTAATACACTAATTATTGGAATACATTTTACTATGCAATTCCTTTAAATCGTTTCTCTTTAATTACTGAGTTTAATGAGATGAAATTTTGCACGTGAGTAGTTGAATTAATACACTAATTATTGGAATACATTTTACTATGCAATTCCTTTAAAACGTCATGATAGTTGACTGCTTTGTAAACAGTGGTCTATTCATGGTAAATTGTCCTATAACTCATTAATTTCTAACGGAACATCATTGATACTTGGCAAGATGTTGCAGACACTTACAAGGTTTGTATAAACGTGAAAAACTAGACCCCAAAGTGCATACTTTACGAACTAAGACCTAATAAGCGTATTTTACGTTTATATTTTTATATTTTAAACCCTACTATCTTTTCTAAATCTGTTTTTTAAACAAATATAAACAAATTCAAAACAACGTATGTAAAAATCTACAGCTCTCTATATAAGCGCTTTATATGAAAACTAGCAAATGGCCAAACGTTCGCGTAGCGGAAACTTAAATTTCTCCGAAGTTTATGCATGCACTAATTTTATTCATACATACACAATTACACACAAATACACACAAATTTTTGGACACATTTTTTTCTTCTAAGTCCATGGATTAAAAAAAGTTCCGCCAGGACAACGTTCGCCCAGCGGAATCAGTTTTTGGCGAATTTCTCCACAATGGCTGCATGCACAAATTTACACAATTACACGACGTCATACACTAAATATCTGCATAATTAAAATCTTTAAATTCAACAACATTCCGCTGCGCGAACGCACACCGTGACCACACATACCTATTAGACAAAAATTGAGATAGCCGCGAAACCTACAATGCTATACTAGGGTCTAAGTATAATAGTGTGCCTCAGATGGACTTGTACTAATGTTCCAAATTTGGCTGCTAAAATCTAATATCTTGTTATAATAATGATAATAAGAAATTATGAAGATATAAATGAATTGTTTATTTTCTCTCAACTACTATGAGAGTACCATTAAATTATTATTAACCAATTTTTATATGCAATGCTGTTTTTTCAAAATATGGAATGTTGTTTAAGAGCAACTTTTTCCTTTTAAAATATAAACCGGCAAAAAGAAAAATTTGAGCTGTGATTTTGAAAGGACCCTCGAAGGTAATTGATGCGGGTTCAATCAAATTCAGCATAAAATATTTCCTTTTTGCAGTTAATATTTTCTATGAAGTTCTCGAATGTACTTAAAAACCGCTGCTAATTTATATATAGGAACATTATATAGGCATTATATATTAGATACATTTTGTAATACAAAAAAATAAAAATATTTAAATTTTATTGTGTGCTTGCTTTATTAGCATTTGACTAAAAACATGCTAAAGCCTAATGACATTAGGTGCACTGCGTGTCGGTGTAGATAATTTAGGCCAATTTTGCCATCTGTTCTATTAGCAAACGTTAAAATTAAAATCAAATGTTAAGTAATAATAATGGCACACAAAAATAGAATAACTATATAAATTTGAAGAGAGGGAGACGCGACGGTGATGTTCATTATGGCGGTTATACTTAAGACGTTGGGTCCCCAACATGTTGCACAACATGATGTCCAAATTTTGCCTAGTGGATCAACGCCTTAAGTATAACTTTGTTATGTACACGAATAAATATAAATAATAATCTGTGTAACTACCAAAATAAAAACTGATTTGTAAAAATATTTATTACAATATATTATACAGCAATGTAAAGTTACACTTAAAGTCTATGTCGATGAATTTAACACATCACTAAGGTAACTAGATGGATCTTTGCTGCGGCCTTTCTGAAATTTGCCCGAATAATGTCGTTTCGAAGGTTTTTCGTCGAAATCTTGTACATAGGATTGTTCGTCTATTGAATATTCTTGAAAACATTGGTTTAATAGTTTGTCTTTGTCAGGTTCGTCTTGTGTAGATTTTTTACTTTTTTTCTTCGCTTGATAACTCAGTGCATCTTTATCAAAGTCTAGAGGCACTATGCCCAGTTCACCACTGTATCGATTTTTGGCAACTTGCAAATACTTTTTTCCGCGCACAGCTGTCAAACGTTTATCCTGCGACAATTTATTATCGATGTTAAAAACAATGTTACAAGCTTTATACCACAACATTTTTCCTAAAAGGAGGATAGTGACACATTTTATTATGTTCACATTGCACCGGTAATTTGTTCGTCTCATGTACGAAATTCCTGGGGAGCAACATCTAGGTGGGATCTCCTGTACTAAGTGTACCGTAAAAACCGGCAGGTATTCAAACAAATTCAAAATAGGTGCGTTCAGTTAATACACACTCCGAAGAAATCCGCCCATTCGACCACACCGAGACGAAGAATGGCAGGAAACTCGACAGGGTCGATGTGATGTTAATGAAATTTTACATAGGTAAAGTAACATATTACATTATGTGTCGTCATACCATATTTTATCAAAATTAGTCCAGTATTTTTTTTAAATTTCTCGAAAAAAAAACCACAATAATTTATCTCGTACCTAGTTAGTTGTTCAGCATATTTAATGTAACTAAAATGATGATATTGTTGAATGTGAGTGCTTAAGTTTAATTTACCTGAATAATAAGCACATTATCGGCCTCCTGTGAAGCTTTAGCACTGCCAAATATAGAACTGGTTGAAAGGTCATCCGATTCTCGTTCCTGACAATCACAATACACATTCGTTATAAAGGAAACCATCAACTGATATTCGAAACTTAATCGCGATATTAACAAAGGTTATAGGCCCGGAGACGCGATCAGTGTCTAGTACCAGCTCCTTACGTTAATTTGCTCGAAATACGTTTTCGTATTTCTCCATACATCTTACCACAGTTCCCTGACTTTACCACAGGGGGCGCTGGTGTGAAATGTATAGAGAAAACGTATTTCAAGCAAATTAGCGTAAGGAACTGGTACTAGACACACTGACTCGACCGCGTTAGTTTCGGCCTATGTATCCCTATCATGTCTGACGATATCCTTTCCATTCAAAGTTTGCCTGGAAGATATTGCTTTTTAGCGGTATTAGGGCTGCCTATTTAGGTATCATATTGAAGGCATTTGTAACCAATTTATTACTAGCGGACGCCCGCTTGACAAATTATATACACAGAAACCTTCCTCGAGAACCACTCTATCCATTGGTGAAAAAAATCCATTGCGTAGTTGTAAAGATCTAAGCATACATACGGACGGATCTCTGTTTTTGTGTATAGTAAAAAGTATTTATCTTATTTAATCTCACTGACCTTCCTAGGATGCATAACCAGCGTGACATGACAATGCCTAGCAGTGGCGAATGTTCTAAAGGCGGCTATGACAGCGTCCTGCCTCTGATAGCGGTCGCCTTCCCGCTCCTCGCCCAGCCCCAGCATGAACTGCACGTTGTCCACTATCACGTGCGCTATGTCGTGCATGTAGCGAGCGTGCTCTACCGCCTGGAGACATGACATCCTGAATATGAATCGTTTTTACGGTTCCGTACCCAAGAGGTAAAACGGGAACCCTGTTATTAAGACTCCGCTGTCCGCCCGACTATCTCCAGGCTGTATCTCATGAACCATTATAGTTAGAAAGTTGAAATTTTCACAAATGATGTATTTCTGTTGCCTCTCACACGCACACACATACATATCAAGCCTATATCCCCGAAGGGGTAGGCAGAGGTGCATTACACACCCACAAATTGCCAGTATTTTTAGTCCCACGTAATAGGGGGCAAGCCTATTGCCGTCACTGGGCACATTTATAATGGGTTATGTCCAAAATGGCCGAATTAATTAAATAAAAAGTAGCAGCTATATTGTATACTAGCTGTTGCCCGCGGCTCCGCCCGCGTGGATCTCGGTTATCGCGACCAAACATACCATCATAAATGTCCTCTCTTAAGATCTAATCTATCCTTGTACCAGATTTCATCAATATCAGCCAAATTTCATAAATACCTAACAATAATAAGCTATAAAAATTGACCAATAATAATAAAAAGTGACATCTATATATCTCCGTTAAATTCAGTTTATTATATTTTTGGTCACATCTCCGGTTCTAATCAACCGATTGCGATGAAACAAACGTAAGATTTTAAGTCTGACCAAGCCCTGTCTAACAAAAAACCGCATCAAAATCCGTTCAATAGTTTCTGTGTCCATCGCGAACAAACAGACAAACAGACAGGAATTAAAAAAAAAATATTTTCGTGTTCAGTATCTTTAATATAACATAACCCAAGTATTTTTTTTTCAAATATCCAATGTACAGACACGACCACTTTACAATTATATAATAGTATAGATAGATTTGAAAAACTAATTTGAAACCCGTTACCTTGCGATGAAATGTTAATGAAAGGCAACAAAATCTTACGTGCCAGCCGCTGTGGCACAGCCAATTAAAGTCCTGTGCATCTCGGACAATGTTGCCTCTATAACAACAAATACTAAATAACAGAATATAATACATATTTAAAGGGGCTTCCATACAGCAAACGTAATTTTTTTTGCCGTTTTCACTTGGAACCCTTTGTGAGCGAGTCCGACTCATACTGGGTCTGATTTTTTCGACATAACATTGTACACCTTAATGGAATGAATAGTAGCTTATTCATAAAGGCACCTAATATATGAATTCAGTGTTTATCAACAAACCTATATGTTTTTTAATTGACCTACCTCCATAACAACCTTGATAGGTTGCTGTCCATGGAAGGCGAGGTAGAAAACGGGCAGCTTCTCGAACTCGTCCGCGTATTTGTCGAAGTCCTGAAGGTTCTGCTCCAGAGGTACTCCCGCGAACTGCTGCAGCATGGTGCGAGCTAACCGCGAGTTGCGGATCTCGAAGCTTCCCCATAGCGTGTTCAACTGCTTGGATAACATGACGCGTCATGGATTGCTTGTTTACATAGATAGAGGAATATAACGAGAAACACAAGATAGGGAAAAAGTTGAAATGTATTTTTTGTTAAGTAGGTACCGCTGGTTAAAAGACTTTTTTTTCTTTTTTAATTCTGCGTGACCGCGGCCTTCTATGTCCATTGCTGCGGGCGTCTCTGGTACGCACCAGAAAGTATTTCCAGTGGCGCCCGATGGCTAATAGACTAGTTGATTAATGTTACTCCACTACCGTGATATAGTTTTCCGTTTCCATATTCTCACGGGAGTAGAGAGAAAACACATTACCGAGATAAAAAGTAAGTAACCTATAAAACAATGGTAAACATGATGTTTAATTTTTAAAAATAATAGCAAAATTTCGCTTCAAACAAGACGTTATAAACGTCGACATTGTTTCACCTCTCCACGAGGCATTATCAAGACTGTCTCAAAGAGAACAGCCACATTTAATTTGGCCTGGATAGCTATGCTAGCTTTTTCAAATACTGAATGGAATCAGGCGTTACTTGGCGAAAGTCCATGATAAAACAATGGTAAATATGATGTTTAATTTTTAAAAATAATAGCAAAATTTCGCTTCAAACAAGACGTTATAAACGTGATATAACGTGTGACGGAGAAAATTTAGCTACATAGGTAATAGAGGCAAGCTAAAAAATCGAAAATTTGACCTAGCCGTAAGGGGTCAAAAGTTATAGGCCAAAACCTATGGCGTGGTGCGGAGCGAAGCACCGAGCAAGACACCGGACTAGTCATTTTAGAAATCAGTTCAGTAGTTACGAAGCCTATTCACAAGCGAATCAAATCTTTCCTCTTTATAATATTAGTAGGACAGATAACAATAAAACTAATAATACCAACCCCCTGTTGCGCCAAGTCGAGTGACATTTCAGCACAGAGCGTGGTCTTCCCGCAGCCGGTGGGTCCCGTGAGGACGGTGAGCTCGCCGCGTCTGTGTCCGCCGAGCAGACGGGTTAGCGCGGGAAAACGACGCCATTTTACACCACGCACCTGTTGCGGTTTACAATTTTATCTCTGTGCAAATTTTCATCCCACTCTATTTAACGGCTTACGCATGATGTGAATGAAAAGATGTGAAGTTTATGAAGATTTTGGAAGTTCCAAGTATTGTTACTAAGTATAACTTTCACATTTCATTTTGCCATAGCCAGCTAAAACTTTTTATATTATACTTAATAGTATTTTCTTGTATGGTTTCGAGGCTTTTGTGCCGCTAATTGGCTGGTGCATACTACGAAAGCAAAGCTAGCAAATAAGAAATCCCTCACATCCAAAATCACTTTCCTTATTATCCATTGATATGAACGCAAATTTCGAAAAACTTTAACTAGTGGCATTTTGGTCAGTTGGTTGAGGGTTCCTCCTAGAAGGGGAATAGCTGCTAGGTTGAAGTCTAGCCCAAGCCTATCGATTTTGCGATTCCTATTATAAAATCCATGACAAACTACAAAACAGAACCCACCCACCGACCTTATCTACATTAGTAACTTCGAAGTAGACGTCGTCCCTGAGGGCGGCGAAGGTTGTGATGGAACGGTGGGCAGCTGGCTTCGCTTCTGCCACTAGAGACTTCAGGGGTAGGTTTGCTGCAGCAGCCTCTGATGCTGTTACCAAACCATCTGTAGGCCTGAAAAAATACATACAAATATATCTCGTAAACACTCCTTTCCCGATAGTGTAGGCAGATACTATGGTGTTCCACAAGGTAAGACTTCTTTCACTTCTTCAAATTTCCTAAGTAAAGGGTCTTGTTTAGATATAAGTTTTATTTTGATTTATAAATTGCTACTATTATACATAATATTACCTAACAAATCGACACCGTTCCTCGCCCAGTTTTTCCGCCACAGCCCTCATATTGTCCCAGTCACCCCACAGACACAACTTCTGATAATTTTCCAGTGTGGGTAAAACTATTGGCGGGAGACTGCAATTACTCAGCCATACAAGAGTTCCTGCAAAAGATGTTTTTTTATGAGATACTCGTATTTAACGGTTACTCATAACAATTACAATCTAGCCCTCTCTCGCTAATAAGTAACTTAAATTTGACTTAATTTGCTAAAAACTTACAAAAGATGTGAAAACCATAAAATGCTAGACGTAGATAATACTGCCAACTTTGCTTCTACAATGTAAAGTTCTTAAATAAATAGAATCCCTCCATTTGTGATCTTCGGGCAAATCCCAAAATTTACAGGTGGATTTGGCTTGGGATCCATAAGAATTTTGGTGTGCTATAAGAATACTGTATTTATTTACCAGGAATTTTTTGTGCAGCTAAGTATATTACGTCTTGTATAGTTGGAACTAGAATTGCTTGATCATGACGACTGGCCTTCGTAGCCCTACAAGAGAACAGTCCAGCAGTGTGGAGTCCGAAGCTTTCAGTTTCATCTTCTTTACCTGCTTGGACTTTACGGTAACCCACCACTTTGTCCAAGGCATTTGTTAATGGGAAATACAAAGATCTATGATCTGATGATAACCTGACATGTGATAGCAGCTTATTGGCGTCAGAATGGAACTATAAAAGAAAATATTTATAACAGCAACCATATATCATACTAATTCTATTAATTTCAAAAACGTGACAGTTTGTATAGATGATTTTTTTCTGGGTGTGGATACCCTCTCGCTGGAGACCATGCTACGAGCCATGGTCACCATCAGGAGTAGGTGGAATATGGCCGTGTCTTACTGCAAGCAGGTCATGCACGTAATGGAGTCTCTTCTACGCCCAAGACCTCCATTATATACAGGGGCCGGAGGAGTGCAGGCCAGCCACCTACTGCCTTATAGAAGCGGGCTAGTAATTAAACCTCTTAGTAATTTTACATAACAATAACTTATTTGAAGCTATCATGGTAATTATTCAGCAATACCATGATAGCTTATTATAATAATAATTTTCTCTGTACTTACAGGGTATTCAAATAATCTAAATACATCTAATAATTCAGTTTCATTTAAATCGGTCAGTGGACTAGTTATATTTAATACTGCTTGCCAGTCTTTTTGGAATTGTTCCGCTTTCTGCTGACATTGGTCTATGAAATCTTTGATTGTTGCTTCTACTTTAGCTTTCTTCACTAGCCTCTCCATTATGTTCCAATCGCCATGGACATTGCATTTGGGGCAAACAAAGTACCCTGCAAAAAGTTGTACTTAGTAGGTTTTATTACTTACAGGTTTTAGTTAAAAAATTATAAATAAAATATGAAGTCTCCGGTTAAGTATGACTAAAATTTCTGATGGAAAGTGGGTGTATAAAATGCTACACATAATCACTCAATCGCTAATAGGCGTGATTATGTGTATGTACGTACCTATTGTACTTACTACCTATATGTACTCAACTCAACTTACCAGTGGTTTTATTGACATATATCTTACTATCCTCACATTTCTGATCTCCTGCGCATATAGAACATTTTGTTGTGAGTGTCGTAAATCCATCTTGTACAGCAAAACCTTTTTGCCTCAATAATTTTCGAATATCTACAGCGGTTATTTTCGGTATATCATTTAAGCCTACATTATGTATTTTTTTGATACATTCACATTTGTATATATTTAATACGTTTCTAAAACAACTACCCTTAACTTTTATTGCACAATGTAACATCTCATAAGACTAATAAACAATACTTTCTAAAATAATGTGTCCAAAAATTCATACATAACCCCAAATCCAAAAGTAAACAAACAAACAAACTTGACATTGACTTTGACATTTTTTTTGTATATTTGCCATTTAGGAAATAGGCTAGAGTCTTAAGACCATACTGCCTTAAGATTTTTTTGGTTTGACAAATAAAAATACCAATGATATTTTTTTTACCATAGATTTTTTTTACCATTGGTTTGACAAATAAAAATACCAATGATTTTTTTCTATTTAACCATAGATGTAGAATCTTCCTCGATTACATTACCTTTTTCTATGCTAGATCGAAAATAAAGGTCCACATTCACGATGAAACCATGTGGTTTTCGCAACCATCATTTGTCAAAATTGACGGGCCAATATCCCATTTTTTATGGTTGTCGAAACGTTTTGGATTTCCAAATAGATTGAGATCCACAGATAACTTTGTAAATTTATATCATACATTTCGGATATAAGTCCGAGACGCCGAGTCTTTTTATAAATTCATTCGGCCGTTTTGGCCGAATATCCGAAATCGGGTCGAATTTGGGCATTTTGTTGGGTATTACGTGGGTGTAAAAATACTGGCAAATTGTGGGTGTGTAATGCATTGCGATATAATGTACTACGTACTAGAGAAGAATACGCCTCAACTAAATTGATTGCAACTAGTGATGTTCAAAGTTGCTATAAAGCAAAAACTTGCTAAATGCTATTTGCTAATTTTTTTTAGCATGCTATTTTTCGTGCTATTTTTAGCAGGCTGCGTACGGCAACACGATGTGTGCATTTCAATCAAGCGCGGCGACTGGTGTGTTAATTCGCAACTCGAACTCGGACTGACAGCATGCTATATAGGTACATAACTAGGTATGCAATGCATGCTGCTGTTGCATAAAACTTAGCGAAGTGTTAAATTTTCGAACGACAGCGATTTTTTTTTATGTTCAAACTTTTTTTTACTGCAAAACTATGAAAATCAATTTTTCGTTGATTATTCCTCGATGGTAAGTCCGATTTTCATTTTTTTTTGTTCTAAACCACCTTCACGCCACACGTTATCACTGTGGTAGGTAAGTTTGAAGGAGATCGGTTCAGGCGTTTAGGAGGAGTATCCGGACAAACGAAATACATGAGTCGCCTAAGATTGAGCTTCGCTATACATCGGGTTTATGCATTTAATACAATACGGTGCACATTTGCACAGTGAACTTTCCTTCATACTTTTCAGGCTTAGGACTGTCTATAATGGATTAATTTATTAACTAATATAAAATAAAATATGATAGTATGTAAAGAAATTATAGGCGTATTTAAAAATTCATTGCTTGTATATACAGAAATCAAAATACTGTTTATTACGAGAGCCGTCCGAGTCCGAGAATTCAGCGTACGCGGTGCGTAAAACAATAAAACGCCATTTGACCGATAACAATCGCGAGCATGCGACGACAGGAGTGAGTGGCGCGATCCCGTCGTTCCCAGATGCTAAATGCTAATTTGCTAAAGTACAACAACAATGCTAAATGAAATTCGCACGCGATTGGCTGGCGTCGCGCGGCACCTGTGACGGCCCATCATACGATATCGCAGATAGCATTTAGCAATATTAGAAAACCATAATAGCATTTGCTAAATGCTATTTATAAATAGCACGATGCTTTATAATGCTATATGCTATATTAACCACCACTAATTGCAACACGAGTTAGAGTCCGCGCGCTCTAACTCACTTAGTCTGTCCCGAGCGCTTTCCGGGACGTGACACATTTGAGTATTTTGAGTGCGAAGTTTTTCTTTTAAATATGCCTACGTGTGCATTGAGATACTGTTCTAACAACTCTAGAAACATAAGTAAAAATCAAGGAGTGACCTTTCACCAGTAAGTACAATTAACATTGTCTTTAATGTATGCTTTATTTAATTATATTTTAAATTGTTACTTGTGACGAAGCGGCACAGAGCGGCGACGACCATTTTTAACAAAATATCAAAGAGTAAAACATTTTGTGCGCGCAGAGATGACACTATCGACGTATATTTTTTTTACTAAGATTTATTCGTTGCATCACTAATAATATTTTTAATAATGTTAATATTGTTTATTATTATTTGGATTTAAAGGTTTCCTCGGCCGTGTCATGAAACAAGAGAATTATGGATAAAATTTGTTCAGAAGAATCGCAGCGAAGAAACGTGGCTACCGTCAGATTATTCACGCATATGTTCCGTGCATTTCAAAGAAAATGACAAATACACCACAAAAACAGGAAGAGTGTACTTAAAGAAATCTGCAGTGCCATGCGATGACGTAATTATACATATAGTTATACTATTTCGTGAATTACAAACTTTTTATAAGGTTCAGCTCGTTCGCCTCTCGCTCGCCTCTCACAAGTCAAATTATCTATTATTTGGCGGGTTTTTAATATTATATTAATTATTATTTAATAGTATTTATTATTAATGTCTGAATTATATTGCTAGAATTCTCAAATAAATCTGAATCTTTATTTTTCAGCCAACAAAATGTGATGAACTGGGAGTATCTGAACCGTTATCTGAATCAGTAAGCAGTTCGAATTCTATTTATGACACTCCGAGAAAAATTGTACTGAAAAATAAATTACGCAAGGAATCTACAGCTAAAAAGAAACTTACTGAGAAATTTAAAAAAATACGAAGACAAAATATTTATCTGCAGAAAAAATGTGCTTTTTACAAAACAATTGTACAAAATTTAAAAGATAAATTCGGTTTAAATTTAAATGCTGAGAATGATTTAATGGCTAAAGCAGAAATTGTCGAGTTACATAAATCTAATCTTTAATGAAAAAACATAAACAGAGCAGACATTATTTACTGTACACTGCACCTTTACGTAAATTTGCGTTGACTTTACACTACTATTCACCAGCTGCGTATAAATATGTTAGAGAATGCTACAATAAATCTCTCCCACCTAGGACAATTTGCAGATGGTATTCAACGGTTGATGCAGAACCCGGTTTTACAACAGAAGCCTTTGGAGCCTTAAAACTGAAATCCCAATCCAACGCAAAGTCCAATAATTGTTGACATCCAATTTGGAAGCTGAAAATAATTGCGATATCTTTGCAACAATGCTTGACCACGAATCTTTTACATGTGAGTCCAAATTGATAGTAGGTTATATATCTGGATATGTATCTAGACAATTAACCAGAAAGTTAAAATGTGAAGATTGACTAAACCAAATAGACTTTCACATCATACACTAATTACTATAAAAGACATGGGTGGTCTATGTTATTCTGCAGAAGACGTGTACCTACACGATATGCTTGGCTACGGAAAAGATCATACGTAAATTAATACGGCAAAGCGGTGGAAGTCTTGCCTCGAAATATGATTTTAATTATATAACCGTAAACACCCTGAAGCATTTCATTGGTAAAAACGTTTTTACAAATTTGAATCAACATTCACTGAATCAGCCATCAACATTCAATCACAGAATCCATTTAATTCGAGCTATAATAAATCAGTGGTATACAAAAATTAGATTGCATCATGAAGCAAAAACTGATCAAACTGTGGATTATAATACCAAACGGCAGAAACTAACTAAACTCATATTATTTAAATAAAGGAAATTAAAATATTTTTATAATTTAAAAAAAAAATTAAAACACGATAACAATATTTTATTACGACACAAATAATTAGAAATTTATTTATTAAACAACCTACCTAATTTTATAATTTATGAAACAAATTGAATTGTGTAGCTGTAATGTCTATATTTAAGAAAAAGAAAAAAAAATTGATTTATTTCTTTTAATTATCATATAAATAAATGCCACTCGACGATATCAACATTGTATAATGCTACCTAATAATAAAATTTCATTAATCATTTAGGTATAATACTTAATGTCTGTTCTGAGTTCGGCAGATTACTTATTCTATGTAAGCGTACGCTATTAATAGAACTTTGAACAACCAATAGACGCTCGGGAAAACTGTCGCAAAAAGCGATGCAGCGCTGCGTTGTGGCTGCGTGCACGCTGCGTGTTTATTATTTTTTTAGTTTGCAAAGATAATCAGACGGTAAAATTATTGCTGCAGCGCTGTTTAGTTTTAACTTTTAACAAAACGGAGCACAGATTTTGTTCACGATGGCTTCTCTAGTACGTAGTACATTATAACTCAATGGTTTAGGCACATAAAGATCACATATGAATGTCAAAATTTTACAATTTTATGTCAAGCAATATTATAAAAATACTAAATTAAGTACATAAATAACCATTTGAAAATGATTATTTCGCTGGTTCGGTAAGTTGGTTCTCCTGAGAAAATACCAGCAAGAAACCCAGGTAGATTATACATTTTCTTTTTTTAATAATGTTTTTGTTTACATTGTGCTACAATTTGTACTTATTGTACGAGTGGCAACAGCAGATTAGGGTGACCATGCATTTTTATCATTAAGATATTCGTCTACATTATAATAGCCTTTCTTCATCAAACGTTTTTTCACTACTTTCTTTCACTAAAAGGCATGTCAACCAAATCCTGCGGAATTTTATTAAATATTTTTATACATTTGCCTGCAAACGAATTACCAACTTTATGAAGTCTAATTTTTGTCATTGCCAGTTTATTTTTATTTCTTGTATTACAATTATGGTTGTCGGATCTTTTTTTTAAGAGAGATTTTTTCTATGTTCTTCCGACGATGTTGTCGTAAACATATTGAGAAGCAACTGTTAAAATATTAATTTATTTAAATAGTTCTTTCAGCGAGGCACGGGGTCTGAGTCTATAGATTGCTTGTATAGCTCGTTTCTGTAATATAAATATTGTCTCAATATTGGCAGCTGAGCCCCATAGCAGCAGACCATATGACATAACGCTATGAAAGTAGCTAAAATAAACTAATCGTGCCGTTTTTTCATCAGTCAGTGACCTTATCTTGCTAACCGCATAGGCAGCCGAACTAAGTCTTCCTGCCAAGGCTGTGATATGAGAACCCCATTGCAGTTTACTATCTAATTTTATTCCAAGAAGAACTATGGTATTGACTATTTGAACTAATTCATTATTCATAGTAATATGAGTATCCACCTGTCTAACATTGGGCATAGTAAATTTTACGCATTTTGTTTTCTTCGCATTGAGCAGCAAGTTGTTACTTGTGAACCAATGCAGTATTTCCGAAAGGGTATTATTTACATCAACAAGTACTACTTTTGTCTACCAGTTTTAAAAATTAATGATGTGTCATCAGCAAATAATACTATTTCACAAAGATTTTTAGTGAAGTAAGGAAGATCATTTACGTATATTAAGAATAAAAGGGGTTCTAATATCGAGTCCTGAGATACTCCCATGACTAATGAGGCGCCAGAAGAGTCGGTGCCATTAACGTTAACTTTTTGTACTCTATCAGTGAGGTAAAACTCCAGTAAGCCAAGTGAGCTGTGCGAAACACCATAATACCCTAATTTTAGTAACAAAGTCTCATGATCAACACAACCAAAAGCTTTTGATAGATCACAAAAGATACCAATGGCATCCTGCTTTTCCTCCCATGCATCAAATATATGTTTAACAAGTGCAACTCCTGCATCCGTTGTGTTCCTGCCTTTAGTGAAACCAAACTGTTTGCTATGAAGTAACTTATTTTCTGTAAAATGTGAAAGCAATTGATTAAATATTATTTTTTCAAAAATTTTACTGAGTGAATAAAGGAATGATTTTACTGTACTTCATAAGATAAGGAAACTGATTTTCATCTTTACATTTATTGAATATGAATGCAAGGTAAGGCCCAATAGCAGGCATTATTGATTTTATTATATTGGTTGAAATGCCCCAAAGATCCTCAGTATATTTTATACTCAGTTGTTTAAAAGTTTTAAGTATAGTGACAGTCAATATACTGAAAATCGAAGTTAACTCTACATTTATCAACACTAGATTTGAGAAGAGAATTTGCAGGAACATTTGTGAAAAAAGATTCAAATGCATTGGCCACTGCAGAATCAGTTTTAATATGTTTATCATCTATTTTTAACTCGAAGGATCGATCACATGACTTTGCTTTACAGGTTTCTTTGTTAATAATATTCCATAATTGCCTTAGTTTTATTAACGGATTTTTCTATTTTAGCCCGTATTTAATTAGATTTGGCTATTGAACAAACTTTTTTGAACAGTTTGGAGTACCTTTTAATCCGTTCAATTACTTGTGGCTCATTAGTAGATGCCTTTGTCTCATAATAGGCTTGTGTCCACTAAGAATAAATCGGATTGGTGTATGTTTCTTATGACTATTTCCAATAAATAGACAACAAAAAGTAATATAAATTAGTAGACAGAATAAAGATTACTATTATTTTTAGAAAATAAGTTTGGAAAAATTAGGCATTCAGTCAGGTGACATCAAACACCAATCAGAAAATATGACGTCACAGGTTGCGCTCTCACACCATAGAGTAAGTATGTATGAAGAGCTGACTTCTTGTTCAAGTTGTGTCTGTGATTTTGTGTAATTTAATTGTTCGTACGTTTTTATTAATTTAAGAATTTTTGTTAATTTTAAAGTTAAATTGTTATAAATCTAACAAAAGTAGATTGGACAAAACGCAGTTTTGGCGCATTATTTTGATGTGCATTTTCGAGACAACCCTTGAATCAAAATATTGCTAGGCACATATTAAAGTTAAAGGGCTAACCAACACAATTTATTTTTAACTTTCTGGGGGTTTTTAAATTATTTTATCCTTTTTTCAATTGCTTTTTAATCGGCGTGGGTTTTTTCAAAATTTTTAATTTTGATTTTGATTTTAAAATTTTTAAAGAGCATAAATATGTTGCGCCTTGTAGTAAGTTGCTGTCGTTACACCTATTTAAGAACCCTCACTAATCAACTACAAATCCATTCCTAAAAAAAGCCGCATCAAAATTGATTTTCATCACAACTAATGTTAGCTGTAGCGCCCCCTGATGTCACCGTAACATCTATCTAGAAACCTGTACCAATCTAAATCAAACCCATAACTGACAACTGCATCAAAATCGGCAACATTGCTTTTCACAAATAATGTTCGCTGCAGCGCCCCCTGGTGAGTTGTCATCGTAACATTTATCTAAGAACATGCATCAATCAAACCTGAACCCATAACTAAAAACTGCATCAAAATCCGACCAGTAGTTTTGGAGAAAAATGCCAACATGTATTTGCACAAACATCCTCTCACCCCAAACCCATATACCGTTCCGTCGTAGGTAAAAAGCTATGCGTGTCCAGTCTATAGTGTATAATCCTTACAAGTGACATGTTCTTGGAATACGTTGAAGGAAACGCGTAAGCGCCATGAACTTCACGGCGCTTTTGACCTTTTGGTCGTGAAAAAACTATAACTAATAAGCGATCTTGCGCTTGAATATTTATATTACGATTAGACGACTAATTTATGGCTTAATCGCTGCAGCGAACTTCGTTCGTTTTTTGGTCAGGATAGCTTAGTCAAACACATTTTGATTTGTTTCGCAACGTGTGACATCGCCCAAGGCGCCATGACAGATTGGAGCGTGTTCGTTACCAATTTAAATACATTTTTTAGATTGCAAAATAAACTATGTAAATGATTGTTTTAAATCAAAATAATACATTTTTGTGACTATATAGATTCAAAACTACAAATTTAATCAATTTTTGAAATTTGGGACACAAGCCTATTCATATAATTTCTTTCTACTTTTATAGATTCCTGGCGTAGCCCACTCACTAAATTTAATTTTGAATTGATTTACATTTATTGTTTTTTTTTGTGAAAATGTTATTGCATTCGTATTTGATTACTCCGAACAAATCTCCGTAAAGATCATTCGGGTTTTTATTATTATTCAACTCCAAAAGAGGTAGGTACTTTATTCTTAATATTTTCTTTAAATTTTTCTAATCGATATTTTGTGATTGGTCTACATATAATATTTTTTGATTATGTAACATGTTGGTACTTAAATCTAGCTAACTGTCCTGCATGATCTGAATTAATAAAATGTATTATAGATTACTCATCTACATCGCTGTTAGAAAAAATATTGTCTAAGCAGGTAGCTGATGTGGCTGTGGTGCGGGTTGGTTCACAAAAAAGATTTTGTAAGTTACAAGATTTAAAAAGGTTGAGGAACCTTAGCGCGTTCTGGGAGTTTACTAAAATATTAATTTTAAAGTCGCCACATACAACTACAGTCTTCTTACATTTACATACCTTTTTTAAGGCTTCTTCCATAATGGACTCAAACAAGTAGTAATCTCCAGAAGGAGGTCTATAGACGCTAATAATAATATATTGTTCTAGCTCTGCACATGATAGTTCAATATTTCGCTCACTTGTGAGTGCTACTACATCTTTTCTGTCTTTTGATTTTAGTTTATCATTAATTAAAATGAGTGACCCACCTCTTATAGCGGAATCTCTAGTAAACACACAAATGATTTTATAGTTATCAATATTAACTAAGAGTTCATGTTTTTTTAACCAGTGTTCAGTTAAACAAAGTACATGAATACGCTTTTCATACAAAAATAATTCTAGCTCTAACTCTTTGCCAGAAAAGCCTTCAATATTTTGATGAATAATATTCATGAACATAGACTTTTCCTTTGTCCTTACATTTAATTTGCTAGAGGGATTTCCTCTATTGTCCTAGAATTAAGTTTAAATTATTGTCACCCTTATTTGGAACAGATTCCAAGGTCATAAGGCAAACATTGTCATTTTTCTGCTCAATAAAAGCAGATTGTTTAGCCAAGTATTTGGCTGAATATCTAATAAAATATGATAGCGAAGATGCTATCTGTCGCCTAAAATATTTATACAAATAGAATTTATCGTCCGTCAATAACAATTTATTTTTTAAATACATGTTTTGTTTATGTCAATCAGATGGAATTTATTCGGATTATGAAATGTCAATGTATGTATTGTTTGATTTAGCTTATATCTAAGATTGTTTTCGGCCTGTAACAAGCCACGGCTATAAGGAAGTGTGAATAAAATAATATTTTTAACATCTAATAAGCTCAGTAATTCTAAATGCTAATGCTATGCACAATATGTATTATCTATGGCCATATGTTCCAAACGGTAGCACCGTTTGGATGCATTACCATTCGGTTGAGGTGCAACCATCATTTTTGACAAATGATGGTTGCGAAAACCAAATGGTTTCATCGTGTGCCCAGCTTAAGAGGGTTCCGTCGGCGCCACTGGGACCCGAGTACGCACATGAGGCGCCTAGCAATGGATGTGGGAGACGCCGCGGGCTTCTGTAAATTAACCCGTTTTTCTTTAAAAAATTACAGTTCTACTTTCTCGCATTCCGATGCCTTTGTAAATTTGCTCGATCACTGCCAGATCCGGTTAAAAATGAGCGCTTTAATATTTTACCGGAACAGAGCCCAAAAATATATTAAAACTATCATCAGTCTCGGAGGTTTAAAACGAGGTATAAATTAAAACTAACTTTCATCAGTTATTCTTATATTTAAAATTATCTATCAGTATCCATTTATTTACATACCAACTTCATATCAATTGCGAGTTCACTAATTGTACTAGAATAAAAATATACATAATTGTACGATTAATAGAATTCGAACTTCGAAATGTCCGTAAACCACAATAAAGATGATTCGCACAACTGTTTCTTTGTGTGAATCATCTAACAATCATCGTAACAAAAGATTTACAAAATAAGATTAGATTCAGGAAATAAAATAACAATTTACAAAAACTATTCATTAAAACCAAAGCTAATACAAAACTAATGATTCTGTAGAATTAAATTATTGTATAAAAAGCGAAAACAATATTCTATACAGTCCAATTTATATCTAAAAATAATATATTAGTTATTACCCAACTAATATCTTTCTAACCATATCACTATTGCTAACTAATGCCTTTAGTCCTAGTACCCTTGGACAGTATAGGACCATTTGGACAACCTACACAAGTAGTGCGCCGAATGTCCCCAAATTCCTTTTCCTAAAATGCATTTTCTTTAGCTCATAATGTAACAATCGGATTGTCATAATTATAGCTCAGGGGAACTAAATGTAGAGGATTTCAAATTTTGAATTAAGAAATGTTGCAGTCGAATAAAAACATACTAGATAAGTGATATAATTTTGTTAAAATATACAATACCCGAAGTTTTAGTATGAGTTTCATAGTTTTACAATACACTTCACACCAGCGCCTCTAGCGGAAACAGAGAGGAACTTGTGTGAAGTCTATGAATGAAAATGACAAATGTCAACATGTTAAAAAAACTATCAAAGCTCTTGCTAACCTCAGGGAGTGCCTGGAATGAAATAGGCGCGTCGTAACGAGAGCGCCCGCGATCTCCGATTAAATTAAGGCGATAAGTATACATTCGTTTTAAGCCCAGTCAACGTCGAATACGAACATAGATAATGATTATATCTAGCCATATTGACCATAGTCTCAATACATCTATAGTAATATTTACAAGTATTCTTATATTTAATAAGGCGGCTGATACTGCTGTTGTCGTTGCAAGTGTTGGACCAGCGGTCCCTGTTGCTGTTGTTGCTGCATGGCCATCATTTGTTGCCGCATGCGCTGTTGTTGCGTTATCTGTTGCTGGTATTGCGCACTCTGTTGCGGTTGCATGCCCCTTGGGTAAGGTGGTGCGGGCCCACCCATACCACCCATCGTCACGTTGGGTGCCTGCTGAACATGCAGGTTACATTATTGTCTCACTTATGCTATTACTGAGTTTGTCTATGGTGTTAATGTTTATAGCTTTTGAATAAAATCAGTATAACAGTTGTTTTAAATGGACACTGATAACTGACAAAATGGGGGGTAAATGTCAAAATTAAAGGCTTTTCTTTTTCTTTTTAGGGTTACGGTTTTAGGGTATGTTAGATGTTAGAATCTAACCGGTGCCAGAGTTGTTTAGATCGCCTAAATAGGTATAACCTAACGAGTGCAGTACAGCCGGGACTGATTTTGTGAATGGACATTCTGATTAATTGCCAATGATTAGTCACTCATATAGGTTAGTCAGAAAAACTGTATTTCCTGCCACACATACGTCACTCATAAGTGTCAAACTAAACCACACTGTGTCGTGACAGTTATTGCGACACGACCGTGTCACTTACGTCAATTTTACGTCTGTGGCCGTCGTGAGCACAGATAAGTTATATTTGAGTGTAAACTTGTGATGCAACAATAAAAAACAATCTTTCTTTCTTCTTTCAAACTCGTATCGTTTCCAAATCAGTGAGGGTTCCCTCGAGTATCATATCATGTGTTTTCTATGTACATTATGTATGTATTTAAAAATATATAAGTTTAACAGTTGTCTAGATTCTAAAGTTCAAGTTTATATTATCTTAATGTAGGCTAGATGACGTTGTGTGAGAATGTCCAAAAATATTTACATATATAATTACTAACCTGCATGTAAGGCGCACGAGGGTTTTGCCGCTGTGCCATATATGCTGCCTCTTGATTCCGACCACCCATCATGTTCTAAACAGGACAATGACAAACAAAAAAATAATTAAATAATACTATAAAACGATATAATGTAAGTATTAGACTGCTTTTCCACGCAGCGATGATGGCGGAGATGTGATAGGCTATGTTCTTATGGATGTTGGAACTTAACGTAGCCTATTACATCTCTGGTCCACCAAAACACTTGTACTTTCCACTTGTTAGGATTCCACACCCAAAGGGTAAAACGAGATCCCTATTACTGAGACTTCACTGTCAACATTGATAGTCAGAATATCAAACATTTTCACAGATGATGTATTTCTGTTGTAGCTATACAACAAATACTAAAAAACAGAATTTAATTATGATTTAAGGGGGCTCTCATATTACCAAGATTTTTTTTTGCTCTTTTTAGACATAATGGTACGTTAACCTTTCGTGTGCTAGTCAGAGTTGCCGAGTAACCCAACCTGGGTTTGGGTTACTTTTCGTTTTACTAACGACGCCGACGCTAAATTTAAAAACAATAATACAAAAAATCGGACCATATTTTGGCTTCTGCAGATCACCGGTTGGGAACCACTAAGCGTAACGTGACGTTTTCTACTAAATCTCACTACCCGTAAGCCGCGTTAGAGAACTTCGTTCCTATACAGTTGCTTTAAGTATACAATTTGTTCATGTAATATAAAGTTTGTTAATAATATACCTGCTGGAATGTTTGCTGTCCCGGGAATCCTCCCATAGCGTTCGCCACTTGAGGTCCCATAGAACCACCTTGACTGTTCATAGCGCCCATACCGCCACCTTGGCCCATTTGTGACATCTGTCCCATTGGTTGTGCCATCTGACCCATTCCCTGTCCCATTTGACCCATACTCTGAGACATTTGGGACGGTTGGCCAACGCCTTGGTTCATTTGTCCAACGTTTTGTCCTATACTGTTGACGCCTTGACTCATGGGGTTCACTTGCTGACCCATTTGGTTTACACTTTGGCCCATACCCTGGTAAAAATACTGATATTAGGACAAGCAATAGTGTTTACTGTACCATAGATAAAGAAGATACTAGTACACATGCTAGCGTTTTTTATTTAAGTAATATTATCAGTCTACATCTATGGATTAAGGGTCTTTCGACACATCGTATGTTTACTTACAGACTATTGGGATACCCTAATAAGGTGAAATTATTTGAAAGACACGACAATTTACTGTTCTATTTTTAATGTTCTCGATGGATGTTAAAATACCCTAAGCGTATAAAACTCCTTTCGACCAAGATGTAATTGCGCATGTAAAACCTAATAACATCTTCATACCTGATTCATCATTTGCTGTTGTCCACCTTGCATCATCTGCTGTCCATACCCTCCATACCCCTGCTGCATACCGCCGTACTGTCCCCCAAACATCTGCCCACCCATCCCACCCATCTGGCTCGCTCCCATCTGCCCCGCACTCATCTGATTGCCACCCATTTGCCCTCCTGCCATTTGCCCACCGGCCATTTGACTTGGCATTTGAACACCACCCATTTGACCCATCGGTCCCATACCGGACATGGCACCCATTGGATTCATTTGCCTAAAATAATGATTAATCTTTAATATTTTCTTGTAAGCTACTGTAGCATCTGTCCAAATAAGGAACTCCTCCATGTAAGTACAAAACCACAAAAAAATTTGTTATTCCCGCGGTTTTGCAAGTGAACATTAATTTTGTTAGTTGGACCAAACAGACTTGACAATATTTTGTTGTTGTAAGTACCGTATGTATGATTTCATTATTACCCTTTTGTGAAAAACTGTTTAAATTAAATTTTTGTTGATACAAATCAACAAAAATTTAATTTAAACAGTTTTTCATTTAAATAAAAATTTAACCAAACCCCTCTGTGCCTCAGAGAGTACGTTAAGCCGTCGGTCCCGGTTGTCATACAAATATCTATGGCAGTCGTTATAGGTAGTTGGAGCCGTTAATCAAAAATCCGACTGGTCTAATTACAGAGCTACGATATCGCCCATGAGTTGTGGAGGTCAGATGGCAGTCCCTTGAAGGAAAATAACGAAATTCAGCCGAATCGCAGTTAGACTGGAAAGCCTGGGAAAGCCAACCCCATCAAACAAATATGGATCGCATATTTGGTATGAATCTCAGAGAATTTTGGACATTTTTAGAGGACATTGACATCCACACGCATTGCGGAAGAGAGGCTGTTAAAAAAAGCGCTTTACAGGAAAAGCGCTCTAAGAATCAAAGTATATTTACATTTAAAGTTTAATAAAAATTAATGAGTCGTTTTGTTTATTAGTATGGATAATGTACACTTACGTGGACTGCATGGCGCCCATTTGGTTGGGCTGCATTTGCCGCATGGGCTGGCGGGGGAACGGGGCGCGCGCGTGTGGGGCTCCCGGGTAACCTCCCGTCTGAAACAAATATCAATAACTTTCAACTTATTGTACGTACTAATTTGGACATTTGTGTGCGGTGTGTGTATGAAAGAAAGAAAGTCTTTTATTTATGCATTGCAGAGTACAAAAGAATATATAGGTGTAGGATTATTACCCTTTACACAAACTACGAGTATAAATATGTATGATACTGCCTATAAACCGCGCAACATGACAATGGGATTTGGCGGCTATGTTGGTGACGTCACAGTGACGTACATTAAACTACAACACTGTTTTGGTATCCGTAATTTTCATCAATTGATGACGTCAAGGAGCGGTTATTGTGACAAGATTCTATCCCACTCACATCGTGCGCAGCTTATAAAGCTGATTACAGAATTCGCGGAGGTCGTGGACTGTAATCACACCAAGGACAAAACTTAGTGGAACTATGGTTTGTTTTATTTTATATAAGGGTGTAATTTATCTATAACTAGCGGACGCCCGCGTGACAAATTATATACTAAAACTTTCCTGGAGAACAACTTTATTCATTGGTAAAAACCGTTTAAAAATCGGTTGGGTAGTTTTAAAGATCTAAGCATACATAGGGATGGACAGACAGCAGAAGCGGTTATGATATGTGTGTATGTTTAACAGTTATTTAGGTCCCATAACACAAGCTTAGTTTAGTCTAGGTGGAGCTGTGTAAAAAATTATTGTCGATGATTTCGCCAATGTCAAGGTAATGCTTGATACACACACAGAAGAACTAGTTATTCCGAATTAGCTCCAGGTGCTACAATATAAAAAACGTTGTTCGGTATAAGTGAGGGTCTGGGAACCGTGTCCCTTCGTCCAGCATACTCACCATGGAATCCTGATATTTCATGAATGCCAAAAAATAGTGCTGAAATAGTGCTAATTAGTGCCCAAAGGAAAAAAATAGTGCTCTTATACTTAAGAAATTACAGCCATAGTTCGATGAGTATGCTGGACGAAGGTTACGCCCAGCATACTCACCTCCGTTTGTGGAATCTGTGTACGCTTCAACCATAATTCATACTTCAAAAAATTGTGCCCAAATAGTGCCAAATGGTGCCCAAAAAGAAAAGACGATGCTCTAATAACACCGGAGTTATAGGCTTCGGTCAGTGAGTATGCTGGGCGTAGGTTCTACGCCCAGCATACTCACTTCACTACGCGAATACCGAACGAGCTATAGGTACAATTTACGGCTTAAAAAATTGTGCTTGAAATAGTGCCCAATATCAGTCCAATTTTCGCTTGACTTTTGACCTAGAAAACCATTAAGTTTAATTGTAAACTTTTACATAACATTAGATTTAGTACAGTCGAGTTCAAAACTTTCTAATAACTTACATTTTGTTTAACAATTTTTAACCCCCGACGCAAAAACGATGGAAATTTGACGTGTCTGTGTTTATGTGTGTGTGTCTGTGGCATCATATGAACGGATGTGATTTGGATTTTGTTTTTTTTTTGAAGGCGAATTAGTCGGCAGTGTTCTTAGCTATGTGTGATGAAAAT
The DNA here is from genome assembly GCA_963556515.1 of Nudaria mundana. NCBI lineage: Eukaryota > Metazoa > Arthropoda > Insecta > Lepidoptera > Erebidae > Nudaria > Nudaria mundana. The sequence goes on along the minus strand of OY748289.1, from coordinate 8,486,851 downwards.
CAGTTCAGTCGTTTAATAGATACGGGGAGATGAGGTGGAAATAAAACAACAATTTGCCGATGGATAAATGCATGAAACGCACAAAGCGTTATTTTGTTCTAGAGCGGTATGCAGCAATAGTTATTTTATATTATCTCCGAAACTACATGACCAATTATTGTTATACTGTAAAGGGCAAATTAATAGTATCTTTGTGATATTCTTGTGTTCATAAAATAACTTATTTTGATAAGCATTAATATGTTGTTATTTAAATAGCTATTCAAAAATGAACATGCTGAAAAATACTTTATAAAACATAAAAGCATATATATCTACTAAAATATAAAAGAAAGAAATATGGTACTTATAGCCCAGCTGCTGCCAGCCCAGCAAATTATCTCGGATCGGTGCAGTATGCCTTAGGATCAGCTTTTGCTGGTGATTTTTTAAACACATTGTGATTATTATAAACTGTGATTGCTCAATTTATAGTTATTTGTAAGTTAGTTATTGTGATTATAACATTGTAGCAGTAAATTTACAAAACTAGATAAGTAAGTGTTTTGTAATATTTTTTTTTTTGAGAAAGTTTTACTAATATTTGGAATACTATTTTTTATATATTTGAAACGACTATTTTTTCTATTTAAAATAGATTTTATTAGATTGTTGTATTAATGTTAGTCTTATTTTCAATGGTAGGTATAACAATATAAATAATATATTTGAAGATAATGACTGTTAACAAAAGCTGTGAAATAGTTTTTAATTACCGTGAAGTCTGATTACTTTAGCCCTAGGGAGTAACTTTAAATAGTGCTGGGTAAAGGTTAGAATTTGTAAATAACACTACCTTTTTAGGAATAACAATAGATTCTAAATTACAATGGGGGTGACCATATCACCATTTTAGCTAATAAGCTTAGCTCTGCTGCATATGCTGTGAGACGGATTAGGCAGTTGACAGATGTAGCTACTGCTAGGCTAGTTTACTTTGGTTACTTCCATAGCTTGATGTCCTATGGAATACTATTTTGGGGAAATGCGGCAGATATAGAAACAATTTTTATATTACAAAAGAGGGCAGTCCGTGCCATTTATTGTTTAGGTAAGAGAGATTCTCTTAAGGAGCGATTTAAAGATATTAATATTTTAACTGTAGCTTCCCAATATATATTTGATAACATACTGTATGTCAGGAAAAATATATCTAGCTATACTAAAGTAAGTGACGTTACAGACAAAAATCTACGTAAAAATAAACTACTCCCTCCGTGTTATCAGCTTAGCAAGGTTAGTCATTCTTTCAAGGGGGAAGGTATACGCTTTTATAATAAATTGCCTGAATCGGTCCTTTGTATGTCCGACAATAAATTTAAAACCTTTATAAAGACCACTTTATGTCTAAAAGCATATTATAAGACAATTAATTACCTTAACGATAAAAGTGTCTGGCTTGAACATGGTGCAGGCGCCTCCTAAAATGCCGTAATTGTAGCATATTTTGTACTTTAGTGACTATATACTTATATCCTCCTAAGACCCAGTGAACAATTTGGCCGAGAGGGAATTTTGACCTTATTGCTACCGGGTTACACTACTACAGGAGGCTACGATGCCCCTTTTATGGAGCATCCTGGCCTGCAGATGGCAGACCGTATGTATATGGTTGATTAGTATGTTCCGGGCAGCGTTGGCGTCAAGATCAAACTCGCTGTTGCTGTTGGACAAACTCCCCAGCGCAGTTTGTGGTTCATAGCCACCTTGAAGAACGCTCCCGTCTTGGCGTTGCACGACGAACAGGCTTGCGACTTGTACTGCTCATCCACTACTTCAACTTCAATATTTCGCTTACGTTTCAATCTCTTGATTAGCGAGTCGTGTTTGAATTTACGCCCACTTAAGGAGGCGGTGTTCATAAACTTACTTCTGGCTCCATAGAGAACCAATTTTTTTTCTACTCCACCTCCATCAAAGACTTCTTTTATAATTCTCTCCTCACACTTGGCGGTTCTAATAAACTTCTCTAGCCGCAGCCAACTTGGCGTGTTTTTCGTACGGCTCTTGACGTACCTGGAACCATGTCATACGAAAGACGGTGTATTCGACTACATGGGCAGTGTTTTTCGAAGAGACTGGAAAGGTTAACTTTTCACGCGCCCGCTGTTCGGCGAGTTCGCTGGGCGTGCACAGCGTGGTTCGCACCCGCTCCCGTTTCCACTCTAGGGTGTGAGAACGGACATATTTTCTAGTTATTCGCTGAAAACGGCCCAATTTAGACTCTACTACCGCTACCGGTAATCGGGAACCGAGGTCGACTGCTATGATTCGATCATACGAAGGTTTCTGGTGTTTACTGCTCAACGCCAATGTCTTTTTTACTACACGATTCATGGAAAGGCTTACACTCACGCCATCCGTTTGTAGAGAGCATCCAATTTTTTTTACATCAACAGCCAACCACGAGCTCCATAATTCTTGTAAATGGTTCTCTATGCGACCCCATACACTAGTGATTGATTCTGGGTCCACTCTACGTATCAATTCGTGCCACCCCGTAGAGGTGTAGGTGATGTGTTTCAACCCATGCGACGGTTGTGGGAACAACTTGAAATCTTGCAACTTCTCTTGAATCTTGATCCATTCGGGAACGGTGGACCACCATTTGTGGCCTTTTATTGTGTCCACGTTTATGACGGTACAAATGCGTTTCATTGCTTCATCATCCGGTGGTTGTATTTTGTAGAAAGCTTCAAAGAGGGCGGGATTGTTGCGTTTCATGCCGAAATAACGAGCCAACCGGGAATATGCATGAGTTTCAATGTTGGTATGGAGGGTGGTCTCGTACTGCTTGGTCATTTCTTGGAGGGTAAACAAACGCAATCTCTCGTCGTAGCGCCGATCTCCAAACATGGCACGATATGCTTCTACATAGGGACCCTTTCCTTTCATGGCGTACACGAAATTTAATACATCTGGTTTAGGTGGTAACCGCGTTGTTGTTTTCATGTAGTAGTTGATCCAAACACCTAGCTCGATATAGACACGGGATAGGTCTACCACATCGCGACGTATCTCAGACAAGAGCTTCACTCTCTTTTCTGGGTCCAATAGGGGGCAGAGCGTGGACACCAATCCCCTTTTTATGGTGTAGACTTCCAACTCCACGGTTGGATCTAGATTGCGTTTCCGGAAGGGTGGTAAATATGATTTACATTTCTTTGAACTTGTTTTCGTGTGATCGACACCCCCGCACGTCTTACAAAGGGGAGGCATCGCGAAGAAATGAATAACCTCGATGAGATACACGGTTTATATACAAGGTCCAACTTGGATGTCCTCAGACAGCGTTAAAAAAACAATACGGTTAAAATTGACTTTTATTTAATGTCCTCTAGAAAGTACATTGGATCTTGGGATGTTTTTTTTTGTGCATTGTACACACCCTTTTTGACTTTGACACGGGACCAATGTATATTCGTCCACATTTAGTCTTAAGAAAATGTATAAATGAGTTAATTATTGAAAAAGAGTGACCGAGAGTTTTATTGCCAAGTTCTTTCTCTCGGTTCTACTTATTGCTTTGCGAATCTGGCAGTACATGTAAATATAGAAGCTATGACATTTTTTTTATTTTAAGTACCTACTGACGTTTGTAATAGCCATTTAGTGACCTATACAAATAAATTAATCATTTCATTTCATTAGTAATAAATAATGTAAGTAATTAAAAATGTTTTTTATTAAGTTAATACTATCAGGCGTTACTTTTCGGAAGTCCATAGTTAAATAAAATAAATCTAACTACTTTGCAATATTCCGCCACATGCAAATTACCCAACTCTCGTATTTATTCATGCACAAGTCCGCCCTCCAAACCCACTTAGGCCGAAAGAATAGAGAAATAATTTTGAAAATAGAATAAATATGAGAGTTGTGTTATCGTGCAAAAAATAATAAAAAACCTCGACACGTGTTTCGCCCCCAACCAGGGGCATCATCAGGAGATGTCGATGGCTCGGCGCACGGCGACCGAATCATTCGGTCGCCGTGCGCCGAGCCATCGACAGGTTTTTTATTATTTTTTGCACGATAACACAACTCTCATATTTATTCTATTTTCAAAATTATTTCTCTATTCTTTCGACCTAAGTGGGATTGGAGAGTTGGCGCCAGAGGTAACATAAGACTAGCCACGCGCTCAACAAAAATCGAAATCGAATTTTACCTGCATCTGTGTCATTTGGTTGAATGGTATTCGTTGTCGCAGCATATTGGTCAAAGCCTGCTTCGATTGGTTGTTCGACGGTGGCGCCACGCCGCGTTGATTCACACCAGCTATAATGATTATATTTATGATTTAATTGCTCGGACTGCAGAGATTTAGTGGTATGTAATATCTGTCCTGGCTGTTTGAATTTTGTATAGTACCCAGTAACGGCAATAGGCTTGCCCCCTATTACGTGGGACCAACATAATTACTGGCAAGAAGTGGATGTGTAATGCACTTCTGCCTACCCCTTCGGGGATATAGGCATGATGTATGTCTGTTTGTCTGATGACATGTTGCTGAGTAGATGGAGGATGGTTTGAACTTCACAAAATACTTTAGATACTAGAGGCCCCAGCTTCCGCCATTAGCCTTCGTGATATTTTTTTTTGAATTAGTTACCTAGAAATGGTCTTAAGAGTAATCCGACTTGGATAGTTTTGGTTAGAAGACTAATGCGGGATTAAAAATGTTTTGTATGGCGATTTATTTACATATTTGTATGGCATTGGTGATACTTCTATTAATTTGACACCCAATATAATTATTGGATGAAAGATATTATTTCCAACTACTTATTAATTAATATTTAGGTAACCGTTTTAATATCAATCACCAATCCAAATTAAGTGACAGATCTACCAGTTTATAATAATAGGCTAAGGTCTGTCGACCATACCGCTTTGTCGAGTTTTGCCGCCATATTGTCGACAACTTCTTCAAGTTTGTGTTTATCAAAATGCCTAAACGTATGAAAGTAGATAAAATAGTGTATCAAACTAGGTACTAAAACTCTCGTAGGATAAAATAAAGAAATTCGCCTATTCTAATACTCCACTAAGGCGCTGTCTCCACGAGCGAGAGAATCGCGGCGATATTGTCGTCGTGGCACGTATTTCTATACACTCTCTATGGACGCGTCTCCACACGGCGATGTTAGTACAGACTCGTCGCGATTCTCTCGCTCGTGAAGACAGCGCCTAAAAGTCCGCTAGTGTACAGTGTACCCGGCGATAAATATTGCACATCGACCTTTGGAAAGAGACAATCGGCTAATTTCGGCTTCGTAGAGCGTTATCTCTGTCGCACAAATACAAACAGTCCGGTATCTATTAGGAGCTGTTAAAACAATTATGATTTGCTTCTTTTAATTATTCTTTGTATAAAATACACCAATTTTTCTATAAGTGTTGGCTTTAGGTTCGGGTAAAATAAAAAAACATGTTCACATTATGACTGACAAAACGTCACATAGGTAGTGTGCGACAGAGATAATGCTTTACGAAGCCGAAATTAGCCAATTGTCTCTTTCCAAAGGTCGATGTGCAATATCTATCGCCGGGTACAGTAATGTAACTCACCAGGCCCGGGTCCAGGTTGGTTGTAGTAATTCTGTCCAGGTGGCGGGAACCACTGCTGTTGCTGCTGCATGAACTGCGGCTGCTGCTGGGGCGCGGGCGGCATGCCCTGGGCACCAACCCCGCCCTGGGGCGGTACTCCGTTTGTCTGGAACATCATCAATATATGATACTAGCGTCTAGCTTCGCAAAAAAATATTTTAGAACAAATTAAATGTTCATAAAATATGTTAAGTAGTGAGTTAACATTAAAAGATAAAAAATATGCAACTGCTGACATTTTTTTAGAACTTTTAAAGAGGAACCATTCTTTGGTAGGTACATTAATTTAACATGACATTAACCGTTTGCCAGCACACGCAACGGAAGTTCTCAAAATAAATAAATTTTTCACGTTTTTTTAAACATATTTCACAGCTGCTCGGGTCCTATTCATTGTAGCGTGATGTTATATAGCCTTCCTCGATAAATGCATTACTCAACAAAAATATAATTTCCTATTGAAATTAGCGCGTTAATACAAACTAACAAACTCTTCAGCTTTATATAATATTAGTATAGATTATAATATTAATATAGATATAGATTGATAACACATTTTTTTATAAACATTTCCAGCTGACTAAAATTTTTGCTACCTAAGAATATGCTCAGTGAGATCCAGATCGAAGGACCAAAAATAAGCAACATAATACTTCTACATAGTAAAGCAGCGTAGAACTTAGACCGTAGTGTTATAATGTACATTGATATGAATGATGTTCAATTAGATGACAGTTTTCAATAAAATTTCTACTAAGAAGGTAGAAAAGTTACCGGTGTAGTAGGTTTAGATTTTTTGATGTTCTTGCCGGGAGCATTGCGCGATCTTGTTTTACCGGCACCAGTAGGGCTTGAATCCAGACTTCCATTTTCCTAAACAAAAATAAAAACAATGAAAGAATCTTAATGTACAGATGTACAGAGTTTCAGCTAAGAAACGGTCGCATCGCACGTGTACGCGGCGAGTCTGGAAACGTTTACACACACACGCGCAAAGCCAGTGGACACTCTTAGCGCTTTGTCGACGCACATTGTTTGTGTCAAATTTTGCACGTTGTTACTGAAACTCTGTACCGTTTGTTTTACTCTGTGGCTTGGTAGAACCTGGATAGACAAACGTATTTAATACTTAATTTTGTTGTATTGAATGTTTACCTGTTTGCTGTCATTGGTTTCCAGATCCTCAGGTGGCAATGGTAGCGGTTCCAAATAATAGCTGAGCGGTTTTACGAGACTGTGCGTGTGATACTTCAGTAATCTAAAAATACGAAAGAATTTATGGTATTGATATGATACAATGGTGAATCTTTGAAACAACTAAGGTCACTGAGAGAAGAGAAAAAATAAAAAATGTAAATGAAAGACGCTTCGGTAGTTTTAAACATTTTTATTAGTTTAATTCCCTGTTCTAATCGTTGTCGTCTGTATTAGACATGACCGTATTTATGACATAACTATCTATTAAATGTTGACAACTACGGTACGAAATGTTTAGGTGTACCATGAAACACGCAACGAAATTTCCCGTCGACCAACTTATGTCATTACTGGGTACGAGTGATAACAACAGAGATAATAATTGCTCGCTATCGCATGGAGATCAGTAACGGTCCGTTTGTTGACAAAAATCTATGTAGCATTTAATAATTCTATAAGTACCTATGCGCGTTTTCATAAGTAAGCGGTTTTCTCTCGATCTTGGTGGCTGCGAACCATGCCCAAGACAAGGGAGCAGGATTCCTACCACCTTCCACAAGCTCCCAGCTGGAGACACGTTGTTTATCCGTCAAACGAAGACCCTGTACGTCATTATATTAATCAAATTAGTACACAAATCGTTAAATGTCAACAGTAACTTTTAATACAAAGAATTCACCTGTTTCTTGTCACTATCGAATCCTGTGATTTTGTTTCCCTTCTGATCTACCACGCAGCCGATTGGTTCACACGCGATAACCTTTGAAAAGCAAAATAAAAGTTAATGTAGAGTAATATAGAGACCTCGACTTCTTTGCAGTTTTAGACGAAATAAGGCGTAATTTTAATGGACTATCCAAAACTGTTTCATTTTTTAGTCTGTGAGTTTATAGCAGACAAACAAATGTACTTTGTTTTATAACATGTTCTAAGGCGCAATTTCATTGGCCGTTAGCGCTTTGGCCCGCATGCGTGAAACGGTTTTCATTGGTCGGTAACGCCCGCATGGTGGGACGGTGGTGGGAGTTTACTATAACGCATGAGGGGAAACGACCGAGTTATCGACCAAAAAACTTTGGAATAATAATGGAAAACTTACTTCCATAATAGTATTCTTAGACAACGGCAGTAACTGCCGCACACACTGCACAGACAGTCCATGACGTTCACCAATTTCTTTCTTCAATTTCTTCATGAGGTTCTGATAGTGTTTCCTATTGTTGTCGTCCCCACCGTCCGCGAGGGTCGAGTGTATCAATGTCGCGAGCATGTCGATCAATGTCGTGAACAGGTTGCTGCGACACAAACTATATTAATTTATTGTAATTACACTGTCATGATTGCCATATCCGATGACCCCCTGAAAAGTACACTGGATGGAAGAGATAATAGTATGTGTATAAGGAATTTTCTCGTCAAGTTTTACAGAGAATAAAGAAAACTAGTTATCCCGACGAACTTTGTATCATCAAAAAAAAAAAAAAATTCATGCGAGTGTATGTAAATTGAAAAAACGCGACGGACGGACAGACAAACAGACAGACAAATTGTCGTATTAAATATATAGATAAATAAAGCCGAAGACGCAATAGATAGGGTTGAGATCTTAGATTTTCCTTATGAGCATGTCATAGGTAGTCGCATAAAATGTCGGTTAACATGACTCAATAACCAGATTTTTTTTGGAAATTCCCTAAACAAATTTTTCAAAATTTCATGCGATAGCATTGGTCTTTGACAAACTCTATATCTACCACCTACCTCTATACCAAGACTGTATAAAAATAATAGCTCTATCTGAGAATTAGTAGGTCTTTCCAATCCCTAATAACAAATTCAGTGTCTATTTTTTGCCATATGATCACAAAAAGGTTGATCTTTAAACAGGACCATTTGTGACTCGCTTCGACAAAAATGTTCCACCAGACTAGTTCAATTTAATTATTTTATACAGTTCTAAATTATACAACATATTGAAGGGGCTCGGATTTGGCAGATTACTCAACAGTGTCGAAAGTTACCCTCTATAAGTTAAATTGGCATGCACGAGATTATGAAATCGAATGTACCAAACCAACAACCAAGAACAGGCCACATTGCATAATAATCCACAAGTAATTAAGTAACAAGAAAATGTATTAACATTATGTGATTAAAAAATGAAAAATGACCAAAATCTTAATGACAAATTATTTGTAGTTATAGTATTTGTATGTAGTATAATACGTATAACCACGTTGGTCAGCAATGAAATGTATAAAAGAGAGCATGAGAATATCTTCCCAAGTCTAGTCTAACCAACAAACTTCATGCATGAGAAAAAACCTCCAAACAAGACTTGCTTGCACAACATCCTCCACCTAACAAGAGCTTACTCTATAACATCACTCATAACTAAGAGCTCCCTGTATAACAACAGCCTGTATAACAACATACATACATAAGAGCTCACTATATAACAACACCCATAAATAAGAGCCGCCTGTATAACAAACACACACCAACAACAGCTCACTGTATCCCCACCTCCATACAATCGGCCATAATGGGCAATCGCCAAATCAAAGAATTAACCATGACTGCCGCCATCCTCGTCGTAAACGTTCGTAATACATTCCATCGTTGCCGATCACGTGTCATTGCAGACGATATTACCCTCTACACAATCGTGATCGCCTGTGATGGCCCGTCATGGCTGATTGTGTAGGTTATACATAAAACAACAGGTCACTATAGGACAACCACAAATCGATTAGCGTGAACTGCGTGTATAGTAAAGTTCAGTGGACGGTTCATATATGAATACTGAATAGCCTCGATTAACCATCAAACAAGACACAATTGTATGAATAACCGTCAAAACAATCACCAAATAACATTCGCTATCAAGTATATCACAGTACCTATTGTTGTAAGCGTCGATGAGTTGATTGGCGATGAGTTGTGTCAGTAGTACGGCCCAGTCGGCGGTGAGTTGGTACGACCGTCGTATAGCGTCGAACATTCCGCCGGCGAGAGAGAAGCGGAGTTGTAACGCGTCCGGGGCGGCTTCGTCTTGCCAACTGTCCGAGCACGCGGCTCGTTCGTGTTCGCGGGCGTGCGTCAGATAGTGTTGTAGTTGTGCGTGGATTGAACTTAACAGACTTTCCTGTAGGACAAGATGTTTTATTATCGTCATAACATACATTGTGATCACGTCTATATAGCCAAAAGGGTAGGTATAGGTCCATTACACAACAAAAACCAGGTCTTAATCTGGGCCGTCCGAGTTATCATCTTTAACAAATGGGTTATCGGTTTAATTGTATCGAAAAAATGTAATATGAACTCTAAACTCAATGAAACTAGAATAAAAATAACTTGATCAAAAATAAAATCCTTCCGTGCTGTGACGTCAGTCAGCGCTGGCCTTATAACAGACTAGTTAAGAAAAAATGATAACCTATAAGCGATAGGTACTGTACGCATATAAAGAAAATCTCCAAATCTCCAATAGAATACCTTCTGATCATCCTGGTTCCTGAGACAAGTGAGCACGAGCGACAGTAGCGGCTCGTTTGCTAACCGTACAGAGCTGCCTCCGCCGCACGCGCACCCGCCGCTACAACCGCCACTGCTAACGCCTCTTTTCCCACCAGCACCTCCACCTGATGACCTGGATGTCGGGATGGGATTAATATTATACATTTTATTAAATTTCACTTATAACTCCCTCGCTCGGTTATTAACCGAAGCGTCTACATTTGAAAAAAATACTAAATTTGCTTTCGTCTGTCTGAGTTTGGCCAAGCGACCCCAATTTTTATCGAATCTCCACAAAACAGTGTTCCATGATTTTCACTATTTTTTTTAATCGTTAGTTTTTTTTTATTGGAGGGGAAATAGAGGTAAAGGGTCTACTGTTCGACCATAGAGCGACCGCTAGTATAATATAACATACCCCTTGTAACTGGGACTTTGATGGCTTTTGCAGTCGCGATGTGAGCTGCCGCCCCCGCTGCCGCTGTTCGAGCAGCTGCCGCTACACCCGGCGCCCCAACCACTCTCCAATATCTGTATTTAATAAACATTGTCATGTCAAGGCGGGTATACCTCGCGTCACATAAAAGGAACGCTGACCTTCAAGCTGCGCAGTAGACGATTTATCGATCTATATGGCGGTAACAGCGAGTAAGAGCAAGAGTATCGATGCGCAAACACACCTCCACTCTCCTTCAACGTTCTTTTTACGTGAACACCAGTATACACAAATAATTTGCCGGCCAGATTGTCGTAATTTATGTGAACGGGTGTCTGTATCTATACTGCTGTTTATGTTGTACATGTAAGATAATAGTGTAAAAGAACATCTTTGACAATGCTGTAAAATGAAACCGGTCAGGTTTTAACAATAAATTCTGTGGACTGTGTGTACGTTACCTGTCCAGCTTGCTTGAGCACTCGTCCTTGCACGGCCGCAGGTAACTTGGCGACGAGAGGTGCGACCAGCCATACGGATTCTGACCATTTGCTTGTGCTCACCACACCGCGATCCGTACCCGTTCTAAAACATCCAATCAAATATCTGTACGCCAGAGTAAACTTGTGTCCACTAATCAATATTCAGTAACATCTGTCAGGTGAGTAAGTCTCACGGTCGATTAGCATGCCATGGTGCAATAGTTGATTGAATCTTGACGCACGTTCCAAAGTGTTGGGGAGAATAGAGGTCTCACCAATATCCGGGTCCAAAGTCACACGCCGATTAACGGACAAGGGAATACACTTTACGGTTAGCGACAATAGGTACGCCCCCCAATATATGGAACGAAAAATAACAGAATTAATAGCCCCGAAGGATTTGGCAGAGATATATGATATGCATTTGCCTACCCCTTCGGAAAAAGCAGTGTTGATGTGTCTACCTACCTGTCTTTATCAGGCGGTGGTGGAGCCGGTTGCTGAAAGACATTGATGACAGCTCGAGCCACTGTGTCGAGCCACGCGCTCAATTCCGAGGAACCACTAGGGAACTGTTTGAACATGAGCTGTAGGTCAAGCCACGACATACGCAGCGACCACTGTTCAAGGTTCTGGAAACAAAAGACGACTGTTATATTCTTCTGCGCGTCTTGAAACGAACAGATTTATAAGTAAGTGAACTGACAGAAGGCTGTCAGAAGACTGTGAAAGTATCTTCAATATATCGGGAATAAATAGTAAAACAAGTCTCAATAATTTCAAAAATATTCACGTAAATATAAGTCGCCTTGATAGAAGTTTATCGCGTTATAAACGTCAGGGGTTATGTATATGGGAGAAGATGGAAAGTTCATACCTCGAGCAGTCGCGTAATCATGGTCTTCTGATCAAGGTCCGGGTGTGTATGGCTAGCTGATTCCGGGTAACAGATCATATGAAGTAACCTGCACGAAATAAAAGAGTAAAGTATATTTTTTTCGGTTATGGGAAGAGATTCATTCGGGCCTTCTGCAGCTCGAAACTCTAGATTTTATATTCATCTTGTTTACCTTTGTGCCTGCCTGGTCATGAGCATAGGATCAAGCAGCATATCCGGCTGATATAGCTCATCTGGGTTCTGTAAACATTTCTGAAGCACCCACTCTTCAGAGCATATGTCCGCAAGTACTCGCCTTGCTAACGACGACAATGATTGCGAAGAGTCCAGCAATGTGGAACCAACGCCTCCATTTCCCCTGTAACCATGTGTAAGTTTGATTATCTGACTTCGCTTTAAAGTTGGAGTGCGATACTCGCGATATGTAGTGTTGTCTCAGTCACTCAGTGTAACGTATTCAGATATTATGAAATTTTTAGGTCATCCATCATCTTCGAAATTTGTGTATAAATATTTGAAGTTGGCATGATTTGAGCGAGGAAGACAGCACTTGAAAAGTTCTAAAATAGTCGAGTATCTCACTGCAACGTGTGTGCAGTGCAAGACATTAATGTTAAGCTGATCATGAATTACGATCATTATCCAATTATGGTGCGCACACAAACAATTTGGAATTTCATCAGTCAGTGGATCTCAAGATCAATGTCATGCACTAATTTAACAGGTAAAAGAGAATGGTCTCCCAATTAGTTGTTTATGATTCTGTTGTGCGTTTAGTTAGGAGTAGGACAATGATGAAGCACATAATATTACCCACAAACGTATTACCATATTCGGAGTATAGGCTAAATAGTAGGTTTGTACACGGGGGTAATACAGAGTAATTTTTGATGATGTGTAGATATTTTATGGAATTACATACAATTATAGACCCAGGGTAGCCAATTTGGAAGGACCTTTTAACACACGATATAAACTGACGAACACTTATACACTGACGCGAATAGAATGACGTGTGTAATGTAGATTGAATCACATTGTAATTCGAACACAAAAAAAATGTTTGAATAAATATATACTATAACACTGCAGTTGTGGTCTCTTCAACCGCTAGATTCATGTACATTCATTTGTACATAACATGTCGTGATCGTGAGACACGCGTCATATGTTGTACAGGTCCCAGAACACTTCCCTGAGTTACTCCTAGTTAACTCTGTTTAAAATGACTATTTATTAAGAAGTTTAATCTGGATTCATAACGTATTCAGATAGGCCTGTCTAACTATGTAGGTAAATATAATATATGGAATAATTACATGCGCAAACTTATACATATTGTACAGGTGTTTGGGTGACACTGTATGAAAAGTCTGGTATAATTCTTTTACCAGGTTTTGTCAAATAGTCAAATTGGACATTTCGTTTAAGGTTATTAAGCATAGTTATATGGGATTCTCGTTCATGATAAATATTATTATTCATCCTTATTACTTTGCCGAAATAGGTTTCATATGTTAGATAGTAAGTCACAGCCTCAATGATTACCAGTTAAATATAATGAAAAATTATAATACTAAGTACTAACATGTATACACACAGATATAATATTTGTAAAGAGGTATAGTGAAAAGGACAACGTTACAACGATATGTAGGGTTTTCTCTAGAGTGAAGACAGACAAAGGTGGAAGCAACTACACATCGAAATAACCCTAAGCACAGCACGAATGAGGAGCAAACAATATGAGGTGAAGCAAAGCGAGTGAATGTTGGCATAGTTAAAACATAACTCACAAATCGTTTGTATTGTTTTTAATATAATAGAGTAATTGTATATTATAATCGTTCCACCATTCGTAATATTAAATTTGCATTTATTATATGTTAGAAAAATCATGTCAGGAAAATTTTAAATAGACAACCACCCTCCATTTTCAAGTATTGGTTGTTACGACATCATTTTGTATGTTGAGTAAGCAACCTTTATATAACGTTTAGCTACGCCAACATAGTAGGTAAATGTACATAGATTTTGAATGAGACGTTTATGTACAAAGATGAGTACACAGTGAAGCTAGGTCCCGCCGTATGATGTGCAACCGTGTAACTCAATAACAAAATAAACAAACCTAGGAGTTCTATGGCCCCCACTCATCTCTGAATCTACCATCCTAAGGATAAGAAAACATCGCGAGTCAATATTTGTCCATTATTCTAAATAAAATGTCTTTGTGTAGCTGAATATGATTAAATTATATTTGTAAAATAATAACGAGTAATTGAATAAGCTTAGTTGGTAAGTTGTGCTGATTCAACAGGCTCCTCCACCCTTGCACTTACGATTGACGTCAAATAGCTTATAAATGGTGGACAGATTCTGACACCCAAATACGAGTCATTATTGCTTTCAATATCTGTGATACAAATATTATTATTTAGTACAGAAATCTTATTTCTTCTTATTACTTATCTAACGTAGGTGCACGTACGATAAATTAACTCTAAGTATACTTACGACATTAAATCCAATTGTGCGTCAGTAGGAACTGTGTCACTCGTTCCCAGTATATGGGACAGTTCGCAAGATTTCTTCCCAGGTTTACCTCCGTCGCGAGCCGTTGCATCGCCAACCACTAAGAACATTACATTGTTAATTCAAATGACTATTTGAAAGTAACTTTTGAGCAGCTTTGTAATTTTGGAATACTTATCCGACCGACTGGTTTCTGTTTTTCTTTTACTTACTGAGTATGGCCTTTAACGTAGCGAGTACGGGTCCGACGCCTATATTCTTGTGGGCTGCGGCGAGTAAATGTCTGTCGCAGGATAATCGTACGCCAACAGCCGCACCGCCCGGACCAGGGGACGTTGATACGGAGTATAGACCTAGAAGATCAATTTCCATAATCCATCAAACTCTAAATCAATAAATATGTAAGCAAATTTACACATAACGCGACGTGACTAGATAAATGATACAAATAATAGTTCTGATAAAACATATTATAATATTGGGACAATACATATTACAGACAAAACCATTATTAGTTAGCTCACCAGGTTGTGGAGTGTCGACAGTTTTGAACAGCCTGAGAAGCAAATGGCAGGTAAGCCTGGCGCCAGTGTCAGGGGATGGCGCGTTCGCAGGGTTACCGGAGCCACCTCCTCCACAGGCCTTCAAAAGAGACGGCAATGCCGCGTGACGTACGAAATCTTCTAACGAGAAACAGTGACGCGCTGTAAGTAACATAGTATACGCAAAGTTTAAAACAGTAACAATTGAAATTATCTTAGCAGAAATCGGCCGGCCGAATCTACTCCAGGAGTAGATGCCACAGATTAGAGATTATTGACATCTATTGCAGGATTAGATGCCACAGACGACATTAATCATTTTTTATTAATTAATTTCAAATTATGAAAGTAGTGAAAGCCAATTATTTCCTAAGATAGTAGGTACCTCATGCAATTAAAACATTCGGCTACTTGCATTTACCCACTACATGATATTCAAGAGTAGTGGGGTCTTAGGATGTCGATCCCGATTGTGATACGAACATCTATGGCAGTCGTTAGGGGTAATTGGAGCCCTAAATCAAAAATCCGACCGGAACTACAGAACTTCAATATCGCCCATGGGTTATCTAACTAACAATAAAGTAAATAATATCATGTGTTTCGTAATTATACACCGGGGTTGTGGAGGTCAGATGGCAGTCGCTTCACGGAAAATATCAAAGTTCAGCCGAATCGCAGTTAGACTAGAAGCCGACCCCAACTGCGTTGGGAAAAGGCTCGGTGGATGATGATTATATTCAAGAGCACTTACCAACAAGTATACAAGTGAACACAGCGAGTGCGTCATGCGCAGCCGCGTCGTGCAAATCTCTGTGGTGTAACAAGTCGGGGTAGAAGGCGGGTAGGGCGGCGTGCGGGGTGGGCGCGGGGTGATGCTGCGCCCCGCACAAGGCCACCAGCGCTCCCAACCACTCGGACGCTAGACCACTGCACCAGGCTGTCATTTCCGCACACACCACGCCTAGTTCGTTCACCCTGTTTTAACATATATGTACAATAAGACATGCTTAAACTTAACATTGTCTTTTGTTTACGCCACTGTTGATTATGTAATAAAAAACTTTTCAAGGGATTGAATAGCGATTTTTTTTTTTGCAAGACTACCCTCAATTTTAAGTATTGGAGGTAGTTTTGCATAGTTTTTTATGCTAAAACGAAAAACATGCAAAGAATAATCTGGAAGAAAGCTGAGTAATGATTTTTATCTGCCGCAGCACGCACCTTGCCAGGTTCGTATTTAATACAAGTTTCATAATTTCACAAAACTTAGCAGAAGTGTTCTTTGATTTAATAAAAATTTTTCATCGTAAGCTTTTTTGATATGGGGTAAATGCGGAAAAATTACCAAGGTTTATTGTTCGACCGTAGTGCGACCACTAAGCTTTTATGTGTCAAGACTATTACATAGCCTTGACTCATAAACATTAACTAACTTAACCTACCAGCTAAATCTAAAAAGTAAGTATAATGGGTAATGGCGTATTCCATAATCATCACGATATTCCTTTTCAAGTTTTATACTAATATATACTAATAATTATGTCCATGTAATTACTCACCGGTCGTTATCAACTTCCCGGCACACAGCCAACATTGCAGAGCAGACGAAACTGTATCGGTTTGCAGGTGACTCGGCCACCTGACGCGCCCACGCTATCTCTATTTTACCTGAAAATCAAAACAACTATTGACTACAGCTCTATAATACTATTTATAATAGCAGTATTACAATCTCATGTTTAAAAAATATAAGATTTTAAACTTAAGTTATAGGGCAAAGAAGGTTTGCTAATAAACAACGCTATTTCTTTCGGAGCGGATGACGAAGAAAAACCCCATTCGAGCGAAATACCTTAATCCAAAAAAAGGGTAAATAAAATATACGCTAAAAATTAAAAGATACCTTTACGTGGATTAGTGAAGAATTCACTGAGAAACTGAGGATTGTATGTATAGTTAGAAGGCGTCGGTTGCAGTGGAGAGTAGAGGGCTTGCCTGTAATAAAACATTAAGTTGGTAAATGATTAACGGACATCCATAAAATATATATTATAATTGAAAATATATACAACAAAGCAAAAAAACAAAATCTTAGAAGTTAATTACCATTTCCACCTTTTAAAATACTTACTTGATTTTCGGGTAGGCGTTAGCAAATGTATCCGCGTGGGGTGCATGGCAGAGATGTGCGGCGGCCTTATACAAGTCGTGAAGTTGCGCCAATACGCAACGTTCGGCAGAGCCACAGTCACCGGGATTTACCACGCATTTGACTAAACGACACAGTTGTTCGAACACCGCAGATGTCTGCTCCACGCATACTATAATTTAATTATAGTGATATTAAGATGTGCAAAGTGATGATACAGGGTTTTAAGGTTGTTGTGGGATATAGGTTGTGCCTATGCATAGACATAATCATTAGATACCTAAAATAAAAGTAGGGTTCTTCTCAGGGAGGTATTTTGGGACCTCTATAACAACAAAATATTACAGGGAGACATTTACAACATTGATAATTCTTGATTCGATATTGTTCCTCAAAACAAAATATACACTATTTTCTTCCGTTGAAGTGTGAGAATACAGAGATATACAGAGAGAGAGAGAGAGACAAATAGACAAATAACTTACACAACAAAGATGAATGGTATTTCCTGAGTGCTCCAACAGTGTACAAAGCCAGGGCAGAAGTGTAAGCGCGAGGTGCCGCCAGCCCACTGCTAGGGGCGCCACGTGATATCAATGCACTTTCTACTTCAGATAGCTCTTTTAGTATCTGTGAAAACAAAGGTATCGTGTAACTATCGTCAGGAAACTTAAAAATTGAGGCCTTTACTCATCCGTGGGACACTTAGAGCATTAAACCAACCGGAGACGCCACTAACACGCATACCCCGCTGCCAAAGGTATGAGATCGCGGGTCATGCCCGTTATATAAAACTAGTTGCTGCGCTTCCGCGTCATTCCCGTCGCACGGCTCACTGAGTTCACTCCTCCTATTAAAATGCCGAGTTGCTGTGTATTTTGATGTAAAAAGCTATCAGCGACATCAAATATACAAAAGGATAACATTACCTTTCACCTGTAAGTATTATTTCGTTCGAATATTATCAATTAATTCATTAAAATACCAAAAATCCAAAAAATAATGCTAATCGACAGTGTTACCATTTTATGACCTACAATCTAATGTGGGGTAATTTTTAAGCTAAGTTTTCTTATCAATTTAATTAATTTTGTACTAATCTTAATAAGATTTTATACAGTATATTTTTAGTTACGTGTTGAAAGGTATTTCTACGATATTGAATAAGAACGAAGGGATTGTTGTTTAAAACAATACCTAAGTCATATCTTCAATTAATATAAAGAAATATTTATTTTTAATTACTGCAATATAATCTAGTTTTTCAAAACCCTGTAAATATTACTAACATTCAGTTTATTGGATGCTCTGTTTGCTGAGATAATTATGAACACATAAGACGTTAATAATATGAAAAAATAACATTTATTGTCTTGTCATTATGTTGGAGCACTAATATAGCCTTTCAACCAAAGACCTTATAATACAACGGACATAGGATCTAGAACAAATCGCAAGAAAATAATGTCCCGAGTCGACCTATACATTATACATAGGCATACATAGATATAAACAAATTTCATATTAAAATTTAAACCTTGATTCAACGGAATAGTGTTCACTTTTGTTTGCACTAATTTATCGCATTACGTAGCTTCTATCTGTCCGCCTGACTAATTCACCTTATGCAGCTTATACTTGAACTACGTGAACATAGAAACAATGGAGTAGGTTTATTTTGTTAAAGTATTTTAAGGATTCCATGATATGTACCTACGTAGGCGTAATAATTAATTTAAGACTACAATAAATTCCATAATCTTATAAATTGTAATTACTTGTTTATGTTAGACGAAATAAGCTGAAAAACTAATTAACGACTGACAAAGTTTTTTTTTTTCGAGTCAGTTTCATAATAAGTAACTGTAGTGTATGAATAACAAAAAGGGAATTAATGAATTTAACTAATTATAATATTATAAATGCCAAACTTCTTGCGGGTGTCAAAGTTCTTCCGCTTTCATTACTATTTTCATAACGCTATGTCTACTACAAGATAGCCGTGTTTCAAGTGACTGAATTAGTTGCTAAAACTGCGCATCATTAATTTATTTTTATCTTATGGTTAATTTTTGGGATACGAAATTATTGGCTACTAGCTGATCACCGTGACTCCGCCCGCGAGATATAGTTATCTCGGCCCCAATTCCCGTGGGAATACATTACCGAGAATCTAAATAAAAAGAAAATAACAGTACATACACGAAATAAAATGACATGTGTAATTATATTTATGACAAAACAATGATACCCTGTGAAAATTAAAAACATTTTTGGGCTTATCTCCTCCATTCAATCAAGGGATTCTTGTACAAGTTTCATAAAGATCGGACCTCTTTTTGTTATGTCCATAAAATGAGCCGAACAAACAAGATTGTTATTTTTTGGATCAAAATATTCTTCTCGCCGTGCTAGGGCAATAATATTTTTCCATTGTGCACAGTGTACTGGATCCCGAGGAAAACTGAAATAGATGTTGGTTCATATAACGAAAAAAAAATCATAAAGAGCCAAGGCGTCTCCACTATAATCTTTGTTCCAAATAGTTTTATCGCTATCGGTAATCCGAATAAATCTGAATGGTCATTTTGTTAGTACATTATTCAGTGAAAATGAAATGGTCTCTTTCTTTTTACTGAGCTTGGGATGAGTTCGAAAGAGACAGATAGGTACTTCGGTATTGGACTGGATTGCAATATTTACTTTTGTCTTTTAATTTATTATCGACGAAATACTGTATTTTAAGTGAAATAATAAATTGCAAATAATAAAACAAAAGCTTATTTACTGAAAATATGATACACCGTCTTCAATTTGCTTTTTTTTCGTAGTTTTTACACGTTTTTACAATACAGTACGGCATTGTGCAACGTGTTGTCGTTCAGTTGTCAAAATCAAGACTGGCGCGCGATTGTTTCTCTTTTAGCGTTTTGTTTCTCTTTTAGTTCGGACACTTTTGAGCGATGATCCGAAATCCATTGTATTTAAAATCATTGCTTTCAACCGATAGTAGCAATGCAGACAGATATAATTCAAAAAAGGAGTATTATCTTACATTCGATAATAAAATATTTCGAAAAATTAAGCGATTTATTTTGTTGGAAGTTGCCACACTTTGATAGAATTAGAGCTGGGACAGCATAATCACCAATATCGATATTAATATTTCAGTATCCATATTAACAAATTTATAAATGTTAATTTTCAGCCATTATTTTTAAAATTGCCAAAAGAACTAGTACTTCGTACCGCTTGGGTTAAATTTTGTGGGAAACATGTTTCGTGGGTTCGTAAACGGACGAGTACAATTTGCTCACAGCATTTTAAGGGCCCAGATCGTGAAAATCACCGAAAAGAGTGTTACGATTTTTCATATTTAACCTATTTACATATGATTAATAACAACGATAATTTGTATATATTAAAATGAAAGACCAAAAATGATGTTAGTGCTAATTTTAACTCTTAAAACCCTGTAGTTGTTATATAATAAACGTCAACAAACGCACAAAATTGAGAAAAAATTCGAAAACCTGCCTTCGTATTTTTCAGATTTAACCCAATAAATCAACACAAATTGATAAAAAGAAACACTTTTTGAACACTGAAAAAGCCAATAAATATAACCATGTACTTTTTTTTGTACCTTTACAAACAAATACTTCCCCTTTTAAAGCCCTATAATCTAGATATGTTTTACGTAAATTCTCCATAGAAAAATGTATGCAAATTCAAACGCGTCCCGATAGAACGATCGTCGCAACTAATCGCCAGTGCGCCATAGAATTTCAAAGTGACTCTACGCGTGTCGGATGCTACAGCAAAATTACGTGTTGTGAATTTGTGTTTTTTGTGAAAAACTGTAAGTACAATATTTTTATAACTAATTTACTTTCAGTAAATAGAAAGTACCGATATAATGAAAGTCTGAAAGAAAACCATGATGGAACTAGATATAAATCGTAAGAAATACAAAATTATTTACTTTGTTGCGTAGGTCATTTTATGAACCTTGTAAAGTAGGTATCAATTCAGGCTTGAAACAATCAAAGCCCTGCCCACCTTATTTTCTCGAGATATGAACTGGCGGGGTATATAGTTCTCTGCACGACATACATAGATTTTTCAACATGATAAAGGCAATAGGTATCATAAACGTAATTGGTAATCGAGGGTCTCTTTTCGCAGGATAATTTGCTGAGTGCCATGCCAGCGAAAAGAAAATTTAGTACGCATTATAAAAACGTGAAAGCCAAAAGATCTCGGAATAAAATGTAAGTTCCTCCCTACTTATTTATTTACCTGCCTACTTGACTACGTCTTGTCCTAAATACCTAGAAAAAATTTACTAGATTTGTGTTAGTGTCAAGTAAAAATCCTAGTTTTATTACTTTTATTTTTGTGTATGCTTATCATGTCTTAGTAGTAATAATAATATAATCTATTTGCATTTTGAACAGGGTAGGTACATTACAAAGCAAATAGGTACAATGATTTAGATCGCCTGATTCAGACATATACCTACAACAGCATGTAAATATTGATTTGACATGTAATTAGATAGGTACACAATTAGGTATGTCAGTCTAAGAAGAAAAATTACAATGTCCAGTAGGTAATAATTACGTAATTTCAATATCTATATAAGTAATAAAGTCAATTTCTATAGGAACAATTTTCATAATAATAAATTTTATTACATAATATAGTATTAGTTTTCATATATTTATGTATTTCAAAGCAATGAGTTTGCTTACACTATTATTAGTTACAGTATTATTAGTTTTCATGTTCATCATGTCTAAATATGTGGAAGTGGAAGTAGGTATGTTTCCTATCAGAAATTGCACGGGCGCGCGCGCGCCGTGCTTGGCGTAGGGTTGTACAAAAATTACAAAATAAATAAAAAGTGGATATTGATGAATAATATTTCCAGTACTGAAAATGAAGAAAACCTTCAGGCCGAGACTCCGAGCAACACTGCTACGCGCTGTATAGAGATAAGTTGTTATACGTAATTCTTGTAGACTTGTTACATAAATAAACAAACTAGCTAGTGATGGGCGAAGACAAAATCTCAGTACCTACAGTTTTTTTTTGCAATATTTATTATTTTCATTGTGAGACAAACACATACTTCTCAATTACTTTCTCAAAAGAAAATTCACGTTCAAATCTCGTATTTTACCAAAATCAAGAATTTTTTTTGTAAAATATTATCTTTTACGCGACTGGTGTACGTATGTATGTATGTATACTAAGTAATATATCTTTGTGGCACGATAAGTTCAAAATTATTGAACCGATTTTAATGTTTTTAGTATCATTAGAATTGTCTTCTAAGCCCGAGTGACATAGAATAAGTGACGCCATAAAAAACCAATACGTATAGCGTAAAGGAAATTTATAATTTCTGTTCATCACGAACATAATATTGTATGAATTCTTTTGCACTTTTATATTTGTCTTCGTCAGTTATGAATATAAATAAATAAACAATAAAAATGTTAAAACCCGACAGATTAAAAAATGAAAATGTGTAATAAAAATTTCTAAAGAAATATTTAGCTAGTCAGGAATATCTTCGAGCCTGTGAGGATTTCAATGGGTCTCAACTGTTGAATTCGATTTATTACAATAGTGTTCTTATTTATTTTTATGTAACATAATTCAAGACCGTAGACTTGTTTTCTTTTTACCTTTTGAGTTTTTATGCATATAGTCGGATTTATTAAATTTATGACGTGATAACGTCTTATAAATCGATGAACACCGGCAACACGCACAAAAAAGTGTCACATTATGTCACGCTAGGGTCAAGCGAGAGCGCAGTACAAGCGATGGAGAATAATATTATGACGTTATCCGATAAAATTATCGTCCTAAACCGACTTTACAAGCAACCAGTTTTTTATTATGTTTATTTATTCACTTTCATAATTGACGAAGACTGATAAAAACGTTTAAGATTTTGATCTAGTGTTCTGTGTTTCAAAGATGTATTCTAAGGGAGTTCTTAGCTATGTTTGAAGAAATTTGGCCCATACCTTTTGAATTATTTTTTATAATAAAAATCAAGCCATTATCTTTCTTTACAGGAACTAGTTATTGACAACCGTCAAGAGGGAAAGGTGGATGAAGTGGAAGTTGGGCGTAGAGTAGTGGATATTTCTTTTTTTTTAAAGCTCTTCAGGCCATAGGGGACCACGGTCCAATGGATTGTAAGTTAAGTTACCTCAGTATAATAGGTGAAGTAAAAGTTGGTCTGGACTCAAAACTCATCATAAAATGTAGTATGTGTAATATGAAATTTACTGTGTGTTTGGTTGAAAAGAAAGAAGATAGCATGGAAGTGAATCATCAAATTGTGTCTGGTATCATATCATCTGGTGGGAGCTACTCTCAGTTAAAAACATTAAGTGCCGCAGTAGCCCTACCAATCATGTCACCTTCATTGTACAATGAAATTAATAATACGGTTTGCGATTGGTGGGAAAAGACAGCAGCACATTCCATGGCAGAAGCTGTCAAGGAAGAAGCGGAGTACGCAGTGTCTATAGGTAGTGTTGATAAAAATGGTACACCATTAATATCTGTTGCTGTTGACGGTTGTTGGAGCAAGAGATCTTATGGTAAGAATTTTTCCGCCTTATCCGGCGCAACTGCGATAATTGGCATTAAAACTAATAAAGTATTGTTTTTTGGAGTTAAAAATAAATACTGCGTAGTCTGTGCACGAGCCGCAAAGAACAACAGTCAGCCCCCGGAACACCATTGTTTCAAGAATTATTCAGGATCATCTACCGGGATGGAATCGACCATAATAGTTGAGGGGTTTAAACGTTCCTTTGTTGATCACGGTGTAATTTATAATAAATTTGTAGCAGACGGCGATTCCAGTACTTATAAAAAAATATTAGATTCGCGTCCGTACGATAATTTAATAGTAGAGAAAATTGAATGCAAAAATCATCTTTTACGAAACTACTGCAATAGCTTGGAGAAATTGTCGAAAGACACTAAGTATCCTTGCGAGTTGCGGAAATTCCTAAAAGAAAGGTATTTGCGTTTAAGAACGGGTGTAAAATGCGCGATTAAATATTGGGGGGATCAAAATGAGTCACTCGAAGAAAAAATAAAAAATCTTAGTGAAGATATTCTAAATGGTCCACAACACGTATTTGGTAATCACCAACATTGCAAGGAGTATTTTTGTAGACCTGACACTCGTCGAATAGAACCTGTTGGGTTACTTCCAGCAATTGTTGGATGCGGATTAATGGACGCGGTAGAAATTTTAAGTAAAAGACTGTCATATCATTCTAGAAGTTTAATTCATAATTGCACAAGTAATATAGTTGAAAGTTTTAACGGAGTAATTGCCAAATTAGTTGGGGGTAAGCGTGTAAATTATTCTTCCCGTGGTTCTTATGCGGGCCGATGCGCAGCTGCTGTTGTG
Organism: Nudaria mundana; assembly: GCA_963556515.1. Taxonomy (NCBI): domain Eukaryota; kingdom Metazoa; phylum Arthropoda; class Insecta; order Lepidoptera; family Erebidae; genus Nudaria; species Nudaria mundana. Next base: position 8,461,976 of record OY748289.1, on the reverse strand, counting down.
TCTTTTAATACGGGATCGATTCATAGTAAAACTCATGAAGTCATATTTAAATCTAGTCCTAATCCTTTGATCGCGAAAGTGGAAAATAGTAATCGTAGAAACCGTTTAATTGCTAAACCTAAATTAAGATTGAAAAAAAGCCACAGCGCTGTATCGAAAGACGCTCACTATGGACCAAACTGCGAAAAACCTGATCTGAGTCCAGAATTATATGAGAAAGCCAAGTCATCTTTTTTAGTTGATTTAAAGTTGTCTTGTGCTGAAAGAGAGGAGCTTGAAAGGTCGACCCATTTGCAAAGAAGTAGTGCTGAGTGGATGAGTACAAGGAGAAAATTACTAACCTCATCATCGTTCGGGGAAGTTTGTAAAAAACGAGAGAGCACAAGTTGTGCTGCTCTTGTTTGTAAAATCGTTTATGGTAGTAATATCTCCAGTTTGCCTGCTGTACGGTACGGTATCGAAAACGAAGAAACTGCAATTAGACAGTTAGAAATTCAAGAGAATATTAGTATACAAGGTTGCGGTTTGTTCGTCGACGATCAATATGAATTTCTTGGTACTACACCAGATGGCATTTATGCAAACGGTTTAATTGAAATTAAGTGCCCACATTCTTTAGCTGGCATGACTCTTGATGAAGCAATGGCCAAACATACCTTTTGGGTTAAGGACAAGGCTTCCAAGGGTTATGTCATAAAAAAAAATCATTACTGGTATTTCCAAATTCAGGGACAGCTACATATAACTAAAAGAAACGTTTGCATGCTTGGCATCTGGTTTGGTGCTACTGTACCTATGAAAGTTTATATTATAGAAAAGGACGACAAATTTTGGAAGGAGAAAATGGAGATGAAATTAGTTAGATTTTATTACGATTGCCTCCTTCCAGAATTAGTTGATCCTCGGCAGTCACGAAGCATGCCTATTCGTGACCCGCCCAATGTCATAGAGGCTATGAAAGAGAGGAAAGAAAGAGCTTTACGTGTTTTGAAAGAGAAGAACGTCTAATGATTTTGAAAGAGACTGAGGTAACTTAACTACCCAGCCGGTCGATTCACGTAAACACGCCAGTTCAAAAGTCGTTTTAACTTAGAAACTTAGAAATCGCCTTTTGGTTTTCTGTTTTTAACGCACTTACTTATCTAGTCTTGGATTGTCATAAATCTTCCAATAGTTCAATTTCTATACAATTCCTATACGATTTTGAAGAGTTACCTGGTGTAAACCCAAGGTCCGATCCTAATGAAATTAAAATGTGACCACACGGGATCACCAGCTTCCAAATAAAAAAAAAATCATCAAAATCGGTTCAAAAAATACAGCGAATTGAGAATCTTCTTCTTTTTTTAAGTCGGTTAAAAAGTGTGCGAAGTGTTTATCATCAAATTAGTAGAAATCAGAATTTGATCAGTAATCATTAAAATGAAAAAAACATTAGAAACTCTTAAACTCATATTTTGTTATTGTTTACTTTCCTTTAATTAAGTATATGAATAATTTATAAATTTCATGTTTGTTTATAACTAATTTTTGTACAACCCTAGCACGCTTTTTAGGTGGCGACTCATATTTTGTTTACTTTTAATTATATGAACCATTTTTATACTTGTGTTTCATTTATTGACAATTTTTTGTACAACCCTAGAAGATTTTTTAGATTGCGAGGTGATCGTAAGCAAAAAGTATTTGAGTTTACGCAATAGGCACATTTCCTTGCGTAGATATAAACACTAGCGAGGAAAGGCGTGATGTTATTTCGACCGTACTTCCTACTGAATTTGCAATTATTTTATTGAATGAAAATTTTACGAAATAAGAATAAACTTTGGTAGTAAAATTACAAATAAATACATAGGTACTCGTAGTTGGAATTTTAGGTAAGTAGAATACAAAAAGGTCAGTCCGGACCTGCTCTTGATTGTTTATTATAAATAGAAAATCATAAAAATTGTGTCTCAAACTACTCTTATTTATTTATCTAGTAATTAGGATCATTTTATAACGAAAACTACTCTTGGAATATTTTACAAATAGGCAGTCGTTTATTTCCAATAATTCAACATTTTTGTTATGCTGTAAATATTCAACTTCAATAACAATAACTCAACGTGGAACGTTTGTCGCAAAACATTTTCAAAACTCGCGCTCTCTGGGTCATTCACCCGCCCGTCGGATGATTCGGGCAACAATAGCGCTGCTGTCGCTCAAAATCGACTTTATCCGTGCGCGGTCTGGGCCCTTAATAGTTCCTGTTTTATAATATAATCAAACAATAAGAGAAAATTGATTCAGGGCGCTGTACCAACGTTGATATTATTTTACTAGTTCCTGATTTTCAGCTTAGTAGTGTTAACCCTACTAATATTAGGTATACATATGAAATTGGCGTTTTATATGGAGAAAGAAAAACATTTTTTTTTTTACAGTTTTTTTATTTAATCAATCAAAGTTTGTACCATTGTTAACTATACACTTTTGCTATTTTATAGGCAGTTCATTGATTCCTTTGTTGAAAAAGTTGCGGGAGCGAGAATCTACAAATCTTTGAAGTCGTTTTGTTTTGGACTAATTCATCTGAATTGATTTTTAATCCAATTAAGAAATCATCCAAATTCCGAAATAGTGGTAATCAGTTGAAGCAAGGTCCGGGGAGTATGGTAGGTGATGGGGACATTATTCCAACATTCCTCCTCTACTTTCGCGACCGTCTGTTGGTCTGGTGTGGTATAGCGTTGTCCTGAAGCAGCAGTGGGCTAGAGCAGTTCACCAATCTCTGCTGATTAACGGCTAGCTATGCTGGTTTTTGGAGATCAAACTGGCCAGTTCTATAAAACGCGAATTTCATATCTAAAGACCTAATATTATAAAGGCGAAAGTCGGTATGGATGTTTGTTACTCTTTCACACAAAAACCATTTGTAGGTAAATATTGACAATTTACATAAAAAACCTTTTATTTATCGCTTATTTAAAATTAATATAAATAAGTAACCTATTTATTGTTAGTTTGGTACCCGTATTTCATACGAGTCGCGTCCAACGACTGATTAAAATAACTCTAATAGAATTTATTTTGGACAACTTTTGGTCATTTTAAAGTGTTCAATTTACAAAGACTTACAAATTATTAGCAAAACCCTTGTACACCTCATTAAAGAATGCATATTCTATTTAATAAATCAAGTCATTAAAGACTTCATATTCTATCTATTTATTCATAATAAATATAATGAATATTATTTTAATGACGTTATAATACGTAAACAAAGTCATCACATATGATAATTGATAATTATCTTCACGCATTTGAAACACCAAAACATCGATACATAATATCGACATAGTCAAGCTCTAGCTTGTTTACATTAATGAGATGTCACTGATAGAGGTCCCTGTGTGTGAATGTGAGTGTGTGTGTATAGTTTAAATTAGTGTTCAACATTTTTGTTGTGTGAGTACATAGCGACGTGATTCAAAAATGCATTAGTAGTTAACAATTAAATTAGTGTGCGTCCCCCGTCCCCCGCTGAACGTGGCCGACTTTTGTTCGTACAAAATAGCGCGCGTCTCTTCTCCCGTTGGTTTAATGCTCTAAGGTGGGACAGTACAGGCTTATATAAAAGAAAAAGAATTTAGCTTTATATGGCTGTGAAGAGCTGACTGACTGTGAGAGGATGAGTGTTCAGATTGTCAGGAGGTATCTCTATTTATGAACATGCAAGGAGGTATTTATGAACTGCAAGATGTTACGATTGATACAAGATTATTGCGGCTGTATGTCTTCTGTATAGGCATGGAAGCCCAAAACCAGAAGAAATAAAATTAGCTTTAATAACATGGTGGAGCAGAGGAAAATAATAGTTACCTGTATACAAGTTTCGATGAGACCGTGAACGTTGAGCGCGATCTCCATTAGGTCAAGAGCGAACGCGACATGTTCCGGCTGAGGTAAGTACGTGGTCGCTCCCGCTGCGTACGCGGCCAGCGCTTCACAAACCGCGCAGCCGACTGCCCACGATACCGCACTTTGCTCGTACATTGACATCGCCTGTAATTTGCACGTTATTAAAGGTCCGTATCTATAACTAGACTTGCAATTTACTTCTCTCCGTTTAATATACAGGGTCACATGAAAATAATATAAGTATTTATACAAACCTGAAATTTTTGTGTAACGGCTTCGAAATTGAATTCGCTGCGCGAGTGTTTCTTTATTTTTCCACCCTCGGCTACGTCGATAGAGAACTTTTTGGAAAACAGCTTGCATATTTCTAAACATATATTCAATTGTATTTTTAATAACTACGGGAAAAGAGGGAACCTTCTAAAGCCTGGTTCCCACGGCCCGTTGTATCACAGATCAGATCGCGTCATGACAGGCCTATAGATAGTGGGAACGGGTATCAAATTAAGTACCTTAAGTGTGTCATGAATTTATGAAAGAGCGTTGGTAAATAAAAAACTGCTAAAATAATACCTTTGGTCATTTTTTTAACGGCGTGCCTTGCCTCATCCCTGGCCCTTCCAACGCCGTACAACAGTATATGCCGTTGGTTAGCGTCGTGAGGGGTGTGGTCAGGTTCCGCGGGGGGGAGGGGGAAGTGTAACGTGTAATGGTAATGTCGGGACACTGTGCCGGTGCTTATGGCCGCGCCACAACCACTTGAGGGGCCAGAGCTAGTCGTACGGATACCTGTTGAAAAGTTTACAGGTTAAGTAAATCTTTAATCTATACTTACTACTCGTACGCGTTAAGTTGAGATTATCGCAAGAATCAATTTTAGTTTTTAATATAAAGTTGAGCTGTTTTCGAGAACAACAAAAGCTTCAACTAAAAATAGGTAAAATAGTCTCGAACGCAGCTGAGGACACAGGCTCAGGTTTCAACTTATCGCGCATAAGTAAAACTAGTTATCCCAGCGAACTTTGTATCGCCTCAAATACTAAAAAAAAAAAAATATTTCATGCAAATGTATGTAAATTGAAAAACGCGATGGACGGACAGACAGACATACAGACAAATTGTCGTATTAAATATATAGATTGACTGAACCAATTTCAAAAATGTTTGTAACTAGAAAAAATTAAGTACCACATTTGGGAAGTCGGAATGAATAGCGATATAGTATAAATCGTGTTAAACCTGAAACTATGGATTACTGAATTAATTTGATATTACAGACCTGGAACTGACATCGGTCCCATACTCATTCCCGGCATTCCTGGTATACCCATACTGCTTGGACCCATCATTGGAGAAGTCACACTGCAAAATAAAAGTAACCGTTGTCACAACACATACACTTTAAACAAACAAAAAAATCGGGATAAAAGGCGTGATTTTATATATATATGTGTGTGATATCTACAATTACCTATGTGAAGGTTCTCCAGGATCCTTCGGGCTGTCAGGAGCGTCCATATTTTGTTGGTCTTCTTTGATGTGTTGCAATAACTTATCAAGGTCATCGTCAATTTTTGAGTCGTCCAAATCCATTCTCACATTTTCCTGCAAACAATTTTTATTATAAGTAAACTGGTTAACACTAAACCTTAAACTTGTTTATTTTCTTATTGAAAGATTTTGACCTTCAATAATGATCTACAAATCATCTACAATGTACGAAGGTAAGTTTCGTTGATATTGGATAATAAATTGGCCCTATTTATTGTCCGCCAGCCCGTAAAAACATTATTTGAGCTTTATTTCCCCCACTTTCCCCCCAATCCAAAAATCTCACAAGGAAAAATTGTATTAAATCAAGGAACACTCGTGTCGAGTTTCGAGAAAATCGGATAAAAACTGTGCAAAATTATCCAATCTAGAAATGTAGACGCTTCGCTAACTCGGTCAATTATAACGTATAGTTTATTTTCTGATATTTGATACTTGTAATCAGAGCAATCCCCATCCATAGATGCGGATTTTATCCGCACACATTTGTAGATGCGGACTTTTGACCGCACACATCAGTAGATGCGGCTTCCGATTTTTACAAGACACTACGAACTGTACCTACCAGTCGCTCGCTCCACCTAATTTATTTATTTTGTCTTCCGGCATAGTATTTGTATCTACATGAAACTCAGTATTGATTATTGCAGATGTGGATACAGATGTACAAATAAATGCGGAAGTTCCGCAACTGCGGATGCGTATGCGAATATTTGTAATATCCCTGGTTGTATATTTGTTACCTCCATTTTGGATTTGAGATCGATACCAGCGAAGATATCTTCATCCATATTGTGGTTAGTTCCAGTGCTGTTAGCCGGCTGTGATACTGTGTGAACGCTACCGGTCGATGTGGGCTCCGTTGGAGATATTAGATCACCTAAGACATAGGTACAATTAAAAAAAACAATGTTATGGTATCCTTCTAACTAAAGTACCCACATCACTACTTACCATGCGATGAGGATATATGTATTTTAATATTTATCCAAATAAACACGTTATTCATCATAAGTATTTAATATTGCACAAACTCGATTTAAATGAATATCTTAGGAAATATCATTAAGACGGAGCTTGCGGAGTCTTCAAAACGTTGGGCTCAATCAAGAATGTATGCGACACGATAGCGGGCGCATCTCTTAACATATCAACTTGAAATTTGGCATAAAGATATAACATAAGCCTGTGGTTTGCTGTATAGTTTTTGGTGTATGTGGCTCTTATAGTTTTTGAGTTTTTAAGCATTAAAGAAACATGCCTTCGACAGTGCTAAAAAAAATTTGATTGATGCCTCGCGAGCGAAATTTAAATTTTTAAATGCAGTATTTGAAAGTTAATTATTGGCTCGTGTCTTTGTTGAAAAGTGATTTTTTTTTTAATTTTGAATTTATTTTTATTTTTCAGCTTAGGTTAGGTAGGGTTAGGTTCAGATTCCGCCAGATCCGTCTTTATTATTTCGATGTAACCGCCCGCGTTCCAGCGAACAGCCCTAGTAGGTTTAGAAAGTACCTACCACGCATACATTCATAATTTGCAAGGAACGACAGGAACGCAAAAAATAGAAATTACCTCTGGTCCAAGTCCGTATAATGTCTGTTCCAAATGACTACGACCGTTAGTATATACAACGTGTTTCATATTAGTGTGGTCATATCTCAAGGTTGCATTGGGTAGGGCCTAAATAATATATTGCGCGGGGTCTTTAATTAATTTAATAAAATATTGACTTATAATGACGTAGTCGATAAATTTTCCTTTTTATCGATAGCTCATTGAAATTAAGCTCTAAGACTGCACTACAAAATAAACATATGATTAGAATGAACTCTAGATTTGACCTCAAGTAGGTTTGCCAAACAATGAAATAGATTCGGACAGTCTCGTTGTTACTCAAAATTTTAACCAACAGATAAAGTTACTTTATCAATAGTTATCATACAAAATAGTTTCCGAATCACAATTTGGGGTCAAAATAAAGAGTGCCTACTCAAAGTTATTTTTGAAGTTTTTCTATGAATTTATGTATCACGTGATTGTCGTGAATGTCACAACTCACACGTAATTTGTTGTCAACCTACTCAAATACCAGGAGCAACGCATTTGCTGTCGAAGAAAAGAGAAGAAACATTTATGTTCTTGTCTTCCTTAAATTTACACTTTTTATAAATTGGTTCCGCACAGATATTTAAAATACAACTGCTGTTTGTATAGAAGTTTATGTTGTAGCTGTTGAGAACGCTGGTGGGTATAGTAGTATGTAGGTATTCAGTTTCGGGATAGAGAGATCGTGGATGCCAGTCACTGCACTACCATATCGTGAACTCTCTTTCGACTCATTTACCATGAAGTAAATGATCTGCAAGGTGTTTGGTTAGTTTTGACCGACTTTAAAAAAGAGTAGGTACTTAGGTTCTCGATTCGTCATGATAATGTGATGCATAAAAGTTCATAAAACATTATCGCTAAAAGTGGCAACTTGTATGGTTGAACGAGGATATCAGAAAAAGTAGGAGGTGTTGGTGTCAGTTTCACTAATATGTATCTTAAGGACCCCTAAAAATTACAAAGAGAACCGCCCACTTTTTTGATTGGAGCCGCTTTGAAGAAACTAGGTATCAGTAGCGATGTCGGCATATATCAAAGACGTACACGTCACAACACGTAAATTTTACCGCAAAACCCATATTATTCCGGTGTTGCAAGTTAACGCAATGTTCTTCATAAACGGGGACTTTATTAGCTTTTTTTATGCTGGATATTTGTTCATTTTAGCAATTGGTAATAAATTACTAATCTTAGACTACATGGATAAAGAAAGTCGCTTTTTCCGTCTGTCTGTTCTAATGTATGTTTAGTTCTTGAAAACTACGCAACGGATCTTGAACCGTTTTTTTTTTAAATGGGTTTAAGTAGGTTTCGAAATGTATTTACATGCATACTATCATGCGAGCGACGCCGCGCTGGCATTCAACAATTTTATTTTATTTCATAGGTCTTAGGGAAATATCCTGTGTTTATGGTAAATAATAAATATGTTATTATTTATCTCTTAAATTATTTTATACTAGGTACCTACTAGCTTTTTTTCATAAATAAAACTAAGTACCTACTTGGTACTTTTATTAGATTTTTACCAAAATTACGACGTAATTCAAGGAAATAAGACATTGCACTTGGGCAACACTTACAACTATCTAATTTCTTTTCAGTTGCAAGTAAACTTTGATATTAGGCGTACGTAGTAATCTGTGTTAATCGATCATGGCGTATTTAAGTAATAGTGAATATTATGAAATGATACTTTGCGTCGGGGCAGCCGATGGCAGTCTGCGTGAAGCTCGTCGCCTTTATCGAGAAAGATTTGTGGACAATAGACTCGAAGGTGAACGGCGGCGGTTACCATCTGTGGAGTGCTTCCGAAAAATGGTGAACCGTTTACATGACACTGGTTCTTTCCGTGGTTCCCGCTCAGAAGGCAGACCATCTGTTGGAGCAAGAAGAAAGTATTCTCGAGCATTTTCAATCCAATTCCAGAACAAGTACTCGCCGCGCTGGAATTGTTCTGGGAATGAATCATTTGAGAGTATGGCGCGTGCTAAAAGCAGATGGTCAACATCCGTACCACTTCAGGCACACCCAAGAACTGACACCGGCTGATTTCGTACCACGTCTCAACTTTTGCCAGTGGTACCGAGAGGAAGCACAACGATCCCCTAGTTTCGCGAACCGTATTTTATGGACCGATGAAGCATCTTTTACTCGTGCTGGTATCAGTAACCAACATAACGAACATGTATGGACTCATCAGAACCCACACGCATCTGCAGAAAACAACTTTCAGCATCAGTGGCGTGTTAACATTTGGGCGGGAATAATCGGAGATATTTTAATTGGTCCTTTCGTGCTACCGAGTTCGCTAAACGGTGAAAATTACCTCGCGTTCCTTAGAAACGTCTTAGAACCCGAACTTGAAAACTTGCCTGTAACATTGTACACAAATATGATGTACCAGCAAGACGGGGCGCCAGCACATTATGCGAGAGATGTACGGGCGTATTTAGATGAGCGGTTTAACCAGTGGATCGGACGTGGTGGTCCCATACCTTGGCCTCCGAGGTCACCGGATCTCACACCACTTGACTTTTTTTTGTGGGGCTATGTCAAAAACAAAGTGTACAGTGCGGTATGTCTCACGCGTGAAGATATGGAGTCTAAAATATTTGATGCATTTAGCAGTGTAACTCCAGACATGCTGTGTAATGTAACTGCCAGCATGATGCGACGGACCCAACTGTGCATTGATCAAGGCGGCGAACATTTCGAGCCGTTACTTTAGTACCTACTTTTTAGTTTTGTGTTTATTAGAGGTAGGAAGTGTATTTTTTATTAAATTCAATAATGTTTATCTAAGTATCGTGATATTAGTGAGTTAGTTGTGTTTATTGTGGAACACGGTACCTACCTATCTACCAGGATGACATGCACAATGAAATCGGTTAGTTTTTGTTGTTTTAAAGTCCACAACCTATCATTACTACAAAATAGTATTCTGTACCAGGAGCATATGAAATAAGAGTTGTTTACGATTCATCGAAGAGGACTGAACCTTACGAATAAATTTGACCCTAGGTAGTGTTGGGTTTATAAAATATCGATTAAATGAACAAATCAATTAAATTTACATGACACCTTAAAAGTTTTAACTAAACTTGTATTTGCAATTTTGTCCGTGCGTATAGTTAACTCAACGCGCATATGTAACGAGGGTCAAATATGACCACACTAATATGAAACACGTTGTATACATAATGCTTTACATACCTCTAGATATAAGTGTACACATGTAGACATCATGGGAGAATACGTCCCGACGTATCAATTCACCAAATAAATGAACAAGATTTGCGAATTGTTGCCTGTTCCCTGGTGGTGCATTTGGACTCTCATCTGGAAATTATTTATTACTTAGACGTTTACGAAGGTGCGAATGATAAGAATAAATATTACAAGATATTTTGTTAGTCTCATGTAATAAGGGACAAGCCTATTGCCGTAATCGGGTTCAATAATTAACAAAATTAATAACCTTTATGTACAGTCAAGGGTCAAAAGTCCATTCCCATTATTACAATAACTAGCAGAGGTTTTATTTAGTGGTATGTAACCTCTGTCCCGGCACAAATGGTACATACCACTATATGGAAAGTGTGTGTGTAATAAATTCGACTGCTTCGGTGGCGTGGTCGGTAGTGCATCGGCTTTCGACTCCGGAGTCTCGGGTTCGAATCCCGGGTCGAATCAAATATTTGTGTGATCCTCAAATGTTTGTTTCGGAGTTTGAGTGTTTTCTATGTACATTATGTATGTATTTAGAAATATATAAGTATGTTTATCAGTTGTCTAGAACCCATAGCACAAGCTTGAGGGCTGCTAGCTTAGCAGGGCTAGATGACGTTGTGTGAGAATGTTCAAAAATAGTTATTTTTTTATTATTTATTAAATACTTACCTAATACAGGTGCATCACTATCTAAGAAACGTAGTAGTAGATTCTGAAATATTGGCGGCCCATTGTAAAGTCCAGCACCAAAACTCACTGATTCCTTGTCGTCTGATCCTGAATTCAAAACAAATGTATACTACTATTATAACGAGGAAAGATTTGTATTTTTGTGTGTATGTTTGTAATGAATAAACTCAAAAACTAATGTGCCGATTTCAAAAAATTCTTTCACCATTGGAAAGCTACATTCACCTTGAGTAACATGGACTACTTTTTATCCCGGTAATTTGTTCCCACGGGAACCGGGAACGAGTAAACTAAATCACGCGGGCGGAGCTGCGGTGATCAGCTAGTATTTTATACAAACCAATATATAAATCTGTTTAACTTTTCTCACGTAACCTGAAAATAACATGAAACGTGAAGATGTGTGTGCACATCTTCACGTCTACATTCCCGAAGGGGTAGACAGTAGTACATTCACTTACACTGCCAGTATTTTTTTTGACCCACGTAGTAGAGAACAAACCTATTGCTGTTACCGGTGACTATAGAATAATATCCATAATCACTCTGTAATTCAAACAGTCAGGACATATGTTAGATACCACTACATAGAATATCTGCAGTCCGAGCTAAATAGCTACTTAGATATAGATAGAGTCTCAATAAACATTTCTAGAGACTCTCGTTAGATTGTTGGATCAAGAGCCTAAGTTGTTAAGAGGATTGTTAGAAGGTTTTTCACTCTGAAGCCTCCACCGCCAGTAGTTTAGGTCCTACTCAGCTACTTTTATTTTCTTTCCTATTAATGTTCCTTTCCTTTTTTAATGTTTAACTTTGTTTATTGGGTGTCTCTTTTTCTTTATTCTTTATTTTTCCTTGTATTTCGATGTTATAGTATTTCTTTTCTCTCTGTTTTTTGTTTTCTACCATCAGGCCATCTCTGAAAACCAGGGCTGTCTGCCTTGTACCACGCAGACAGCATAACGCTGAGAGACGGCCATTTACTCCACATATATTACGTATTATTATTATTTCATTTATTTTATTTATTGTTTACCAAGCTGTTTTTGTTTTTGGAGTTTACTCCTTAAGAATCGATTTTCATATATAAGGCGCCCGGTATGAGAAAAATCCGAGGGGTAAAACCTACTAACAAGTAACGAAAATCGTGTCACGTTGTTGCGCACCTCTAGTGCGCAACTTTCTAATTTGTTATGGTTAGATACTCGTACTTAAGGAGTAAACTCCTTAAGTACGAGTATCACTACTACTAGACACACACATTTTTTTGTTATTTTATATAGGTAAGTGGAGTATTAAATGTTTTTTTCTTTCTTTCTACTGGTGAGTCACTGTTTTTTTTAAAGTATTTTAAAATAATTTTTTTATAGATGTAATTATTATGTTATAAGTGTAATAAAGGAATAATAATAACAATACCAGTGCCATGATGTTCATGGTGGTGATGCAGGGTGTGATGTTGTCGCCGGTCCAGGAGCGCGGCGGCGGCCTGCGCGCGGTGCTCCCCCCACCGCGCGCTACACACCGCCCACTCGCAAATCACACGGACGATGCTATATGGACACGCCCATTCCTAACAAAAATATTGATTTTAAGGAATAGCAATCGGATTACGGGTGTAACCATGTCGTATGTGTTGTTATTTATTTAGTATGTATTTAGAAATATATCCGTGCCTCGGAGAGCACGTTAAGCCGTCGGTCCCGGTTGTCATACGAACATCTATGGCAGTAGTTACGGGTATTTGGAGCCCTAATATACAACATCCGACTGGTCTAACTATAGAGCTTCGATATCGCCCATGGATTGTGGAGGTCAGATGGCAGCCGCATCGCAGTTAGACTGGTAAGCCAACCCAATTTGGTTGGGAAAAAGGCTCAGTGGATGATGACGGGTAGTTGTGGCCCCGAAAAAATCCGACTCGACTAACTACAGAACTTGGGTAGAATCTTTAGTGGAGGTCAGAGCATCGCAATTAGACTGAAACGACCCCAATTGGATTGGGAAAAATCTCAGTAAATGATATAGCATAGGGCTGCACCACAGTTGCTTAGGTCATATCCTCTCTATATCAACTCCTTGGTCAATGCAGTGTCACAAACATAAGACAGCCCTTACTGATATACAACTCCAAGTTGTAGCGGGCATGACGCGTTGCTAGTATTACCGTTAACCATAAATGACAAACATTGCAGTAGGTATGTCAGACGATGTAGTGACCAAGATAGAAAAAGAGATGCTTAGATGGTTGGATAAAATAAATCTAACTACTTTGCAATATTCCGCCACATGCAAATTACCCAACTCTCGTATTTATTCATGCACAAGTCCGCCCTCCAAACCCACTTAGGCCATCGGTATAGGGCTAGTCTAACTTATTTAGGTCCGATATCTGATAAAGTTGCCAAAATTTTGCGTAAAAATAATATTCATGTCGCGTTTAGAACGGACAACACTATCCGGAGAAACATTTGCAATGTTAAGGAGAAAATTGGGGATGACAGGAAGTCAGGTGTGTATAGGCTTAAGTGTGGGGATTGTGAGGGTGTTTATATTGGCCAAACCGGCCGTAGCTTCGCGACGCGGTATAAAGAACATATATCAGCTTTTAGAAACAATCGCCCAGTACGGTCTCATTTCGCAAAACATTTGTTGGACTCCGGTCACTCCCTAACCTAATCCTCACACTTATGACGTTCTGCACACCTGCAACAAAGGACTGAGGCTTTCGGTTTTGGAACAATTAGAAATCTACAAACATAGACGCTTGAACCCTAATAGTTTAAATTATCAACTTAATTTCGCCTCTTCCCCTTTGCTGCGGGTAGGTATACGTCATTCAAACAACGGTGGTGGGTAGACATAAAATAATTTGGTATTACGGTTGTGGGTAGAAATAAAAAACCTAGGATATAAATAGGTGCGGTTTACGAGTTGTGCCTCATTCGGTCGCCGTGCGCCGAGCCATCGACATGTCCTGATGATGTCCCTGGTTGGGGGCGAAACACGTGTCGAGGTTTTTTATTATTTTTTGCACGATAACACAACTCTCATATTTATTCTATTTTCAAAATTATTTCTATATTCTTTCGGCCTAAGTGGGTTTGGAGGGCGGACTTGTGCATGAGTAAATACGAGAGTTGGGTAATTTGCATGTGGCGGAATATTGCAAAGTAGTTAGATTTATTTTATTTAACTATGTACATCCGAAAAGTAACGCCCGGTAGTATTAACTTAGATGGTTGGGTCATGTAGAGAGGATGGGTGAAAGGAGATTGACGAAACAGAATAAGGCGGGTGTGGATAGAAAGGCTGTTTTTGGTCGACCTAGACCTCTACCATAGACGGACGACTTTGATCAAATCGGAGATGTTTTGTCAAAAGGCTAGGGGTACCTGTAGACGGTGAGCATGCATGAAAATATTTATGAACCTTTATTATTACTACTATAGTCTTGTATCTATTTTATACAAAAAGATAATTAAAAAAAAAGACTTCAAAGAATCATTGCGTTCGTGTTAAACCATTTGCAATAACCGTAAAGGTGCCATTCCAATCTCGACCGCAGATTGCTTGTTTTTGTTATCTTAGCTTACCTTGCATTCTAGATCGGAATGGCACCTTTAGACATCTATATATTTAATACGACAATTTGTCTGTCTGTCCGTCCATCGCGTTTTTCAATTTACATACATTTGCATGAAATATTAAAATATTTTTTTTTTGTTTTATATATATATATTTTTTTTATATTTGAGGCGATACAAAGTTCGGAGTGATAACTAGTTTAATTGATTGTTACAATTAAAATAATCGGCTTCGGATTATCGGGTTCTGTGATCCTCAAATGTTTGATTCGGATTTTGGATGATGTCTATGGATTATGTACCTATTTGTGTCATGTATCTCACCGGATCTTTGGTGTCTAAACTATCTTTGGATGGTGGTGGACAATTCGCGAACACCTCCTTGTACAGTGTGTCCAGGTTATTGTTTGGGTCCACGCGGTCGAAGCAGTGTCTGTCTAGCGCTTCCAGTACAGCTAGCACTCGAGCTAAACACAAAAAAAAAATCTTAATAAAATATACACATAGAGACAGCGGATGATTAATGAACTAGTGGTCAACACAGCTCGTGAACATTAAAAACATTATTTGAGATTGTTACCCCTTAATCAAAAAAAGTGCCAAGTTTCGTGGTGATTCGATAGAAAAATTGTGGCCTCTTGCCTGGAACACAAATACAGACCGAAAGCAAAATTGTCCAGAATGGTCTCGCTCGGTCAAATATGCTAGAATGCTAGAACATAAGCAGACACCGCCATCTACTTTCAAAATAAGTAGAGATTGTGCAATGAGAACTAGGTAACAGAATATATATTTTTGTTTGTAAATAAGTATGTAACTAGTGGTTCTGTGAACAGTAGACCTCGCGTTATTTTCACATTTTCCCCCCAATCGAAAAATCTTTCCGACAAAAGTTGCGCCTTGCAACAAAGACCACTTGTGCCAAATTTCCTGAAAATCGGTTGAAAAATCGGCTGTAGACCGGAATTGACACACATACCAACAACGCCAAACCGGCCAGTCCTCGAGTTAAAACTGAGACGTTTCGCTCGGTCGGTCAATTATGTACACCAAAAACACCTGACCTCCGTTTCAAATATTTCCCACTCACATTTTATTTGTTTCGAACTTTCGAAATGGCAAACACGACATACAACAACACATTCATCTAGAAGCGACATAAATAAGTACCTTGCGAGCTCGTCTGCCATTTGTCAGTGCACCATTTGCTTTCGGCTTTCTTACTCCTGGTAGCAATTTCTTGTTCAGCATCATACACCTACAATAAAAAAAAAACTAAATTACCGACACTTATTATGTAAAGGACTTTAGTAGTATCTTTAAAAGGAATAGTAGCCCAAGTTATTAGCATTTGAGATTATATAGGCTAAAATACCTTGTCAGTAATTGGTTATCTTCAGTAGTGTTATGGCTAGCTGCTGGATCTCTAGCCTAAGCCGCATGTTTGCCAGAAAGGCCGCAATCTGTGAAGTTTTCACCCTCGAACCCCCTAACTCGTCGCTGCGGGACCGAATTCTACCTCCAAAACAGCTGGATGGCACCCGACCCTTACGGTAAGGCACTAAAGGTGGTCAAAGTCCTTCGGCCCCTGGGTACGAACCTAGGGCGTCCGACAATAGACGTTAGACAGCAATAAAAAGAAATAAATGTCAGCATGCTATGGTTGTAAACTTAAAAACCTTGGTATGTATTCTTTATTATTTTCCAAATTTTGTCTTATATCACTCACCATTTTTCGGTGTTCTTCGGTCACTTCAGTATCCATATGCGGCATGGGGAGCGCGGAAGGTGGAACTGGTAACAAGTCTAATGGCGAACCTTGTAATGATGAACCACAACCAGACCACACCATGGCTGTGGGGCATTCTATGCAAATTATCTAGAACAAAGAACGAGATATAAAAAAGCAATTTATAAAATGTTAAACTCGGGAAACATTTGTTGCCGCACGCCTCCACTTACTCAACCAACTATTTTTATATAATATGTTTGGTAAAGTATGAGGTTATGTCATTCTCCAATGTGGACATGTAAAACAAATTAGCTTAAAGGTGCCGTTCTAATTAGTACACGCAGCACTTGCAAACAGCACAGAAAACAAGAGCGTGCCGACGGCAACTGCTAGCGGTCCTCTATAGGTTGTCATTTCTGCCCAATCCGCTCTTTGCTCATAGGATTGGGGTGACAGAGACATAATATAGAAAAGCCGATTTCGCGTCGAAGGAACGGTTGTTTACCATCTAGATTGAAGAAATCTTTAGATTCACGATTCAATATAAGTAGTGGTCGTTAAATATTGGATGGAAACAGGCGTTACCTGGTCGTTAGTCAAATACATTATTTTTGTCTAAATCATTCCGTGCTGTTGATCGTCGATTGTCAGTGTCGCCACATATCACACATGTAATCATATTCATCACTTCACTATCACTACATCACTGTCATCACTACATATTATAAAACAAAGTCACATTCGTCCCTATGTATGCTTAGATCTTTAAAACAACGCAACGGATTTTTATGCGGTTTTCACCAATGGATAGAGTGGTTCTCGAGGAAGGTTCTTGTTTATATAATTTGTCAAGTGGGTGAAACCGCGGGCGTCCGCTAGTGAGTAATATGACACATACACATTGCAAGTCGACCTGAATGTACTAAGTGCTGCACTGATAGAAAGAGTACCTTAAACGTATGGGAAGAACTCTCAGTATTAATTATGTTAGAAAAGAATTTTAAATTAAAAATAAACGGAGTCAATGTAACACTGCAAATATTCACCTGTAAAATGGTTGCCAGCTGTACAATAACATCTCTATGATAGGAGCAGTTCAGTATTTCTCCAAAACCAACTTGTACAGGATTCAAAGCGGCCATAACTACAGCGCTTGTTGCATGCTTGACCTCCCTTGGCGTTATGGGTCTTTCTTCCTTAACTACATCCATAGGCTGAGAAGGATTCGGGGTTCCTAATGGATTAGGTGTTCCTAGGTTTGGGTTAGGTGTGCCTAAGGAATGATTGGGATTAGGTGTCCCTTGGTTTTCTATAGGTGTGGGTTCACGTTTAATTTGAGTTATATTAGGTTTGTTGTCAGCATTGCTGTCGGGAGATGGTGACATTGGTTGGCCATTTGTTTCTGAAAAAATTATTGGTTTGATAAAGATTTACAGTGGATCTCATAGCTGGGATGCCACTACTATAAACTATAAAGTACACTGTACTTAAGTATTACAACATTACATACATGTCACTTAGGACATGGATGTTTTTGTGTCCGTTGTATAAGCTTCTACAGACACATAATATATAACCTTGTGAGTTGTTGATAATGCATGCTGCCCTAGTAAAGCATTTTATGTTAATCTAGGAAATGGTCTTTTTTAGTACCAGTTTATATACAATCCTGGTCAATAGTCTACACATGATTGAGTAACAAATACATACTTTCACATTTATATTATTAGTAGGAATTATTATTAATTATATAATCTTACCAGCATGTCTATCAAAAGTCTTGGAGAATACAGCAGGTTGGTTTAGTGTCCTTATTGTGGTATCAGACAGTACGGAACATATTGCAGCCGCTTTCTTAGCACATGTGGTGGCTAGCCGACGAGATAGGCATTCACAGTTCACGAAATCAGACATGTGTTGAAGAGTCATCGGTAAGAACAACCTATATATAAATTAAATAAATAAGACCCTGTTAGTACAAAAGCAATAACAAATTCCTATTTACCTATCAATATTTTTTGAAGTCATTAAGTATGCAAAAATGCTAGTCAAATGCATTTTGCCCGGGAAACGATAGAGGGTAAATGAAAATACACGTCAAAAATTGACACAGCAACCGACTTCAAATTACCGAATGGGACCAAATTGAAATAGGACCACTTGGGAAATAGTAGCTTACAATTAAAAAAAAAAACATTCAAAATTGGTTTGCCAACCAAATATCAATCCAAATAATCCAATCCAAAGATATAAGGTATAAAACATAAAAAAAATATACAGTCGAACTGAGAACCTTTTTTGGAAGTTGGTTGAAAATAACACCTTAAAAAAGTCATATAAAAACAGCTCACCCCTAATATTTAAAAAAGAAGAAAGGACTTTTGCCTCGAACATCTTAAAACCCGTATCATGAAGGATTCTATGAAACTTTTAAGACAACTTTTAGATATTAGTAGACCGTCTAATATTACTGGAAAAAATAGTCAAAATGATTCATAAGGAAACGCCAAGCGAGACAAGTTTAGGCAAGCATATCCAGATCCAGTATACAATAAATTTGGTAAGAATCAATACTAACCGTAAAAGTCCATCATCTGGTTGCTTTTTATCAAGTAACTCTATGATCCAAGTGAGAAAATCATGCCTGTCAAGTAGACCTTCGTCCAACAAATATTTTGCGAGGCGAACACAATAGTTCCAAAGCTTTAGAGCTTGCCGCCAGTCAGTGCTGTCACTTGGCCCTGGGGTTGATGAGCCTAAGTCTGAAATAAAAGTGCTTTAAATGCTTATATCTATTACATACATGTCACACCCTAGGTGTGACATTTTGGACTTTTAATTTGCTAAAAGCAATAAGGCTTCTTAGTCATAAGTGATGAGGCCGTTCATATGACGGTTTTTCCCCTATTTACTGTTATTTAAGTAACGACACAGCATCTGTGTACATTGGGTTACTCCAATGTCAAACATTTACATTTTTTTTGTTCCCATGTAGGTACTCCCAATGGTAGTACTGAACTAGTGTACATAAATGTAAATAAATATAGATTGCATTTCACTAAGTACTTACTGCTCGAGTTTCCTGGTGAGTGCATAGAATTGGATATCGTTGAATTAGGTGTAGAAGATCCAGGAGGATTTCCAGATGAGTTATGACTTGGAGTTCCTTGACCTACAACATAATTTTTTTTACTACCAACATTGCTAGAGAAAATTTACACCCCTTTGTGTAATGTTTTTCACTAACTTGGGAGAATCGTGTGGTCAACCAAACAAACTGTACATTTTTCTAATCTAAATTAACAAATTCTCGTGTCACAGTGTTTGTTGCGGAACTTCTCTGAAACAACCTGACTGATTGTTATGAAAATTTTTGTGCATATTTGGTAGGTCTGAAAATCAGTCGAGAACTATTTTTTAAACTATTTTTAAGTGATAATGGGAGCCCATCAAAGCAAAACAAAGTTTGCAGGGTCAGTTAGTATTAGTATAAACTAGTTATCCCGGCGAACTTTGTATCGCCACAAATATAAGAAAAAAAAAAAAACTTCTACGAATATTTTAATATTTCATGTATTGTATTAAATAAAATAAAATTAAATGTAATAAAATAACGTTTATTATCTTTGAAATTTTCAGAAAATTATTTAGATTCGTGAGAAGTTGGTGTGACTCTACCGAGGGTTCCAAAATGCAACGACACTGAGAAGAGCCCTCAAGAAACTCAGCTCGGCTTTTTTCAAAATTATTATTATTATATATTTCAAAATTATCAAAATTATTTCAAAATTATTAATTATAATTGAAAAAAGCGACAGACGGACAGATAGACAGACAGACAAATTGTCCTATTAAATATATAGATTATTATTTGGCTCGAGTAATTACAATAAATAGAAACCAGATCAAAGAATCAACTTCGTTTATTCAGATTAGGCACATATGAATGTCAAAATTTTACAAATTTATGTCAAGCAATATTATAAAAATACTAAATTAAGTACATAAATAACCATTTGAAAATGATTCTTTAGCTGGTTTGGTAAGTTGGTTATCCGGAGAAGATACCAGCAAGAAACTCAGGTAGATTATCCATTTTCTTTTAAAATAAAGTTTTGTTTAAGTACATTGTGTTACAATTTATATTGTACGAGTGGCTAACAACAGCAGATTAGGGTGACCATGCATTTTTATAATTAAGATATTTGTGTACATTATAGTAGCCTTTCTTCATCAAACGTGTTTTCACTACTATTTGAAACTTATTAAGAGGCATGTCAACCAAATCCTGAGGAATTTTACTAAATGTTTTGATACATTTGCCTACAAACGAATTACCAACTTTATGAAGTCAAATTTTTGTTCTTGCCAGTTTATTTTTATTTCTTGTATTATAATTATGGTTGTCAGATCTTTTTTTGAAGAGTTCTATGTTCTTCCGTACATTAGTCGTACTGGCGCCTCATTAGTCATGGGAGTACCCCAGGGCTCTATATTAGGACCCCTTTTATTCTTAATATACGTAAACGATCTTCCTTATTTCACTAAAAATCTTTGTGAGATAGTATTATTTGCTGATGACACATCATTAATTTTTAAAAGTGATAGACAAAAAGTAGCACTTGACGATGTAAATAATACCCTTTCGGAAATATTGCATTGCTTCACAAGTAACAACTTGCTGCTCAATGCGAAGAAAACAAAATGTGTAAAATTTACTATGCCCAATGTTAGACAGGTGGATACTCATATTACTATGAATAATGAATTAGTTCAAATAGTCAATACCACAGTTTTTCTTGGGATAACTCTAGATAGTAAACTACAATGGGGTCTTCATATCACAGCCTTGGCAGGAAGACTTAGCTCAGCTGCCTATGCGGTTAGAAAGATAAGGTCTCTGACTGACGAAAAAACGGCACGATTAGTTTATTTTAGCTACTTTCATAGCGTTATGTCATATGGTCTGCTGCTGTGGGGCTCAGCTGCCGATATTGAGACAATATTCATATTACAGAAACGAGCTATACGAGCAATCTATAGACTCGGACCCCGTGACTCGCTGAAAGAATTATTTAAAGAAATTAATATTTTAACAGTTGCTTCTCAATATGTTTACGACAACATCTTATATGTACGGAAGAACATAGATCTATTCAAAAAAAATTCCGATAACCATAATTTTAATACAAGAAATAAAAATAAATTGGCAATGACAAAAATTAGACTTCATAAAGTTGGTAATTCGTTTGTTGGCAAATGTATAAAAATTTATAATAAAATTCCTCAGGATTTGGTTGACATGCCTCTTAATAAGTTTAAAATAGTAGTTAAAAAATGTTTGATGATGAAAGGCTACTATAATGTAGACGAATATCTTAATGATAAAAATGCATGGTCACCCTAATCTTCTGTTGTTGGCCACTCGTATAATACAATAGAAACTAATTGTAACAATGTAAACAAAACAATATTAAAAAAGAAAATGGATAATCTACCTGAGTTTCTTGCTGGTCTCTTCTCAGGAGAACCAAATTACCGAACCAGCGAAAGAATCATTTTCTAATGGTTATTTATGTACTTACTTAATTTAGTATTTTTATAATATTACTTGACAAAATTGTAAAATTTTGACATTCATATGTGCTCTTTATGTGCCTAAACTGAATAAATGAAATTGATTCTTTGATTCTTGACATATAAGATGTTGTCGTAAACATATTGAGAAGCAACTGATAAAATATTAATTTCTTTAAATAGTTCTTTCAGCGAGTCACGGGGTATGAGTCTATAGATTGCTTGTATAGCTCGTTTCTGTAATATGAATATTGTCTCAATATTGGCAGTTGAGCCCCATAGCAGCAGACCATATGACATAATGCTATGAATGTAGCTAAAATAAACCAATCGTGCCGTTTTTTCATCAGTCAGTGACCTTATCTTTCTAACCGCATAGGCAGCCGAACTAAGTCTTCCTGCCAAGGCTGTGATATGAGAACCCCATTGCAGTTTACTATCTTTTTTTTATATTTTTTATATTGGGTTCGCCAAATTGACGCCGCCCGCCTGGTGATAAGTCGTCACGACGTCTAGCGATTGTGGGCCACTCTCACAGCACATAATACTATAGAGAGTGGCCCTCAACTTGACGACCTACTGATGTGCCTCTTCATATAACATAACATAGCATCACGCCTTTTTCCCCGAAGGGGTAGGCAGAGGTGTGCAAACACACCCACATCTCGCCAGCTATGTTAGGTCCCATGTAATAGGGGGCGAGCCTATTGCCATTTACCGGGCACAAGTTCCAGACTCTGGGATAATTATCTAGGTAAAATTCTAAAGAGAATTATACATTTTACACCAGACCCGGGAATCGAACCCGAGACCTCGAGCGTGGCAGTCCGTACATAGTACCATTGTGCCACCGAGGTAGTCCTCTGATGTGCCTCTTCACGCTCCGTTTAAAGAACCCAGGACTATATGTGGGAGGAAACACGTGCAAAGGCAAGGCGTTCCAGGCCGCTATCGTTCGGCAGAGAAACGAACGTTTAAAACGTTCGGTTCTCGCGAATATGCTATCCACTGTGTGGGAGTGGCATCTCTGCCCGGCACGCGTTGTTCGGGGTCGGAAGGAAGAGGGTGCGATCAGATTGAAGAGTTCTTCAGAACACTCGCCGTGGTAAATACGGTAGAATGCGGCCAAGGAAGCTATTGTTCGGCGCTGAGCTAGCGGCTCAATGCTTCCCGTTACCTCCGGACAACCTATAATACGGATAGCCCGTCGCTGCATAGCGTCGAGAGCGTCCAGCAAATACTTCGCGGAGCCGTCCCAGAGGTGAGAGCAGTATTCGACGCAGGGTCTAATCTGCATCTTGTACAGTCTTGTACGATTCTTTACACCTCTGGTGCGGTGTAAAGAATCGCTTTACCTTATTCAGTATTCCTAGTTTCCGCGAAGCTAGCCCTATACATCTTTCGATGTAGTTTTTATTATTGAGCTCTCGACGAACGTCTATGCCAAGGATGTCAAGGTTGTCTTTCATTGGTAATAATGCATTCTAAAGAGAGGGTAGGGGAAGGAAAGGGGATTTCTTCGCTGTAAATGCACACGCCTGTGTTTTGCGGGCATTGAACTCGACAAGGTTATCTAGAGTTATCCCAAGAAAAACTGTGGTATTGACTATTACAAGTAATATACACATACCTGATTGTGAAGGCGGAGTTTTGTCTGAAATATTGCCTGGTATTACACTCTGATAATGTTCAGACAGTTTCGGTATTTGATCTTTTAGAAACTTTATCAATGTTGTAGTCCACTCTGCAAAAAGTAGTTATTATCAATACTTTAATTTAACTAAAATTTAATACAAATAATGGCATTAAACCAAAAGACATATTTGAATAATTGTAGGTTAATAATATAACTAGGCGGTTCGCCGGAACGTCGAAATAAATAAGACGGAGTGAAAGACAGGTTAATTGCATTACGGCATAAATAAATCACACCAATCGGATGAATAGTTCCATAATTAAATAATTTGAAGTTTTGAATTATTAAATTTGGCGCGCGAAATTTAACAATCTATTTTTCGATTTACTTTAATGTTTGATAACTCAAAAACTATATAAGCTATCCTACTAATATTATAAACGCGAAAGTTTGTGAGTATGTAGGTATGTATGTATCTATGGATGGATGGATGTTTGTTACTCTTTCACGTAAAAACTACTGAATGGATTTTAATGAAACTTTACAATAATATAGCTTATACATCAGAATAACACATAGGCTACAACTTTTAAAGATATTGTGTGAATTGTTCAAAATATGACGCGGCGCGACGGGAACGGGAAATATCCAAATTACCACGCGGACGAAGTCGCG
Organism: Nudaria mundana; assembly: GCA_963556515.1. NCBI lineage: Eukaryota > Metazoa > Arthropoda > Insecta > Lepidoptera > Erebidae > Nudaria > Nudaria mundana. Next base: position 8,437,783 of record OY748289.1, on the reverse strand, counting down.
GGCGACCACTAGTATACCATAAACTATACAGCAAAGCACGTTAATGTGTTCTATCTGCATGCTAAATTTCAAGTCGATAGGTTTAAAATTGCGACCGGTATCGTGGCACAAGTTTTTCGATTGAGACCAAGTATGAGGAAGACTCTTCGCGAAAGGATGGCGCTCCTAATTAAACTTACAATTATACAATTACAATTTAGTAATTAAATTTACAATTATATACCTTATATTTACATACTTAACTAAACACAGAATCTACATAGCATCACGCCTTTTTCCCCGAAGGGGTAGGCAGTGGTGTGCAAACACACCCACATCTCGCCAGCTATGTTAGGTCCCATGTAATAGGGGGCGAACCTATTGCCATCTACCGGGCACAAGTTCCAGACTCTGGGATAATTATCTGGATAAAATTCTAAAGAGAATTATACATTATCCACCAGACCCGGGAATCGAACCCAAGACCTCGAGTGTGGCAGTCCGTACATAGTACCATTGTGCCACCGAGGTAGTCAAATACAGAATCTAATATAACATAATATAAATTTACAACTCGTCCCGCATCGTTCGCGGCGCAAAGTGCCCATGATGCTAGCAGCGTTGCCGGGCTGAATGGCAATGGACAGCCTTTGCACCAGGAAGGACCCAGAGCGAGATTCACCCATCCAATTCAACCTTTAATAATAATTATTTATCAATTTAAATCATTAATGTCTTCTGCGTTCGCTGCGTTAGCTTTTAGAATAAGTTTTCAGACTAGTTTTTATGTTCCCAATTCCTACAGGGAACCACTGCTTCCATTCCCACTATTGTATGGTTAACTAAAGAAGTCTACAATGTTCAACGGATTACATTTGATGAAATACTAAACACCATTCCAATATTGTAATCTAAAGATTTTGTCACACTGCACTGTGCACTGGATGCAAATTAATCAAAATGTGAGCAGCATTCACTTTGACCTGTGACAAATCCTTAAATGCTAACACACCAAGTTCCATTATAATTTTGTATATTGCAGATGTTTAAATTTAAAAACTAGCTGATCGCTGCAGCTGCAATGTCTACCCGATGTCGCGATTTCATAGTTCCGTGGGAACACATCACCGAGACAAAAAGTAGCCTTTGTTACTTAGGGATAATGTAGTTACTTACATATCAGTGAAAATCGGTTCAGTAGATATGGAGCCTATTCTATTGAAACGGCTTTCCTTTTTACATTATTAGTATAGGTTTACCTGTTGTGGGGTCGGGTAGCTGCCTCTTTTTTATTTTAGCTTCGGATACAGCAACTGTATATGCAGAACTAAGTTTTATAAACCAGGCAGCCCGGGGCATAGACACTTGGAACTCTGTTAGTGTTATAAAAATTTCTTCTTTCTTGTTAAAATTTGGAGCCTTTTTTGCTAATTGGGATAAGGGTTTGCTACCTGAAAGTTTTTGATGACAAAATAAATTTATAGAAAATTTGATCAAATATTTAAATTTAACAGATATCCAGCTTAGACCCAATAACAACTTTTATTAACAAACTCTGTATGATCTTGCGAGGATATTGATGTGGGCATTAAACTAGAATGCTACAATCCACTGAGCTCATTTATTATAAATCTTTCTACAGTAGTGGACTTACACTGAAATCTAATATCTGTTAAATTTTAATATATACACTACTATTTTACTATTTATTTATTTATTTATATATGTTATCAAATGATATTTTATCATCAAAAAAGGTGTGGCCAACCTAGTTAGACACATTAAGATCTTTTATTATATTACCTGCTAAATCCTTGAACCAAGCTTCAATCTGTGGTTTGGTACGAGCTGTAGCTGGCCAAAAATTATCCTTAGGATTTACTTGAGGCCTTTTTCTGCCACAGTCAGGTAGTGTATTTAGCTCCTCTTTTTTAGATAATATACTAGAGAAAAATTGACCTATCTGTAAAATAGAACACCATTTTAAATAGGCATCTAAACGAATAACAATAAAGAAATTGTTACTTAGATGATCAAATGGACATTGTTGTGTTAAGTTTCTGTTAGAAACATCATCAGACATACCTTTGTGGTAGAATAATTGAAATTTCTAGCGGTTCCAAACTCATCGCTTGACTGTGGCGTTGTTGAAAAGCCATGTTTTACGTTAGTCGATGTAAGTTCATCTTCCTTTTGACGGGGCTCCTGAGGATATACGTCAGGTGGACCCAATTTAGGCCTCTTCAGAGGCCGCTTCTCGTACATAATACCCATGGTGACTGGGCAGAGGGATGTGTCTGTTTGCAATAACTCTTGTAAATACACAAGGATATTGTATACAACTACATTACATAAATAACAATACCACAACACTGACCATTCATCTAAAATATACAAAAATTACGCATGATTATAATTACACTAAATTAACCTAATATATGGAATATAGCCATAAAAAGACTATAAAAAGAAAATAAAAAGGACACGAAACTCTAAACAAATACAACTTGGCTAAATTTTATCAAATTTCATTTCATGTGAAACATCATCTTCATCTACATCAGCGAATGAATGAATGAATGAAATGAAATTAAAAGAATGAAATATGAAACGGAATAATTGAGTGAATTAGGATTTTTTTGTTATAATTTTGGCCTGGCTACCGTAGTGTGACCTGGCTGTCTAACTTTTTATTTTAAGTGCAGATAGTACAACAACAAGCGTTAATTGGCGTTTCTCGGGTCGATGTAACTTTAGTTGTAAACAAAGGAAGTTTAAAGTACGACTAGTCCATAGAGTAATTATCACACTAAAAAGATATCTTTGAACTACTCAATGATGATGATGATAAATAAAAAACGCAATAATGAAACGTCTATGATGACTGTGACAAGATTGACCACTATTGAGTATTGACTTGACACTTGACAGACCGTATAACCTTACTTTTAAAACAGCTGATTGTTCTTGTTTACGTAGTTTGAATTTTAACATTGAAATAAAATAATAACGTAATTACAAATATATATTAGTAAATAAGCGGTATTTGATTTCATAACGTGCTAAACGTCCAACAGTGCCTTATAAGTAAATACAAATCCTACCGCAGATTTATTTTATTAAAGGGCACACCCGTCATTATTATGCCTCCTAAAAAGCAACCGGAAAAAAACAGCAAGTCAGGTGGTACTACTAAAGGTGCAGGAAAATCTGGAGGTGATGCAAAAGGTAATAAAATTATAATAAAAAATTGTGATTGTTATGGATGCAACTACCAAACTATATGTACATATTAAAACTGTATATAAATTTTTTCTATTTTAAATTTAGAATCGGCCGCAAAGGAGAAAAAAGGCGGGACAGCTGTCAAAGTACGTCACATATTGTGCGAGAAACAGTCAAAATCTTTGGAAGCATTGGAGAAATTAAAAGCTGGTCAGAAATTTCCTGATGTAGCATCTGCTTACAGCGAAGATAAGGCTCGGCAAGGTGGAGACCTAGGCTGGATGACACGTGGTTCTATGGTTGGCCCATTTCAGGATGCAGCATTTGCCTTGCCTATATCTTCGGTCACCAGTCCCGTGTACACTGACCCTCCAGTCAAAACCAAGTTTGGTTACCATATCATAATGGTTGAAGGCAAAAAATGACAGAAATGATTTTTGAATTTGAATATTTCTGGGCGATACTTTTATTGTTCATTATGGAAAGAATTTGCTGTTTACAAGAACAGTTTGACAAAGATTTTACAAACTTACCTGATCCACATGTATCAAATGAGTCACTTGAGAATGATTTAGAAGGTTTTTCTAACAGAGAGTAAGTACCTTAAATGTATGTATTGAAATATAGTTGATTCAATTTTTTAAAATATACTTATTCTAATTTCCAGTATTGGTTTAAAGCTCAGTTTTTTGCGCTTGAGCCGGTTAATGCACATAACAATGCTGCTCACACTAATCTACTTTGGTAATATTTGCTTATGGTTCCTAATGAGCAAGAAAATGTCGCCCAAGTCTCTCAGATACAGGTTTAAAGTTGCAATACCCTTTTGAAGTTCATATTATAATGTGAAACAGCAATAAATGGTATATACCAAATCCTGTCCAGTTTTAATTACTAATTAGATAATGATTGCATTAATTGAGCATGTACTTTAAATACCTATCATAGTTTGTCTTACTAAAATTCGGGATTGGCTGGACCGATTTTGCTAATTTTAATTTTAAAACATTTGTGGAAAAGCAAGGAAGGTTTAAAGCTTTACGAAGTTCGCCTGGACAGCTAGTTTAAAACTAAGTTAAGCCATGAAGGCACTAAGGCACATTTTGTTCCGCTACATGACGCTTAAGTACATGACGTTCTTTGAGTTAACATTTAATGTGATGTGGGAAATGTTCTTTATTCCCGCTCCGACAGCGAGTGCACGTATCCCTCATCAGTGTGGCGTTATTTGTACTGACTAGAGTGGCCTATAAAATGTTCAGCGCCACTTGTCTCGGCATTTCCACGTAGTTGTTGAGGAATATGTGTCTCAATATGTTGCTCCATTTGTCCGCGTGTAGGTACTTTAAATAGGTACTAGATAACACATGATGAAATCTTTCCGACTTTTCTTACCAAATGAACCTACCTCGCAAAAGGCAAACGTCATTCATTTCAGACTTGTACCATCAAAAAGGATAAAAATACTAGTGTTTGTACAAAACTATGAAATACCAACTAAGTATGTATTAAGCAACTAGTCATCAGCTATGCTGTGGCAGAACTTGTTTTGCACACATATTGGGCTAGGAAGACAAAACCTTTATAATAGTAATCTGGAATCTAAATGGCATGGAATATTGGATAGGCAGTTTTTTGTACTTGCGACATAGCATTCTGGCGGCACCGATACTAGTTCTGCCAACAGACCAGGAGGAAGTAGGTAAATGGATTTTCGGTACCTACCTATCTCTTTGTGACGGAAACCCCGGGTTTATGCTACATGAAAGGACTAAAGATTTGACATTCATTGCTATTTGACGCTGTCTACAGAAAGGCCTCGAGCTAGAACGAAGGTTACTCACTAGTATTATCATAGTACCGCCAATGAAACAATTAAAGTAGGTAGGAATTTTAAGAACCGGTATGTTGTCGTCTTTTCTAACCCTAGAACCGGGTATAACCTATACAGAAGATCGCTACAGGTTATACGTGATCTTCCTTGCTGGTTGACGCTTTCAGCAAGGCTGGGCGGGAGATGATATTGTATACCTAGGTACTAGCGGACGGCCGTGGCTTTGCCCGCGTGAAATAATATGATGGTTTAAATTCCCGCGGGAATACATCCTCGGTATAAAAAGGAGTAGCCGATACTTGCCTTGAGAACTACTTTACTATCTATGGGTGAAAACTAGTGCAGTAGTTTTGAGTTTATCGCGAACAGACTGTCAGACAGACGCGTTGGAGGACTTTGTTTTATAAAATGTAGTCATTGTTATTTGTAACCCACATTATTTGGCTGTTGCATTCCTTTCCCCCTCTGAAAACCTATGAAAATTCTCAACAACAGGAAATTTAAATAAAATCGAGCACAATAAACTAAAACAGTCTTTAATGAAAATGATAGATCTTTTAACATTTTTATAAACTTCGACTGTAAAAATTACATAACTAAAACTACAATGTACAATACTGTAATAAATATTTATGTTATTATGAGGTATTTAAAGCTAGGACCGGGTCAGTTATATTGGGATTTGGAAGGTTGGGGGCGATTGTAGTAATTTTATTTGCTAACGGTCAGGTTTGAAGAGTTTTTTATCTGTACCAGAAGGTCATGAAACTGAAAAGTCAAGGCAGTTCTGATTAACAATGGTTGCAATCAATCATTGAATTGCATATATATACCTACCAATTAGGGCAATTAGGTCGGTTTTATTGTATTTTATTATGCAAATAATCTCTTTTACTTACTTGCTCACTTAAAACATGTCCTGCTTCGAGGCAACCGGTAAAATCGATCGTCCTTACAATTTATGGTCAAACTTTATTCTTTTTAAATCGTTTTGTAGAAAGATTGAGAGTTAAGGGGTTTTTTTAAAGCCTAAGACCAGGGTTGGTGTAGCGCACATATTTCAGCAGAGCGTCGTTATCTTCACACACGAACGGCTTGCGGTGATGGCAGGCAACGTCGTGCCAGTGCACACCATCCTTGTAGAAATTGTTTAAGATGGCTACGCAATGCTCAGATGCACCACCTTGGATTAGTTCCTGGAATTGAAGACACGCTTTTAGTATAAGGGTCAAACGAGTTGTCACCCAGAATTTCGGCATGATTCAAGTCAGATTCTAGAAGAGGTTGGCTTACTCAATGAGAGTGACCCTGGCGTAAGACTCGATGAACTGATAACAATTCCCGCAAAAGTTATCATAATCCGAAAACGTCATATTAATATAATTTAAAAATAATCCCAAATAGAACCAAAATTTACTGCTAAGATGAATAAGAATAAATGATGCTTATTATTCAGTTATTAACCTAAATCATACAGGATGTTGCATTTCCTGGGCTGCTATTCAAAATTTAAGAACATAAAAGACAAATAACATTATTCACATGCTAATATTATAGTAATTAGCGTCGGTCGATTACGTACGATACCCATTAAACATAGGCCTTGAATAACTGCTACGTAATGAAGTGACGGATATGGAGGAGGTGCACTAAAGCGTGTGACCGCAAGGGTTACGTGTTGTTTGTTCCGTAGACCTGTGCCCGCGCCTGCCCTCGCGAATGGGGAAAGTGACAACAAACAGTACGCTGCCAATGCATGCCGAATACAGATGAGCTTTGACTGCACAGCTTGCGGTCGTTGTTTCTAGAAAGTGGCCTGCCACTTGCATGCGGGTACGCCCTTCGGCGAATATTTCGCAGACCTATAAATATTCACGGGTCGCTTTCATTTTCATTGCGTTACATCCACCATAAAGATACGTTAACAGGTCTGGCGGCTGTTTATGATAATACGTTACTTAACTGTTCGCAGAATTGGTTCCATATACCTATTGCATCAGCGTGTGACATATTTCGTAATAGGCTTTCTTATGTAGATGATGATGTTATGTGTGTCATTTTGAGGTGTGAATTCATAGCTTAGTTTAGTAGCTAGGTACATTATAGATTGAATAAATAAAGGACTTACCCTGTTATCGGGCTGTGGTTTGCCGATGCCGCCACCTTCAGACCAGTCGTTCTGCTGACGGTTGGTTGTAGGAGCCAACTTCTGCAGCTCAGCTGTCCAGAACCAGCCGTTAATTTCGTTAGGAGTCAGATCTGGGCGGTTGCAACCTTTGAAGTCGCAGAGACGGCCTGATGTCCAAATGTACTTTACCTAAGACAAGAATGAGATAGTTATATAACATACGACAAAAAAGTCTTTACTGAATCTCCAGTAAAAACCTTCACCTGCTAATAATCAAAGGAGACAGTGACGGACATTACACCTTTGGGGATAAACCAGTATCTAACTTTGAACGAAAGCATGTCAGCTCGTAAAGTTATTTCCTATCCGACTATAGTCTTTTTGAGAAATTGTTAACGTGGACTACCTAGGACTTATCTTGTATTTCAGAGCTGTAGATACAATACACTTCTCAAGCTTTACAATTCACTTCGCAAGTCCTGTGTACAGTTCTGTAATATGAACCTTAGTTTATGAGGTCTACCCCAAAAATGGCATTAATTTTCACAGAAAGTTGATTGCTGTATTGTGAACTATTAACTTGCAATGAGAATTAATCAGATAGCAACTACCTACCTAGTTAAACAATAGCAAGACGTTCATTAGGAATTCCGTTAAACGAAACGGGCGAAATCGTTAATGGGCTTTTAACAATGGGCGTTGTAAATGCCATAGCAAACAAGATAATATGTCATCATGATTGGATGCTCACGTACCTCATACATAATACTCTAATATAAACCCACTTAAGTTTATTGAGACGTTATGTGGCTCTATTGTTGTAAGAAACCGGTTTTAAGGCCGACACATTCTTAGAGGGACGGATTCTCCAACTGACTGATACAAAGACTAGAGCTTCAGTCAAGTATCAATGAGAACCGTTTCGATTAAGATTTCTAAACCCCATATAACAAGAAAACGTTTCATCTATTCCCTTTCTGTCAATACTGTGAAGGAAAGTGCCGATATAATAAAACAATACGTAAATTTCTCACGTAATGTGAAACACATAACAGTGAAACTCGTCAAAAGAAAAGACATTAGTTTTGCAACGTATTCTTTTCTTATACAGCCACATGTGTGGTAGGTACCTAATTAAGTTATTTAATATCGTCAATTTAGTAAAAAAAAAAATTTTACGCAAGATGGCCGTTTTAAATATTACGAAAGCTGGCAACAATGTTTGGAATGCTTTACGCATTGTATACATAACTTTCTACTTTGAAAAAGTGATATGTTTTCGCGTCACGGTCACGACCGTTTTTCCTTATTTTGAACTCATGACACGCATGAACGATTTGGTAGAACTAAGGTATTGCCTTATACATGACATGTAAGTCAAGGATGTAGGTACAATGTACTTACGTTAACTAGAGAATACGTATAATTTAGAATTATTCTTAGAAATGTTCTGTAACATGTCTCTGAATTGTTTACCTATAGAGTAGAAGCCTACAACTAAAATAAATAATTTAAATGTATTTGCTACATAAAGAATCCCAAAGCATGTACGTATATTGTATTCAATCTTATTATCTTTATTTTATTGAGTGAAGCTCAATCTTAGGCGACTCATGTATTTCGTTTGTCCGCATACTCCTCCTAAACGCCTGAACCGATCTCCTTCAAACTTATCACAGTGATAACGTGTGGCGTGAGGGTGGTTTAGAACAAAAAAAAATTGGAAATCGTACATAACATACATCGAGGAATAATCACCGAAAAAAATAATGGTCCCATTGAAAACAATGTAAAATTTAATTTAACACTTCGCTCAGTTTTTTGCAACAGCAGCATGCATGGCATACCTAGTTTATTTTTAATAATCAATTGAATCATGTCCGTTTAGATTGAGGAGCCACTGGGCGTATCTTAATGAAATTTAAATAGGTATTTAGTAGTAAGTTTAAAATTTTTGTAGCCTCAATCCTCGAATTTGTAGTATAATACTTCAAAAGTTATAAGAACATAAAGGTGGCGCTTCAATCTAAATGTTTAGATTGAGGAGCCTCGTCAGAACTAGGAAAATCGTTGATGAATATTTACCAAAATTAGGTATTACGGATTTGACGCTACATATTAGTGACGTCATTGTTGAGTTTTTCATTCCAATTTCTATGAGGCGTATCGTTTTGACATTTAATAAAAAGCTGTTATTTTTTTAAATTCCGCAGCCCACGGCTGCGGCCGCTCTAACGTCCGTTGCCGGGCGTCTCTGGTTCACACGCAGAAGGTATTTCCAGTGGCGCCCGGCGGACTTTGACCACCTCTGTGGTCTCTGCGGGGGTTTGGTCGGGATGAGAATCCCGCGTCGTTGGGGTAGGGTTTTATCCCGCGTCAGAAGAAGTTGATTTGATTTGACAGCCACCACTCCATTGTCGAAATGTAGGGCTAAGCATTTAACTTTTTTTCTCTATGTTTGTCGAGGCTTAGTATGTGTTTGAAGTCCATAGTATGTGCTATTAGGCAATTTGGATCTTACCTTGTCTTTTACGATGAATGACTTGATCCATTCGTTTTCATCACTAGTTTCAAGTGAGATTAGATCCATGCAACGTTGTCTGCAGTAGTTCCTAGCACTTAACCAGTCTTCTTCAACACCACGGAGATTAGGATCTTTCCATGAGAAGAAATACCCTTTATCTGAAAGATTAAGTACCACGGTATAATTTAACATCGGTCTTTTACTCGCAGTTTTAACTTACTTCGCAAATTAAAATCCACTCGGACTGCAGAGATTATATTTAGTGATATGTAACACCTGACTGGATGTTGGAATTTTGGTTTGAATTACAAAGTGGTTATGGATTATGTATAGTGCCCGGTTACGTCACGTCAATAGGCTTTCGTGGGACCAGAAAAATTACTGGCAAAAAGGATATAGACGTGATGTATGTCTGTCTGCCAGTACTAGTACCTATAGCAGGCCTATGTCACTCGCCTAACACCGCATAAAATACGTAACGTCAGCGACAACTTGAAGTTGTAAATCAGTAAGGGTTGTCTCTTGTTTGTGACATGGCATTGACTAAAGATTTGATATTGAGGCATTAACGTCATAATCATTGGTCAAATTATGCTGGTATATATTTTACTTTACTGGACAACCCTAACGTTCGAATGATGTTCTCTGTAAACAAAAGAATGTGATTTAATTAACCTCCTAGTTCAAGTTCTGTATGTAAGTACTATTCCCTATTCTGTGCCTATAGCACAGAATAGAGAATAGTACTTACATACCTATAGTAGATATACTTTTATCTGAAGCATCGATTTCTTCCGCCGTTTTTGTCATAAATCTTGTACCTGTGGGAATTAACTAGAAAATTTCCTTTCAGTTAACTATTCCTAAGTATAATAATGGCATATTATGATTTCTAGTTTCACTATAAACAATTGATCACTGTTCTTTTGATCCGATTCATTCATTCTTGTAACTGTGAATTGTCTGTATACTCTTTATAGTAAATACAAGTTATTGTATTATGGCATAACATATCGATTACTTAGCCATTATATCAATGAGATAATAGTGAACGGTCGCCTATTATAAAAGTGAATTCAATTGTTTGAATATTATGAATCCTAGTGACTTGAATGTTTAAGTAATTAGCTAATTACTGGGTTGAGCCACATGCTCGTGCAAGGAAAGACTGGTGTCTTAAAACCTTTTTCTGTGACAGGGTAGGCAGACATACATTACACACCCACACTTTGCCAGTATTTGTGTTTTGTGAAGTTGGTTGAAAACAGTGCTAAGACATTTTTACACAGTGCTATCGAGTCTCAAACTTAGGAGAGGTTGTATTATGCGCATACTATTTCATAATATGTACTATAGGTACTATTCATACCCATACGTGTAGGTATACTACAAACTATAGAAGCACTATAATATTATAAAGCTGAACACCTTATTTAAGTGTAAGTTCATAACATATTTAAGCTTTAAGCTTCTCAACAATGATAAGACGTTGGCTTGTTTCCTGTTGGTACACATCCTTATCTCATGCTATGAGGATAGGTAGGTACCTGCTAGTAAGCTTACGATAAACCCAACTATCTACTGTTAAATAGTTGTTAAACATGTATACTTCCTGACTGCGATAACATCCTTTCTATGCTTCATTATCTTATCTCGCCTTTTAGCGAAGGCAATTCTAATACCTTTATTTCTATAAGACCTCACTCTTACCAGCCTAGCCTTTTCCCAAAACAGTTGTGGTCGGCTTTCCAGTCTAACTGGGATTCGGCTGAACTTCGATATTTTCCGTGATATCGAAGGTCTGTAGTTAGACCGGTCGGATTTTTGATTTAGGGCTACAACTACCCGTCACGACTGCCATAGATGTTTGTACGAGTATGACAACCGGGACCGATGGCTTAACGTGCTCTCCGAGGCACGGAGGGGTCTCAATGCCTGACTTGATGTTGCTTAATCTTTGCAATGTGTTAACATTGTCGGTTACCACTAGACTACGAGCCCCTCTATATATTTCTATAAGACTTGATTCCTACAATATCAAATTCTTGAACTCGAAACACTGGACCAGTTTTCTAGTTTTTAATTTCCACGAGCAACAGATTTCCGGTTTTAAAATGCAGCCTAAGTTACTTATTATAACATCAGCTATCTGTCAGTGGAAGTACCGTTAAAATCGGTCCAGCCATTTAAAAAATAAGCCGGAGCAAACAAGAGGTAGAAATAATTTAAAATTGTGTAATTAAGGGCCCAGGCCGCGCACGGATAAAGTCGATTTTGAGCGACAGCAGCGCTATTGTTGCCCGAATCATCCGACGGGCGGGTGAATGACCCAGAGAGCGCGATTTTGAAAATGTTTTGCGACAAACGTTCCACGTTGAGTTATTGTTATTGAAGTTGAATATTTACAGCATAACAAAAATGTTGAATTATTGGAAATAAACGACTGCCTATTTGTAAAATATTCCAAGAGTAGTTTTCGTTATAAAATGATCCTAATTACTAGATAAATAAATAAGAGTAGTTTGAGACACAATTTTTATGATTTTCTATTTATAATAAACAATCAAGAGCAGGTCCGGACTGACCTTTTTGTATTCTACTTACCTAAAATTCCAACTACGAGTACCTATGTATTTATTTGTAATTTTACTACCAAAGTTTATTCTTATTTCGTAAAATTTTCATTCAATAAAATAATTGCAAATTCAGTAGGAAGTACGGTCGAAATAACATCACGCCTTTCCTCGCTAGTGTTTATATCTACGCAAGGAAATGTGCCTATTGCGTAAACTCAACTTACGATCACCTCGCAATCTAAAAAATCTTCTAGGGTTGTACAAAAAATTGTCAATAAATGAAACACAAGTATAAAAATGGTTCATATAATTAAAAGTAAACAAAATATGAGTCGCCACCTAAAAAGCGTGCTAGGGTTGTACAAAAATTAGTTACAAACAAACATGAAATTTATAAATTATTCATATACTTAATTAAACGAAAGTAAACAATAACAAAATATGAGTTTAAGAGTTTCTAATGTTTTTTTCATTTTAATGATTACTGATCAAATTCTGATTTCTACTAATTTGATGATAAAATCAATTGCTATTGCAAAACCTATCAGAATGAAAATGTTACCAGCTGCCCGATTCACGTAATAAAAACCCTACGGTGTGCGTAGTGACTTAAAAATGTCACTTCGCACACTTTTTAACCGACTTAAAAAAAGAAGAAGATTCTCAATTCGCTGTATTTTTTGAACCGATTTTGATGATTTTTTATTTTTATTTCAAAGCTGGTGATCCCGTGTGGTCATATTTTAATTTCATTAGGATCGGACCTTGGGTTTACACCAGGTAACTCTTCAAAATCGTATAGGAATTGTATAGAAATTGAGCTATTGGAAGATTTATGACAATCCAAGACTAGATAAGTAAGTGCGTTAAAAACAGAAAACCAAAAGGCGATTTCTAAGTTTCTAAGTTAAAACGACTTTTGAACTGGCGTGTTTACGTGAATCGACCGGCTGGGTAGTTAAGTTACCTCAGTCTCTTTCAAAATCATTAGACGTTCTTCTCTTTCAAAACACGTAAAGCTCTTTCTTTCCTCTCTTTCATAGCCTCTATGACATTGGGCGGGTCACGAATAGGCATGCTTCGTGACTGCCGAGGATCAACTAATTCTGGAAGGAGGCAATCGTAATAAAATCTAACTAATTTCATCTCCATTTTCTCCTTCCAAAATTTGTCGTCCTTTTCCATAATATAAACTTTCATAGGTACAGTAGCACCAAACCAGATGCCAAGCATGCAAACGTTTCTTTTAGTTATATGTAGCTGTCCCTGAATTTGGAAATACCAGTAATGATTTTTATTTATGACATAACCCTTGGAAGCCTTGTCCTTAACCCAAAAGGTATGTTTGGCCATTGCTTCATCAAGAGTCATGCCAGCTAAAGAATGTGGGCACTTAATTTCAATTAAACCGTTTGCATAAATGCCATCTGGTGTAGTACCAAGAAATTCATATTGATCGTCGACGAACAAACCGCAACCTTGTATACTAATATTCTCTTGAATTTCTAACTGTCTAATTGCAGTTTCTTCGTTTTCGATACCGTACCGTACAGCAGGCAAACTGGAGATATTACTACCATAAACGATTTTACAAACAAGAGCAGCACAACTTATGCTCTCTCGTTTTTTACAAACTTCCCCGAACGATGATGAGGTTAGTAATTTTCTCCTTGTACTCATCCACTCAGCACTACTTCTTTGCAAATGGGTCGACCTTTCAAGCTCCTCTCTTTCAGCACAAGACAACTTTAAATCAACTAAAAAAGATGACTTGGCTTTCTCATATAATTCTGGACTCAGATCAGGTTTTTCGCAGTTTGGTCCATAGTGAGCGTCTTTCGATACAGCGCTGTGGCTTTTTTTCAATCTTAATTTAGGTTTAGCAATTAAACGGTTTCTACGATTACTATTTTCCACTTTCGCGATCAAAGGATTAGGACTAGATTTAAATATGACTTCATGAGTTTTACTATGAATCGATCCCGTATTAAAAGACACAACAGCAGCTGCGCATCGGCCCGCATAAGAACCACGGGAAGAATAATTTACACGCTTACCCCCAACTAATTTGGCAATTACTCCGTTAAAACTTTCAACTATATTACTTGTGCAATTATGAATTAAACTTCTAGAATGATATGACAGTCTTTTACTTAAAATTTCTACCGCGTCCATTAATCTGCATCCAACAATTGCTGGAAGTAACCCAACAGGTTCTATTCGACGAGTGTCAGGTCTACAAAAATACTACTACAAAAATAATAAAAATAGGCCCCGACTGCTAAATACGCTATATTACAATGGTGTTGTTATTTATTTTTATTACACATTTTCATTTTTTAATCTGTCGGGTTTTAACATTTTTATTGTTTATTTATTTATATTCATAACTGACGAAGACAAATATAAAAGTGCAAAAGAATTCATACAATATTATGTTCGTGATGAACAGAAATTATAAATTTCCTTTACGCTATACGTATTGGTTTTTTATGGCGTCACTTATTCTATGTCACTCGGGCTTAGAAGACAATTCTAATGATACTAAAAACATTAAAATCGGTTCAATAATTTTGAACTTATCGTGCCACAAAGATATATTACTTAGTATACATACATACATACGTACACCAGTCGCGTAAAAGATAATATTTTACAAAAAAAATTCTTGATTTTGGTAAAATACGAGATTTGAACGTGAATTTTTTTTTGAGAAAGTAATTGAGAAGTATGTGTTTGTCTCACAATGAAAATAATAAATATTGCAAAAAAAAACTGTAGGTACTGAGATTTTGTCTTCGCCCATCACTAGCTAGTTTGTTTATTTATGTAACAAGTCTACAAGAATTACGTATTCATTTTCAGTACTGGAAATATTATTCATCAATATCCACTTTTTATTTATTTTGTAATTTTTGTACAACCCTACGCCAGGCACGGCGCGCGCGCGCCCGTGCAATTTCTGATAGGAAACATACCTACTTCCACTTCCACATATTTAGACATGATGAACATGAAAACTAATAATACTGTAACTAATAATAGTGTAAGCAAACTCATTGCTTTGAAATACATAAATATATGAAAACTAATACTATATTATGTAATAAAATTTATTATTATGAAAATTGTTCCTATAGAAATTGACTTTATTACTTATATAGATATTGAAATTACGTAATTATTACCTACTGGACATTGTAATTTTTCTTCTTAGACTGACATACCTAATTGTGTACCTATCTAATTACATGTCAAATCAATATTTACATGCTGTTGTAGGTATATGTCTGAATCAGGCGATCGAAATCATTGTACCTATTTGCTTTGTAATGTACCTACCCTGTTCAAAATGCAAATAGATTATATTATTATTACTACTAAGACATGATAAGCATACACACAAATAAAAGTAATAAAACTAGGATTTTTACTTGACACTAACACAAATCTAGTAAATTTTTTCTAGGTATTTAGGACAAGACGTAGTCAAGTAGGCAGGTAAATAAATAAGTAGGGAGGAACTTACATTTTATTCCGAGATCTTTTGGCTTTCACGTTTTTATAATGCGTACTAAATTTTCTTTTCGCTGGCATGGCACTCAGCAAATTATCCTGCGAAAAGAGACCCTCGATTACCAATTACGTTTATGATACCTATTGCCTTTATCATGTTGAAAAATCTATGTATGTCGTGCAGAGAACTATATACCCCGCCAGTTCATATCTCGAGAAAATAAGGTGGGCAGGGCTTTGATTGTTTCAAGCCTGAATTGATACCTACTTTACAAGGTTCATAAAATGACCTACGCAACAAAGTAAATAATTTTGTATTTCTTACGATTTATATCTAGTTCCATCATGGTTTTCTTTCAGACTTTCATTATATCGGTACTTTCTATTTACTGAAAGTAAATTAGTTATAAAAATATTGTACTTACAGTTTTTCACAAAAAACACAAATTCACAACACGTAATTTTGCTGTAGCATCCGACACGCGTGGAGTCACTTTGAAATTCTATGGCGCACTGGCGATTAGTTGCGACGATCGTTCTATCGGGACGCGTTTGAATTTGCATACATTTTTCTATGGAGAATTTACGTAAAACATATCTAGATTTTAGGGCTTTAAAAGGGGAAGTCTTTGGTTGTAAAGGTACAAAAAAAGTACATGGTTATATTTATTGGCTTTTTCAGTGTTCAAAAAGTGTTTCTTTTTATCAATTTGTGTTGATTTATTGGGTTAAATCTGAAAAATACGAAGGCAGGTTTTCGATTTTTTTCTCAATTTTGTGCGTTTGTTGACGTTTATTATATAACAACTACAGGGTTTTAAGAGTTAAAATTAGCACTAACATCATTTTTGGTCTTTCATTTTAATATATACAAATTATCGTTGTTATTAATCATATGTAAATAGGTTAAATATGAAAAATCGTAACACTCTTTTCGGTGATTTTCACGATCTGGGCCCTTAAGTACCGTAATACTTTCGAATGCAATTTGGAATTACAAACAGAAGAACAGAACTGATTTTTTTCTTTATTTGTATAAATTATGAAACTTATGGGAAATGATACATATTGTTAGTTATGTATTTCGATTAGATAACAGTAAATTCTCGCTAGAGGTTTACAATATTCGTATTGTACGTAAGTACTCGTATGTTGAGCACAACGCATCAGATCGCGTTGATGTCTTTTCTAAAACTGTTCGATAATTAACGACTTATTTTCCACTTGCATTTTGCTTTATGCAGCTTTAGCATAATACAAACATTCTTTAGGTATTTGTCTTTGTGAAAAACGTTGTAATATAAATTGTGACATATTTAGAAAAATGAGGTACTTGTATTTTTGGTCAGCGAGAGCACAAATCCAGTGACATAAATATACTGATTCGGCTAACTAATATTTTAATAGGGTATATAGTTCGCGAGGCGTAAGCTGAGCTGTACATTTGTGTGCGTGCACGTACGTGAACGTATAATGTGACTTGTTTTACACAGACATGTGTTGTACACACAGAGTTTTACTCTACTTTTCGTGATCACACAAATACAAAGCTCAGCTTAGGCCTCGCGAACTATACCAGAGTAATAAACTAATATTATAGAGCTGAAAGTTTGTTTGTGTGAACGCCCTAATCTCAGGAAGTACTGAATCGATTTTAAATATTGTAATAGTGTTAAATAGTACATTTATTGAAGAAGACCCTAGGCTGTAGAACATCACGCTGCGATTAATGGGAGCGGAGCAGCAGTGAAATAGGTTTCAAAAACGGCGAAAATTTATTTCTTTTAAGAACTTTCGTTGCGTGCGCTGCCCAAACGCTTAATGTTATGTTAAAATTATGTACTGAAGAATCGTTCCTCTTTAAAAGTTGTGTAATAACCCCTGACCTTACCTAATACCTTTGGGGTTAAATACGTAATTTTTTATGGTTCTGTACTTACTGTCAATATATCTGTCGTGGATTGCTCTTGAGACGCACAGCGCCGGGGACGGAGGTTCTAAGACGCGTCCATTAGGGAACTGTGCGTGCGCCACTACCGCTACTACTGCTAGAATAACTGCCTGTTTCATTTTCTGTAACAAATCAATCACTTTCTCAATATTTTTGGTAACTAGTAGTGGGTATTATTGAAGGAAGAATTTGCATAGCTGAAGAAAGGTTTCTACAATGCGTTTCCAGTGTCACCGGCCACCTGCAACCAATAAGACTCAGTGCTTTTCACAAGGTCATCGCTCCATCTGGGTTATTCCCTGCACTTGTAGTTGAGGTCTCCACTCAAGAATCTCTTTTCCCTATCGACTGAGAATCTATACTTCTTATCATAGTATAAAACAGTCACTTCCCGCTATCTGTCTGCCCCTATGTATGGTTAGGACTTTAAAACTACCCTACGGATTTAGACGCGGTTGTCATCAATGGATAGAGTGGTTTTCGAGGAAGGTTTTTGTGTATATAATTTATAAAGCGGGCGAAGCCGCTAGTAATATTATAAAGCTGAAAGTTTGTTTGAACACATCAATAAGTACTGGTTCGAATTGATTGTTTTTATTATTTTTGTGTCGAATAGTCATGTTTGGGAAGGCTACATAGACTTCGCTACGACCGATAGGATTGGAGCAGCAATTAACAATGTTGAAAATACATGGTTGATATACCTACAAATATGTATTAAAAAATACCTAATAAAATGATTTACTGTCTAATACGAGTACGCGCCTCTACCTACTCATGTGCGATCCTTTTTTATTTCCCACGGTAGGTAATAACTAACTACCAATTGATTTATGAGCTGTATTTTATCTATTGTAGCGTTGCTAAATATTCAATGTGGTAATGCTGTCAGCATCAGGAACCTCCAGTCACCGAAGTCGATAAAAATATTTCACAAAGCCTTGTATATTAATATGCATTAAATATTTTGTACAGCTACCTACATCACACATATATTCTCGAAATGATAGACCGAAGTACATAGGACACTCACATTTTAGCAGTAATTTTGTCGGTTCCACGTAATAGGGGGCAAGTCTATTGCCGTTGCCGGGCACTAAAATCCATAACTACTCTGTAGTTCAAGTCAAAACTCTAAGACCCGGGATATAAATAGTTCTATAATTGTAAATTTTTATTAAGATCGATTCAGAAGAATGCTTTTGCATGAATGAGTTACATATCGCACACGTCCATTCATACAAACTTTCGAGTTTTCAATATTACTGAGATAGTAAATATTTGCCTAGCCACATTATGATTCATAAATCATAGATAAAATAGCTTAACCACGTATTATTATATAACACTAGTCAAAATATTATGTAGAGAGTTGTTTGATGGGTTTCCGAAATAGTAAAGAATTCGCCGCACCTGTCTTTATTTAAAAAAAATATCGATTAAAGATTCGATTCGATTGTTAGGGTATTCGAGATATCGATGTGATGTAAATTTTATTTTACCGTTAACAATTTTACTATTGACATTGGGTTTGAGGTTAAAGTTCAATGTAGCTTTAATAGTTATAATATGAATATGAAAGGACATTAGCACACGACGCCATTTAGTCTCGAATTAATTAGAACTTGTGCTATGAGAACTAGGTAACTGATACAAATTACTATACTTAATTAGTTTTTTTTGGAAATATATACAATCACACTTGTTTGTAGACACTTAGATAAGAGTTTTAGTTGATCCCACGTTTTACTAGTCAATTAGACTATCCCGCGTTATAGGGGCGAAACTATTACCGTTTCCGGGCACTTTATAATAATAATAACAAATATTCTTTATTGTACATTTTAAATACAAATCTTAATATTAAGTATAAACAAAAAATCTATGTACAAATCAAATCACAATATGGCCTTATCGCGTAGAGCGATTTCTTCCACGCAACCTTAGGATGGATAGAAGAAATAATATGAAATATAGGGGGGTAGTGAACAAAAAGAAAGTCCAATTACCCATCTATAACTCTTAAATCAATCACCAAGCCATGGAAGCTTCCATTACTTGATAAGTAACTCAAGAGCAGTCAAAATACATACACATATATGTGATACATACATATGATACATACATAATAACTTACATATCCATAAACATACTACACATATATAAGTATACACTTTATGTACTCGTATTTATATTTGTTAGAGCCTGACTCGTTCGTCTGTCCACAAGTGCTTCCTTACCATAGCGCTCGGAACAGTTTGCCGATAATCAATAATATCGCGGATAATTTTAAAAATCGACCAAGTTCGTGTCAGGCCACGCATAGAATAGGGTTCCGTAGTCACCCATAATGTCCTATAAAACTCCTGAACGAACAGAGTTGTAAGCGGTTATGGTACTCCTTCAAAGTTCTTACATGGACTAAACTATCATGACATTTTTAGCTTTTTAGTTTAGCTTTCAGATGGGCTGTTTTAACAAAAAATAAGCTTTAAAGCTGGATTCCTCATAAACTTATCAGTTTCCGGACTTATCACGGACCGATATTTTCTGCAATATCATTGGTTATTGACATATAGACACATATAGACATAATAGTCCGAGTCGCCCAGGACATTAATTGGCTGTTCCTCATACTGGCACGTAAGATTTTGTTGCCTTTCATTAACATTTCATCGCAAGGCAACGGGTTTCAAATTAGTTTTTCAAAATTATAATATAGCTGCTACTTTTTATTAAATTAATTCGGCCATTTTGGACATAACCCATCATAAATGTGCCCGGTGACGGCAATAGGCTTGCAAATGCAAATTATGGGTGTGTAATGCACCTCTGCCTACCCCTTCGGGGATATAGGCGTGATATGTGGGTGTGTGTGTGTGTGTGTACTCTTCCGATGCCATGCTCTGGTGCATAATGTGGACTTAGGCACCAAAGATGTTTGTTTCCCTTACACTTATAATAATGCTCCTTATAATTACCTACCTACTGCTTATTTTGCGCCTATTACTCTCATTGCTCGTATCCTAATCATGTAGTTCTATTAAACTACTTAAATTTCACGAGGTCAACAACTCAAAAAGATAGGAAATCAACTCAATATTGTGAATAAATATAATTAGGTACTAAAACCTAAGCAATAAAAATTAAGAAAACGGAAGCGTTGAGCTCCACTTGTGTAGGTAATTTTACTGCTATAAAGATAAAAATAAGGCTGTGCCTAGGAATTTGATACCTGTTTGGTAAAATGCTTTTTTTAAGTACCAATATGTTAACTATATTACGGTCTAACTACAGAACTTCGTTATCGCCTATGGGTTGTGGAGGTCAGATGGCAGTTGCTTCACGCAAAACATCGAAGTTGAGCCGAATCGCAGTTAGAGTGGAAAGCCGACCGTTTTGAAAAGGCGTTTTGAAAAGGCTCAGTGGATGATGATGTGAACTATATTTACCATCTTTTATGAAAGCAGCCGCTTCTACGTGATTCGTGACAACAAACTTTACAGTATGTAGCTACATAGGTACCTAGTAGGTATATTAGATACTCTGAGGGATCCTACCTACAATCCTACATATCGATTTAGGAACCTCGTTTAAAGTAGTTTGCCGTAACTGGGCGTAGTAATAAACGACAGAAACCACGAGGCTGTCATGATTAGACAAGACAAGAAAAAAATGATTGTCCGACGGTTTTTATTGCCAGGTTATTTTCTTACAGGCTCTTATGCCTTGCAAATCATGCAGAAAACGCAAATTTAATAGAAGCAATAAACTTGTTATTGTAAATGTAACTTGTGAAATCTTTGACTACATTAATTCACAAGTCGAAGCCTCAATATAACCACAAATATTAGTCAAATAAAGCCGCTTACTATCGTCAAACGTAGGGAGAAGCTTATAAACTATTATGTAAAAGTTCAGGCACAGTGCTTCCGTAATTTTATGAGACGTGGTTCGAGAAACTCGGATAATTAACAGATGATTCACACGTTTATGTATTTTTACTTAAATATGACTTTTGCTAAGTTACACGTACGTGTAAGTTTGATCTCTGTAAGCTGTGAAGCTTACAGAGATCAAACTGCAACTTTTTATCCACATACATATAACGGGGACTATAGAAAGACATACATACATGACGCCTATATCCCCGAAAGCATAGGCTCTGCCTATGCTTTCGGGCCTTACACACCCACACAACAGATATAGGAATACGATAGGTACCTATTATTAGCCAATACTGTGCCCGTAATTTTACCTGATGCGCGTTAAAATCAAAGTAGTTAAAACTATTAATTAGACTGCCTTGCCTAGGTGGCTCAGTGGTATGAGTATGCGACAGCCGTCCCTGAGGTCTCAGGTTCGATTCCGGGTCGAATCGAATTATTTGTGTGATCCACAAATGTTTGTTTCGGAGCTTGGTTATTTTCTATGTAAAATATGTATGTATTTAGAAATATATAAGTATGTTTATCAGTCGTCTAGATCCCATAGCACAAACTTATATTAGCTTAATTTGGGCTAGATGACGTTGTGTGAGAATGTCCAAAAATATTAAAACAAAAATTGGATTATACGACGACCGTGTTGCACTATGTTACGTACCTTTATGGAACATTACCTATCAATCGCACAGAGAATTAAAAAATAGTTATTTACTATATGAAACTTACATTTTGCATAAAAAACCTATCGTTACCTTATCTTCATTCCTACTACAAAGTTATTTATTTACAAACAGTAAGGAATAAAATAATAATGTAACCGTTGCGTCCTCCAGGTATCAAGGACCGGTCTTGGTCAAGTTAGAAAGTGACCTTGCCCCGGAGACGAAGTTCATTCCACTCGTCATTTCCGCGGTCAAATAGACATTAGTATAATATAAAATTCCATTCCGATTATAATTTATTAAATGTATTTTAAATAGTTTGAAATATAAATTATCAAAATAAAACCTACGAATATTATGAGTATATGTCAAAAAAGTTTGTAATAGATGTCATTATTTACCGTTGGAGAAAAATTACGTTTCTTGAAAAGTACTTATACATGCTGGATTTACGGTTAATAATTAA
Source organism: Nudaria mundana (assembly GCA_963556515.1). Taxonomy (NCBI): domain Eukaryota; kingdom Metazoa; phylum Arthropoda; class Insecta; order Lepidoptera; family Erebidae; genus Nudaria; species Nudaria mundana. Next base: position 8,414,975 of record OY748289.1, on the reverse strand, counting down.
AAAAAGTGCTTGTGTTAAAATAGTGAAGTACCACAATATGTGGTGGTCGGGATTCAAACTAGCATCCTTATTGTAAGTCGAACTCTCTCAACTGTCACGAACGCTTCCAAATTAAAATAAATAAAAAATGGTTTATAGCAATTACTGTATGAAAATTTAATTGATTCAAATACTGGTCCATGTAATTATTTGTATACTTTGACAAACTCTAAATTATTTGGATAAAATCCTATTAATTTTATTCTCCACTAAAAACACAACTCATTTTCTAAATTAAACCCAAAGGGTTCCAATAGGTCAACATTAAAAAAAAGAAAAAATCCGCTAAGTAATTAAAAAGAATATTTAAAAAAAACCCACTTACCGTGCGTTGTGTCTCTGGTCCCGTCACAAACTGATGCGTTCGCGCGTCGCGATCGTTTTATATCGAGGAACTGCGGATGATCCGCACACCCTTGCCTCAGTACAGGGTGGTGTGTCACTACAATGGACCACCTCTGTGCTACTTTACTATCTCGTCTAGAAATTACCACAACATAGTAACATCGCTGCTGTATTTTTTTCAGTCACACAAGTAGGAAGTTAACTGTCTCACGAGTCACGAGATATCAGTATACATAAGGTTCTTTGTCGGTTATTCACTTCATCTATTATATGAAAATAAAGAGTTTTGGGACCTTATTCATAGTTTAGATTAAGGTGTCCCAAATTAAAGTAATTTAAGATGACGTCACTAAGTAGGTAGGCTTAGTATCTAACATATTTTTAAACCTCGAATTTATTGTATTAATACGTGCAACAGGGTTTCACTAACATCTTAATTGGACCCAAAAGCAATAGTTTACCTAAAGGTTGATGACAGGGTGAACTCAACGTATCGCCAACGGTAATCGTTTCCCCGAAAACGACAGATCTGATTTTGCTATGTCTACGTTCAAAGTACAGTCAAATTTTGTCACAATCATGTTTCTTGACATGCATCTACGATCTTTGAGCTTCAACTCAAGTGGAGGACGTGACTTGAGGCTCAAAGGTCGTAGATGGGACCACTCTTTTTACAACTATTTTGATCTTTTTAGAGTACTTCAACTACTATCAAATACTTAGGTCTAATGTCTCTTGGAGCTGTAAAACAATCAAACTTGTAAGCCAACGCAATCTAAAGATACAGACGTTTTTGCTGCAAATTTTCGACACTCGCAAGGGAATCAAAGCTTGCAGGGTAATTCCCGTGAACTCAAAATCTTCAAATTTGGTACGAAGCAACGTCTTATAGCACAGATAGAGGAAATAATGCGAACATTATATTTTTTTAAATTTGTACCGAACTTTTGGTGCGCTACTCCGACTCGCACCGGGCCGGTTTTTTGGCTTGGCTTTCCTGTCTAAATATAATAGTCTCGATAAAATCGGAGTTAAGTATTCGTCGTCTTCATCATCTCTTCGTCTTCATTTTGTGTGCATCCGGCATCATTCAAAATCCATGAATGGATCTTGTAACGTATTTTAGAGGACGCTATATATCCCAAGAAAGATGTATTTCTCGTAAAAATCTGTTGAGGGTATTAAAATGGATACGAGTAAAAAAGTCCACAGAATTCCATGATCTTTTTAAGGATCATATCCGATTGTACCCAGGTATTGTATGTTTCCGGCCCCGCACAGCATTTTCTAATGATGATGTATAAAACGTTTGTCATACTGCCTTACATTTACATAAGCCAAACATGTTTTCAAATAATGTCATAACCAGCTTGCTTAACAGTACATTATTATTTATCTATAGATAGGTAGATACTTGTACAGACAATAGAATATGCACCTATATTGTTACTTTATCGTATTTGGTACTTAGGTAGGTACTTACACAAATAAAGAATTAAAGTAAAAACCTTCATACCTTACCTTTATAAACAATGTTAACTACTGGCTGGAAAGGTTTCGGTAGGTAAGATTTTTGATAAGGTTGATTGGCAATTAAAATTTTCTGAGCTAACAAGCCTTTCTAGTCTGTGTATAATTTAATGCCTTAGATCATCTTCAGCACAGTTTTTAAATAAAAGCGTATGTGGGCCCTAGTACATTGAAACTTATTGATTAACAGCAAGCTCATTTTTCGTAAGTAGCTTTATTTTACAGAGTCCTTCACCTATTTCTAAAAAAAAATCTCAAATCAGGTAGCTAACAGAGCAATCCAGTTAAAATATTCGGAACTAAATTGTAAGGTAGCATTAGTTCGTATAGAGCTGCAAATTGGTGCAGGTCTTAAGTACACCATTATAAATCAATTATCAAAAGTTCCCATCGATCCGACTTGTGCTTAAAAAGTTATTCAAGTTGTGTTGTGACAATTTTATTTTATTTTTTAATAATGTGGCATTAAAACATACACACATCCCATAATTTTCACCCTTTTATTCCCAACCTCTATTTTATAATAGTCCCTATTTCCCTTGGTCGCGACAGTTCTTATGAAAAAAAAAATGCGTTACGAAGTTCGCAACAGCAAGTAATATTATAGATTTGTTGTTAGCTATATTAGCTAGAGGTGTCGGTTGATCCTTCCACTTTGTAGTTTTGTATCTGAGAAACACATATCCTATCACACTGACCCCTAATTTGAATATTGATGCGACAAAGAAGACAAACGTCTCATACAAAAAACCGGTTGCAAGGAGCAACTTCATTGATAAAAAATTATTTCTGTATAATCTTTAGTAAAAGATTATGTTTAACACATCCAATAAATTTGGTTTGAATTACTTTATCGTGTAACGGAAAAATGTTCGTTTTTATTCAGTCTACACTTTAAGTACAATTGAATAATATAGTTTGGTGACAATAGTAGGGCCTATGAGTAGAAACCCCAAGAACTACAAGCATCGTTTCTTTCTAAATTCTCTATCTATTCTCGGATGCCCCGGGTACGCCCTCGGAAGGATAACCAGACTTTGACCACCTTTGCCTTCTCCGAAAGATAGCGATCTCTCAATACTTGGGGCTGAAATAGGTAAACATTTACAAGTTCGTAATCGTACTCTAAGAGATCGCATAGGTGACCAAGGTCCGCCTGCGCCGCCGCGCCGGCAGGGACAGACGAGCGTCAAGGGCATCCCCAGACAAAGGGCGGTAAAGTGGTATTTTAAAAATAATCTGTGAAGATTGTTTGGTAATTCGCAGGAGACTTATTTTTTAGTAAATGCTCCTAAAATGTGACTGTCTTTTATATGCCAAATTTTTTTTTTATAGTTGAATAACTTTATTTACAATAAGAATTACAATTTACATAATATATACTAAAAATATTTACATTACAAAATATCGTTTAAAAAATCCTCCGCGTAATTGCCGACTGGGAATGTTTCCAGAATGCTGGCTGTGTTGCCACGTTGAATGGCGATACTTATTCTTTGGGCCAGAAAATAGCCAGACTTCTGGTCCTGAGAAGCATCGATTAAGCGTTTAGCAATGTCTTTATAAAGGCGGCGAGCACTCGGACTCCATGACCCCAGTGTCTCAACCCCAAACGGCTCAAATGTAATCACCTGCTAGGTTAGCATATTCACCATATTTGCCAAAATTGTTTGTGTGAAAGTTGGGGTTTGTTATGGTGTGGAGGTGGCCTGGATGTTGACGGCGTCACACTGTGCATGATGTCACACCAGTAATAACGAACTTTCTTAGGGCGACATGAAGTTTCACTTTAATGACTCAGCTACTGTAAATACCTGCCTGCAATAACCTGAGCCTCTCAGCCCTAGACTATTACACGAGCCATGTAGTATCGTGGACTTTGCGACAAAGTGTCTTCTGCGAAGCTATTTTAAATATGTTGCGCTAATTTGAACTGCTATAATTATCATCATTATGTTCTTAGAAAACGTTGTATGTAAATAACATAGCATCACGCCTTTTTCCCCGAAGGGGTAGGTAGAGGTGTGCAAACACACCCACATCTCGCCAGCTATGTTAGGTCCCATGTAATAGGGGGCGAGCCTATTGCCATTTACCGGGCACAAGTTCCAGACTCTGGGATAATTATCTGGGTAAAATTCTAAAGAAAATTATACATTATCTACCAGACCCGGGAATCGAACCCGAGACCTCGAGCGTGGCAGTCCGTACATAGTACCATTGTGCCATCGAGGTAGTCGACAAAATACAGGGTTATCTTTATAATTTTTATATACAAATGTGAACCTGACACAGATGGTTCCCGAAGCGGCCGGTAATTTTTGCACGGGTCAGGAATAGGCTGACACTCGTTTCTCTTTGTGAGCGAGTTCGCAGGGGAAATGAAGACCTGCCTCTACACTGATTATAGACCTTTATGTCAAGAAAAATACTAACATTTATGTTCCAAACCAGAGATTGAACACGGTATTCTGGCATCGCAAGCGTTTACCTACACTATTGGGTAGGTATATGTGCCACCGAAGCTGTCCGAGTCAGATTAAGTAAGTCATTCATTACCCTACCTAATTTAATGTAAATATTACACAATACCTTAATCAGAACGACAAATATTAGCAAACGATCGCAATACGAGTACGAGTAGTACCTACCTTGTGTTTGTTCGGTCAAACAGCGGAATTCAATATTTACATTTTTAATTGATTTCAATAAAGAATTGTCTTTAGTTAAATAAAACACACGTTGCCTATGTACTTAAATTATTATGCCAACTTAAGCTTAACATTTACTGTGACTATACTCACAAATGCAAAGTTAGTCCACCATTAGAAACATAACCTTAAAGCAAAGCGTAAGTATCTGATAGCGCCTGTTATTGAAGCTCTACCATTCAAAAGACTGTTTAACAACAAGGATTACTGTCCTGTTAAGTGAGTCGAGAAGTTCGGGAACTGGAAGTATCTGCGTTCTCCAATATAATCAAACACACACTGAATTTTAGGTCCTATATTTTGAGTTCCGTGCGCGTGCGGTCCGCTCCTACGTCCGTTGCCGAGGGCCTCTGGGGAACACGCAGGGAATATCCAGTGGCGCCCGGCCTTTGGACTGTTGGGTGGGACTTTGGCCACCTACGTGGCCTCTGCGTTGAGGTTTGGTCGGGTTTGATCCCGCGTCGTTGGGGTTGGGTTTAATCCCGCGTCGGTGCGTGAATCTGGTGGCTTGCTACGGGGTTCAAGACCCGGCAGCACGCGACGCTTCTAGCTTGCTTATGTAAGGATGACGGGTGGCTATCCCGCCGTCCTCAGGCCCCAATCATGGAGGTCGATAGTTTTGGGCGTAGATGATGCGGCGCCCTCGCCGCTGACTTCGGAACTCGGCGGGGAGGGTACGCTCCCTCTTCCTTTTGGCCGCCTTCTTCGTGAGCATTACCAGCTCGCAGAAGAACACGGCCGCGTTTCACCCACTGAATTTTAGGTCCTACTTACCACCCACTAATAACAGCAACGAGCATTATAAGAATCATCTCAGTCTATCTATGACGCCTGAGGATTAAATCATGCCAGAACATACTTAACTAGGTACCTACACTACATGAAAAACGATGCAACAACGTGTAGGCAAGCCTTCTTAGTTATAACTACGAAGGCTTGCCTACACGCACATCATCATTATTATAGATATCTTCTTCCTTCGTCCATCGCCAACGACTAGAACGACACTTTATAAGTCATTAATTAGTCTTTCCAAAGTAGAATGCCATATAGATTTCACGTCATAGTTTCAGCGCAACTGAAAGTATCGGCCAAATTCAGCCGAAAACGAAACTCGAACCGAAACTCGATTTTTCTACGAAACTAGCCGAAACTGAAACTTGGGTCGGTCACTAATGTGAAGTGCACCCCCATGCCCTACTCGAAATATCTGGGACTCTTATTAGATGGGAGGTGGTGCTTCGCCAAATCGCGCCGAGGCTCGTCAGCGCTGCATCTCACGGCCCGGGGATGGCTCATGCCAAACCAGCGTTCTTTGCCGTCAGCTGTACGCGGGAATTGTCCGGTCAATGGCACTATACGGTACACCGGCTCACCGTGTCGACGGAGGTTGCGTCTGCATTGGCCAAAACCCTATTTTGGGGTGTAGCGTGGCGTATAGTGTAGCGTTAGGAACCCCTGTGTACACAAAGAGATGTTCGTTTTTCACATACGCATACCCTATTAACATACGTTAAAGTGGGGATGACCCTAAATTGGAATTTCCTAGATGTGTGGCAGGGCATGTGGATCGGTGCTCCCTAGATTGTGCCAAATGTTGCCAGGTGTGTAGCGCGATCGGGGCAATTTCTCAATCATTTGGATGGTAGTCACGCCTGCCATGAACCCTGGATTGCCCCAACGGGAGGTATATGGGTAGAGACACTCTAGGTATCACCACGACCACAATTCACACTTTTACCCAAGATTGCCCCTGCGGCTCAGGTGCGTGTAGGCCGCCATATCGTATTGCGAACATAATTATCAAGATTAGGATTTTGGTTTGGCTGACCCACTAAAGCACCGCTGCACTGGTTCCCATCATATTCCAGTCTCACCAAGTAAACTAACCGTTTAAAAATTAAGTTATTATCTGTGCTTTCAAAATGATTGATGTGTCATTGACCAAGTCAAAAATCCAGAAAAAAAGTGTCACTGTCAGTCAAAAGTCAATGTCAAATAAAGTCAAATCTGTCAAAAAATGACGTGAATGGGTAGCGTAAAACTGCAACAAAAATAATTGAAAATATTGAAATTAATATTACTGGTGAAATTACTGATAAGTGTAAAATAATTTCAAAATGTTTTGCTGTTTAAAAAGTTGTATTAATGGCTTTTCACTCACACCTACTGTACCGATACGTATTAAAGAAAATCCAGTACAATTGGATACTTTACACATGGGTATGTATTTCGCTTTTCTTTGAGTTCCTTTTAACTAACCACGTTGTAAGAACTTGTTTACGAAGATAACATCTGAAAATAAGCACATAAGCATTTTGAGACCCAAATAAAGGCTAGTAAGTACGAATTTGGCAAAACGAAATGTTCCAGTGTAATCGATTTTGCGTGGGTTGGTCGTATCTTGTTCGTGAATATGCCCGGTTCTGACTAAGTAGAGTACAGCCGCTCTTATTGTCCAATACATCACAGGATCTTAGCAAATCAAATGGTGGCACTAGGTAAGTAGGTAGGTAACTTTTTAAAATTTCTTTAAGATTAGAAACAAGTAAAGCTAAGTGTTACTCTTATATTGGCAAACGTATTATTTATACATATTATTTATTATAGGGAAGATTATAAGTGCAAGTCTGGACAAACTCAAAATTATAAAAAATTTAAATTATCATATTCAACATACAATATATTTATTTTTGCTATTTGGTTTTGCTATACATATTATAGGGCTAATCATAGAAATACTAACCATAAGATTAACTATTCTTTGAGTTGTTCATTAACAAAAATAGAAAGGAAAACTGTTAGTCATGTAACAGCAACTTCATTTATTAAGACTCACATACACAAATGTGTGTATGTGAGCTTTAATAAATGAAGTTTTAAAATGTAACAATTAAATGAAAATAAATAAATAATCAAACATGAACTGGCTTGCAATGTCATTTATGTGCACTGAGTAGTCGAGAGACAACATAAAACTCTGCATAATTTATTAGAGAATTGTGCTGCCCTACATACATTCGCTTCACTCCTTGACTGTGACAGAAACATCAAAAAGATCTGCAAATGTTCTGGACCTAGAAGTGGAACATTATAGTGGTGAAGTATGAGGCAGGCTAGCAGATAAGTAGTAACAATGTGTTTGTTTTTTTCCAGGACATGAAATGGTGATAATAAAAGGTGGCCAGCGAGTGTGTGGATCTGGATGTGCTCTAGGAAATGCACCATTGGTACAGAGCAAGTCATACTTTGAGGTGAAACTACAGCAAGGAGGTGTGTGGGCCGTTGGAATAGCCACCAGGGAAACAGACCTCAATAGAGTTCATGGTAAATTAACTTTAAACTTACAACCTATTGAACCAATGTCACTTGCTACAAGTGGTGCTCCTGCATGTGTGTTTCTTAGGTACATGTTTACAAATTTCATGTGTATGGCGTGATGAAATTTGCAAAAGAATTGTTTTTTAAATGGTGGAGTTTTCGCCACTTACGGACGCGACAGACATAAACGGCGTAAGGGGGGAAAAATGGCAGAGAAAGGAAAGTTATTGTCGTATATTAGTATGATTATTGGGAATAAGCCATGAGAATTAAGAGTAATAAACAAAAAGAATTCACCAAAAAAGTGTCCCACCTGGATCTTAGGGTTCCATGTCAATCCTACTTGCAAGTGGAGCACCTGTCGATCTACATATGAGGCACTGACAAACAAAAGTTCCCGAAGCTACAATAATTTCATCAACTATTCCATAGAATCAAAACAATTACTGGCGAAAAGTTGGCGTATGCCTCTGCCTACAACAGGTGCCATTTTATAAGTACTTATGCATGTACCTAAATCACAAAATACAATTAAGCAAACACATTTAGTATTCTATACAGCTCTTTCTTTCATTTGGCAAACAATAGGAATCAAATTGCAACTAGTCCTTCAATACTTACTGCCATAAACTTATTGTGTAAGAATACTGGTAATTTATTCTCTTGCTGTCTTCTCTGACTAGTCATTGCCTGCAACTGTGTGTACAGTCCCAGTCATCACCTGGTTGGTAGAAAATACCACCAAAATGAATAACTATGATTAATACTTATAACTAGACATCAGATTATATGCACTATGAAAATATGCAGGCAAATATGCACGAAAATAGCGCGAAATGTGCACAAAATATGCAGAATCAAAAACCTTCTCAATTTAAAAAGAAAACAAATTTTTATTGAACTTTTTGCATTTGAACATACAACCTTGGCATTTGAGGACATCCCTGAGGAGAAATTATTATAATGGCGTCTGATCTGGCAAATTTAACAACTAAGTTCTTTTATGACTTCGAATAATACGACAAATACAACACGCCAAATACGTATAATTAAACTACTGAAATATGGCACTATCAATGAAAAAGTTCTAAAATATGCCATAACACTGTAACATAAGTTTATTATAATATGTATTTGCGTATGCAAACATGCAAATGCATATAACCCGATGTCTACTTAAAACCTTTAATAAATATTCCAGGTGGTATGGACAAAGAATCTTGGTGTCTCAACAGTGATGGAACAGTACGACAAGCAAACATTGAGCTGTATCATTTAGCACAAGCACCACGGGAATCCCCTACAGCCGACCTCTTAGTATCAACTGATTCTCCTTCTCACATTGTAAATGACAAACCAGACAATGAGACAAATAATACAGCAGCTGTCATGCCAGTCGAAGGCGACACTATAGGGGTATCGTTTGATCATATAGAATTGAACTTTTTTTTGAATGGCAAGAATATGGAGGTACCTGTCAGTAATATCAAAGGGACTGTTTATCCAGCATTATATGGTAAGTTTTTTTCTAGAAATATAAGAATGTATTTCTTTATTTACCGCTTATACATAATATTATGTGATTAATGTAATGAATTATATTATCCCTGAGTAAAATTATATTTATTAGGTACATACTAGAAAGGCTTTAATTATTACTAGAAACAATACCACCCATTAAGTTGGTCCTGGGTAAGATATTTTAAACCTGCCCAATAGGAAAACTGGACAAATAAAAACCTTTTTAAATGGTACAAAATCCTTGGTTCCTTGAGATCACAATTAACCAGATTTTACTGTACTACATCAAGACAGTGTTGTTCATTATGTGGACAAATAACTACATATTATGTATTTCGATTTCAGTTGACGACGGCGCTATTCTGGATGTAATATTCGAGAATTTCTTGTATCCACTGCCATCTGGGTTCGAGAAAATCATGGTGGAACAATCACTTCTATAACATCAACCTCGGAAACAGTGCGGCTTGTTTGTAGATGCTCGTATAAAACCTGCAGTACTGAAATATTACTTAAAGGACTAAAGCAGAGTGTAGTGTGAATATACTTAAATATTAATCTCATATTATAAAACAAAAACCGAAACATTTTGTTTTATAATCTTGACATTTTAAATGTTGTCTATGTATGTATCTCCTTGTTTTTGTGCTGAAATGTCAACTGAATATGCGCCGCGCATACTTTGATTGAATCAAATTCGGTTTTTGAAATTTTCTGAATCATTGACTTTACTGAGGCTATTAACTTTGAACAATTAATTATTAGTCTTCTAAATTCTTTTAAACAAATCGAACGATTAATGATAAGGTGACCATCTGTACAAAATATTGACAGTTTACAAAAAATTGCCTGACTGCCTCGGTGGCTCAGTGGTATGAGTATGCGACTGCCGCCCCTGAGGTCCCAGGTTCGATTCCGGGTCGAATCGAATTATTTGTGTGATCCACAAATGTTTGTTTCGGAGTTTGGGTATTTTCTATGTATAATATTTATGTATTTAGAAATATATAAGTATGTTTATCAGTTGTCTAGATCCCATATCACAAGCTTATATTAGCTTAATTTGGGCTAGATGACGTTGTGTGAAAATGTCCAAAAATATCTATTTATTAATTGAAAGCCTTATTCACACCTTTCGGATATCCACGCATAGACAATACATAATCATTGGCCGATTCCGGAATCTGCCAATAAGACGTGAAGTGACGACTGACAGGACGGTGTGTTTAAGGTTTTATTAAATGCAATTATTTTTGTGTCATGATTCTATTAAACATAAATACATTCCAATGTGGTTAAAAGAGTGTTGGTGAGTCACCATTAATTTGCAATAAAGTAATTGTCAAAGTTTTGTAAATACGTCAAAATAATTTTCATGTAACAAATACTACGAGAAAGAGCGATTCTTATAATTATTAACCATAAGCACACTGAACATGACGTTCGCTCTTGTTTTATCTGTTCTGTTGTGCATTCGATCGATTTCGATATTTTTTCTTTATAGATTTTCCCAAATCGATACAAAGGTATACAAATTTTGGTCCGAACTGTAAACCGTATTTGACCAATGAACAAATAATTGACAACTATAATAAAGCGGAGGATCCAAAAGAGGGTTAATTTATGAAGCAAAAAAAAAGTTTAGGTACTTACATATAATTAAACACTTTGAATTAATCGAAATCTAACAATTGCCAACTTTCACATACTTTTACTTCCATACTATATAATCGAAATTTATTTCTCAGTAATCGGTAGGTATAGTCTGAATCACGTAAGAAGAACGCTGGGCGAGAGGGGGAGGAGTGTGTTTGCGCATCGGTACTCTTGCTCTTACTCGCTGTTATAGAGATGCTCGATAATTCGCGTACTGCGAAGCTTCAAGGTCAGCGTTTTTTTTATCTGACGCGACCTGTACAAATGTATGTTGTATTTTATAATGATAAGACTTATAACATTGTAGCTTAGCTCGATTCTAGCATGAATGTGCCTATCTCTTCTAAATTTCTAAACAGTATTTTGTAGGATGAGAAAAGCTATAAAATTGTGTAATATGTTGTTGATACATTTCTTAGTTATTTCTGCCTGGCGACATTATTTAAAAATGGACCAAGATAATGCCAAACAAATGTGAGTACAATAAAAAACATGGCAGTTATGAGTACCTTTTTAAAGTAATTAGTTTTAGAACCAAGTGGTTCCCTCCCTTTTGTACCGGCCTAACATGCAGCGTTGACTTCAGTCGACCGATTTCAACCAATGGTAGCGTTAAAAAATTACGGTCATGCGACTGTCTACATTTAGACAAAAGTTAACTCTGCCACGCTATTGGTGCAATTTAAAAACGGGTTAAGGCAGGCTAAGGCGGGACCAGGCAGGTTAAAATCGGGACTAGGCAGGTTCTAGTGACCAATATATTGTGTGTTTTCGAAGCCTTACTGATGATGTAAGCTTATTCTATACGTATCATCTTATTTATAAATATATTTTTGTATGACTGTAGCTCCTTATAATAAAAAATGACATTTATATGTAAGTGACGTTGTTTATTTGAGAAGTTTTGCAATTATGCTATTTGTGTGTTTAGGTGTGGCTCAGAGAGTTCAATGTTTTGTACAAATTTAATATCATACCACTAGGGAAATTGAAAAATTGTCTATGTGAAACGCAGTGTAGGTCTTATATTTGGAATTGTACCAAGATATCTGACTAAGATGATGCATGTACTAGTGATGTATTCATATCAAAATGTGTAAATTTCAGACATTAATAATATTTAATTCAGCCTGTGTACTGGTATGTGTAATAAATAACTATATTCCTACTTTGTTAAACTGCAAAATACCTGCAATGCTGTCCTGAAATTTAGACGCAAAATAGGAAAGGGTCGTCATTAACAAACTTGTTTAAATTAGAGTGGATATAGGAATGCGTGCAACTAATTTCGTTTAAGTACATAACATATTTAATCGGGCGTACCGGAAAGCCCACGAGCTGCCCGGTACCCGGGCTGCCCCGCGTTCTACCGTTCATACCGAGCCTCACAGTTGCTGCATACCGCCAATGAGTTGACTTACTATCATTATAGGCTTTATTACACATAATATTATGATACTGTGTTTATTACTTAACGTTGTCGTGTAATGGGGTACCTAGTCGCCTACATCTAAAAATATGTGGGTCTAACTGTTATTGCAATAGGGATATTTACAATGTAAAGTCAAATTCAAGATTTATTATTTTCATTAAAAATTGGTGCGGTTAATATACGCGTAATGAAGGTCAAGAAATCCGCCCATTCAATTACCACACATCCGAGAAGAACGGCAAGAAACGTACCTACTGTTCTTTTATCAAGCGACCGATGTTACGCGGCACTATTGCAAAGCGCCATATTCACGGATGTAGGTAAGTATAGTTCGCTAGGCGTAAGCTGAGCTTTGCATTTGTGTAAGTGATCACGAAAAGTAGAGTAAAAAAGCTTTGTGTAGCTGTGTGTGCCACACATGTGTGTAAAATAGGTCACATTATACGTTCACGTACGTGCACTCACACAAATGTAAAGCTCAGCTTAGGCCTAGCGAACTGTACTACATAGTATGTATAGATATAGTAACAAAAAACCCCTTTCGAATAACATATTTAAGTATTAATGACCATGTCTGTTTAAAAAAATATAAAAATGTATTATTCAAATGTACTTATTTTATATCAAGCATCTTAAAAGAGCTTCAAATATTATTATATCCATTCTTATTATGTTGCGTGTTCTCACCATTGAACAAATTGTTTTTTTTTTCTTTTTGAGTATTTGGCATGGTATTGTTTCTGATTTCACAGTACAAGGTTGCCAAGTATAAGTTGGCGTTCATATATGGGCGCCACATTACATTGAATAACGTCAGAAGTGAGATTTCAGAACAATAACTACATACAATTAAATTAGTTCCAATTTTTGCCACACGCCAATTTATACTTGGCAAGCTACTACGTGACTAGTAACCAGGGACGCCCGGCAACGGACGTTAGTGCGGCCGCGGCCTTGGGCCGCGGAATTAAAAAAAAAAAAAAAAAAAAAAAAGCTACTACGTGACGACATAGTGTGGCATTTTCATTGACTGACGCCACCTATCGGACGTCAGCGCATATACAGATTCCGAATCAGCTATAAAGCGCTGTTCACATTGATCGAATGTCCGCGCTTAGACAGTAGACTTGCAAAATCTCATTGGCGGGTTCTCGAATTAGCCAATGAAAGCCCGCTCAGTCCCAAAAATATCATTCAGATCCAGGAATCGGGCAATGAGAGTTTTCATGTCTTTGCGCGGACGTCCGCCTAGTATGAACAGCGCTTGCGACTTCGTTCAGTCGCAAAAGTCTTATTGGTGGGTTCGGGAATCCTGAATATAATATTGATAAATTCATATTTTATTTAATAAATATTTATTGTGATCTATGTAAATTAAAATAATATGTATGTAATATGAACCAGTGTCTATTTATTTTAAAGATAAGAAGCAAATATAAAAATAATGGCAAATTGGAAAAAAGTTTTATTTACTTACTAAGTAGCTGATGCCTGCCGCTTCACCCGCACAGTACACTTTTCCCAAATCCCATGGGAAAACATTATCAGGATAAAAGTAGCCTATAGCACTCGAGGATAATACAGCTACTTAATAGTGAGGTAAGTTGAGTAAGTTAAGGTAAAATATTGTAGTATCTTAGCTGTGTGCAGCGCCCCTTAGTGAACTCCACTGCGGGTGACGTAACCTGTTCTGAAGAGCTCTTCAATCTGATCCCACCCTCTTCCTTCCAATCCCGAACGCGTGCCGGGCAGAGATGCCACTCCCACACAGTGGATAGCATGTTTGCGAGAACCGCATGTTTTAAACGTTCGTTTCTCTGCCGAACGATAGTGGCCTGGAACGCCCTGCCTGTGCACGTGTTTCCTCCCACATATAACCCTGGGTTCTTTAAGCGGAGCGTAAAGGGGCAAATCAGTAGGTCGTCAAGTTGAGGGCCACTCTATAGTATTGTGTGCTGTGAGTGGCCCACAATCGCTAGACGACGTCACGACTTACCACCAGGCGGGCGGCGTCAATTTGGCGAACCCAATATATAAAAAAAACCTAGGACAAACTTATTATTTGCGGTTGGTACAGTAATCGGGTCTAGGGATCGAACCGCAAAATTAAGTCTAATAGTTAGTTACAGTCAAGGTACTCTAATCTATAGGCGCAACCAAATAGTCAATGATATCGGTACAAACAAAGTTTCCTTATTGTTGACAACAATGTAGTCGCTCCAAAGGGCGAGACGTTTAAAGTGTCACATAGATAGGTTCAGTCAAAGTGTTTAAAAATATCGTAAAATGCTAAATGAGACATCAAATGCGCACGCATACTTGTCTCTTTCATTTCGAACATGACGTCGTAGACTGGTTTTTGTTTAAAACAGTTGTAAATAAAGGATCATAGCATGTATTGTTATAGAAGTAAAGCATAAACCAACCAACTAAAACTTAAACGGTTTCCCTAAATAAAAACCTCTTTAGAAAATATAGTCTAGTATTTATTGCATGTATATTTTATTTATTAGTCATATAAGTCATATCAATGTCAAGTGCAATAAAACCAACTAGAAATAGAACAATAGCTTCCTTGGCCGCATTCTACCGTATTTACCACGGCGAGTGTTCTGAAGAGCTCTTCAATCTGATCCCACCCTCTTCCTTCCGATCCCGAACGACTCGTGCCGGGCAGAGATGCCACTCCCACACAGTGGATAGCATGTTCGCGAGAACAGAACGTTTTAAAGGTTCGTTTCTCTGCCGAACGATAGTGGCCTGGAACGCCCTGCCTGTGCACGTGTTTCCTCCCACATATAATCCTGGGTTCTTTAAGCGGAGCGTGAAGAGGCACATCAGCAGGTCGTCAAGTTGAGGGCCACTCTCTATAGTATTACGTGCTGTGAGAGTGGCCCACAATCGCTAGACGTCGTCACGACTTACCACCAGGCGGGCGGCGTCAATTTGGCGAACCAAACATAAAAAAAAAATAATATGTTTGAGAGAGGAAGGTGTCTCCATAACAGATATTTCAAATGAACTGGGAATATCCGTATGTTTCACATTAGAATTAGATCAGTTACCTATCTTACTAATTTTTATTCATACATAACTGACATATTTTGTTTTTTTTTTAATTTAGAGAAACACAGTATACCGTTGGATAGAGAGATGGCAAAATGAAGGTGCTTTGCGAAACCATGTTTCGTTTGGTCGTCTACGTCAAACAAATACAGATGAAGACAGAAACATAGTGCAGCGAGCTGAGTTAGGAATCGATTTATATACTCCAGGAGTATGTCGGTGGAATTTGGCATATCACAGAGCAGAATAAGACGACGCCTGCGGGAACATGGGTTACGCCATCGTATTCCTGCTAAAAAACCTATATTAACACCGAGGCATAAAGCTTACAGTTTAAAGTTAAAGTTTACAGTTCGAACGAAATTTTTTAAATTTTAATTTTGATAATGTGATCTTTGTTTCTTTGTTTTTTGTTCTTCTACCCAGAGACGCTTATCTCTATACCGGACATTGAACACAAGATATGATGAAAGAAATGTCTTCCCTAATAATCGCAGTGGTCGAATCACCTTAGGATTTTGGGGATGGATGACTCAAAGCGGACCAGGAGAGCTAGTAGAGATTGGAGGAAGAATGAATGGCACTTTATACAAAGACATCCTCGAAAACGTTTTGCTTCCAACAGCCAGGATTTTTTTCCCCATGAAGCTATTAAGTTTGTCCAAGATAACAGTTCCGTACACAACTCCAGAGTTGTTCAAAATTACTTGGAAGGTAGCAGGGACCTGGAGTTAATTCCGATGCCGCCTCATAGTCCCGACCTAAACCCAATTGAAAATTTGTGGGGTAAAATGGTTCAGGTATGAGATGGTACACGAGCACGAACCACTTCAAATTTAAGGACTCACGTTAACGAAATATGGGAGTCTATGAGAGGGGACAATTTTTGTTACAATGCTGTACAATCGATGAGAAGACGTCTTTCCGACGTAATTCTTGCATATGGAGGCTACACACGATTTTAATTACTTATTTTGCAGTAAAACTGCACTAACCGACTTCAAAGAACGTAAATGTACTTTTAACTCAATAAATCTATACAAATTTAACTTAGTTTTTTATGACACCATTCTTACAATGGTCGAACTACAATAAGAAGAGTTTTGCGTTTTCGCTCAATGTTGACGCTCAAGATATTTGTCCAATGTCTATATTAGTGCCTCTGAATTGAACGACAGACGTAACATTGGTACTTTTATACCTACAAACAAAAACCAGTCTACGACGTCATGTTCGAAATGAAAGAGACAAGTATGCGTGCGCATTTGATGTCTCATTTAGCATGTTACGATATTTTTAAACACTTTGACTGAACCTATCTATGTGACACTTTAAACGTCTCGCCCTTTGGAGCGACTACATTGTTGTCAACAATAAGGAAACTTTGTTTGTACCGATATCATTGACTATTTGGTTGCGCCTATAGATTAGAGTACCTTGACTGTAACTAACTATTAGACGCTGACTGTATATTAAAGTATATTATACTTTTCCGGGATAAAAAGTACCCAGCGTTGTGCCCAGGATATTAAAGAATAATTATACCAAGTTTCACCGTAATCGAACCAGTAGTTTTTGCGTGACAAACAGACAGACAAACAAAAATTTTTTAATCAAATTTTTGGGTTCGGTGTCGGTCTAGTAACACCCTCTGCCATTTATTTTTTTGATATTTAAATGTACATAATTTTCACTTCTACAGATTTATTATAAGTATAGATATACTCGTAGATATTGTAGTAGGTATCTATGTCTATTCTAGATTTCCCACTCGGGATCTTAAAACCTCACCGTACTAAATACATTCACGTATTGTATGAAGGTTGGTACTAATTATCTGAACAAATAAAGGAAAACAAAATAAATGAAATAACATACGTAAAAGATTTACCTAAGTGGTACCTACTACAGGAAAATTTTATCAATTTACCTCCCTAAGTGTCTCTTTGTAATGTACGGATGTTATGAGTAGGTACAAGAAAACACGCAACAAAAACAGGAAAATGTACAAACCATTAACAAAAAAAGCAATATGGAAAATGGTCGCCTCCGAGTCCTACCTATTGAAAAAGTTAACAGCAAACGGTGGCCATTTTAGTTTTCCATTTATTTGTCGTACCATCTGTACGTTGGTACAGTCGGCGACAATTAGGTAGGTGCATGATATCGCTCAAGGAGTCGAAGGCTCAAGGGATCAACTTTGTTTTAGTTTGTAGTGGTTGTTGGCAAATTCTTGGGGACGTAGAAGGTTCTACTTGAGTTGGTGTGCCATGAAGTTGGCTGTGGAGTCAGCTTTGCCATATGTAGGCGAAGTCTGCCGACTAGCTCTGTCATGTCCACTGGATCTTGAGTGCTGGTTGTTAGGAACTGTCCAGGCAAGCGTAGTGTTTCACCGTAGACAAGTTCTGCTGCTGAAGTCTGCAAGTCTTCTTTACATGAGCTTCGTATGCCTAGAAGAACCCATGGAAGTGCTTCAGTCCAGCATGCTGTAGCGTGACATGATATGGCCGATTTGAGCGTCCGATGCATTCGTTCCACGATTCCATTGGCTGCTGGATGGTAACTCGTTGTGCCTGCCGTCCGCGGTCTGTGGTGATTTGCTCAGGGCATCCATAGCGTGCTATCCATCATGATATTAAAGCGTTCACAACGGTCTCAGCTGTGATATCTTGCAGCGG
Source organism: Nudaria mundana (assembly GCA_963556515.1). Classification (NCBI taxonomy): domain Eukaryota; kingdom Metazoa; phylum Arthropoda; class Insecta; order Lepidoptera; family Erebidae; genus Nudaria; species Nudaria mundana. The sequence continues at coordinate 8,396,676 of OY748289.1, read as the reverse complement.
ATATGCCTCAGGCCAGCGTGTTGCGCGGTCGACTATAGTGAGGCAGTATCTGTAGTCGGACGACAAGGGCAGCGGACCTATGAGGTCAAGATGTATATGTCGGAAGCGACCTGATGGAGTGTCGAAGGCACGTAGTGGAGCTGATGTATGGCGAACTACTTTGCTTCGCTGGCACGCCTCACACTGCTTGGCCCATAGTCTGCAATCGCGTTTTATGCCTGGCCAAACAAATCTTTGCGTCACTAGTTGTACACTAGCTTTCGCACTGGGGTAAGTCACAGTGCTACTACCATAATCGGTTCCGGGATAAAGAGCACGGAAATGCTCACAGCCCTGCACGTTAAAGAAGTCGGAAAACTTCCCAGGCAGCCATTAGTGGCGGTAAACGACTGCCTTTCTATTTCAAGCCGCCTGTTCACAACGGACCGCAAGAAGAAAATTCAATACCTCATTGACACGGGTTCGGACCTGTGCGTCTTCCCACGATCCGCTGTTCGGGAGCCACGTATGAAAACCCGGTATGAGTTGTTCGCTGCCAATGGAATAATCATTGCCACCTACGGTGACTTACCACTAACATTAGATTTAGGCCTTCGTCGCGCGTTCACATGGCGTTTTATTGTGGCTGACGTCACAAAGCCAATCATCGGCGTCGACTTTTTAGGTTACTACAGTTTATTAGTCGACTGCCGCAACCAACGCCTGATTGATGGAATTACAACACTAACAGTTGCTGCTCCACATCAACCTCCAACTGAAGGTATTTCATCCGTCCACACTGTCACTGATAACACCGTGTACCATCGTTTGTTGAGACAGTACCCGGACGTCACGCGCCCTGCTGGTAAACCCAAGGTCGTGAAGCACTCAACGGTGCACCATATACGCACCACTCCTGGCCCACCAGTAGCCAGCCGCCCACGTTGCTTGGATCCAGAACGCCTAATAATTGCGAAAGCAGAGAGTTTGAGGACATGTTGCAAAACGGTACCGCACGTAAATCCGACAGTCCATGGTCTTCACCACTCCAATTGGTACGCAAGAAGAATGATGGATGGCGACCATGTGGAGACTACAGACTACTGAACTCACGCACAATTCCAGATCAATATCCAATCAAGCCCCTGCAAGATTTTACGTACCAACTCACTGGCAGCACTATTTACTCGACCATCGACCTCGTAAAAGCGTACAACCAAATCCCAGTCTTTGAAGAAGACATACCGAAGACTGCATTAACGAGTCCCATGGGATTGTACGAGTTCCCATTTATGGGAACGCCCAGAACTTTCGAGTACCTACCATAATATTCCACCAATAGCTAGATGTGCACACGCACTTCAACAAGTAAACAACTCGTAGGTACAACATAAGTATAGGTATTTAAACTTGTTCCTATTGTCTAAGCCACACCTACCTAAACCAGTTTTGTATCATCGGGAATATTCTAGTACTAAGTATAGGTACTTGTATCCATTAATATAAAACAACAATAAATACAACAAAGTCAACAATAAATATTCATTCATCCACATACTGTGTTACTGTAAACGTCCCAATATACCTCCCAACAACCACTACAAGTTCTACTAGAGATAAACTCAACTTCAAATTACAGGTGTAACCTACCTTACAGATCGGTTCAGCTAACAGTATGGAAAATCCCGACAGGACTGATCACCAATATAATAAATACGACTTCACGCGCAGTCACCTAGCTGAGGAGAGTATGCTATTTTAACTACTATACTGCTTTTCTATCACGATTACAAATCTTAAGACACTACCTGTTTAAGACCACTGACAAACCCTTGGAAATCAATTTTGTCGCGATATGACTACGAAACTGTAACATTTAGGTAAGTACTTAACCTTCACTACCATTATAGATATGTTCCTATATTGTTATGGTTTCCTACCCTGTTGGCCGTTATCGGAGAATGTCTCCAATACCTATTAGTAGATACATTTCTGTTCAAGTCACGGGATGTTTAGTATAATTAACCAATAAAACTAAAACTCAATGCGGTGAAATTATCAGGAATTCTAGATGTTTGTTCCAATTCTGGCAAAGCTTAGGAATTATCTCTTACAACCGCAGATTAAGCTGGTTCCATTAAAATGCATTACGCAGCGAATGATGAAAACAATACAGCATTATTGAAAACGGGAAAAGTTAGATTATCGCATGAAAGTGATGGTTTTCTGTGGTGAACAATGCCAATAATATGAAATAAATAAAATAAAATACTTGTTTATCACGAAATGAAAACGGGCGTGTCGAATGTACCGGACATGCGGAAAATTGAAAATACGTCACGGTCACTTGCAGCTGTGCTTCATCGGAGGGGTTAGGGGAACTTCCAACCTCCATTGTGACCTCACCCGTCAAACATTTACCCCCTTTTATTGAAATCAACGACTGTAATGCGCTTTTAGTGACAGCTTTATTTGAAGATTTGTCTTTTAAGTGTAAGGTAGGTACTATACTTTTCTATATTTCTATGTGTAAATTCCTTCCATAATAGATAACTACAGATAGTAATGGGGCCCAACAAGTCAATAAAATACAATTTACAGAGAATCTCAGTATTATCTTCGTACCTTCATACATCTATTTCGCTTAAAATTTAACCATTGCTATCCATAGGGTGGAAGTCCACCGGTAGCAGACACAGCCAACTTTAATTAGGGATAAATTTAAATGCACAGGAAAAACTTAATGCCCCTCAATTTATAAGCAGCAGATAATTTTTTTTACAGCAAATAATTTTCCCTGCCACTAAACCAATTGTTTAACAATACTAGAAATAATTCAAAAATATACATCAATAGTGTGTTGTATTTGTTCTTCAAAATAGATGTTTAACGTACAAAAGATATGATTGGCATATCAAAATGTACTATTGCGCAGCAAAACTTAATGAAGTCGGCGATTCGACTTGGATAGGTTTTTTTTGTGTCCAGGTGCTGTGGCCTAGCCCGCGAACAGTTTCCTTGCCATAAGCAATGCTTTGCTAACTTTTTTTATTTATATTCTTTATATTTTTAAATCTTAAATCTAGAAAAACAACTTGGTCACGCCGGCGACCCCTCCCTCTGTGTATCGCCGATTCCATGAGAGAGACTGAGATTCCCGATGGCGCCCGGCGGACTTCTATGATTTTTAGGACCCAAAGTGACCCCCGTCACTTTGGGGACCAAACTTCGGAAGTGTGGTCCGAAGTTCCACCGGCTATCGAGCACGAGCCCCAGATACTTCATTGTGGGCTCGATACCGATGCTAACGCTCCCTACATTTACGCTGGATCCTGGAGGTGGCCCGCGCCGAGGTCCGTGAAAACACAGGATCTCGGACTTATTCAGTGCCACGTCCAGTCCCAGCCGCCGTATCCGACTTCAGCAACCCCAGTCGTGACCTTGAGTGTTGCCTCCTGGTGCGTCGCTCCCCGCGCCGTGACGAGGGTATCGTCAGCGTAGCAAGTTACGCTGACACCCTCAGGCAACGCACCCCGCAACACCCAGTCGTATCCGATGTTCCACAGGAGAGGTCCAAGGACCGACCCCTGAGGAACACCGCACGACACATCTCGCCGAGCTGGCCCGAGCCAGCTAGGGTAAGTTATAGCCCTCTCGGATAAATATGCCCCGACAATACGACAGAGGTAGAGAGGCACTTCGTGGTATACTAGTGACTCCCTAACGCAACTCCAGGGTAAAGTGTTAAAGGCGTTGGCGATATCAAGAGACACCGCCAACACCACCTCGCCCCGCGAGACAGCTTCCTCCGCCAGGGTCTTCACGCGCATGATCGCGCTCACGGTGGACTGTCCCCGACGGAAACCGTACTAGTTGTCCGCCAGGTCTGGGCCCACACGCGTGAGATGCTCGACGAGGCGCTCCGCGATAATTCGCTCAAAGAGCTTACACACCTCGTCGAGCAACACGATCGGCCGGTAACCGGACGGTGAGTCCACCGGCCGCCCCACTTTCCGGATCAGGACCAGTTCGCTGCTGCTATCCGCATTGGGCGTCTGAGACGGAGCCATGCGCGGAGGGATGTGCTCCTCCGCGCTCGTCGGAAACAGAGAGCCCAAGACCCCTCCAGCCGATCCGGCTGGATTCTCTGGGTCAGTGGGAGCGCCCTCGGTCAGAGTTTACCTCTGACCTGCAGGTACGGGCGCCCCCATGGGTTCCGCTCCAGGGACTCCAGGAGCTCCTCGCAGGCTGTCGTCTTAGCCCGCGTGATCGCTTCCTGGAGGGTGCCCTTAGCCTCTCTGTAGGACGCATATAGCTCTGCCTCCCGGGCTGCCGCGTCGTCTGTTCGACGATGCCTCCGGCGAAACCTGGTGTACTGGCGGCGGGCGGAGACGCATGCTGCACGCAGCTGTGCAATCTCCAACGACCACCAGTACACCTGCTTCCTGGCCGGCCCGGGTGTAACCCTAGGCATCGCCGCATCGCATATTTGCGACATGGCTCTCCTGAACCACTCCGCCTCGGCATCCACTTCGACAGGCCTGTCCGGCGCCGGAATCCAGGCCTGCACGATGGATGCCTCCAGGAGAGCCTCCCGGTCTAGACTCTTGAGCGCCCAACGCGGTTCCGGGGGATTCGGTACCGGCTGTGGAAGGTTAGGTGGGGGGACGACCTCGAACCGGATGTATCGGTGGTCCGAGTGCGTCTCCACACCCTCCTCCACGCACCAGCCCATAATACGACGGGCGAGGGCAGGGGTCGCGAACGTTAAGTCCACGACCGAGCTGACCCCCGACCGCCAACACATGGCGACATTCCCCCGGTTGAGGAGCTCTAGTCCACGTGTAGTGGCCCAGTCCTCAAGTAATCTCCCCCCGCCATTGGTTACCCGGGAGCCCCACGCCGTAGACCAGGCGTTAAAATCTCCCAGGAGAAGGACAGGGCGAGGACGACACGCAGTGAAGACGACGTCGAGCTCAGTGAGCCATAGCTCATACTGAGCGTCGTTAATGTTGTTCAGCGAGATGTATGCAGCCTCGACCGTTTGCAACAATTGCAAGGTGCGAGGTGCGTGCGGGCCCCCCAAAGATGCAGGCCAAGCCGTCTTGCGCCACCAGGCTGCCCGGGAGGGCATAGTACGGCTCGGCGACCACGACCAGATCTATGGACCACTGCGCGATGCTTACAGAAGATCCTGAGCAGCGCGGCAGTGGTTCAAATTCGTCTGCAGGATGCGGATATGGGTGTCCATTAATGGACGTCCATATCAGCATCCCGCCGCGAATCTGGGCCCGCGGTAGCGACACCCCCGCTGCCTTCAGCGAACGGACGAGGTTTTGGCCTCGAAGCGGCGCAGGAACGGCTGCCAACCCTATGGTCCGACGTCTTGCCCTCCGTCTCACATCTGTAGCAGCGAGGCGGTGCGTCACAGGTGTTGGACTTGTGACCGGGCCGGCTGCAGCGGAAGCACCGATCACCCACGGTGTCTTCCACTGCACACTGCATTCCTACGTGCCCCACCATCATGCACCGGAAACACCTGGTTTCCCGGGCACGCAGGAGGTGCACCTGCGCCTTGAGGAATCCCCCTATAAGGAGGCTCCGTCCGTCCGCAATTTTAAGTGCCGTCGCGACTGGGCACTGGACGACTGTCGTTCCATGACCGGTAGGGCTGAAGGAGATCTCTCCAGCCCTCACCTGGTCCCATGACCAGGTGAGGGCATCCCCATGGACAGCCGCCCGCCTCCACGACGGCGGAGATTAGCTCATCCGTCGTGGCCGCGTCATCCAGGCCCGAAATGCGCAATGCTGCACATTTAGTGGGTCTGGAGACGCGGACGGCTTCTGTGTCTAGCGTGTCCCTTAGCCTAGCCGCAAGGGCGTCAGCTTTGGGGCCGCTGGAGGCGCGGAGACCTCGAGTAGGCGAGCCCCGGTGCGAGTGGTCTTGCACCGGAGCCCCCCCTGTATCTCGAGGGCCTTGAGGTCCACTGAGGTTTTGACCTTCCTCAAAACATCGACGTACCCCACACCCCTCTCCGCACCCGCCGTCGTCACCGTCAGGACGACGGCGGTAGAGCGCGGGGGGCGGGGCCTCTTTGGCACTGTCGCCGCGGCAGCTTGCACCGCTTTTTTAGCGACCTTTTTCCGCCTCTTTTTCGCTCCAACTACTTGCCATCCCTCCTCTCTAGAAGGATGTGCAGCTGGAGTGAAACGGGACGCGGGGGCAGCGGGGGTAGCAATAGGCCTCCCCTTTTTCTTTTTCGTCGGCTTTCCCGTCGTGGCCGGTTTAGCCGGTGTCCGGTTTGCTTGCGAGGCGGACATGAGCAGAGCTGGGCGGGCGACAGACCCAGGTGCGAGAGTCCCACTGGCGGCAGCCGCGTACGAAAACGCGGGTCGCGCCAGCGAGGGCCGGTACGCCCGGTCCTCTAGGACTGCAAGGCGCCTCTCTATCGCCACCAAAACTGCCGTCATAGATGGCCCGGGCTGAGGTGGTAATACGGGCTCCGCGTTGGACGCCGTGTTGGGCACAGCCTTGGGCGCGGTCTTGGTTGCCGGTTCAACCGTCGGGGTCCGTGTCTGGTTCACTGGAGGCCCTTTGACTAACTTGGTCAGGCTTGCGACCTCCTGTCGCAGGGCCTCCAGCTGCTTCTGGGAGGCCGCGAGGTCAGTCTCTAGACTGGCCACCTGTCGCCTAAGTTTGGCCTCCTCCACGGTATCGCTCCGAGCGAGGAGCTCGTTGAGTGACGCTTGGGCGTCGAAAACGAGCGACGCCACGGTCTTCTTCCTGCCCGAAAGATTTTTACCACCTTTCATGGCGTTATTTATTCGGGCAAGAACTCCCATGAGCTCTCGCGCGGGCAGAATGTCGTTGTCTCTGCCACTGGGCAAAGACGGGACTTTGAAGGGGGTTGAGGGTTTCCGGCCTAGACCCGTCGAGCTTAGTTGCAGTTTGGTCGGTACCTCTTCCGACTCGCTGGAAAGAGCCGTCTCCCGCTCGGAGCAGCTGGTGCTCCTGTCACGAGACGGCCCACTCTTCAGCGGATAATGCCTCTTCCTCAAAGAGGAATAGCCCCCCGTCTTCATAATGCGGCTGGGATCAGCAGTCCCAGCTGCGGTCTCCTTCCGGCCTTCATCCCGTAGCGGGCTTCGGGATCTATCATCGTCCATTTCAGTTGCGTTCAGAGTCAAGTTTGGTTGCGGTTGGTCGTCGGTTTGGGTTTGATTTTTGTTTTTATCCATACTGTTACCACGAGTATGGGGAAAATGAGGGTCACCCATGTGCAGTGCCCCCTGTGCACAGAGAAGTCTATACATGTGGAGGTCGACCGGTATCCACAGGGTTATTACGCCCGCATATATACGGACGTATACCGTCACTATCACCGTGGTGATGATGATGGTACATGTTCGCACAGCGACCTTTTCCTTGGCGGGTGTTATCGACTTTTCCTTGTTTCGGGCCGACCAATTAAGGCAAGCTCCCTGCCCCGAGACTGCGCCGATAGACATGTTCACCGACACGCAGCACACGGATCACAGGTTGCCCGACGGTCGTCATAAGACTGTTCCCCAGGTGTGACATCACACACACAGGGAACCCGCCAAACTGCGGAGGAACACACTCTCTGCATCATCACCTCTATGGTGGGATGGAGCTCCCGGCACTAGGGAGTCCTAGTCAATTCCGACTCTTGACGGCAGAAGCACAGATGGCCGTTACAAAACAAGCAAGCTGCCCTCTTACTCATCTTTGAAAGCAAAGATGGAAGAGGGCAGAGCCAGGAGACTTGGCCACTCGCTTCACTCGCTCGGAGCTAGTGAGCGAGTCGCGGGCCTTGCAGGTCCGCCATCCTACGACCCCCTCGTGCAATGGGGTCAGCTGCCGGATATTAGCCGGAGCATTAACAACACCTCTGCCGTGGCAGGGGTGTTGTCATCTACTCCGTTGCCCAGAGTGCACCGGCCTCCCAGCTTCCATTCCCCATAGGAAATACCCATAGGGACAAAGAAGCCGCAGGGCACGCGTGGAGGTTCCCGATCTCGCACCCCAGAGGCAGTACCTAACGGAATGCTTTTGTTGTTACTACTACCTGGGTAGCTTTTATCAAAGTTTTTATCCAAGACCTTGAATAGCAGCGTAGCTTGTTATACCTTGTTGAATAACTAATGAAACGTAGATATTTTGAAGCGTGTCTGCAGCAGGTGTCATAGATTTTTTTTTTACTATTGCTGGTAAAAGTTTGATTTATACTGATTTTTTATTGATGTTATAACTATCAATCTTCTAAAATATTGGATAGAAACAGGCGTTACTTGGCGAAAATCCATGACAAAACAATGGTAAGTAAAAATTTTTTTAAGAAAAAACTTTTTAGCATTAATTAATAGCATTAATTTTTCGCAGAATCAAAAGGACAACAAAACGTCGACAATTGTTTCGCCTCTAAACGAGGCATTATCAAGACTGTCTCAGAGAGAACAGCAAAATTCGTGGTTGGAACGTGTTTGCTTATAAGTAAACGCGTGCAAATTTCATTATCGCGATGTAGGATTCTTTACAATAACCAATGTGGGTAGAAACCTCAGATCATGCTAACTAAGTTCCAAAAATAGGTATTCACCAATACTTGACCTTATCTGTTTGATTTAATTACTGTCTCTTGATAAGTTGCATAGAAAACCCAAACAACACATACAAACCAACAACAGTTAATGTGTCTGTCTGTTCGCAAACAGATTAAGTAAGGGAGATGTGTGAAAATCTATTTGTTCATTGAGTAAGGTGTCCGCATCTCTTCTAACTATTTCTAGCCTTTCCCAAACACTTAACTTGAACCCTTTCTCACATAACCGTAAAACTTTAAAAGTGTTACTATTGTTCAAGGAATGACCAGTGTCAAGAAGATGCTTCGCGAAGAGGGACCTTTCGGGACAACCATTGCGGGACGCCGCTCTATGTTCCTTATATCTAATATCGAAGGACCTGCCAGTCTGTCCCACATACTTCAAACCACATTCATCACAACTCAACAAATAAACACCTGATCTGCGTGAGACCGACACCGAATCCTTGCCATTACACAGCTCCCTCAAGGCATTCTGAGTTCTAAAAGCAACAAATATATTACTTTCCCTCATGATCTTAGCTATACTCAACGAGACGGGACCCACGAACGGCAAACAGGCCGTGTACTTCCTAGGTGGATCTTGAATCGGATATAATAAATGAAAACTAGCCTTTCTACGTTTTTTATTTAATAATGAGTGAACCATTCCTACGTCATAGCCATTACTTTGTGCTATGTAGCAAATGATGGACAATTCTTCACCAAATGCCTGTGGGCTCAACGGTACCGCCAGTAACCTGCTCAGTAAGCTGTGGAAAGCTGCCATTTTATGTTGCCATGGATGATTGGATGAGTAAGGAATAACTGTGTCTGTAACTGTTGGTTTCCTATAGATACGGAACTCATGAACACCGTTCCTTCTAGTAATTGAAAGGTCCAAGAAATTGAGAGTGGAATCTGACTCCAACTCTAGTGAAAAATCAATTCTAGGGTGTACTGAGTTCAACTTGGAGACAAGGACACTGAGCTGACGTTTTGTTCCTGTCCAACATATAATAATATCATCCACATATCTAAAATAGTACAAGACATGAACGTTCCCAACTATGTGGTTAGTCTCGAATGCATCCATAAATATTTCAGCTATTAAAGGACTGAGTGGCGACCCCATAGCCAGACCATTCCTCTGTAGAAAAAAACTGTTGTTGAACTGAAAGTAATTCTGAGTCATACACAATCTTGTTAGGTTATAAATTTCCTCTATTTTATTAAAATTTACCCTTTTTATTGTTAATTTGTGTCTCAAAATATCTAATACTTCATTATACGGTACGTTAGTGAATAAACTTTTCACGTCCAAAGACACAAGTTGAGCATTGGACGGTAACTTAATATTTTTAATCTTGTTTATGAGGTCAGTACTATTTTTTATAGAAAATTTTGGGTTAAAATCTATTGCTTCTTTAATGATTGTGTTCAAAAACTTCGACAAATTATATGCCGGCGCGCCCCTGTATGCGACAACAGGTCTAATTGGGCACCCTTCCTTGTGTATTTTTGGAAGGCCATAAAACAACGGACAACTGGGATTCATGTTTATCAAAGTTTTATGCAGCGAAGAGTTCTCAGGGAATAAATAAGACGTGGATTTCAAAGCAAGCTTTAGTTCTGCCTGGAACTTAGCTGTAGGATTGAAGGTTAAGTGTTGAAAATCATCAGATGAAATGATGTCATTGACTCTTGCCATGTAATCCTCCCTCGGGATCAAAACCACGGTGTTACCCTTATCAGCCTTACTCAGAACCACATCCCCGTCCCTAAGTTTGTTGCGAATCGACCTTTGTACAGTCAATTCGGAGTTAAAAGTACCAGACAAACAAACAGAATCGATTTTTTGTGCAACCAGTGCCTTCAACATTATGTCACCCTTATTTCTAATGATTGCCACCTCCGCATCTACTGCCAAAGGTTCTAAAGATTTTTTATTGTTAAATGATTTAGGTATGGAATATTTTAAGCCCTTATTTAAAAGGGACACCTCACTGTTGCTGAGATGAATATCAGAAAGGTTCTTGATTCTGGGGTAAAATGTATGATTAGAAAACACCTGCTCCCTTCGATCAAAAAACTCGCCTCTACCCACCCTTAGATTAAATAATTTTTTTGATTGTATTAAAAATTTTTTATGTATAAATTTAGAAGCTAAATCTCGTGCCTCCTGAAATCAGAAATTAGGAGTTTATTTAGAGTGAGAGACAATTTGAAGTGGCATTTAAAGGTTCTACACTCTGAGTTGTCATTCAGTTTACACAGAGTAGAATTTGATTTGTTGGATAAAAAGGCACGAGATTTAGCTTCTAAATTTATACATAAAAAATTTTTAATACAATCAAAAAAATTATTTAATCTAAGGGTGGGTAGAGGCGAGTTTTTTGATCGAAGGGAGCAGGTGTTTTCTAATCATACATTTTACCCCAGAATCAAGAACCTTTCTGATATTCATCTCAGCAACAGTGAGGTGTCCCTTTTAAATAAGGGCTTAAAATATTCCATACCTAAATCATTTAACAATAAAAAATCTTTAGAACCTTTGGCAGTAGATGCGGAGGTGGCAATCATTAGAAATAAGGGTGACATAATGTTGAAGGCACTGGTTGCACAAAAAATCGATTCTGTTTGTTTGTCTGGTACTTTTAACTCCGAATTGACTGTACAAAGGTCGATTCGCAACAAACTTAGGGACGGGGATGTGGTTCTGAGTAAGGCTGATAAGGGTAACACCGTGGTTTTGATCCCGAGGGAGGATTACATGGCAAGAGTCAATGACATCATTTCATCTGATGATTTTCAACACTTAACCTTCAATCCTACAGCTAAGTTCCAGGCAGAACTAAAGCTTGCTTTGAAATCCACGTCTTATTTATTCCCTGAGAACTCTTCGCTGCATAAAACTTTGATAAACATGAATCCCAGTTGTCCGTTGTTTTATGGCCTTCCAAAAATACACAAGGAAGGGTGCCCAATTAGACCTGTTGTCGCATACAGGGGCGCGCCGGCATATAATTTGTCGAAGTTTTTGAACACAATCATTAAAGAAGCAATAGATTTTAACCCAAAATTTTCTATAAAAAATAGTACTGACCTCATAAACAAGATTAAAAATATTAAGTTACCGTCCAATGCTCAACTTGTGTCTTTGGACGTGAAAAGTTTATTCACTAACGTACCGTATAATGAAGTATTAGATATTTTGAGACACAAATTAACAATAAAAAGGGTAAATTTTAATAAAATAGAGGAAATTTATAACCTAACAAGATTGTGTATGACTCAGAATTACTTTCAGTTCAACAACAGTTTTTTTCTACAGAGGAATGGTCTGGCTATGGGGTCGCCACTCAGTCCTTTAATAGCTGAAATATTTATGGATGCATTCGAGACTAACCACATAGTTGGGAACGTTCATGTCTTGTACTATTTTAGATATGTGGATGATATTATTATATGTTGGACAGGAACAAAACGTCAGCTCAGTGTCCTTGTCTCCAAGTTGAACTCAGTACACCCTAGAATTGATTTTTCACTAGAGTTGGAGTCAGATTCCACTCTCAATTTCTTGGACCTTTCAATTACTAGAAGGAACGGTGTTCATGAGTTCCGTATCTATAGGAAACCAACAGTTACAGACACAGTTATTCCTTACTCATCCAATCATCCATGGCAACATAAAATGGCAGCTTTCCACAGCTTACTGAGCAGGTTACTGGCGGTACCGTTGAGCCCACAGGCATTTGGTGAAGAATTGTCCATCATTTGCTACATAGCACAAAGTAATGGCTATGACGTAGGAATGGTTCACTCATTATTAAATAAAAAACGTAGAAAGGCTAGTTTTCATTTATTATATCCGATTCAAGATCCACCTAGGAAGTACACGGCCTGTTTGCCGTTCGTGGGTCCCGTCTCGTTGAGTATAGCTAAGATCATGAGGGAAAGTAATATATTTGTTGCTTTTAGAACTCAGAATGCCTTGAGGGAGCTGTGTAATGGCAAGGATTCGGTGTCGGTCTCACGCAGATCAGGTGTTTATTTGTTGAGTTGTGATGAATGTGGTTTGAAGTATGTGGGACAGACTGGCAGGTCCTTCGATATTAGATATAAGGAACATAGAGCGGCGTCCCGCAATGGTTGTCCCGAAAGGTCCCTCTTCGCGAAGCATCTTCTTGACACTGGTCATTCCTTGAACAATAGTAACACTTTTAAAGTTTTACGGTTATGTGAGAAAGGGTTCAAGTTAAGTGTTTGGGAAAGGCTAGAAATAGTTAGAAGAGATGCGGACACCTTACTCAATGAACAAATAGATTTTCACACATCTCCCTTACTTAATCTGTTTGCGAACAGACAGACACATTAACTGTTGTTGGTTTGTATGTGTTGTTTGGGTTTTCTATGCAACTTATCAAGAGACAGTAATTAAATCAAACAGATAAGGTCAAGTATTGGTGAATACCTATTTTTGGAACTTAGTTAGCATGATCTGAGGTTTCTACCCACATTGGTTATTGTAAAGAATCCTACATCGCGATAATGAAATTTGCACGCGTTTACTTATAAGCAAACACGTTCCAACCACGAATTTTGCTGTTCTCTCTGAGACAGTCTTGATAATGCCTCGTTTAGAGGCGAAACAATTGTCGACGTTTTGTTGTCCTTTTGATTCTGCGAAAAATTAATGCTATTAATTAATGCTAAAAAGTTTTTTCTTAAAAAAATTTTTACTTACCATTGTTTTATCAATCTTCTATCTACGACCCATTTAGTTGAGGTGACTCTAATTTTATTTTTCATAATGATGAAGAAACTAATCTGCTACACAAAAATCGTATAAAAATAAAAATTAGAACAAAAATAAACGAAAAAGATAGGCCAATAGACAAGAAATCGGCAGGTTTTTAAAAAAAATCTTCAAAGCCTTATAACTTGAAAAGGGTTAGGTTGGGGGGCAGGGGTCCAAGGTGAAATTTGTCAGAAATGGTGGGAACTACCAGCCCTGAACGGGGTTCGGACGACTTACCAGGTAACCCTGTATATAATTAAAAAAATGCTTAATAATAATTAAAAAATGGAGAGCGCGCAAAATAATTTTTTTAACATTTTTCTATATACTATTAAAAACACATTTCCAAAGTATATAGGTATAAAGATTCATTGACTGGCCCTGGGTTCCGAGATTTTACCATTTTTATGCCTTACTGCACTCCACTATAATCCGAATTGGTTATTTTTTTAATACCCAGGAATTGTCTTAGATCAATCCTACTTACAAACGAATCCAACGAAAAATAACCTATAATTAGTGGACAAATTATCTTATGACGCAATCAGCTATGTTGTAGTACCTAGATATCAGTCAATCAGTATTTTGCGGTAGTCATGCGCTGGTACATGTGTTTAGTGTTGTGCGTGTCGGCAGTGGCAGCCGATATTAAAAATGATAAAGGAGAATGGATGGAAGTACAGATCAAACAAGGTCCAGTGCGAGGTTACCGGGACTCTACTGGTGAACTGTGGACGTTTCATAATATACCTTATGCCACGGCGCCGATAGGAGATGATAAATTTATGGTATGAAAATAGCGATCAATTTGACTAAATGAACCGACTTAAAACTATAACTTACCTGCGGGAACTACCTAATTTGGAATTTGTGAGACGGTTGTAAAAATAAATATAGGTAGTGTTTGGAAAAAAGTTTGGAGATTTGAAATAGTAGATTGAATAGACAGACCAAGGGATGAAAGCCTTCCATTTCTGACGAGATATTTTGGCGCTCGAACGTAGTGAGAGCGTCAATAGTTCGAGGCAGAAATAGGTGTTTTCACCCGAGTTACACACTCTACTTTTCATTTCGAATGCGAGGAAAGCAAATAAAAATGTCTGTTTAGATTGAGGAGCCACATTTCGTATCTTAATGAAATTTATATAGGTATTTAGTAGTAAGTTTAAAAATTTTGTAGCCTCAGTCCTTGATTTTGTAGTATAATACTTCAAAAGTTATGAGAACATAAAGGTGGCTCCTCAATCTAAATGTTTAGATTGAGGAGCCTCGTCATAACTAGGAAAATCATGTATGAATATTTACCAAAATTAGGTAAGATTTAGTAGTATTCGACAGTAGTTAGTAGACAAAATCTGAGTTTTGTAGTATTAAAATTAAAAAAGTTATCATACATTATATGTGGCTCCTCAGACCATTACTTACGAGTCGTCATTTTTCATAGAAGGAGTCGTACAATTAATGCGCAATTTCTTGGTCATTTAGTAGTAAGTATTTTAGTTTTGTAGGATAAGATTCAGTAATTAATTATGAGTGGATAAGGAGATATGGCACATTTTAACTGGCTCCTCAATCCAGACGTTGTATATAATGAATAATTGACTGTAGCTACCTGAGATCACAACAGAATCAAAAACTAGATACACTAACATTTAGTATAAATGTCTACTAAATACACATGTACACAACAACACTGTATCACTTGGTATTTAAAAGCCAAATTACTTTTCAATATTACTTAAGAATTTGCTATTAAGGATAACCATGTTATATGAATGAAAACAGGATGAATGATTTTAGAAATTTATTTTATCTAATCTCAGGTCAAAAAGTACGAATTATAATTTCAAAATCATGTAATATAAAAAACTAAAAAGTTGATTTATGATACAGATTTTTTATGACATTTTCTCCAAAACTGTATCATAAAGTAATTAATTAAAGTGCAGTGTGTTAAAAGTGCGTATCGATACAGGTGGCATTTATGTTGCGGCTTAATGAGTGCGCGCGAAGGCTAGAACTTTATAATATAAAATTCTAAGACGTAGTAAATATTGACGTGTCTACAATTGTCATTAAATTATCTAAATTCCAATACTGTACTATACATTATGTAAATAATAACTATACATTAGCTGACTATATATTTTCATCTACTTTGGTTGCTTTATAATCAATTATATAATTACAGTTCAGAGAGGTACCTAGCTAAATTCTGTAGCGTATCGCACATCCTGTACACTTCTAAAAATAACACTGATTCGTGTGAGAGAAATAAACATTATAAAACATTAAATAACACATCTGGGTGAACAAAAATGGGTGCCATGGGTATGTGCTTTCGTTTTGTCTCGCGAAATTACAGGAATAAAATTTTGATAAGTACATGAAATTATTTGGACCTAAAATAGCCTCAACGTATGAAACTAGATAAGTAGTACATGACACTGAACATAACTGCGTATTAGAACGTTTTATAATATTTATATTTTATATTTTATATTTATACTTTATATATTATACTTTATATTTATATTTTATAAATATAAATATAAATATATTAGAACAATTCACACAACGCCATCTAGCCTCGAACTAAGCAGAGCTTGTGATATGAGTACTAGATAAACTGATATAAATACTTGCATACATTTTTTTTGTAAATACATACATAGGAGGTGAACGGTGGTAAATAAGCGATTGTTATACATAGGAAACACCCAGACTTCGGTACAAACGTGTGTCATCATACAAAGTTTGTCCCGACCGGGAATCGAACCCGAGACTCCGGCGTCGAGAGCGGATGCACTACCGACCACACCACCGTAGTAGTCTGTCAGTTTTAAATTTGTATGTTTGTATTTATGTATGGATGATCATAAAATATCATCTAAGCCCATCGAATCTAAACACAGTAACTGAAATCGTCGCAATACATTTCCTAATACACGGTAATTTTATAGTCGTTTTGAACTCAGTATCGGAGTTACTCTGAATAATGTCCTTTTTTAATGTCAAAATTGTTGTACTGGTAATAAATAGCTCGATCTAGAAATCTAAAGATTTGATGAAGTTGGTATTGCTGATTTTAGCTAAGTGGTCAGAGCATTCCCCTTGTTAAGCCACGGGTTCGGGTCCTGGCGATGACATTTAAGTTTTTGTGATTTAAGTATACTTGCCTAAATACTTAACAGTAGTAGAAGAACTTATTGCTTTCAAATACAGAAATATAATAATAAAAAAGTTGCCTATTTCCGTTAACCTTCTCACTCGTTTGAGTTGATTATTAGTATCGTACCGATACTACCGAAAAATTCCGTTTAATGCACAAACGCCCTATTACTGAGACTTCACTGTCCGTCCGTCTGTCTTGGGCTGTATCTCATGAATCGTGGTAGTTAGAAAGTTTAAATTTTAATAGACACACCCTTGGCCTTATTTTATATATAAATATTAATAATATTTCTGGACTAATATATTCATGGACACCCTACGAAATAATTTGTAGGGAAATTATAGAATAGCTAATAAGTTCGTAAATATGTACTTTTTTATGGTAGAATTATAACGGGCATTTAGTATAAATTTATACTAAATATTGATGTGTTTGTTACAAATTTCGTTATAAGTATAAGTAGATTAGAGGCAATTATATTTTTTTAAGCGTCGCAATTGAGGAGCCAGTTAAAATGTGCCATATCTCCTAATCCACTCATATTTAATTACTGAATCTTATCCTACAAAACTAAAATACTGACTACTAAATGACCAAGAAATTGCGCATTAATTGTACGACTCCTTCTATGAAAAATGACGACTCGTAAGTAATGGTCTGAGGAGCCACATATAATGTATGATAACTTTTTAATTTTAATACTACGAAACTCAGATTTTGTCTACTCTCGAATACTATTAAATCATACCTAATTTTGGTAAATATTCATCCATGATTTTCCTAGTTATGACGAGGCTCCTCAATCTAAACATTTAGATTGAGGAGCCACCTTTATGTTCTTATAACTTTTGAAGTATTATACTACAAAACCGAGGACTGAGGCTACAAATTTTTTAAACTTACTACTAAATACCTATATAAATTTCATTAAGATACGAAATGTGGCTCCTCAATCTAAACGGACATAAATAAAAGTCAAATAAAAAAATTATAACAATAGAGATTGATCACGTATCAAGTCATGTACTTACCACATTTCTTTTTAATTTTTGTTTTTCATTCGCACTTTTTCAGGGCAGGCTCTAGTCTTTTGATTATACCGCCTTGTCATTAGTAAAAAAAATCCTTACAAAATAGTCTTTAGTTTTAAAACTTCAGTTAATTAATGCGTCATAGAGTACTTTTTATGATTTCACGCGTTAAGGCGGGCGGCTTAGTCAGGTTTAGTCGAAGTTTCCAATAACATATCAACTTTTTTTTATAAAATACTCAGTATTTTAAGGTATAACTGTCTAAATAATTATTGTTTGTGCTATTTACATCTTCCTTTATTGTAACTCAACTATTTTTTGTTTCTGACCTTTTAAAAAGCCAGTACCAGTATTGAGTTAATTGAACCGTGGCTGTATACGTTCTTTCAATCGCCTCAAGATGTGCTGATTTTTTTTTACTTTTCCGCCCTAGGGCCGAAATGTATCACTTTCAACCCGCATATCTGGTAAAAAATGACCCACTTTCAGAGCATGAGAGATGAAAACAAATTTACGTATAAATGAGAAGTTATTTATTTAGTAACAAAAATAGAGAGTTTATCCGTTTATACTCGATCGAACTGCTTATGTATAAAAACAAGCAACTCGTTTTAAGTATATGAAACTGCATCCTAAGTGAGCATGCTTCATAGTCGGTCTACAGTATTTTAGGTTCTTTATCTTTATTTAAGGCTCCCATTAATGGAATTACGTAGTTGCTAAATTCGAGAACACAGCGCTTCGTCAGATTGATGGCAGGGTTCCACCAGTTACCTGAGAAATGTATCTTACCACGAGACTCTGTGTATTTAGTAAATTCTTTTATTGAAATGGTTGCTCCTGAACTAGTATTAATATTTAATAATTGTGTTGATAGTGGTGTGTTCCCTGATTTAATGAAATCTAGTAAATTAATTCCCCTGTTTAAATCGGGTAGTACTTCAGATCCGTCCAATTTCCGTCCCATTTCTGTACTACCTACATTTAGTAAAATTTTTGAAAAAATTATGCTTAATCAAATGCAAAATCACTTTAACGTTAATAAACTATTACATACAAAACAATTCGGTTTCACTCGTGGTCGGTCCACCACTGATGCCGGAATTAAATTATTAGAGTGTATATACAGGGCCTGGGATGAGTCATATGATGCTTATGGTGTATTCTGCGACTTATCTAAGGCCTTCGATTGCGTTCAGCACCAGACTTTAATTAAGAAACTTGATCATTACGGAATCCGGGGGACGGCCTTGAATTTCGTCAATTCTTACTTAAGTGATAGGGTCCAGAAAGTAGTGATCAATGGTAAACAGTCACCTGGTTCTCCTGTAGCAATGGGGGTACCGCAGGGTTCAATTTTGGGACCTTTTCTTTTTCTAGTATATATTAATGATCTCCCTCACCTCATAAGAGACGACCACGAGGTAGTTTTGTTTGCTGATGACACTTCTTTAATATTTAAAGTTAAACGTGGACAGCGCGAACTTGACGATGTAAACATTACCCTCTCTAGGATAGTCCACTGGTTTTGTGCTAATAATTTATTATTAAATGAAAATAAAACTAAATGTGTAAGATTCACCTTACCTAATGTAAGACTTGTTAAAACCAGTGTTAAGGTTAGGGATGATATAATAGAATTGGTCGATGACACTGTCTTTCTGGGCATAACGTTAGACTCCAAATTGCAATGGGGGCCTCATATCGGGAAAATTTCGGCCAGGCTTAGTTCAGCAGCCTATGCTGTCAAAAAGATCCGACAACTTACAGACATTAAAACGGCGCGTCTTGTCTACTTCAGCTACTTCCACAGTATCATGACATATGGCATACTACTGTGGGGTAACGCTGCCGATATTGAATGCATCTTTGTGTTGCAGAAGAGGGCTATCCGGACTATCTATGGAATGGGGTCTCGGGAGTCATTAAGAGATAAGTTTAAGCATATTAACATCCTTACAGTGTATTCACAGTATATTTATGAAATTTTATTGTATACCCACAAGAACAAAAGTAAATTTGTGAAAAATAGTGATAATCATAATCTAAACTTAAGAAATAAGGATAAACTGGCTGTTCCTAAATTTAGGCTTCATAAAGTGAGTAATTCTTTTGCGGGGAACTTTATTCGAATGTACAATACATTGCCAACCGAAATAGCAAATTTATCTGTCAATAAATTTAAAAAACTAATAAAAAGTAAATTGTGCCATAAAGCTTATTATAGTATTAATGATTTCTTAGATGACAAGGCGGCCTGGTTGTAACAACGTAACGAATTGCTCCTTTCTAAATAACTCTGTATTAGATTTAAGATGAAATATTTTGAAAAAAGCCGAGCTGAGTTTCTTGAGGGCTCTTCTCAGTCTCGTTGCATTTTGGAACCCTCGGTAGAGTCACACCAACTTCTGACGAATCTAAATAATTTTCTGAAAATTTCAAAGATAATAAACGTTATTTTATTTTATTTTATTTTATTTTATTTTTAGACTCCTATCGGGTGAAACCGAAGGAACATCTAAACTAGAGATGATACACACGCCACTGGTCCTTTTTCACCGCATTGTGGAGCAATCCTTGCAAATAGCATCCATAATCCAAATAGGATGAACGGTAAGGAAATTGTAAGAATAATCGAGACAATTCTTTCGGACACTAAGGAACGGGATTAAGTTATAGTAGCTACGAATAAGCTAGACACGTACCTACGCACTTATCGTATTTATTTTTCAGGCGCCTCTTCCACCAGAAACATGGACAGAACCAATGGACGCAGTCGATAGAGGAATCGCTTGCCCTCAATATGGCTCTTCCCGCCTGTCCAATAATATAAGGATGACAGACAACTGTCTAGTGGCAAATATTTATAAACCTGACATAAAGCATGATAACCTACCTGTTTTGGTCTACGTACATGGAGGTGCCTTTCAAGTTGGCGGTGGTGATTTGCTTAAAGTGAAAAATCTTATGAAATACAAGGACTTTATTGTAGTCAATTTCAACTATCGCCTCGGTATACATGGTTTCCTATGCCTTGGTACGAAGCGGGTGCCTGGTAACGGAGGCATGAAGGATCAAGTGGCATTGCTTCATTGGGTACAAGATAATATCGCCGCTTTTGGTGGTGACCCCAATGACGTAACAATTGCAGGATACAGTGCAGGCTCCTCGTCCGTAGATCTTCTGATGATATCTAAAGCAGCTGAAGGATTGTTTCACAAAGTCATACCAGAGAGCGGTTCAAGTCTAGCGGCATTTACAGTGCAACCCGATCCTTTACAAACAGCCAAAGACCACGCCCAAAAATTAGGATTCAGTAAATTGAATGATCTTTCTGCTTTAGAGGAGTTTTATCTATCACTTTCATACTAAACCTTAACAGCAGATCTCTTCATGGCTAACCCAGATTCTACTTTTACGTTTTCGCCTTGTGTGGAAGAAGATACAGTCGGAGCATTTCTTACAGAATCTCCATATTCTATTTTGAAGACAGGAAATTATAAAAAAGTACCGTTGTTGTATGGTTTCGCCAATATGGAAGGTTTGATGCGCATAGATTTATTTGAGACGTGGAAAGACAGAATGAATGAGAAATTTTCAGACTTCCTACCTGCTGACTTAAAGTTTGAAAGTGAAGTTGAAAAAGAAGGAGTTATAAGAAAAATAAAAAAGTACTTCTTTGATAACAAACCTGTGAGCGGTGATACTATTTTAGGTTATATCGACTATTTTTCCGACCTTTTATTTGTTCACTCATCACTGTGGGCAGTAAAATTACATGTTGAAGCTGGTCACAATCAAGTTTTTCTATATGAATATTCTTTTGTGGATAAAGATACCCCTTTAGTACCATTTACAAAAATACGAGGAGCTAACCATTGCGCCCAGTCTATAGCTGTAAGTGACGGGAAAAACTTTACTTATTTTGAGGAAAATGATCTAAGTCAAGAATTTAAAGAAATGAAAGTCATTATTCGAGATATATGGCATAACTTTGTGATGACAGGGTAAGTTAAGCTTGTGTTATTGTTACTTAAATGTCAGGTAAAAGTTGCTTTACCGGTTTGATGGTTAACTAAGCATAAACTTAGGCTTAGGGGGCAACTCACAGGAGAGAGAGAAAAGTAGGAACCACTCATTTTGGTAGCCAAGAAAACTTTCTCTTCCGTAGATAAGTTTTAGTCCAATCCTGCTTTCCTACTAAAGTCTGTTTTGGCACAGGCAGACAGAAGGCTCTTGGCTAGAAGATTCTATATTTTGTGACTTTTTGGTCGGAATGAGAATCCCGCGTCGTTTGGGTAGGGTGTTATCCCGAGTCGGTGAGTGAATCTGGCTGCGTGCTGTGGGGCTGAGGCCCCGCAGCACTCGACCCTTCTAGCCTGCTTCTGTAAGGACGGTGAGTGACATCCCGCCGTCATCAGGCTCCGATCACGAAGGGCAGACTCATCCACGCCCAAGATCATTCTTGGGCGTGGACGAGTCTGCGGCGCCCCCGCCGCTGACTTTGGAACTCGGCGGGGAGGGTACGCTTCCCCTCCCTCCCGGCCGCCTCCTTCCCACCCACGTTCCACCAGTTCCCGCTGGAGACCATGGCTTGAAATATGGTCTCCAGCGAGAGGCTATCCACGTCCAAACCCACTACGCTGACACGCTGAGCACTCTACCAACGTGTGGAGTGCGGTGTCGTCGTCGGAAACCTCGCAGTGTTGACACCGGGGTGTGACTCACGATGGATGCGAAACAGATAGCTACCGAAGTATCCATGCCCGGTGCCACCAAGCTGCCTCTACAGCCACTCGTCCATGATTCGTCTCACCGCCGCAATGACAGTGGTTCCTCACTTGGATACTTACCTAATAGGTACTTAATAAAACTTTTTGATCAAGAAACCGGTTTCTTAAGTTTAGGGTTAATATTGCATGGTATTTTATCTGCAAATAAGTGCTATAGCACTTGTATTATTATATCTGAACAAGCCTTTTTTGTTGACTGTCTAATTGACGACCTAACTATCTACATCATTACAGGAGACCTGTAGCAGAAGGCTCGTCTCTCCCTACGTGGCCTCCTGTTGGTGTTGACAGATCGCCGTATATGAATTTGAGTCAGAAATTGGAGCTAAGAGGGTCTCTTCTTACGGAACGGTTTAACTTCTGGCAAGATATTTACATGAAACATTATAAAGAGCCCAAACCACCGTCATATTATGCTACGAAAGTGCACACTGAACTTTAAAATTGAATTTTTACATACATAATAAATACATTTAATTTTTGTTTGATGTTTCTTTGCAGTAATTACTTACCGATGACTAGTGTAAAGGTAGTTCTGTTTTTCTTTATGCAGAATTAAGACCTACGCTATAGCATTTTACAATAAATAAACACCTTAAATCTCACAAAGTCTGGTGGTCCTGACTCAATACCACCAATATTCATAGTCAAATGTGCCGATGGTCTTGTTGTGCCTTTGTGTGTGTGAGACCTTTGGCGGAAGGAACGGTCCCCAAAAGATGGAAATCCGCGTTTGTTACCCCTGTGCTAAAAAATAAATAAATCAGAGGTTTCCAACTGCCGCCCCATATCTAAAATATGCTTATTTTCCAAAGTACTCAAACGTGTTGTGTATACGGACGTTTATGAAGTTGTTAAAAGTAATTTTGGTAATGAACAACATGGTTTTCTTAGGAACCGCTCCACAACTTCAAATTTACTTCTCTCGCATGAATATATATCGGATGGTATGGCGCAGGGCGGGCAGGTAGACGTGATCTATATTGGTTATTGTAAGTGTTTTGATCGGATCGATCATCGGCTACTATTACAGAAATTATTGGCAGCAGGAATACACGGTGACTTGTACAGATGGTTTTCCTCATACGTAGTAAATTGGACACTGTGGTCCTCAGCGGTCACATATCTACTTGGAAGACTGTCCCGTCAGGTGTTCTTTAGGGGTCTATTCTTGGATTGGACCTCTGTTGTTCGTACTGTTTATTGCTGACATTGATAGTTGTTTCGAGTTTTCATATATTCTACTTTACGCGGATGATATGAACATTCATAAGAAAGTGGAAAGCCTATCTGACACAATTAATTTACAAGCTGATCTTGACAGATTTGAAGCTTACTGCCGCCGTAACAAACTCCAGTTTAACGTGACTAAATGTCACCACATGACCTTTACTCGGAGTAAATCTATGATAGGCTCAGGGTACACTTTAGGAGACCAATTAATCGTCAAGTGTCAGGCATCTTGGTGTCATACAAGACGATAAATTAAGCTATGACCAACACATAGATCACATCGTCAACAAAGCTTCAAAAGCTCTAGGCTTCATACTGCGAACTACGGTCTGTTTCAGTACAATTAAACCGGTGAAGGTCTTATTGCTCTTTTGTGCGTAGTCATTTGAAATACGGGTCACAGGTCTGGAACCCTCAATACGAGGTCTATAAGTCACGTATTGAGGGTATCCAGAGCAAGTTTCTTCGTTATTCACTATATCTTATCACTTCCTCCCTCTGGAACAAAGTTTTCTCACTAACGTCGCTAACGGAACAATAACCTGTCCCGAGGCTCTGTCTAAATTGGATTACGGACAAACCAGCTGGGTCTTAAAACTAAGACCTTTGCTAAATGCACCATTTGCAATTACTCATTAACAACGTGTTAATGAGTAATTGCAAATGGTGCGGCATTAATATATCTGCATTTTCCATTACTGCGTTACGAGGCGTTTAAAACCTTATCCTACACCAGACGTTGTGGCGGTACGAGGCTTATTAAACCCCACCGCCCGTAGGAAACTAAAATCCCATTTTTGGCGCCAAATCAGACAAATGTACGGATTTTCGTTTCGATTATCATTAACTATGAGTTGATTAACCTAAATCTGCCACCGCCCGTGGTTAGTTTTTATAGTTTATATTCTGTGGCTAAAATAAAATGTGGGATCCAATGAACCTCGTACCGCACTGAAAAAGAGCAGTTTTTCACATAGTTTAGTGACGGAAAAATTATCGATTTCACTTAATTGTAGGTATTTATTTATTTAAAGTAAGTAATTTTTATTGTTATTAATTAATTTAATATAATCTTAGGCCTGTTTTTCGTTAAAACAAGGTAAACAATAACATTTTTGACAATCAGTGCATTCTGTGAGTATTATTTGACTTTTTTGTCAACCTCACGACTGGGTAAGAGGGTTTTTCATAAAAAAATATTGATTACCCCTGTTTTGTTTTTTTCCATCTACATTGATCAAAACTTTTCAACAATCACAGTGACCTCTATTTCTTGTTTTTCTTTACATCTGGACAAATCAGAGTCATCAGAAATTGTACAATCAGATATCGACATATTCGGCAGCAATATTATTATCTTGTCGCGTGCGCAGACTCAAATGCGTTGCACAACACTGGCCGCGTGAAGCCAGCGCTAGGTGCGGTATGAGGCGCGAGGGGATACGAGGTGTTTCCAACCTCGTTCGGCACGAGGTGTAAAAAACCATCGCATAAAAGTAGGTATACCAAGGAACTCGGAATCAATAGTACATCTCAGATATATGTATAGTTATTACTTTCCTACACTGAACCAAATAGAAGTTACGCGTTCCGCACGACAGAGAAGTTTAACTTTTTCCTTACCACACTAGAGGCGAGACACGGACATGGTGTTTTAGACCTGTATCGCACTGAACGTGTTTAAGGCATAATTCCTTTTTACTGCGAAGTGCACGCAGCTATAATGAACTACCTTCTGATTTGAAATTTGATCTGTTTTGCACCAAGGCAAGCAGAGTGAGACAGCTCTTAGCAGAACCATTTTTCATTGATAGGGTGTGAGATGCGGTAGTACTCAGACAATTAGTTTTTCTCATGTTAATTAATATCTAGATACTTATTATAATAATTTTTTCTCTTTCTCTTATTCTTTTCTCTGAAAGTGTGGGATGCGGTCGTCAGATTGTTGTCTTAATACCTTTCCTTTTTTAGTTGAATATACCTAATCTAGTATATTACCTACTTATTTAGTATTGATTAATACTTGTTATGCTACTCAGACTGTTGGCTTAAGCTATTAACTATTTGTGTACAACTTATTTTCTTATTATTTAGTAAGGTTATATGTTATTTCCTACCTATGGAGGCTTATTGTAAGCAATATTTATACCTACACATTTATCATTACAACAAAACTGTTATTAGTCTGTAACCCTTCTTCAAAAGTAAATAAAAAAATAAAATAAATAAATAAATATAAATATCTACTATATATCAATAAATGACTTAGCTTAACTAGTTACATGATTAGCACAAAAATATTAATAAGTATTACTAGTGCACGCTGTAGGCTCCATACACGTGGAATTCTTTCTTTTAGGATAATTAAGTATCCTCTTTTAGTGCTCTGTACCTGCCCTCCCCATGCCCGTGATGTTATGTACCTATGTAACAAACATAGGTACATATTCCACCAAGTGCAAGTCATCAATCGTCGCATGAAGATTGTAGATTACCCGTTTATCATCACTTCGATCAATACATTAATTATGATAGCAAATACAAACATAGTGTAAGGTACAGATCAATAGTTTTGTTGAACGTATAGGGGATATCTACTGTAAACCGAAGTGGAGTGGGTGCTCTGCTAAAGGAAGAGGTGAGCGAGCGATAGAGTTGCGTTGAACCGGGAATTACGCGAGGACAATAATGAAGACGTCTGATTAGGATAACTCAATAAAATGACGCATTTTCTCCAAAACCGGCGGCAACCTTAAAGACGTGACAATATCAGGTTTTAGTGCGTGTTCATCAGAAGTCGATCTTCTTATGATTTCGAAAGCAACTGAAGGGTTATACAACAGAGTTTTTAAAAGTGATAGACAAAAAGTAGCACTTGACGATGTAAATAATACCCTTTCGAAAATATTGCATTGGTTCACAAGTAACAACTTGCTGCTCAATGCGAAGAAAACAAAATGTGTAAAATTTACTATGCCCAATGTTAGACAGGTGGATATTCATATTACTATGAATACTGAATTAGTTCAAATAGTCAATACCACAGTTTTTCTTGGGATAACTCTAGATAGTAAACTACAATGGGGTCCTCATATCACAGCCTTGGCAGGAAGACTTAGCTCAGCTGCCTATGCGGTTAGAAAGATAAGGTCACTGACTGACGAAAAAACGGCACGATTAGTTTATTTTAGCTACTTTCATAGCGTTATGTCATATGGTCTGCTGCTGTGGGGCTCAGCTGCCGATATTGAGACAATATTCATATTACAGAAACGAGCTATACGAGCAATCTATAGACTCGGACCCCGTGACTCGCTGAAAGAACTATTTAAAGAAATTAATATTTTAACAGTAGCTTCTCAATATGTTTACGACAACATCTTATATGTACGGAAGAACATAGATCTCTTCAAAAAAAATCCGATAACCATAGTTTTAATACAAGAAATAAAAATAAACTGGCAATGACAAAAATTAGACTTCACAAAGTTGGTAATTCGTTTGTAGGCAAATGTATAAAAATTTATAATAAAATTCCTCAGGATTTGGTTGACATGCCTCTTAGTAAGTTTAAAATAGTAGTTAAAAAATGTTTGATGATGAAAGGCTACTATAATGTAGACGAATATCTTAATGATAAAAATGCATGGTCACCCTAATCTTCTGTTGTTGGCCACTCGTATAATACAATATAAACTAATTGTAACAATGTAAACAAAACAATATTAAAAAAGAAAATGGATAATCTACCTGAGTTTCTTGCTGGTATCTTCTCAGGAGAACCAACTTACCGAACCAGCGAAAGAATCATTTTCTAATGGTTATTTATGTACTTACTTAATTTAGTATTTTTATAATATTACTTGACAAAATTGTAAAATTTTGACATTCATATGTCCTCTTTATGTGCATAAACTGAATAAATGAAATTGATTCTTGATTCTTGATTCTTGATAGAGTCATCCCTGAAAGTGGTTAAAGTTTGGCAGCGTAGTGGAAAAAACTATTCTTTAGTGTAGACTTTTCAGATGTTTTCTTTGTTCATTCTTCACTGTGGCAGTCAAATTACATGTAGAAGCTGGTCGTAGACTCTACTTATATGAATATTCGTTTGTGGATGAGGAAACTCCTGTAGTGCCGCATACCACCGTACGTGGATCTGGCCATTGCGCACAATCAGTTGCTCTATCTGATGGTCACAATTTCACATCTATTGAAGAAGATAATATAAACGAAAAGTTTAAGGATAATAAAAAAAATGTTCGTTATATATGGCATAACTTCATAAAAACTGGGTAAGTTGAGCTTTCTCTACCGTTACAAGTTGTCATCGTAGCTCAGTGGTTCGAGTCCTACCGACATTAGTTTTTGTGATATAATTGTTCAACCACAGATATAAGAAACCAATGATAAATAACCTATAATTAGTTGACAAGTTGACAAGTCATACGATAACTTGTCAATCGCAATCAGCTATATTGTAGTAGATATCAGTCAATCAGTGTTTGGTTGTAGTCATGCGCTGGTACATGTGTTTAGTGTTGTGCGTGTCGGTAGTGGCAGCCGACATTAAAAATGGTAAAGGAGAATGGAAGGAAGTACAGATCAAACAAGGTCCAGTGCGAGGGTACCGGGACTCTACTGGTGAACTGTGGACGTTTCTTAATATACCTTATGCCACGGCGCCAATAGACGATGATAAATTTAAGGTATGAACATAGCGATCAATTTGATTAAACGAACCGACTTAAAAACTATAACTTACCAGCGGGAACTACTTTAAATATAATTTGTGAGACGATTGTAAAAATAAATATAGGTAGTGCTTGTAAAAAAAGTTTGGAAATTCTAAAGCTTGGGTTTAAACGAAAAGTTATTTATTTAGTAACAAAAATATATTAGAGAGTTTATCCGCTTATACTCGATCGAACTGCTTATAGTATAAAAACAAGCAACCCAAGTGAGCATGCGTCATAGTCTGTTTACAGTATTTTAGGTACGTACAGCATGCTGACTTTAATGGAATTACGTAGTTGGGTGATTTTCACAGAAAGTGTGCCGCTAAGAGAAATATTATTTAAATATTTAAGGTCGTCGGTAGTTTCAGGATTATATATGGATTTGGCAGATATTTAATTAAGGAAAAATGATTACAATAGAAATGCTTGCTTTATTTATCGAAATATGACAATTTTAATACTGGATTGTAACAAATTCTATTGCATTCCGTGACCAATAGTTTAAATTTATAGAAATTTAAATAAAACAAAATTGATCTTCACTAAGTACTTTAATTTCGTCCACTAACTTTAACTTTCATTAAATAGTAGAGAAAACTATAATCAGCTATTAACAATCAGGAACAATAACCTTGATAATCTCCATTACGTTACTCTTTGGAAAAATAGGAACATTACTTTTATGTTTCTACAATTACAACAAATATTTGAGACTTATCTTTAATCATATAAATAAAAAACTTATAATTATATTAATATATCTGCAATTTGGTAACAATTAGACAGCACTTTAGTGCTAAAATTAATATAAAAAAATAAATCATAATGGGACAGTCACGCACGGTATGGAATATTCCAGTAACGGAGAAACATTAAGACCATATCACACTTGTGCTCCTTTCCGTTATTGAGACAGTCCATTTCTGTCTTTAGTCCAACACTGAAAGTAAATTGGTGTATATGTAGTACTATACAATCTATTTTTTGAGCACGTTTATCGCTTAGTTGTAATGAAAGTAAAAATCTCCGCTCCATTAATAATTAGGTTATATCTGCAAATTGCACAATGTACATTCTGCTTAAGAATTCCATTCCGAAACTTTTTGGTTCCACATCTACGTTACCAGTGTTTTGGTTTCGGAAAGAAGGTAGCGGAAAACTACCTCTCCGTAAATTTATGTTTCTATCTTTTTGATAAAGTAACTAAGCAATAAGTAAAATAACAAATTAGATTTGGTGCATTTCAAAGAACTACGAGTATTATACTATTTGCAAGAAATAATACTCATAAACTTATCTTAAATATCGGTTTCGGTTTGTGGAAGATCAAAATGAGGCATGTTGACACCGAGGCACCTGTTGATGTTATTGTCGCCGTTCCAAAAAGTAAATTAAGTGTTGCCAAAGAAAATAAAAATAATGTTTTAAAGTAGTTTTTTTTTTAGAATGGATTAAATTATGGTTTCGGAATGGAATCAAAAAATCAAAATCAAAATATCTTTATTCATGTATTCACAGTAACACTTATGAACGTAAAAAAAAAGAAAATGCTTCTACATTTACATTTACCGCCAGATTCGCAAGGCAATAGGTAGAGCCTATGAGAAAAGAACCTGGCAAGAAAAACTCACGGCCATTCTTTTTATTCACCAGTAAATACAATGATTCTGTTAAGACAATAAAAAGAGTGCAAGGGCAGTACGTGACCATGTGTGGACCAAGTGAACTTAAAAATTATGTATCTCTGTTATTCATAAAAAAAGTCAAATACTAGTTAAAGGTGCCACATAATCTCAAAGTACCCAAACCTTACAATATCATAATAATAATAATTTAACAATAATAAGTGAGTCTCAGCAATAAAACAACATTTCAAACAGAAGTAGCCCCTATGTAGCTCGAGTGATGAGCAAGCAACTCATTGCCATTTCTCTGTATCGTTTAGATAATCTTTAATAGTATAATATGCCTTTTTTAGGAGGTGTGTCTTAACAGCCACTTTGAATTTATTCAAAGGAAGGTTCATAATGTTTAGAGGAATTTTGTTATAATAACGCACACCAAATCCTGCAAAGGAGTCATGAACCTTTTGTAAACGAAAATACGTCCCAACCAATTTATGCTTATTTCTAGTATTTATTGCATGTATGTCACTGTTCATACTGTATAAATGTATATTCTGTTTAACGTACATAATATTCGCATATATATATTGTGATGCAACTGTTAAAATGCCTATTTCTTTAAATCTTTCTCTAGGAGAAACTCGTGCATTCAGTTTATAAATCGCACGTATAGCTCGCTTTTGGAGTATAAAAATGATCTCTATATCAGCTGCCTTGCCCCACAGTAAAATTCCATACGACATGACACTGTGAAAATAGCTAAAATAAACCAGCCTGGAAGTTTCTACATCCGTGAGCTGTCTGACTTTACTAATAGCAAAAGCCGCAGAGCTAAGTTTCCCTGCAAGACCCGATATTTGGGCATTGTTCAGGGCAGGGTTCCACCGATTACCTGAGAAATGTATCTTACCACGAGACTCCTATCGGGTGCAACCGAAGGAACATACTAAACTAGAGAAGATGATACACGTCACTGGTCCTTTTTCACCACATAGTGGAGCAATCCTTGCAAATAGTATCCTTGATCCAAATAGGACTAACGTTATGGAAATTGTAAGAATAATCGAGACGATTCCTTCGGTCACTAAGGAGGGACTAGTTATAGTAGCTACGAATACGCTAGAAACGTACCTATGCACTTATCGTATTTATTTTTCAGGCGCCTCTTCCACCACCAACATGGACAGAACCAATGAACGCAGTCGATAGAGGAATCGCATGTCCTCAATATGAGTCTTTCCTCCTGTCCAATAATATAAGGATGCAAGACAACTGTCTAGTGGCAAATATTTATAAACCTGACATAAAGCAAGATAACCTACCTGTTTTGGTCTACGTACATGGAGGTGCCTTTCAAGTTGGCATTGGTGATTGGCTTAAAGTGAAAAATCTTATGAAATACAAGGACTTAATTGTAGTCAATTTTAACTATCGCCTCGGTATACATGGTTTCCTATGCCTTGGTACGAAGCGGGTGCCTGGTAACGGAGGCATGAAGGATCAAGTGGCATTGCTTCATTGGGTACAAGAGAATATCGCCGCTTTTGGTGGTGACCCCAATGACGTAACAATTGCAGGATTCAGTGCAGGCTCCTCGTCCGTAGATCTTCTGATGATATCTAAAGCAGCTGAAGGATTGTTTCACAAAGTCATACCAGAGAGTGGTTCAAGTCTAGCGGCATTTACAGTGCAACCCGATCCTTTACAAACAGCCAAAGACCACGCCCAAAAATTAGGATTCAGTAAATTGAATGATCTTTCTGCTTTAGAAGAGTTTTATCTATCACTTTCATACGAAACCTTAACAGCAGATCCCTTCTTTGCTAACCCTGACTCTACTTTTACATTTTCGCCTTGTGTGGAAGAAGATACAGCCGGAGCATTTCTCACAGAATCTCCATATTCCATTTTGAAGACAGGTGATTATAAAAAAGTACCGTTGTTGTATGGTTTCGCCAATATGGAAGGTTTGATGCGCATAGATTTATTTGGGACGTGGAAAGACAGAATGAATGAGAAATTTTCAGACTTCCTACCTGCTGACTTGAAGTTTGAAAGTGAAGTTGAAAAAGAAGGAATTATAAGAAAAATAAAAAAATACTTCTTTGATAACAAACCTGTGAGCGATGATAATATTTTAGGTTATATCGACTATTTTTCCGACCTTTTATTTGTTCACCCATCACTGTGGGCAGTAAAATTACATGTTGAAGCTGGTCACAATCAAGTTTATCTATATGAATATTCTTTTGTGGACGAAGATACCCCATTAGTACCATTTACAAAAATACGGGGAGCTAACCATTGCGCCCAGTCTATAGCTATAAGTGACGGGAAAAACTTTACTTATTTTGAGGAAAATGATATTAGTCCAGAATTTAAAGAAATGAAAGACATTATTCGAGATATATGGCATAACTTTGTGATTACAGGGTAAGTTAAGCTTGTGTTATTGTTATTTAAATGTCAGGTTAAAGTTGCTTTACCGGTTTGATGGTTAACTAAGCATAAACTTAGGCTTACAGAGAAAAGTAGGAATCAATAATTTTAGGAGCCAGGAAAACTTTCTCTTCCCTAGATAAGTTTTGGTCCAATCCTGCTTATCTACTAAGTTCTGTTTTGGCACAGGCAGACAGAATGCTCGTGGCTAGAACATTTTATATTTTGTGAGTAACAAACTACTTATTTACTCTTCCTTCCGATCCTGAACAACGCGTGCCGGGCAGAGATGCCACCCCCACACAGTGGATAGCATGTTCGCGAGAACCGAACGTTTTAAACGTTCGTTTCTCTGCCGAACGATAGTGGCCTGGAACGCCCTGCCTGTGCACGTGTTTCCTCCCTCATATATAACCCTGGGTTATTTAAGCGGAGCGTGAAGAGGCACATCAGTAGGTCGTCAAGTTGAGGGCCACTCTCTATAGTATTGTGCGCTGTGAGAGTGCCCCACAATCGCTAGACGTCGTCACGACTTACCACCAGGCGGGCGGCGTCAATTTGACGAACCCAATATAAAAAAAAAAAAAAACTTGTAGAGATTAAATAACATTAGTTGTTTCATTCATAAAAGAAACATACGTAGTCTATAATTTTGACTGTAAACAAAAAATATTTATTAAGTGGGTACCTTAAGTAGGTATTTGTAAATGATAGCATGCTTACTCGTATAGGTCTATGTATTCACTTGTTCTTAATTGAATTTCATATACTTAGGTACCTAATAGGTAAACCGGTTTCTTGTTAAGTTTAGGGTTAATATTGCATAGTATTTTTTCTGCAAATAAGTGCGATAGCATAATTAAAATCATTGCTTGCATAATTTGCATAATTCAATCTGAACAACCTTGCAAGCCAACAACAAGCCTTTTTTGTTGTCTATCTAATTGACGACCTTACCTACCTCATTACAGGAGACCTGTACCAGAAGGCTCGTCTCTCCCCACGTGGCCTCCGGTTGGTGTTGACAGATCGCCGTATATGGATTTGAATCAGAAATTGGAGCTAAGAGGGTCTCTTCTTACGGAACGATTTAACTTCTGGCAAGATATTTACATGAAACATTATAAAGAGCCCAAACCACCGTCATATTATGCTACGAAAGTGCACACTGAACTTTAAAATGGAATTTTTATATACTTAATATATTAAATTTTTGTTTGATGTTTTTTTGCAGTAATTACTTACCGATGACTAGTGTAAAGGTAGTTACTTATTAATGAAAGAAATTGTACAGTTAGAGAGTAACGTTCTGTTTTTCTTACTTACATACATACATACATATGGTCACGCCTCTTTCCCATTGGGGTAGGCAGAGACTATGGAATTCCACTTGCTACGGTCCTGGCATACTTCTTTCGCTTCTTCCACTTTCATAACTATCTTCATGCACACTCTCCGGTTCTGGGTGCTCTTGACCTGGCCTTTGTTCAAAACATCTCCGATTTGGTCGAAGTACGTTCGCCTAGGTCGACCCTTACCTGCCTGTCCATTCACGCCCGCCTTATGTATCTGTTTCGTCAATCTTCTTTCATCCATCCTTTCTACGTGCCCGAACCATCTAAGCATCCCTTTTTCTATCTTACTCACTACATCTTCTGATACACCGCAAAGTTCTCGTATCTCACTGTTCCTCACTTTCTCAACCAATGTCACCCCAGTCATACTTCTCAAACTTCTCATTTCCACTGCATTTATTTTACTTTCATGCTTCTTCTGCCAAACCCAACTTTCACTTCCATACATAAGTGTAGGGACCAGCACTCCTCTATGAACAGCCAGCCTAGCCCTCCGGGAAATCTTCTGACTGTTCATAAAGTTATGCAGAGCCCCATTCACTTGATTTCGTGCCATAACTCTTCTTTCAATGTCGTCGTCACATCTTCCATCCCTTGTAAACTTGGACCCTAAATACACAAACTCTTTCACTTGCTCCACTCTTTCTCCTTCAATAACAATCGCACAGTTCGACATGCTTTCGTCTCGTTCAAATACCATTACTTTCGTCTTACTTGCGTTCACTTTCATTTCCTTCCTTTTCAAAGAGTCATTCATAATATTGTTTTTCTTTGTATAGAATTAAGACCTACGTTATAGAATATTTCAATAAATAAGCTAAATGTTGCCTCCTTCTTTCTTATATTTATTATAAATAAAATATTATAAATAAATAACAATAATAAATAAATATTTTCGACATTCTCACACAACGTCATCTAGCCCAAACTAGAAGCTTGTGCTATGGGATCTAGACGACTAATAAACATACTTATACATTTCTACATTCTATTTCAACATACATAAATAATATACATAGAAAACATTTATGTATCTGTGTCTGTAGGGATTCTATTTAGTGGTACCTATGTAACATTTGTCCTGGCTGATGGAATTTTAGTTAAAAATGGACACAAATGGGTACTTTTTATTTCATTTCTGTCTACTCATGTCCATCCTAAGGTTGCCTGTAAGAGATCACCCTTTGTGATAAGGCCGTCATTTGTACATACTAAATTGATAACAAGTTTCAGTAAATGGTTTTTTATTGTATTGGTGTACAATAAAGCATATTCTATTCTATTCTATACAGAGTGATTATAGATTTTTTAAAGTGCCAGGCTTGCTCCATTTGTAACCCATTACGTGGACAAACCACATAACTGGCAAAATGTTAGTGTGTAATGCACCTCTGCCTACTCTTTTGGGAATATAGGCGTGTAAAATTTTTAGTATACTATGGCGTCTCGGCGATTGAAATGATTATGTCAATTGTTATTGTCTGTGATTATGTTACCTATATAAAGTTGATTATTAAAATTGATATCACGATCTACTATCTTCGTTGGTAACGGTCTTCAATAAATCACTTAGCTTAACTAGTTACATGATTAGCACAAAATATTAATAAGTATTACTAGTGCACGCTCTAGGCTCCATACACGAGGGATTCTTTCTTTTAGGATAATTAAGTATCATCAGTACTTGTTACTTAGGTACATATCATCACGGACATGGGGAGGGCAGGCTGGTAGAAAACCCTTACATAATGGTTACACACGTCTTAAACAAAACACGCATCTGAGTCTATAATAGTCTTTAGAGGAAAAATATAGGCATGAGTAGGTATATTTTACTTGTTGTTGTGTTTTGTTCCATATGTGTAGCTATTTAGATTCCACCATGTGCAAGTCATCAATCATCGCATGAAGATTGTAGATAACCGGTTTTTGCTCTATCATCACTTCGATCAATACATTCATTATGATAGCAAATACAAACAAAGTGATAAAGTACAAATCAATAGCTTTGCTGAACGTGTAAGGAATATCTACTGTAAACCGAAGTGGAGTGGGTGCTCTGCTAAAGGAAGAGGTGAGCGAGCGATAGAGTTGCGTTGAAAATGACATGTTTTCTCCGAAACCAGCGACATACTATACATGCCAAGGTTAACGAGGGAATTGTTACTCAACTTATAGGTGCGAGCCTTGTTTTTTTTTGTTTTTTTTATAAATCCGACCTACGTCCATTGTCGTGTGCCTCTGGTACGCACTAAAAGAATTTCCAGTGGCGCCTGAAGGGGTGATCGAGCCTATTGATTCGCCGGGGGAGTAGTCTGGCATATGCGCAACTGGAGATTGGTAGAAAATTATCAAAGGGTCTCGAACCGCCTTCTCGTATTATCTGGACGTTTCTTACATATGACGTCATAGTTTCGTTAAGTACACGCCACACCACCAGTCGGGAATACCTATATATATATATACATATATATATATATATATATATATATATATATATATATATATATATATATATATATATATATATATATATATATATATATATATATATATCTCACAGGTCCACACACGCATGTGAGATTGGCTTTCGATCTTGGTGGAACCCCTTTGCACTCCACAGAATGATGTTGAATATTAAATACGATCTATTTTCTATTTCAGGCACCTCTTCCACCTCCAACATGGACCAAGCCTTATGAGGCAGTCAACAAAAAGATAGGGTTACGAGCCGGGGTTAGTCGGAATTAAAATGCCTGTAAATCTTCCACCAAACACTTTATTTATTACACACACTTCACTTAAAGCTCCACTTAAAGTCACTGAATACTCTTATTCGCACTCGAAACTCGCAGGTATAACTTGTATTATCGCTTCCGAAATACTGTTGTTTTCCCGCCAAAGCGCTCAGCATATATAGGGCGTTCCAATGAACGGCTGAAACTTCTAGACCAATGTCTGGAAGTTTCAGCCGAGAATCATCGCGAACGCTCTGTCATTCTCCCGAACCTTCTAGATGCGTCGAGAAACGCGTTACGTAGAAGTACCGTGAGAGAATATTCCAGAAACCCGCTACTTAGCAGTACCGCGACTTGCTACTAGATGGCGCTGAATTTCGTAGTCTTATTACTCGCTACGAGATGGCGTTACAATAGTTTGCCCTCAAACTCATAATTTTCTTTTACCCGAGGATGTAATGATGCAAGAAAATTGTCAAGTGGCAAACATTTACATCCCTCACACGACAAACAAGAACTTGTCAGTACTGGTGCAAGTTCACGGGGGAATTTTACTGGCTGGAATTGGTGATATGTCGAAATTGAATTGAACTTCAACTATCATCTTAGTATACATGGCTTTCTTTGCCTCAGTACCAAAGATAAACCTGGCAATGCTGGTATGTCGGATGAAGTAGCCTTGCTCCGTTGGGTACAAGAAAATATTGCTGCTTTTGGCGGTAACCCTAACGACGTGACAATATCAGGTTTTAATGCGAGTTCATCAGCAGTAGATCTTCTTATGCTGTCGAAAGCAACTGAAGGGCTTAGTAGGTACAAAAAGAACCTACTTAACTATGATCCTTAGTTTATTAGATATTTAACTTAGGTACTCTTTTATTGCATAGATCTTTGAGATTTGAGATATAGTTAAGTTCAATTACCTCAATATGTTTCGGATAATCATGCGTCGGCATTATTTTAAGTATGTGCTTTTATATTTTAATAATAAGATGAAATGTCAAGGCTATTACGTAGATACTTAGGTACTAGGTACTGTTCACTGTTTGCAGAGCCATGTTATGATCAGACTTCATCAATAAGATAAAAGTAATTAAACATATGAAAATATAACAATTTATCTACATACTACCACAGATATAAGAATACTATAATACTACTAATAATATTATAATTAAATATCTTAATGAAGTATTAATTTTGCTTAAGCAAAGCTCTCAAGAAATAAAACTATTAATAAGCGAGGTCAACATTAACGAGGAGCAGATGCCATTGTATCACGTAGATGGATATCACACTTTTTCAAACATAAGGAAAGACATGAAGGGTGGAGGTTTGATCATCTATGTCAGAGACACTTGCAGATTCCTGGCGGAACCGACACATATGTCTTCAGCCGAGGGCCTATGGGGACTTTCCGATTGTCTGAGGAAGACGCATATTATAGCAGTATATCGGCCACCTAGGACCAGTGAGTACTTATTTATATCGGAAATCGAGCAGATGGTCAGTGGCGTGCCCAGGAACGAAGACGTCATCATTCTGGGAGACATTAATATAAACTTATTGGGAGTGACTGACAGCCCCCTGGTCTCAATATATAAGGGCAGTCTGTGTGGATTAGGCCTACAAAGTGTGATACCGGATAATCAAATAACGCGGCAGGCGATAGTGTCGGTTATACATGTGTGGGTGCGTAAGAGACAGTTGCAGCTTGGCCAGTCGTTTGTGATTGACTGCCATTATGTATAATCGCCATATTATTGGACTATCACTACCTGAGTCGGCGCCGCCGCCGGCGGGTACAATACGGCGGGCGGGGAAACTCATTATGTAATTAACTCACAACTTGTTACTGAAAAACTATTTACGTATGACTGGTCGCAGTTGTTAACTGTGGACATGCCGGTCCAGCTATATGACACTATGTTGAATATTTTTAGAACTACTTATAACGATTGTAAAACCGTAACTTCGCATGTAAAAAGGCGTGTTCAACAGCCTTGCATTGACAATAAATTGTATAACATGTTGTCGCGTAGGGATCAGCTGTAAAAGGAATGGAAAAATGTACCTAATTGTAATATAAAAAGATTGGAATATACACGGTTTAGAAATAAAGTAAATAAGTTAATATGTAAGGCAAGAAAACAAATATAGGCAGGCCGAAATAATACAATGTAACGGGAACAGTAGACAGTTCTGGGATAAAATCAACACTTGCCAGGCTAGGAAAAAACCTAATATAGATGCAACAATTTTAAGATATTTTGATCACTCAGACTCGATGTATAACATTTGTAGTAAATTTGCAGACACCTTTTATGAAATCACGAATGTAAAACATTTTTGTTATTTAACTTTGCTAGACAGGAGTCAGTATGTTACAGAGAATAATGTTACATTTCGATATAGACCTGTTTGTAGTCAAACTGTGTGTAAAGTTATAGACCGGGTGAGCAGTGACAAAGCGGGTTTAGATGAAATTAGATTAATTGATAAAAAAAACGTTAAACATAAACTAGCGCCAGTTTTGGCGCACTTCCCGATCTCTTAAAAGGCGATTATTAGACCGATATTCAAGCAGGGTAACACACAATTCTATTTACTGGCCGATTGCTGTCTTATCAGTAATCAATAAGATAGTAGAAAAGATTATGGTCGGTCAGATAAGCGATTTCTTTGAGCATAACAGCATATAACGGGCGCACAGCACGGGTTCAGTCATGGAAGTACGATGACAGCCCTTTTACAGTTTACGGAGGACGTTAACGGGAATTTGGACCAGGGTCACTAGGTTCTGGCCCTGTTTATACACTACAAACAAGCTTTTGATACCCTGGAACTGTGTGATTCTACGTAGCACGACCACGGATGATTATCTTAATTTTCATGTAGTACAAATTCATGAAAAAAAGTGTACTTTATTGTACCATAGAATAAAATATATGTACTCTGATATTTTCGCTGATATAACGTACATGCCCTGTAGTACCTTTCTGGCACGACCACTACACATTTTAGGTATTTTTATCAACTTTATGGTGAAAAATACTATAAATGTAATTGTACTTAATTGTACTCAATTTTACAGATAATTTTGAGCGGTGGTTTACCTGTTTCAAAGCGTTTTACTTTTTAAGTAACATCAATGTCACAATGTTACGCCATTACTATTAATTCTAAGTAGTCAAAAGTAAATAAAATTACGTTTTGTATTTATATTACGTTTTATAGTGGCTCGTGGTCTAGTGGTAACCGACAATGTTAACATATTGCAAAGGTTAAGCAACATCTAGTCAGGCCGTCTTAGGATGGGTGATCATTTCTTAAGACCCTGAGACCCCTCCGCGCCTCGGAAAGCACGTTTAGCCGTCGGTCCCGGTTTTCATACGAACATCATGGCAGTCGTTAGGGGTAGTTGGAGCCCTTAATCAAAAATCCGACCGGTCTAACTACAGAACTTCGATATCGCCCATGGGTTGTGGGGGTCAGATGGCAGTCGCTTTACGGAAAATATCGAAGTACAGCCACATCGCAGTTAGACTGGAAAGCCGACTCCAGCTGAGTTGGGAAAAGGCTCGGTGAATGATGAATAATCTGAATGGGAACATTTTTTATCTACGAGTATTATACAGGGTGTTACGAAAGGGTTATATCAACCCGAAGTCAGCATCATCAGCTGGTCGACCATAACACGTTTCGATATATGGCGACCGCCAAAGAAGAAACAAAAAGTTCATCAAAAAATTAAAAAAATATATTTTAAATCAAAACAAACTTGTCCCAACGCTACGGCTTGACGTAGCTACAACTAGACAATGAGCGCGTGGTACGTATGTACAATGCCCTTGGCGGTTGTGCGGGCGTCGCGGCAGTGTGGGCGTCCTTAAAGGATTATTTTAATTTATGTAAATAAAATTTTGACCAACACATAGTTATGTTTCCCCAGATCCTGGTCTGTGGTTCGACAGGTGCACTACATGCAAGTGATAGTAAAATCTCTGTCCCCAATTTTAGAAATATCTTACCTGTTTATAGGAAAGGTTAATTTCTTGTGTAACAGTGCTAAATGCGGCTTCGACTCGACTGCGTACACAGTATTCTTAGGTATCAAAACTCACGGTACAACTCCCGGGCAAATTGCCTTCTGATGCTCGTACACAAAGCATCATCTCGTAATACTCTTCGTTACTCAGAGCCATTACTACCTAACACAATCACTATCACACACAACTTGACACAACTCACAAATTAACACACTACACAATTATTTAGCTACCTCACTGCACAAAGCAAAGAATGCAACTGAACTGACCTGTGACCTTGCTAAATGATTTTAAATAAAATTCTAGGAAACTTCGTGACTCGACCGAGCGCTTCGTGTTCGTTCAGAAACAAAATGTTCCTACCAGGAGTGAGACGGAAGGCTTTTCACAGGCGCGCATTATTTGTACCTGTTATTTGTACCTATTTTGATGCCGATGACCGAAGCAGCTGATTTAAGCTAGTGTTGTTTAAACAAGTGTGTATTTTATTCGGTAATAATGTTTTTTTTATGAACTTTTTTTTTCTTCTCTGGCGGTCGCCACATATCGAAACGGGTTCTGGTCGACCAGCTGATGGTGCTGGTTTCGGGTTGATATAACCCTTACGTAACACCCGGTATAATATAATAAGATCACAACAAATGTTTATGACTTGAACGACATTATCTTTTTCGACGTAGACATGATGATAGCGCTAAAAAATGTTCCCATTCAGATTATTCTACACACAAAAAAATATGCAGTTTTTGCTCTTATAGAACACATTCCAGGCTATTTTAGGGTTCACTGTAAGCAATCGTATAAGTGGAACATTTATACGATGACTTAGAAAAAAAAATCATGGCATCCGATTGTGATAGGAATATTAATATATACCGCTATTTAATGATTATTACAATTATGTAATACGTGTATCAAAATAATAGTGATTTTTTTTTTCTTCTTTATAAAAGACTTTACCTACTTTCTTATGTAGGTACTATACTTAAAAAGTAAAACGCTTTGAAACAGGTAAACCACCGCTCAAAATTATCTATAAAATTGAGTACAATTAAGTACAATTACATTTATAGTATTTTTCACCATAAAGTTGATAAAAATACCTAAAATGTGTAGTGGTCGTGCCAGAAAGGTACTACAGGGCATGTACGTTATATCAGCGAAAATATCAGAGTACATATATTTTATTCTATGGTATAAAGTACACTTTTTTCATGAATTTGTACTACACGAAAATTAAGATAATCATCCGTGGTCGTGCTACGTAGAATCACACCCTGGAACATGGGGCGTGCTGCTGAGGGCTATGGCTGAGTGTGGCATACAGGATCCCGTCAATACATGGTTTAAGGAGTACCTCGGTGGTAGAACATTGCAGACGCGTATCGCGGGTGAGCCTGGGAGAGAGGCAGCTGTACATCTAGGCTCTTATAATAGATCCTTGCATCTACGCGCGCCTACTGGTTCAGTCTGTGGCCCCCTGGGCTACGTCATGCATGTCAAGTGTTAGTAGCGTTGTGCTAGACTACCGGGTCTATATGTATGCCGATGATATGTGCCTACTTTACTCGTCCAAAAACATACAGGAGGCCAGAGCTGTATTGCAATCGGACTTCGACAATATTACAAAATGGGCACACGATAATGGCATTATAAGAATACTGAACCTGAGTAAAACCAAAATCATGCACATACACTCGCCATACAACTGCGTCGCTAAGTCTATATTTAAGACGGAAATAAGTATAGTAGGCCATACACACGGCTGCTTGCACGCGGCAATGTTAAATTGTGCTTGTGAGCATAAGAATTAGCCCTAAGGCGCCTAAACCATATTCATGTATTACGTAACTAACTTTACTAGGATTATGGGTAGGTATTAATTAACTCCGCTCAATTCTGAGTTAGTTTTATGGACCCAAAGCAACACTCAATAAGAAAACACTGCGCATTGCTTGAACTGAACTGAAACTGAGTTACTGTTTAGTTACGGTTTGTGTGCTAAACGTACATATCCGCACCTATTTATGCAGCATTATGTCATTGCAAACACGTTTTATTAAACATTTCTTGTAAACCATAAGGTAAAAATAAATATAAAGATAATTATGATAAGTTTTTTTCTGTGTGTAAAATACTGCCAATCCACGAAAAGGTTAGGTATCTGGTGGCGATGGAAAAGTATCATAACGACGACAACAAAACTAAAGTACAGAATTCTTACAATACTAGAAGAGTTAGATTCGGTAAGCTAGTACGACCACGCGGGAATAATTACTATGGTATGAGGGCCAAGAGATACCTGACTCCCACAATATATAACAGCATTGATTGGCTGACGCAGGACCACAGTTCTATAAGTAAGGCTTCCCTTAAACGTAGACTGAAAAGTGTTATGCTTCAAGAATGAGTGATCTTGTTTAAAAAAAAAATAATATATATGTATGTGTGTGTATATATACAAAAACTAAGGTTTTGGAAGTAAAACTACATCTAAAATCACGTTTTTAGGGTTCCGTACCCAAAGGGTAAAACGAGAACTCTATTACTGAGACTTCGCTGTCCGTCCTTCCGTCCGTCCGTCTGTTTTGAGCTGTATCTCACGAGCCGTGATAGTAAGAAAGTTGAAAGAACAATGGCAGTTGCCGATACCTACTAGCAATTGTCTGACACAAAAGATGAGCGCACATAAACGAAAAATATGTCGAACGATTCAGCGTCACTTGTAGACTCCATAAGTGAAGTATATTTTCCATCGAAAAAGCCGGAAAATAAAGATACTTATTGTGTTTTGATATTGTAGGTTATGTTGTCGTAATTAGTCTCGCCATAAACTATATATGTTCAACCATCATGGTAGTTATACGAGGAAATAAATCGGAGTCCAGAGTACGAATTATTGCATAAAAACAGAAAAAGCACACAAAACAAGCGAAGAGTATTCTGTGATCTGTCAAAGTGACAAGGCAGTATCGCACGACATCATTGACTGTGATTGGCTGGCGTATGGACCTCACAGTTATAAATACATAATCTTTGATAATTTTTTAAAATCTAGATTTAACGCCGGCTTTTATTGGAAGATTTAGATACTTGTAAAATCGCAAAATAAACAATAAATTGCTTTGGCATATATAATATTTATGGGCGTTTTTAAATAATGAAACAAATTTTTGCTATTGTTCTTTCACAGATGATGTATTTCTGTTGCAACTACGAGTATACTAACATACTAAGTAAGAGGGCCTACGAGGAGGGCGCTCTGGTGCGACAAGAAGGAGGTCGCCCGTTGCCGGAGCAGGTCGATCGCTGGAGACAGGAGGCTCGCGACGATCTGTTCCGGCAATGGGCCTTGAGATGTGCGGTTCCCACCGCGAGCCGGGTGCTCGTGGCGGCCATCGGTCCCGTGCTCCGCCAGTGGGTGGAGCACGAGCAAGGGTCTCCGACCTACTTCCTCACCCAACTTCTCACAGGTCATGGCTGTTTTGCCAAATTCCTGTGGTGGGGATCCTGTCGGAGCCCGATTGTCATCACTGCGCAGGCGGTGCCGTAGATACGGCGGAGCATACGCTCTTCG
Organism: Nudaria mundana; assembly: GCA_963556515.1. Classification (NCBI taxonomy): domain Eukaryota; kingdom Metazoa; phylum Arthropoda; class Insecta; order Lepidoptera; family Erebidae; genus Nudaria; species Nudaria mundana. Next base: position 8,352,539 of record OY748289.1, on the reverse strand, counting down.
TGTGCGCCGCCTGGGACTCGTAGAGGTTGGCCCTCACAGGCGTTATCGGCAATGTAGGTTCGCTGCCGGTCGTCATCCAATCCATGGCCGGCAGCGAACAATGTTGGGCCGCCGTCACTTCCTTCACTCGGTAGGTGGTGACGGCGAAGAGAGAGGCCCTGCGTGCAGGACGTACGCTCTCGCCCCGGCGGGCACCAGTCAGGGGGCGACGGCGTATTGCCTACGCCCAAGCCCCCGACTGATAGGGCCGGGGACGGTGGGTCCCCTGACCCACCGTCCCCGGCCCGGGTCCACGAGAATGGCCCTGAGAAGTCCGACGCTCCTTATGTGTTTCGGGGGCGTCGCTTCTGTTGTGATGGGGGGGGAGGAGGGGGTCCGGGATAAGCAATAAATAAAGTATTTATTATGTATTTACACTATTCTTAATTAAAAAACTTATTTTCTACTTTTTAGTTGGATTCTCTATAAAAGCGTGTTTTTTTTAAACTATTATTTATTTTTAATTTTTTAGTTTTTTTTTTTTTTTTCATCGGTCTTTGACAGGTGTGCAAAGTTTGAATTAAATCTGAACGTTCAAAGTAGGGCAAAATCGAACCCAAAAGAGTCTGTTACAAACATACGAGTACATACAAGTGAAGCTAATAAAAGCGTTGTAAAAATAGAAACATCTATTTATTACAAGGTTACTGTACAGACCGGTCACAAAAACGAACTTGAAACATACCTATAGATTAATAAATAATACAATAAGAGCAAAAACAAAAGAGGAAATGTGCGATGAAGATTAAAGTTTAGAATTTTAAATGATTATGCGCCCGCCAGATTTGGTTTCATTGTTCCTAATTCCCACGGGAAGACATTACTGGGATAAAAAGTAGCCTATGTCACTCGGGAATAATGTAGCTACATATTAGTGGAACAATTTCAAAATCAGATCAGTAGCTACGGAGCCTTACAAGCCAACAATCAAATCTTTCCTCTCGTGACGTCAGCGACAACTTGAAGTTGTAAGTCAGTAAAGGTTGTCTCTTGTTTGTGACACGGCATTGACCATAGAGTTGATATTGAGGCATTAACGTCATAGTTATTGGTCAAATTATGCTGGCACTTTCCTGACAACCCTAACGTTCGAATTATGTTCTCTGTAAACAAAAGAATGTGCTTTAATTAACGTCGGAGTGCAAGTTCTGTATGTAAGTACTATTCCCTATTCTGTGCTAATAGTATAGACAACGTGGAATGTGGGGTAACCCACTAAATAGAGGGAGAGCCTATTGTCGCTAACCGGGAACTTATACGTTTCCCACGAGTCTTATTAAACACAGAAACACTGTAAGTACCTACCTAAATGTTCTCCTCCTTAAAGTACCTCATGTTTGTGTAAACAATAGTAGATTGTTAACCAAGGGATGAAAGCATCCCGCCAACAGTTCGAGGCAGAAATGGGTGTTTTCACCCGAGTTAAACACTCTACTTTTCAAGCAAATAAAAGTCAAATAAAACAAATATAACAATAGCGATTGATCACGTACCAATTATTGTACTTCCCGCCTTTTTTTTAATTTTTGTTTTTCATTCGCACTTTTTTCAGGGCAGGCAAGTCCTTCGGTCATACCGCCTTGTCATTAGTTATATTTATCCATACAAAATGGTCTTCAGTTTTTTTAAGTACTTCAGTAAATTTTATACGCACATATTTGTTTTAAGCGCTATAGAGTTTTTTTATGTTTTGACGCGTTACTGCGGGCGATTTAGCCAGTTTTAGTCGGAGTCTCAATCTTAAAATGCTGAGTAAAATACTCAGTATTTTCATCGAAAATTCTAAAACCAGAATATTGTATTGACTTAATCGAACTTTGGCTGTATACGTTTTTGACATCGCCTCAAGAGATATGCTGATTATTTTTTTTTTACAACCCGCATATTATATAAGCAATGACCCACTTTCAGAGCCCGAGAGATGAAAAATAATGTAAATATTCATTCTAAATTTCAATATCATCTAAAATTGCTATTTATAAAGATTAGTAGGTATCCATCTCAGTACATAGTCAGTGCAATGTGGAGGTTGACGTGTATCTTAGTTTTGTGTGTGTTAGGAGTCGAGAGTAAATTTGATAAATGTGAATGGAAAGAAGTGAGGACCAATCAAGGGCCAGTCCGCGGGTACCAGGACTACAGTGGTGAACGATGGGCTTTTTATAACATACCCTACGCCACTGCACCGACGGTCGCCAGGCGCCACTGGAAATACGTTCTGCCTGTAACCAGAGACGCCCGGCAACGGACGTTAGAGCGGCCGCGGCCTTGGTCGCGGAACTAAAAAAAAAAAATAAAAAAAAAAAAAAAAAAAAAAAAACTGCACCGACGGGAAAGCATAAATTTAAAGTGAGTACATTTTATTTAATTAAGGTTTAGTGGATGTTAGGTGAATCATGCTCATCCACTAAACCTTTACCCAACCCAGTTAAGGTAGGCTCTTTCCACTCTAACTGCGATGCGGCTGAACTTCGACATTTTTAAGTACCGATAGGAAAACGAATAAAACTTGAGCTTACTAACACTTTTAATATATTCATTCGCGCGTTATGTCATCGCAGGCGCACGTCGTTTGTAACCGTCATGTAAATATATAGGTTTCTCACGATGTCAACCACTGTTAAATGTAACTAGTTATCCCGGCGAACTTTGTATCGCCTCAAATATAAAAAAAAAAAGAATATTTTAATATTTCATGCAAATGTACATATGTATTATTCATTATAATTAAAAAACGCGACGGACGGACAGACAGACAAATTGTCGTATTAAATATAAATAGATAGTTACAAGATAGGGTGTTTGGTTTGAATAGACATAAGTTAATTATTTTTCTCATAACCAGGATGTTTATATTTGTATAGGATAATTAATAAATGAAATGAGACTGCATTTATTAGTCATTTTTAGTGTATACATTATTTTCATCTAATAGATAATTAGTGTTTATATTGTGTAATTTGTGAGTGTAGGTAATAATGACAGAGCGACGACTTCTGTATGTATGTATACTCGTAATTTTAATTATCAGTACATTTAGATATGTATGACTTGTGTGAAGTAATGACATACGACAAATTTAAGGAAAACTTAGAATTTTAATAAAATTCATATTTCTTATCTGTCTCGGGCGCTACCACCGCCTCCGCCCAGTGTGATAAGAGACAGACATGTACTTGCCAGCTTGTTTCTTATAGTGTATTAAACGCGAGATTACGGTACTACTTACTAATTCCATACGCGAGCATCATTTAGAAGACGAAATAGTCAGTTCTGTGATTACGAACAAAATTGACTCAAAATTGACATAAAATATGAATTTTATGAAAATTCTAAGTTTCGTATATAGGGGGCTCGTGACCCCTTTGAGCATTTTTCGCTATTCCTTATAGTTCCGGATTTGGCCATCGAAGCCCACTTGAAAAATTCACTCTGTATATAGGATAAGACAGATAGATAAGAATAAGATTATCTATCTCAGTACATAGTCAGTGCAATGTGGAGGTTGACGTGTATCTTAGTGTTGTGTGTGTTAGGAGCCGACAGTAAATTTGATAAAGGTGAATGGAAGAAAGTGAGGACCAATCAAGGGCCAGTACGCGGGCGGGTACCGGGACTTTAGTGGTGAACGATGGGCTTTTTATAACATACCCTACGCCACTGTACCGACGGGAAAGTATAAATTTAAAGTGTGTACATTACATTTCTCGAGTGACTGCTATAGGCTTGCCCCCTATTACGTGGGACTAAATATACTGGCAAATTGTGGGTATATAATGCGCCTCTGCCTACCCCTTCGGGATATTTGCGTGATATGTTTGTGTGTGTGTACATTACATTTATTTAATTCACTTCTCTAGTAAATAGTTTTAAGTATTTCTGTTAGATGGCGTTGCATACTACGTGGTACATAATTCGTTTTCTCTAGTTGAATAACTTGAATAACTATCGAAATTATTCCCCAGAAAAATAAAAATTAGGTTAAGTAGCAAGTTCCTTGATTTTTAATTGACCGAGTTAGTTAACTAGCGTCCACATTTCGAGATTGGATAATTTTACTTTCGTCTGTCTGTTTGTCTGTATGTGTGTTCCGGCCAGTTTCTATCCGATCTTCACGAAACTTGGTTCAAGTATTCCTTTACTTGAAACAATATTTCTAGCGTGAGTTTTTTATTGATTTTTGGATAGTCTACTGTTCGACCATAGGGCGAACATTAGTACCTATTAGGGATTCGCCCGGCTTTGCATAGAACAGTAGCATAGGGGGTAACGGACATTATAAATATTTGGGGCATTGAGACATTAGGTATTTGAGCTTCTTGTTGTCATGTTCCCCTTCTAAAAAAAAACTGACGACGAATTTTTTTTTTAAATTAAGTCAAATTAGCGTATACATACAGAGACAGATAGACAGACTAACGAAAGCAAAATTGTTTAGTGTGGTGGTACATAATATTGTGTCGGATTCGGACTTCGCTTTATCACGGAATGAAGTCAAAAATGTTCTTGATAGCATAGATAAACCACAAACACATATCATAGACTACATATATTTTCATAAACCAGTTCTGTTATTTGAACTTGTTCAAGGACAAATTTCCGTATGACGAGTTTTTTGATCTTTCGATTTGATGATCTGAATGATCATGATCATTATAAGTTCTCTTTTCATAAGATCGAAAACAATTTATCAACAAGCTTCACTCGAATACTTCTAGAATATAGATACCTAGTAAATGATATTTTTTGATTTTTCAGGCACCTCTACCACCTCCACAATGGAACGAACCATATGAAGCGGTCGATGAAGGTGTCGTGTGCCCTCAATTTAATAGTCTTCTTTTAAACTGAATTTTTCAGATGTGAATGATATTTTCGCTCTAGAAGAGTTTTACAAATCCCTATCTTACGAAACGTTAACTTCAGACGCATTTTTGATGAACACGGATTCTACGTTTACGTTTTCACCTTGTGTGGAACGTGATACAGGAGATGGTGCTTTTCTTACAGAATCTCCGTGGTCGATATTAAGTAAAGGTGATTACAAGAAAGTTCCGCTATTCTATGGTTTTTCAAACATGGAAGGTTTAATGCGCATAGACTTCTTTGATCTGTGGAAAGGCAGAATGAATGAGAAATTTTCCGACTTCCTACCGGCTGACTTAAAATTTCAAAGCGAAGTAGACAAAGAAGCAGTTGCGAGAAAAGTAAAAGAATTTTTCTTTGGTGATAACCCTGTAAGTGAAGATAATGTTTTGGGTTATGTAGACTTCTTTTCGGACGTGTTCTTTGTACACTCTCATCTTTGGGCGGTGAAATTACATGTGGAAGCTGGCCATAATAAAGTATATTTATACGAATATTCCTATGTGGATGAGGACACTCCAGTAGTGCCACATACAAATGTCCGTGGAGCTAACCATTGTTCTCAAACAGTTGCCATTACTGACGGAAAGAATTTTACCTATCATGAAGAGGACAATATTTCTGAAGAATTAAAGAATATCAAGAATACCGTACGTGAAATGTGGCACAACTTCATAATTTTAGGGTGAGTTAATTTAGAATGTTTGGCTACTGTTAGTCACTGTTTTTAAACCGAAGAGTTTTTAAGTTACTAAGTTAATGATATACTTTCATACCTACTCGTACATTGAGTTACAGCAGTTGGTTTAGGGAACCTGACGTTGTCTCGGTTTAGACTCTTTTCCCTTTGTTTATTTCTTAAACGAGGATGTACCTATCTAGAGCGTCACAGGCTTAAACGCACTCTTAACGGAGGCAGTAAAAGTCTCTCTCTGTCTCTCTCTGTCTCATTCTTAAAAGGACCATGAAATCAAGACTTTTTTGTTCCAGTGAGCCAGTCCCGGAGGGGTCTAGCCTCCCTGCGTGGCCACCTGTTGGCGTCGACAGATCACCATACATGTCATTAGGCCAGAAAGTAGAACTGCGAGGCTCATTACTATCAGAGCGGTTCAACTTTTGGCAAGATATATATCGAAACTACTATAAGGAACCTCAATCACCACTACATTTAGCCAAACTGCACGAGGAGCTATAGAATAACATTTAATATAAGACATTTTACAAGCTTTTTTTATTATTTACTTTCATCTGTCCCGATGTCCGTGTGTAATCAAATCTTGCAAGTTAAATTAAACACACTTCCCGGTTTCCGATTGAGCTGAAATTTTGCACGCGTATGTAAGTCTTATGACAATGCAATATTATGATGATAAAAGCTTGTTTTAATAAAACAATTTACACATTTTTTTTTGTTTTCTGTGAATGTTTCTTATCTATCAAAATTTCATGCACCAACTATCCTACATATAAAATTACTTATACCTACCTAATCATATCAAAAATCAGAGAGCCAATGATGGCTCTCTTATGTTTATTCTTTTATCTATAGGTAATTCATAAAAAATCAATACAAATCACTTATTATTATCATTCTTTACACCGGAAATTGGTGTATTTGTACACAATATCAGGTCAATGTGCATTTTTGCCGAAACCCCCATAAGAATAGCATGGGGAACTTTGTTAAAGTTTGTATGGGTCATTCAGGCCATGATTTCTGTAAAAAGTGCACTTTCGGGGTACCTGTATCTCAGTAATCGCTGGGGGTCGGACACTGATTTTTTCAGGGGTTTTAGTTGGCATTATATATGCACGAATATAAAGTTTGGTTGCTGTCGGACCTCTGGGCTAGTCGCACTGAAGGTCCAAACATGGCGAAAATCGGGTAAACTCTGGTAGGAGATATACTTCTCGGCAGCTCATGAGGGGGGTGGTGCGGGAACTTAGTCGCGCGCTACCGCGCGCGTTGATAATTAGTTGACAAGTTATCTTATGACGCAATCAGCTATATTGTAGCAGATATCAGTCAATCAGTATTTGGCTGTAGTCATGCGCTGGTACATGTGTTTAGTGTTGTGCGTGTCGGCAGTGGCAGCCGACATTAAAAATGGTAAAGGAGAATGGAAGGAAGTACAGATCAAACAAGGTCCAGTGCGAGGGTACCGGGACTCTACTGGTGAACTGTGGACGTTTCTTAATATACCTTATGCCACGGCGCCAATAGACGATGATAAATTTAAGGTATGAACATAGCGATCAATTTGATTAAACGAACCGACTTAAAAGCTATAACTTGAACTATAACGAGAACTACTTTATATCTAAATTGTAAGACGATTATAAAAATAAATATAGGTAGCGCTTGGAAAAAAGTTTGGAAATTTGGGCGCTTGGGTTTAAACGAAAAGTTTATCCGCTTATACTCGATCGAACAGCTTATGTATAAAAACAAGCAACTCGTTTTATGTGTATGAAAGTGCAGCATCCCAAGTGAGCATGCGTCATAGTCTGTTTACAGTACAGTACAGGGGGGTACAGTACAGTACAGTAGGGAGCGTTAGCATCGGCATCGAGCCCACAATGAAGTAACTGGGGCTCGTACTCGATAGCTGGAGGAACTTCGGACCACATTTCCGAAGTTTGGTCCCCAAAGTGACGGGGGCAGCAGCCGCGCTCTCGCGACTAATGCCCAACTTAAAGGGACCCAACCCTTCTTGCAGGAGACTGTACCTGGGGATCGTGCGGAGCATGGCCGTGTACGGGGCTCCCGAATGGGCGGCGAGACTGATTATACAGATCGTTGAGGACCTAGGCCGTCAGGACAATAAGAGGGTACCGCACGATCTCCCTAGAGGCTGCATGTCTCCTAGCCGCGACCCCTCCATGGGACCTGGAAGCGAGAGCCCTTGCGTCATTGTTTCAATGGCACAAGGAAGCACTGAAGCGGGACCACATTCCTGCGTCTCGAGAAATCGAGGACCAGCGGTCCCAACTCCGCCAGGATCACAGATCATCACCGGGCACGGAAACTTCAGTGAGAGGTCACACCCGCGTGTCTACACTGCGAGGATTCCGGCGAAGACACGGCGTTCCATACGTTGGTGGAATGCTCAGCATGGACGAGTCAGCGCCGGGACCTCGTTGTGGGCCTGGGTGTAGATACGCTCTCGCTGGAGACCGTGCTACGAGCCATGATCTCTAGCGGGAGCCAGTGGGATGCAGCCGTTTGCTTCTGCGAGCAGGTTATGCTCGTGAAAGAAGCGGCCGGTAGGGTGAGGGAAGGTACCATCCCTGCTGAGTTCCGAAGTGTGCGGCGAGGGCGCCGCAGACTCATTTACGCCCAGGACCATCGACCTCCATGATCGGGGCCTGAGGACGGTGGATTAGCAACCCACCGTCCTTACAGAAGCAGGCTAGAAGGGTTGTGTGCTGTAGGGCTTCACCCCACGCACACCTTCACTCACCGACGCGGGATAAAACCCGACCCCAAAGATGTGGGGTAACACCCGACCACCACGCAGCGGCCACAGAGATGGCCAAGGTCCACCGGGCGCCACTGCACACTGGGAATTCTTTCAGTGTCTACCGGAGGCGCTCGGCAATGGACGTAGGTTCGGCCGCGGCCTGGGGCCGCGGATTAAAAATAAAAGAAATCAGGGCTTCGTCAGATTGATGGCAGGGTTCCACCGGTTACCTGAGAAATGTATCTTACCACGAGACTCCTATCGGGTGCAACCGAAGGAACATACTAAACTAGAGAAGATGATACATGTCACTGGTCCTTTCTCACCACATAGTGGAGCAATCCTTGTAAATAGCATCCTTGATCCAAATAGGACTAACCTTATGGAAATTGTAAGAATAATCGAGACGATTCCTTCGGTCACTAAGGAGGGACTAGTTATAGTAGCTATGAATACGCTAGAAACGTACCTACGCACTTATCGTATTTATTTTTCAGGCGCCTCTTCCACCACCATCATGGACAGAACCAATGGACGCAGTCGATAGAGGAATCGCGTGCCCTCAATATGAGTCTTTCCTCCTGCCCAATAATATAAGGATGCAAGACAACTGTCTAGTGGCAAATATTTATAAACCTGACATAAAGCAAGATAACCTACCTGTTTTGGTCTACGTACATGGAGGTGCCTTTCAAGTTGGCATTGGTGATTGGCTTAAAGTGAAAAATCTTATGAAATACAAGGACTTAATTGTAGTCAATTTCAACTATAGCCTCGGTATACATGGTTTCCTATGCCTTGGCACGAAGCGGGTGCCTGGTAACGGAGGCATGAAGGATCAAGTGGCATTGCTTCATTGGGTACAAGAGAATATCGCCGCTTTTGGTGGTGACCCCAATGATGTAACAATTGCAGGATTCAGTGCAGGCTCCTCGTCCGTAGATCTTCTGATGATATCTAAAGCAGCTGAAGGATTGTTTCACAAAGTCATACCAGAGAGTGGTTCAAGTCTAGCGGCATTTACAGTGCAACCCGATCCTTTACAAACAGCCAAAGACCACGCCCAAAAATTAGGATTCAGTAAATTGAATGATCTTTCTGCTTTAGAAGAGTTTTATCTATCACTTTCATACGAAACCTTAACAGCAGATCCCTTCTTAGCTAACCCTGACTCTACTTTTACATTTTCGCCTTGTGTGGAAGAAGATACAGCTGGAGCATTTCTCACAGAATCTCCATATTCCATTTTGAAGACAGGCGATTATAAAAAAGTACCGTTGTTGTATGGTTTCGCCAATATGGAAGGTTTGATGCGCATAGATTTATTTGGGACGTGGAAAGACAGAATGAATGAGAAATTTTCAGACTTCCTACCTGCTGACTTGAAGTTTGAAAGTGAAGTTGAAAAAGAAGGAATTATAAGAAAAATAAAAAAATACTTTTTTGATAACAAACCTGTGAGCGGTGATAATATTTTAGGTTATATCGACTATTTTTCCGACCTTTTATTTGTTCACCCATCACTGTGGGCAGTAAAATTACATGTTGAAGCTGGTCACAATCAAGTTTATCTATATGAATATTCTTTTGTGGACGAAGACACCCCTTTAGTACCATTTACAAAAATACGAGGAGCTAACCATTGCGCCCAGTCTGTATATGGCTATAAGTGACGGGAAAAACTTGACTTATTTTGAGGAAAATGATCTTAGTCCAGCATTTAAAGAAATGAAAGACATTATTCGAGATATATGGCATAACTTTGTTACCACAGGGTATGTTAAGCTTGTGTTATTGTTATTTAAATGTCAGGTTAAAGTTGCTTTACCGGTTTGATGGTTAACTAAGCATAAACTTAGGCTTAGAGAGAAAAGTAGGAATCAGTAATTTTAGTAGCCAGGAAAACTTTCTCTTCCCTAGATAAGTTTTGGTCCAATCCTGCTTACCTACTAAGTTCTGTTTTGGCACAGGCAGACAGAATGCTGGCTAGAACATTTTATATTTTGTGAGTAACAAACTACTTATAGAGATTAAATAACAATAGTTGTTTCATTCATAAAAGAAACATAGGTAGTCTATAATTTTGACTGTAAACAAAAAAATATTGAATTTCATATACTTAGGTACCTAATAGGTAAACCGGTTTCTTGTTAAGTTTAGGGTTAATATTGCATAGTATTTTATCTGCAAATAAGTGCGATAGCATAATTAAAATCATTGCTTGCATAATTTGCATAATTCAATCTGAACAACCTTGCAAGCCAACAACAAGCCTTTTTTGTTGTCTATCTAATTGAGGACCTTATCTACCTCATTACAGGAGACCTGTACCAGAAGGCTCGTCTCTCCCCACGTGGCCTCCTGTTGGTGTTGACAGATCGCCGTATATGGATTTGAATCAGAAATTGGAGCTAAGAGGGTCTCTTCTTACGGATCGATTTAACTTCTGGCAAGATATTTACATGAAACATTATAAAGAGCCCAAACCACCGTCATATTATGCTACGAAAGTGCACACTGAACTTTAAAATGGAATTTTTATATACTTAATATATTAAATTTTTGTTTGATGTTTCTTTGCAGTAATTACTTACCGATGACTAGTGTAAAGGTAGTTACTTATTAATGAAAGAAATTATACAGTTAGAGAGTAACGTTTCTTTATATGGAACTAGTGGACGCCCGCGACTTCATCCGCGTGGTAATTTGTTTTTTTCCCGTTCCCGTAGTATCGCGCACTCGGTTTGGAATCGTCGCTTTCTACTTATTTGACACTTATCGTCATATTTTGAACAATTCACACAATATCTTTATAAATTGTAGCCTATGTGTTATTCTGATGTATAAGCTATATTATTGTAAAGTTTCATTAAAATCCATTCAGTACACTTTATTTACACTTTATTTATTACACACACTTCACTTAAAGCTCCACTTAAAGTCACTGAACACTCTTATTCGCACTCGAAACTCGCAGGTATAACTTGTATTATCGCTTCCGAAATACTGTTGATCTCCCGCCAAAGCACTCGGCATATATAGGGCGTTCATTGGTCTAGAAGTTTCAGCCGAGAATCATCGCGAACGCTTTGTCACTATCCCGAACCTTCTAGATGCGTCGAGAAACGCGTTACGTAGAAGTACCGTGAGAGAATATTCCAGAAACCCGCTACTTAGCAGTACCGCGATTTGCTACTAGATGGCGCTGAATTTGGTAATCTTATTACTCGCTACGAGATGGCGTTACACTGCCCCCTCCTAAGACATGCTCGTCCCGAGCATTGTCAGGCCCATAATATCGCGCCAATGGATCCACATGAACTATCTTTGGCGCACTTCTTGGACTCCTCTGTATTCGGTAAGTGACATCGTTAATCTTGGTCACAACTCGGTATGGTCCATCCCATTTAGCTTGCAGTTTAGGAGACTTCCCTTTACTGCGGACTTGGTTATGTAACCACACTAACGAACCTTCATCGAAGCCCTTATTGTTTGTCTTTCGGTCGTAACGGGTCTTCATCTTTTCAGACATTTGTTGACCTGATTGTCTGACATGCTCATAAATGTCATTCATCCTGCTGCGCAAGTCATTCGCATAATCGGTGATATTGCGTGGAGCGTCAGGCGGTATACCGGTTATTAAGTCAGCAGGCAACCGTAATTCTCTTCCAAAGTTCGCATAAGCTGGTGTCAATGACGTGCTTTCGTGAACCGCACTTCGGTAAGACAAAAGAAACGGTTGGATGTGCTTGTCCCAATCTTTTTGCCTGCTTTCCACAACTTTCGCCAGATATCTCTCCAATGTCTGATTAAATCGCTCCACCATTCCATCTGACTGCGGGTGGTAAGAGGTCGTTCTGGTTTTGTGAGTACCCATGACCCGACACATTTCCTGGAACACCTGAGATTAAAAATTTCTTCCTTGATCGCTATGGATTTCTAGAGGCACCCCGAAACGACAGAAGACTTCGTGAACTAATTTATCTGCGACCGTGGTAGCTTCTTGATTAGGTATAGCGAAGACTTCTGGCCACTTCGTGAAATAATCCATCACAACCATGAAGTACCTGTTTCCGCTTTCACTTTCAGGAAACGGTCCCGCAACATCTAGGGCTATCCTTTCCCATGGTGCCCCAACGTTATACAGTTTCAGTGCACCTCTGCTCCGTGTATGAGGTCCCTTCACAGCAGCACAACTCGTACATTTGCGACACCAGTCCTCAACGTCGTCGCGACAGTGGATCCAGTAAAACCGCTCACGTATCTTCAACAGAGTCCTTTTTACTCCCATATGGCCCCCTGAACATCCATTATGGTAGAGCTGTAGCACATCTGGGACCTTAACTTTAGGGACGACCATTTGTAAATGACAGCTGTCTCCTCGAGCATTTTCCCATTTGCGGCACAAGACTCCATCCTGAATAACTAAACTGTCCCATTGCTCCCAATAACTTTTTGTGATTGAACTCATTGAAGCGACGTCACTCCACATGGGTTTAGGAGCACTTGCTTTAATCCACTCAAATATTGGCTTGATTTCTGCGTCGTCCTGTTGAGCATAGTGTAGGCTTTCTTTCCATTCGTCGCTCAGATCCGCTTTAAGCATCTTCACAGGTATGGCTTCCTTTATCTCCTGTTTGGCACAGTGCTTATAGTCTTCAGGGCAAGCCGGGGTTAGTCGGAATTAAAATGCCGGTAAATCTACCACCAAACACTTTATTTATTACACACACTTCACTTAAAGCTCCACTTAAAGTCACTGAATACTCTTATTCGCACTCGAAACTCGCAGGAATAACTTATCGCCTCCGAAATACTGTTGTTCTCCCACCAAAGCGCTCGGCATAAATAGGGCGTTCCAATGAACAGCTGAAACTTCTAGACCAATGTCTAGAAGTTTCAGCCGAGAATCATCGCGAACGCTCTGTCACTCTCCCGAACCTTCTAGACGCGTCGAGAAACGCGTTACGTAGAAGTACCGTGAGAGAATATTCCAGAAACCCGCTACTTAGCAGTACCGCGACTTGCTACTAGATGGCGCTGAATTTCGTAGTCTTATTACTCGCTACGAGATGGCGTTACAATAGTTTGCCCTCAAACTCATAATTTTCTCTTACCCGAGGATGTAATGATGCAAGAAAATTGTCTAGTGGTAAACATTTACGTCCCTCACATGACAAACAAGAACTTGTCAGTACTGGTGCAAGTTCACGGGGGAGATTTCCTGGCTGGATTAGGTGATATGTCGAAATTAACAAAATTTATGAATTCTAAAGATCTTATAGTCGTGAACTTCAACTATCATCTTAGTATACATGGCTTTCTTTGCCTCAGTACCAAAGATACCGCCGGGCGCCACTGGACATACCCTCTGCTAGTAACCAGGGACGCCCGGCAACGGACGTTAGAGCGGCCGCGGCCTTGGGCCGCGGAAATAAAAAAAAAAAAAAAAAAAAGTACCAAAGATAAACCTGGCAATGCTGGTATGTAGGATGAATTAGCCTTGCTTTGTTGGGTACAAGAAAATATTGCTGCTTTTGGCGGTAACCCTAACGACGTGACAATATCAGGTTTTAATGCGGGTTCATCAGCAGTAGATCTTCTTATGCTGTCGAAAGCAATTGAAGGGCTTAGTAGGTACAAAAAGAACCTACTTAACTATGATCCTTAGTTAATTAGATATTTAACTTACTCTTTTATTGCGTAGATCTTGATATGATATAGTTAAGCCAATAATCATGCGTCGGCATTATTTTAAGTATGTGCTTTTATATTTTAATAATAAGATAAAATGTCAAGGCTATTACGTAGATACTTAGGTACTAGGTACTGTTCACTGTTTGCAGAGTCATGTTATGATCAGACTTCATCGATAAGATAAAAGTAATTAAACATATGAAAATATAACAATTTATCTACATACTACCACAGATATAAGAATACTATAATACTACTAATAATATTATAATTAAATATCTTAATGAAGTATTAATTTTGCTTAAGCAAAGCTCTCAAGAAATAAAACTATTAATATTAAATGAGGTCACCATTAACGAGGAGCAGATGCCATTGTATCACGTTGATGGATATCACACTTTTTCAAACACAAGGAAAGGCATGAAGGGTGGAGGTTTGATCATCAATGTCAGAGACACTTGCAGATTCCTGGCGGAACCGACACAGATGTCTTCAGCCGAGGGCCTATGGGGACTTTCCGATTGTCTGAGGAAGACGCATATTATAGCAGTATATCGGCCACCTAGGAACACTGTCGCGAAAGCGTGTGCAGTGAGTACTTATTTATATCCGAAATCGAGCAAATGGTCAGTGGCGTGCCCAGGAACGAGGACGTCATCATTCTGGGAGACATTAATATAAACTTATTGGAGTGACTGACAGCCCCCTGGTCTCAAGATACAAGGGCAGTCTGTGTGGATTAGGCCTACAAAGTGTGATACCGGATAATCAAATAACGCGGCAGGCGATAGTGTCGGTCATTCATGTGTGGGTGCGTAAGAGACAGTTGCAGCTTGGCCAGTCGTTTGTGATTGACTGCCATTATGTATAATCGCCATATTATTGGACTATCACTACCTGAGTCGGCGCCACCGGCGGGTACTAGTGCGGCGGGCGGGGAAACTCATTATGTAATTAACTCACAACTTGTTACTGAAAAACTATTTACGTATGACTGGTCGCAGTTGTTAACTGTGGACATGCCGGTCCAGCTATATGACACTATGTTGAATATTTTTAGAACTACTTATAACGATTGTAACTACTTATAACCGTAACTTCACATGTAAAACGGCGTGTTCAACAGCCTTGCATTGACAATAAATTGTATTACATGTTGTCGCGTAGGGATCAGCTGTAAAGGGAATAGAAAAATGTACCTAAGTGTAATATAAAAAGATTGGAATATACACGGTTTAGAAATAAAGTATTAACTTATAATATGTAAGGCAAAAAACAAATATAGGCAGGCAGAAATAATACAATGTAACGGGAACAGTAGACAGATCTGGGATAAAATCAACACTTGCCAGGCTAGGAAAAAACCTAATATAGATGCAACAATTTTAAGATATTTTGGTCACTCAGACTCGATGTATAACATTTGTAGTAAATTTGCAGACACATTTAATGAGGAAATCACGAATGTAAAACATTTTTGTTATTTAACTTTGCTAGACAGGAGTCAGTATGTTACAGAGAATAATGTTACATTTCGATATAGACCTGTTTGTAGTCAAACTGTGTGTAAAGTTATAGACCGGGTGAGCAATAAATAATAAATAAAATAAATAAATATATTAGGACAATGCACACAACGCCATCTAGTCTCAAACTAAGCAGAGCTTGTGATATGAGTACTAGATAAACTGATATAAATACTTATATACATTTTTTTTTGTAAATACATACATATTATACATAGGAAACATCCAGACTTCGGTACAAACGCATATGTCATCACACAAAGTTTGTCCCGACCGGGAATCGAACCCGAGACTCCGGCGTCGAAAGCCGATGCACTACCGACCACGCCACCGAAGCAATGACAAAGCGCCGGGTTTAGATGAAATTAGATTAATTAATATAAAAAACGTTAAACATAAACTAGCGTCAGTTTTGGCGCACTTCGTCAACTTGTGTCTGAAAAGGGGGGTATATCCCGATCTCTTAAAGAAGGCGATTATTAGACCGATATTCAAGCAGGGTAACAGTCAATTCTAATTACTGGCCGATTGCTGTCTTATCAGTAATCAATAAGATAGTAGAAAAGATTATGGTCGATCAGATAAGCGATTTCTTCGAGCATAACAGCATATAACGGACGCACAGCACGGGTTCAGGCACGGAAGTACGATGACAGCACTTTCACAGTTTACGGAGGACGTTAACGGGAGTTTGGACCAGGGTCACTAGGTTCTGGCCCTGTTTATACGTAGGTCACACTATAAATTTTGCGTAACTTAAAAAAACAACATGTTAAAACCAAAATATTATGTTTATTGCTTTTCAAAAGACTCTCCTTTACATTTTAAACATTTTTTCATGCGATCGAACCATTTTTTAAAACAGGAGGACCACAGATCTGAAGGCATGTTTTCTACGTGCTGATTAAACGCTTCGGAGTTGGTAATAGTGGAACCTCTCATCAAATCTTTGATTTTGGGCAAAATACAGAAATCACAGGGTGCTAGGTCGGGGCTATGCGCAGGATGGGTGACGAGTTGTACTTTTTCGGAAGCTAAAAATGACTTTTTTTTGTTGGCCGTGTGTGAAGAAGCGTTGTCATGATGTAGGAGACCGCGGCTTTTGGGTCGTCTTACGCGAACTTTTTCTAACACCCTGGGTAAACAAATGGTAGAATACCACTCGGCATTAACACTCTTTTGATCTTCAAGTGGAATTGTACAGATGGGACCCGTAGCTGAGAAAAAAAACACGATCATTTTTTACCAACGTTTCTCGCCTGCCTCACTTTTGTTGACTTTTTCTCATTTTCAAACACCCATTCACAAGACTGCTGTTTTTTTTCGGGTTGAAAACAATAAATCCACGTTTCGTCTCCTGTGACAATGTCACAAACAGCATTATAATGTCCGTGGTCGTACTTCAGTAGCATCTGTGAGCACCATTCCACGCGAGCCCACTTCTGCTCAGTTCATGAGGAATCCAACGACAACAAAGTTTCCGAACTTTCAATTCATCGTGTAAAATTTTCTGGATTTGACTCATACCAATCCCCAATAGTCCTCGAGTTGTCTCATAGGTAATCCGCGGGTTTTCTTCAATTAACCGCTTTACAGTAGCCACATAATTTTCGTTGACGGCAGTTGACGGCCGCCCTTCACGAAATTCGTCATGTTAAGAAACTCGACCTCTCTCAAATTCAGCAAACCATCGCCTCACGGTGCTCAAACAAGGTGCTTCTCTCCCAAAAGCATTTTGAAGACGAGCGGCACAGTCTTGCGGAGAGAGAGAACTTTTAAAATCATAAAAAACCATCGCTCTAAAATCTTTTCGACTTAATTCCATTTTCGTTGCATACGTACAACTTTGATGTGTGATAAAAAACAATTGAGAAAAGATTTCCCGCCAATTGTTTTTTTTTATTACTAAGAAGGTTGCAACGTTTAAAAAAATATAACATTCGAAATTCAAATAGTTCCGATTAGCTAGAAGTGCAAAACTTTTAGTGTGCCTCATGTACACTACAAAAAAGCTTTTGATACCCTGGAACATGGCGTGCTGCTAAGGGCTATGGCTGAGTGTGGCATACGGGGTCCCGTCAATACATGGTTTAAGAAGTACCTTGGTGGTAGGACATTGCAGACGCGTATCGCGGGTGACCATGGGAGAGAGGCAGCTGTACATCTAGGCGTATCTACTGGCTCAGTCTTTGGCCCCCTGGGCTACGTCATGCATGTCACAGTGTTAGTAGCGTATAATAGTGCGTGACTGCCGGGTCGACATGTATGCGGATGATATGTGCCTACTTTACTCGTCCAAAAACATACAGGAGGCCAGAGCTGTATTGCAATCGAAATTCGACAATATTACAAAATGGGCACACGATAATGACATTATACTGAACCTGAGTAAAACCAAAATCATGCACATACACTTGCCATACAACTGCATCGCTAAGTCTATATTAAAGTCGGATATAAGTATAGTAGGCCATACATACGGCTGCTTGCACACGGCGATGTTAAATTGTGCTTGTGAGCATATTGATTACCTAACTAACTTTACTAGTCTTATGGGAAGATATTACTTAACTCCGCTCAATTCTGAGTTAGTTTTATAGTCTCAAAGCAACACTCAATAAAAAAACACTGCGCATTGTTTACTTCGCTCTCGCTGAGTCACTTTTCAGTTTGGGTTCACAGGTTTGGGTGCTAAACGTACATATCCGCACCTATTTAGGCAGCATTATGTCGTCGCAAACACGTTTTATTAAAATTTCTTATAAACCATAAGGTAAAAATAAATATAAAGATAATTATGATAAGTTGTTTTCTGTGTGTAAAATACTGCCAATCCACATAAAGGTTAGGTATCTGGTGACGATGGAACAGTATTATAACGACGACAAAAAAAACTAAATTACAGAATTCTTACAATACTAGAAGAGTTAGACTCGGTAAGCTAGTACGACCACGCGTGAATAAATACTATGGTATGAGGGCCAACAGATACCTGACTCCCACAATATATAACAGCATTGATTGGCTGATGCAGGACCACAGTTCTATAAGTAAGGCTTCCCTTAAACGTATACTGAAAATTGTTATGCTTCGAGAATTAGAGTGATCTTGTTTAGAAAAAAAAATATTTATATGTGTGTACATATATATTTATTATTACATATACATATAAATATATATATATTAGTGAATGTGTATGTATGTATATATATGTGTATATATATATATATATATATATATATATATATATAAAACCATCATGGTAGTTATACGAGCAAATAAATCGGAGTCCAGAGTACGAATTATTGCATAAAAACAGAAAAAGCACACAAAACAACACCATCGACAAAAAAGCGAAGAGTATTCTGTGATCTGTCAAAGTGACAAGGTAGTATCGCACGACTGACGACATCATTGACTGTGATTGGCTGGCGTACGGGCCAAGCGTAGGGGCCTCACAGTAATTATAAATAATAGTTGATAATCTTTTAAAATCTATATTTAACGCCGGCTTTTATTGGAAGATTTAGATACTTGTAAAATCGCAAAATAAACAATAAATTACTTTGGCATATATAATATTTATGGGCGTTTTAAATAATGAGACATTTTTTTTCCATTGTTCTTTCACAGATGATGTATTTCTGTTGCAACTATACTTACTAACAAATACTAAGTAGGTACATAAAAAGTAGAATATAATAAATATTAAAGGGGCTCCACACACAACAAAAGTGTTTTCGGTACGGAACCCTTAGTGCACGAGTCTGACTCGCACTTGGCCGTTTTATTTCCTGAGTAACTGAAGAGTCGCTTAGACAGATATAGACACACACAGCTTTGTTGGTCCCATGTAATAGGGCTGGGGGCGAGTCTGTTACCGTTTCAGGGTATTTCAGGAATGGACAATATAATGTAGGTAGATCTACACTGGAATAGATAATCTATATAAAAATGTTATGTTGGTTTGTGTACGCTTCAAAAACTCAAAAAGTTCTGCACCGATCGAGCTGAAATTTTAGCATGATAATAATATATAATCCGCATCAAGGATTGTTTTTACCTAATTTTTGCATCAGTAAAAAAAAATCACAATGTGCCACAGCGAAGCGTGGCAGGGTACAGCTAGTATCTCATAAAAATAGAAACATCTATTTATTACAAGGTTACACTGTACAGAACGGTCACAAAAACGAACTTGAAACATACCTATAGACTAATACATAATAGACTACTCGTAATACAAAGTTTAGAATTTTAGATGATTCTGTGCCCGCCAGATTTGGTTTTCTTGTTCCTAATTCCCAAGGGAACACATTACTGGGATATAAAGTAGCCTATGTCACTCAGGAATAATGTAGCTACATATTAGTGGAATAATTTTAAAATCAGTTCAGTATGTAGCTAAAGAGCCTATTCAATACAATCAAATCTTTCCTCTCGATATAGGGAGAGCCTATTGTCGCTAACCGGAAACTTATACGTTTCCCACGAGTCTTATTAAACACTGTAAGTACCTAAATGGTCTCCTCATTAAAGTACCTCATGTTTGTGTTAACAAAATAATGTAAATATTCATTCTAAATTTCAATACCATCTAAAATTGCTATTTATAAAGATTAGTTTGTATCCATCTCAGTACATAGTCAGTGCAATGTGGAGGTTGACGTGTATCTTAGCTTTGTGTGTGTTAGGAGCCGAGAGTAAATTTGATAAATGTGAATGGAAGGAAGTGAGGATCAATCAAGGGCCAGTCCGCGGGTACCAGGACTTCAGTGGTGAACGATGGGCTTTTTATAACATACCCTACGCCAGTGTACCGACGGGAAAGCATAAATTTAAAGTGAGTGCATTTTATTTAATTAAGGTTTAGTGGATGAGCATGATTCACCTAACTTACACGAACACTAAACCTTTACCCAACCCAGTTAAGGTAGGCTCTTTCCACTCTAACTGCGATGCGGCTAAACTTCAACATTTTTAAGAAGTTCAATATCGATTAAAATTATTACCCAGATAACCGATAGGAAAACGAATAAAACTTGAGCTTGCTAACACTTTTAATACATTCATTCGCGCGTTATGTCATCGCAGGCGCACGTCTGTCGTTTGTAACCGTCATGTAAATAAATAGTATACTCACGATGTCAACTGCAAATGCTGTAATAGTTGCAAGATAAACAAAAAAAGTTAATTATTTTTCTCATAACCAGGATGTTTATATTTGTATATAGGATAATTAATAAATGAAATGAGACTGCATTTATTAGACATTTTTACTGTATACATTATTTTCATCAAATAGATATTAGTGTTTATATTGTGTAATAATGACAGGTCACATTATAAGTTTTGCGTAACTTAAAAAAAACAACATGTTAAAACCAAAATATTATGTTTATTGCTTTTCAAAATACTCTCCTTTACATTTTAAAAATTTTTTCATACGATCGAACCATTTTTTGAAACAGGAGGACCACAGATCTGAAGGAATGTTTTCTACGTGCTGATTGAACGCTATCACTGCCTCTTCGGAGTTGGTAAAAGTGAAACTTCTCATCAAATCTTTGATTTGGGGGAAAATACAGAAATAAATAAATAAATATGTTAGGACAATTCACACAACGCCATCTAGTCTCAAACTAAGCAGAGCTTGTGATATGAGTACTAGATAAACTGATTTAAATACTTTTATACATTTTTTTTGTATATACATACATATTATACATAGGAAACACCCAGACTTCGGTACAAACGTTTGTATCATCACACAAAGTTTGTCCCGACCGGGAATCGAACCCGAGACTCCGGCGTCGAAAGTGGATGCACTACCGACCACGCCACCGAAGCAGTTTAACACTCGGGGTAAACAAATGGTAGAATATCACTCGGCATTAACACTCTTTTGATCTTCAAGTGGAATTGTACAGATGGGACCCGTAGCTGAGAAAAAAAACGCGATCATTGTTTTACCAACGTTTCTCGACTGCCTCACTTTTGTTGGCTTGTTCTCATTTTCAAACACCCATTCACAAGATTGCTGTTTTTTTTCGGGTTCAAAGCAATAAATTCACGTTTCGTCTCCTGTGACAATGTCATAAACAGCATTAGAATGTCCGTGGTCGTACTTCAGTAGTATCTGTGAGCACCATTCCACGCGAGCCCGCTTCTGCTCCGCTGTCAGTTCATGGGGGATCCAACGACAACAAAGTTTCCGAACTTTCAATTCTTTATGTAAAATTTTCTGGATTTCACTCATACCAATCCCAAATAGTCCTCGGATTCTCTCATAGGTAATCCACGGGTTTTCTTCAATTAACCGCTTAACACTAACCACATTATTTTCGTTGATGGCAGTTGAAGGCTTCACGAAATTCGTCATGTAAAGAAACTCGACTTCTCTCAAATTCAGCAAACAATCGCCTCACGGTGTTCAAACAAGGTGCTTCTCTCCCAAAAGCATTTTGAAGACGAGCCGCACAGTCTTGCGGAGAGAGAGAACTTTTAAAATCATAAAAAATCATCGCTCTAAGATCTTTTCGACTTGATTGCATTTTCTATGCATACGTAGAACTTTGATGTGTGATAAAAAACAATTGACAAAGGATTTCCCGCTAATTGTTTTTTTTATTACTAAGGAGGTTCCAACGTTTAAAAAAATATAACATTCGAAATTCAAATAGTTCCGATTAGCTAGAAGTGCAAAACTTTTAGTGTGCCCCATGTACTCGTATAAAGATAAGACATATAGATAAATATATTATTATCTATCTCAGTACATAGTTAGTGCAATGTGGAGGTTGACGTGTATCTTAGTGTTGTGTGTGTTAGGAGCCGACAGTAAATTTGATAAAGGTGAATGGAAGAAAGTGCGGACCAATCAAGGGCCAGTACGCGGGTACCGGGACTTTAGTGGTGAACGATGGGCTTTTTATAACATACCCTACGCCACTGCACCTACGGGAAAGTATAAATTTAAAGTGTGTATACATTACATTTCTAGAATACCCGGTGACTGCTAGGTGAGGGCTTGCCCCTATTATGTGGGACTAAATATACTGGCAAATTGTATAATGATTATTTGCGTGATATGTTTATGTGTGTGTGTGTGTGTGTACATTACATTTATTTAATTCTCTTCTCTAGTAAATAGTTTTAAGTATTTCTGTTAGATGGCGTTGCATACTACGTGGTACATAATTCGTTTTCTCTAGTTGAATAACTTGAATAACTATTGAAATTATTCCCCAGAAAAATAAAAATTAGGTTAAGTAGCAAGTTCCTTGATTTTTAATTGACCGAGTGAGTTAAGCGTCCACATTTCGAGATTGGATAATTTTACTTTCGTCTGTCTGTTTGTCTGTATGTGTGTTCCGGCCACAGTTTCTATCCGATCTTCACGAAACTTGATTCAAGTATTCCTTTACTTGAAACAATATTTCTAGCGTGAGTTTTTTATTAATTTTTGGATAGTCTACTCTTCGACCATAGGGCGAACATTAGTACCTATTAGGGATTCGCCCCGGCTTTGCATAGAACAGTAGCATAGGGGGTAACGGACATTATAAATATTTGGGGCATTGAGACATTAGGTATTTGAGCTTCTTGTTGTCATGTTCCCCTTCTCAAAAAAAACTGACGACGTATTTTTTTTTTAAATTAAGTCAAGTTAGCGTATATATACAGAGACAGATAGACAGACTAACGAAAGCAAAATTGTTTAGTGTGGTGGTACATAATATTGTGTCGCATTCGGACTTCGCTTTATCACGGAATGAAGTCAAACATGTTCTTGATAGCATAGATAAATAACAAACACATATCGTAGACTACATATATTTTCACAAACCAGTTCTGTTATTTGAACTTGTTCAAGGACAAATTTCCGTATGACGAGTTTTTTGATCTTTCGATTTGATGATCTGAATGATCATGATCATTATAAGTTCTCTTTTCATAAGATCGAAAACAATTTATCAACAAGCTTCACTCGAATACTTCTAGAATATAGATACCTAGTAAATGATATTTTTTGATTTTTCAGGCACCTCTACCACCTCCACAATGGAACGAACCATATGAAGCGGTCGATGAAGGTGTCGTGTGCCCTCAATTTAATAGTTTTCTTTTACCCCAAAATGCATTAATGCAAGAAAATTGCCTAGTGGCCAATGTTTATGTACCTGATACTACAAAAGAGAATCTTTCTGTCATGGTATATGTCCATGGAGGAGGCTTTCAAATAGGATACGGTGATTTGTTGAAAGTGAAAAATCTCATGAAAAAAAAGGATATTATTCTTGTTAATTTCAACTATCGTCTCGGTATACATGGTTTTCTGTGTCTTGGTACTGAAGACGTACCTGGCAATGCTGGCATGAAAGATCAAGTAGCACTACTCCGTTGGGTACAGCAAAATATCGCGGCTTTTGGCGGGAACCCTAATGACGTGACTATATACGGCTCTAGTGCTGGCTCATCGTCAGTGGACCTTCTTATAACCTCGAAAGCAGCTGAAGGTTTATTCCATAAAGTCATCGCTGAAAGTGGTTCAAGTTTGGCAGCGGTTACAGTTCAACCAGATCCTTTAAACACAGCCAAGTTACATGCACAAAAACTGAATTTTTCAGATGTGAATGATATTTTCGCTCTAGAAGAGTTTTACAAATCCCTATCTTACGAAACGTTAACTTCAGACGCATTTTTGATGAACACGGATTCTACGTTTACGTTTTCACCTTGTGTGGAACGTGATACAGGAGATGGTGCTTTTCTTACAGAATCTCCGTGGTCGATATTAAGTAAAGGTGATTACAAGAAAGTTCCGCTATTGTATGGTTTTTCAAACATGGAAGGTTTAATGCGCATAGACTTCTTTGATCTGTGGAAAGGCAGAATGAATGAGAAATTTTCCGACTTCCTACCGGCTGACTTAAAATTTGAAAGCGAAGTAGATAAAGAAGCAGTTGCGAGAAAAATAAAAGATTTTTTCTTTGGTGATAACCCTGTAAGTGAAGATAATGTTTTGGGATATGTAGACTTCTTTTCGGACGTGTTCTTTGTACACTCTCATCTTTGGGCGGTGAAATTACATGTGGAAGCTGGCCATAATAAAGTATATTTATACGAATATTCCTATGTGGATGAGGACACTCCAGTAGTGCCACATACAAATGTCCGTGGAGCTAACCATTGTTCTCAAACAGTTGCCATTACTGACGGAAAGAATTTTACCTATCATGAAGAGGACAATATTTCTGAAGAATTAAAGAATATCAAGAATACCGTACGTGAAATGTGGCACAACTTCATAATTTTAGGGTGAGTTAATTTGGAATGTTTGGCTACTGTTAGTCACTGTTTTTAACCCGAAGAGTTTTTTAAGTTACCAAGTTAATGATATACTTTCATACCTACTCGTACATTGAGTTACAGCAGTTGGTTTAGGGAACCTGACGTTGTCTCGGATTAGACTCTTTTCCCTTTGTTTATTTCTTAAACGAAGAAGTACCTATCTAGAGCGTCACAGGCTCTCTCTGTCTCATTCTTAAAAGGACCATGAAATCAAGACTTTTTTGTTACAGTGAGCCAGTCCCGGAGGGGTCTAGCCTCCCCGCGTGGCCACCTGTTGGCGTCGACAGATCACCATACATGTCATTAGGCCAAAAAGTAGAACTGCGAGGCTCATTACTATCAGAGCGGTTCAACTTTTGGCAAGATATATATCGAAACTACTATAAGGAACCTCAATCACCGCTACATTTAGCCAAACTGCACGAGGAGCTATAGAATAACATTTAATATAAGACATTTTACAAGCTTTTTTTATTATTTACTTTCATCTGTCCCGATGTCCGTGTGTAATCAAATCTTGCAAGTTAAATTAAACACACTTCCCGGTTTCCGATTGAGCTGAAATTTTGCACGCGTATGTAAGTCTTATGACAATGCAATATTATGATGATAAAAGATTGATTTATAAAAACAATTTACACATTTTTTTGTTTTCTGTGAATGTTTCTTATCTATCAAAATTTCATGCACCAACTATCCTACATATAAAATTACTTATACCTACCTAATCATATCAAAAATCAGAGAGCCAATGATGGCTCTCTTATGTTTGTTCTTTTATCTATAGGTAATTCATAAAAAATCAATACAAATCACTTATTATTATCATTCTTTACACCGGAAATTGGTGTATTTGTACACAATATCAGGTCAATGTGCATTTTTGCCGAAACCCCCATAAGAATAGCATGGGGAACTTTGTTAAAGTTTGTATGGGTCAGTCAGGCCATGATTTCTGTAAAAAGTGCACTTTCGGGGTACCTGTATCTCAGTAATCGCTGGGGGTCGGACGCTGATTTTTTCAGGGGTTTTAGTTGGCATTATATATGCACGAATATAAAGTTTGGTTGCTGTCGGACCTCTGGGCTAGTCGCACTGAAGGTCCAAACATGGCGAAAATCGGGTAAACTCTGGTAGGAGATATACTTCTCGGCAGCTCATGAGGGGGGTGGTGCGGGAACTTAGTCGCGCGCTACCGCGCGCGTTGATAATTAGTTGACAAGTTATCTTATGACGCAATCAGCTATATTGTAGCAGATATCAGTCAATCAGTATTTGGTTGTAGTCATGCGCTGGTACATGTGTTTAGTGTTGTGCGTGTCGGCAGTGGCAGCCGACATTAAAAATGGTAAAGGAGAATGGAAGGAAGTACAGATCAAACAAGGTCCAGTGCGAGGGTACCGGGACTCTACTGGTGAACTGTGGACGTTTCTTAATATACCTTATGCCACGGCGCCAATAGACGATGATAAATTTAAGGTATGAACATAGCGATCAATTTGATTAAACGAACCGACTTAAAAACTATAACTTACCTGCGAGAACTACTTTATATCTAATTTGCAAGACGTTTATAAAAATAAATATAGTAGCGCTGGGAAAAAAGTTTGGAAATTTGGGCGCTTGGGTTTAAACGAAAAGTTTATCCGCTTATACTCGATCGAACTGCTTATGTATAAAAACAAGCAACTCATTTTAAGTGTATGAAAGTGCAGCATCCCAAGTGAGCATGCGTCATAGTCTGTTTACAGTAATTTAGGTATGTACAGCATGCTAACTTTAATGGAATTACGTAGTTGCTTAATTGGAGGACTGGGGTTGCCCAAGTCGTGGGTCGGATACAGCAGATGGGACTGGAAGTGGCACTGAATAAGTCCGAGGCTCTGTGTTTTCACGGACCTCGGCGCGGGCCACCTCCAGGATCCAGCATAAATGTAGGGAGCGTTAGCATCGGCATCGAGCCCACAATGAAGTAACTGGGGCTCGTATTCGATAGCTGGTTGAACTTCGGACCACATTTCCGAAGTTTGGTCCCCAAAGTGACGGGGGCAGCAGCTGCGCTCTCGCGACTAATGCCCAACTTAAAGGGACCCAACCCTTCTTGCAGGAGACTGTACCTGGGGATCGTGCGGAGCATGGCCGTGTACGGGGCTCCCGAATGGGCGGCGAGACTGACGGGCAACAACGTTGCTATTTTATACAGATCGTTGAGGACCTAGGCCGTCAGGACAATAAGAGGGTACCGCACGATCTCCCTAGAGGCTGCATGTCTCCTAGCCGCGAGCCCTCCATGGGACCTGGAAGCGAGAGCCCTTGCGTCATTGTTTCAATGGCACAAGGAAGTACTGAAGCGGGACCACAGGCCTGCGTCTCGAGAATTCGAGGACCAGCGGTCCCAACTCCGCCAGGATCACAGATCATCACCGGGCACGGAAACTTCAGTGAGTATCTGTTTCGTATGCATCGTGAGGTCACACCCGCGTGTCTACACTGCGAGGATTCCGGCGAAGACACGGCATTCCACACGTTGGTGGAATGCTCAGCATGGACGAGTCAGCGCCGGGACCTCGTTGTGGGCCTGGGCGTAGATACGCTCTCGCTGGAGACCGTGCTACGAGCCATGATCTCTAGCGGGGGCCAGTGGGATGCAGCCGTTTGCTTCTGCGAGCAGGTTATGCTTGTGAAAGAAGCGGCCGGTAGGGCGAGGGAACGTACCATCCCTGCTGAGTTCCGAAGTGTGCGGCAAGGGAGCCGCAGACTCATTTACGCCCAGGACCATCGACCTCCATGATCGGGGCCTGAGGACGGTGGATTAGCAACCCACCGTCCTTACAGAAGCAGGCTAGAAGGGCTGTGTGCTGTAGGGCTTCACCCCACGCACGCCTTCACTCACCGACGCGGGATAAAACTCGACCCCAAAGATGTGGGGTAACACCCGACCACCACGCAGCGGCCACAGAGATAGCCAAGGTCCACCGGGCGCCACTGCACACTGGGAATTCTTTCAGTGTCTACCGGAGGCGCTCGGCAATGGACGTAGGTTCGGCCGCAGCCCGGGGCCGCGGATTAAAAAAAAAAAAATAAGGGCTTCGTCAGATTGATGGCAGGGTTCCACCGGTTACCTGAGAAATGTATCTTACCACGAGACTCCTATCGGGTGCAACCGAAGGAACATACTAAACTAGAGAAGTTGATACATGTCACTGGTCCTTTCTCACCACATAGTGGAGCAATCCTTGCAAATAGCATCCTTGATCCAAATAGGACTAACGTTATGGAAATTGTAAGAATAATCGAGACGATTCCTTCGGTCACTAAGGAGGGACTAGTTATAGTAGCTACGAATACGCTAGAAACGTACCTACGCACTTATCGTATTTATTTTACAGGCGCCTCTTCCACCACCATCATGGACAGAACCAATGGACGCAGTCGATAGAGGAATCGCATGCCCTCAATATGAGTCTTTCCTCCTGTCCAATAATATAAGGATGCAAGACAATTGTCTAGTGGCAAATATTTATAAACCTGACATAAAGCAAGATAACCTACCTGTTTTGGTCTACGTACATGGAGGTGCCTTTCAAGTTGGCATTGGTGATTGGCTTAAAGTGAAAAATCTTATGAAATACAAGGACTTAATTGTAGTCAATTTCAACTATAGCCTCGGTATACATGGTTTCCTATGCCTTGGCACGAAGCGGGTGCCTGGTAACGGAGGCATGAAGGATCAAGTGGCATTGCTTCATTGGGTACAAGATAATATCGCCGCTTTTGGTGGTGACCCCAATGATGTAACAATTGCAGGATTCAGTGCAGGCTCCTCGTCCGTAGATCTTCTGATGATATCTAAAGCAGCTGAAGGATTGTTTCACAAAGTCATACCAGAGAGTGGTTCAAGTCTTGCGGCATTTACAGTGCAACCCGATCCTTTACAAACAGCCAAAGACCACGCCCAAAAATTAGGATTCAGTAAATTGAATGATCTTTCTGCTTTAGAAGAGTTTTATCTATCACTTTCATACGAAACCTTAACAGCAGATCCCTTCTTAGCTAACCCTGACTCTACTTTTACATTTTCGCCTTGTGTGGAAGAAGATACAGCCGGAGCATTTCTCATAGAATCTCCATATTCCATTTTGAAGACAGGCGATTATAAAAAAGTACCGTTGTTGTATTGTTTCGCCAATATGGAAGGTTTGATGCGCATAGATTTATTTGGGACGTGGAAAGACAATGAATGAGAAATTTTCAGACTTCCTACCTGCTGACTTGAAGTTTGAAAGTGAAGTTGAAAAAGAAGGAATTATAAGAAAATTAAAAAAATACTTTTTTGATAACAAACCTGTGAGCGGTGATAATATTTTAGGTTATATCGACTATTTTTCCGACCTTTTATTTGTTCACCCATCACTGTGGGCAGTAAAATTACATGTTGAAGCTGGTCACAATCAAGTTTATCTCTATGAATATTCTTTTGTGGACGAAGACACCCCTTTAGTACCATTTACAAAAATACGAGGAGCTAACCATTGCGCCCAGCTATGGCTATAAGTGACGGGAAAAACTTGACTTATTTTGAGGAAAATGATCTTAGTCCAGCATTTAAAGAAATGAAAGACATTATTCGAGATATATGGCATAACTTTGTTACCACAGGGTAAGTTAAGCTTGTGTTATTGTTATTTAAATGTCAGGTTAAAGTTGCTTTACCGGTTTGATGGTTAACTAAGCATAAACTTAGGCTTAGAGAGAAAAGTAGGAATCACTAATTTTAGTAGCCAGGAAAACTTTCTCTTCCCTAGATAAGTTTTGGTCCAATCCTGCTTACCTACTAAGTTCTGTTTTGGCACAGGCAGACAGAATGCTGGCTAGAACATTTTATATTTTGGGAGTAACAAACTACTTATAGAGATTAAATAACAATAGTTTCATTCATAAAAGAAACATAGGTTTTTTTTTTTTTTTTTTAATTCCGCGGCCTAGGGCCGCGGCCGCTCTAACGTCCGTTGCCGGGCGTCTCTGGTTACAAGCAGAACGTATTTCCAGTGGCGCCCGGCGGACTTTGACCACCCCTGTGGTCTCTGCGGGGGTTAGGTCGGGATGACAATCCCGCGTCGTTGGTAGGGTTTTATCCCGCGTCAGTGAGTGAATCTGGTTGCGTGCTATGTGGCAGAGGCCCCGCAGCACGCAACCCTTCTAGCCTGCTTCTGTAAGGACGGTGGGTGGCGATCCCGCCGTCCTCAGGCCCCCATCATGGAGGTCGATGGTCTTGGGCGTAGATGAGTCTGCGGCGCCCTCGCCGCTGACTACGGAACTCGGCGGGAAGGGTACGCTCCCTCTCCCTCTCGGCCGCCTCCTTCGCGAGCATGACTTGCTCGCAGAAGGACACGGCCGCGTTCCACCTACTCGCGCTGGAGACCATGGCTTGGAGCATGGTTTCCAGCGAGAGGATATCCACGCCCAGACCCACTACGAGGTCCCGGCGCTGACTCGCCCACGCTGAGCACTCCACCAACGTGTGGAGTGCGGTGTCGTCACCGGAAACCTCGCAATGTTGACACCGGGGTGTGACCTCACGATGGATGCGAAACAGATAGCTACCGAAGCATCCATGCCCGGAAACGATCTGCGTCGCACGATACGTGAGGTCACCATGCTGCCTCTGCAGCCAATCGTCCATGATCGGTCTCACCGCCGCGATGATGGTGCTACCCCATCTGGGTTGCTCAAGTCGCACCCTCCATGACTCCATGAGATCCTGGTGGAGTTGGGACCGCCGTTCCTCGATTTCTCGAGACGTAGGCCTGTGGTCCCGCTCCAGCGCCTCCTTGCGCCATTGGAACAATGACGCAAGGGCTCTCGCTTCCAGGTCCCATGGAGGGGTCCCGGCTAGGAGACATGCAGCCTCTCCGGAGATCGTGCGGTACCCTTTTATTGTTTTGACGGCCAAGGTCCTCAACGGTCTATTAAGGAGCGTTGAGTTGTTGGCCGTCAACCGCGCCGCCCATACGGGAGCCCCGTATAGGGCCATACTCCGCACGATCCCCAGGTACAGTCTACTGCAGGAGGCGTTGGGTCCCTTTAGGTTGGGCATGAGTCGCGAAAGCGCGACTGATGCCCCCGTCACTTTAGGGACCAAACTTCGGAAATGTGGTCCGAAGTTCCATCGGCTATCAAGTACGATCCCTAGGTACTTCATCGAGGGCTTGATGCCGATGCTAACGCCTCCCACATTTATGCTGGAACCTTCAGGTGGACCGTTCCGAGGTCTGTGAAAGCACAGAACCTCGGACTTGTGCAAGGCCACCTCCAGTCCCAGCCGCCGTATCCGACCCACGACTTGAGCAACACCCGTCGTGACCTTGAGTGCTGCCTCCTGGTACGTTGCACCCCGCGCCGTGACGAGGGTATCGTCGGCGTAGCACGTTACGCCGACGCCCTCAGGCAACGCACCCCGCAGCACCCAGTCGTAGCCGATGTTCCACAGAAGCGGCCCCAGGACCGACCCCTGTGGAACACCGCACGACACATCTCGCCGAGCTGGCCCGAGCCAGCTGGGGAAAGCTATGGCCCTCTCCGAGAGATAGGCCCCGACAATACGACGGAGGTAGAGAGGCGTTCCGTGATACACGAGCGCCTCCCTAACGCAGCACCATGGCAAGGTGTTGAAAGCGTTGGCGATGTCAAGAGACACCGCCACCACCACCTTGCCCTGTGAGACTGCTTCCTCCGTCAGGCTCCTCACGCGCATGATCGCGCTCACGGTGGAGCGTCCCCGACGGAAACCAAACTGGTTATCCGCCAGGTCTGGCCCCACACTCGTGAGATGCTCGACGAGGCGTTCCGCGATAATTCGCTCAAAGAGCTTACACACCTCGTCGAGCAACACGATCGGCCGATATCCGGACGGTGAGTCCACCGGCCGCCCCGCCTTACGGATCAGGACCAGTTTCCCCGTCCTCCACACCTTGGGAAACTGGCCCCTTTCGAGGCATACGCTAAAGAGCCCCATCAGTCGAGGCCCGAGTTCTTCGAGAGCCAGGACCCACGCACGGCCAGGAATGCCGTCGGGTCCGGGGGCAGTGATTTTCCGGCGTTTAAGCCGGAGTACTGCCGCACCTAGCTCCCCCACCCTGACTTCGGGTACGTCGTCTTCGCGGGTGCTATCCGCGTCGGGCAGAGACGGAGCCATGCGCGGAGGGACGTGCTCCTCCGCGCTCGTGGGAAACAGGGAGTCCATGACCCGCTCCAGCTGCTGCGGCTGGAGACTCTGGGTCAGTGGGGGCGCCTTGGGTCGGAGTTTCTCTCTGACCTGTAGGTAAGGGCGCCCCCATGGGTTCTGCTGAAGGGTCTCCAGGAGCTCCTCGCGGGCCGCCGTCTTGGCCCGCTTTATCGTCTCCTGGAGAATACCTTTGGCCTCCCTGTATGCCTGATAAAGCTCCGCCTCTCGGGCTGCCGCGTCGTCTGGGCGGCGATGCCTCCGGCGAAACCTGGTGTACTGGCGGCGGGCGGAGATGCATGCTGCGCGCAGCTGTGCAATCTCCGGCGACCACCAGTACACCTGCTTCCTTGCCGGTCTGGGTGTAACCCTAGGCATCGCCGCATCACAAATTTGCGACATGGCTCTCCTGAACCACTCCGCTTCGGTTTCCACATCGGCAGGCCTGTCCGGCGCTGGAATCCAGGCCTGCACGATTGCCGCCTCCAGGAGAGCCTCCCGGTCTAAACGTTGAAGTGCCCAACGCGGATCCGGGGGATTTTCGACTGGCTGTGGGAGGCCAGGTGGGGGCGCAACATCGAATCGGATGAACCGGTGGTCCGAGTGCGTCTCCACACCCTCCTCCACGCGCCAGCCTGAAATACGGTCGGCGAGGGCAGGGGTCGCGAAAGAAACGTCCACGATCGACTCCGTCCCCCGCCGCCAAAAGGTGGCGACATTCCCCCGGTTGAGGACTACCAGACCATGCGTTCTGGTCCAGTCCTCAAGAAGCCTCCCCTTGTCCCTAGTTTCCCGGGAGCCCCACGCCACACTCCAGGCGTTGAAGTAAGAAACATAGGTAGTCTATAATTTTGCCTGTAAACAAAAAAATATTGAATTTCATATACTTAGGTACCTAATAGGTAAACCGGTTTCTTGTTAAGTTTAGGGTTAATATTGCATAGTATTTTATCTGCAAATAAGTGCGATAGCATAATTAAAATCATTGCTTGCATAATTTGCATAATTCAATCTGAACAACCTTGCAAGCCAACAACAAGCCTTTTTTGTTGTCTATCTAATCTATCTGGATTGCCAGTTTTTTAAACGAGCGCCGAGTGCGGGTTCTCTGCGATGGCCAGGCTTCTCGCTTCTTGCAAGTGAATGCCGGGGTACCGCAGGGGTCCGTACTGTCACCAACTCTCTTTCTTCTGCATATCAATGATATGCTTTCCCTCGGGAACATTCATTGCTATGCAGATGACAGTACATTGCACGGGAGTTACTCGGTTCGTCCGACGTCGGGGCGATCTGTGATAGAGGAGGAGAGACGACATCTCGTGGGTGATCTCGACCGAAACCTCGACAGTATCTCCCAATGGGGTGCCGAGAACTTGGTCGAGTTCAATGCCCACAAAACACAGGCGTGTGCATTTACAGCGAAAAAATCCCCTTTCCTTCCCCTACCCACTCTTCAGAATGCAATATTACCAATGAAGGACAATCTAGACATCCTTGGCATAGACGTTCGTCGAGAGCTCAATAACACAAAATACATTGAGAGATGTATTGGGCTAGCTTCGCGGAAACTAGGAATACTGAACAAGGTAAAGCGATTCTTTACACCGCACCAGAGGTGTCTGCTGTACAAAACGCAGATTAGACCCTGCGTTGAATACTGCTCTCACCTCTGGGACGGCTCCGCGAAGTATTTGCTGGACGCACTCGACGCTATGCAGCGACGCGCTGTTCGCATTATAGACTGTCCGGTGGTAACGGGAAGCCTTGAGCCGCTAGCCCAGCGCCGAACAATTGCTTCCTTGGCCGCGTTCTACCGTATTTACCACGGTGAGTGTTCTGAAGAGCTCTTCAACCTGATCCCACCCTCTCCCTTCCGATCCCGAACAACGCGTGCCGGGCAGAGATGTCACCCTCATACCGTGGAAACCGTCTTCGCGAGAACCGAGCGTTTTAAACGATCGTTTCTCTGCCGAACGATGGTGGCTTGGAACGCCCTGCCTGCAAATGTAAGAGTGTATCTTTGCAACTAAAAATATTTTCAATCTGTTTTTAATATCCAGGCACCTCTGCCAGCTCCTGCTTGGCTACAAACTTAGAAGACATCTGAAAAGCCCATTATATGTCCCCATGACAAATCACTATGGGACTAAGAAGACATCATAATGCAGTAAGATGGTCTTGTTGCAAATATTATGTTCCCGTTACTGAGGAATAGTAAATTGTTAACCAAGGGACCAAAGCATCCCATTTCTGACAAGATATTTTGGTGCTCGAACGTAGTGAGAGCGCCAATAGTTAGTGTTTTCACCTGAGTTACACACTCTACTTTTCATTTCGAATACGAGGAAAGCAAATAAAAGTCAAATAAAAAAATTATAACCCGAGAGATTGATCACGTATCCAGTATTCTACATCCCGCCTTTTTTTTTAATTTTTGTTTTTCATTCGCACTTTTTTCAGGGCAGGGTCTTTTGATCATACCACCTTGTCATTAGTTATATTTTTCCATACAAAATAGTCTTCAGTAAATTTTTACGCACATTTTTTTTGAAGTGCTATAGAGCATGTATTTTTTTTTATGAAGTGACGCGTTACGTTTGGACATTCTCACACAACATCATCTAGCCCAAATTAAGCTAATATAAGCTTGTGCTATGGGATCTAGACGACTGATAAACATACAAATATATTTCTAAATACATACATATTATACATAGAAGACACCCAAACTCCGAGACAAACATTTGTGGATCACACAAATAATTTGATTCGACCCGGAATCGAACCTGGGACGTCAGGGACGGCAGTCGCATACTCATACCACTGCGCCACCAAGGCAGTCGTACCAAATAATTATTGTTTGTGCTATTTACGCTTTTATTTTACTGTAACTCATCTCTTTTTTGTTTATGACCATTGAAAAACAAGAAGATTACCTATATTTAATCGAACTTTGGATGTATACGTTTTTGCCATCGCCTCAAGATGTGCTGATTTTTTTTTTTTTTTCCGCCCTAGGGCCGAAATGTATCACTTTCAACCCAAATATTAGGTAAGCAATGACCCACTTTCAGAGCATGAGAGATGAAAAAGTCATTACCAGTAGTGGTTTATGTTCATGGAGGAGCTTTTGTATTGGGTTATGGCAAAATAATGTCTCCGAGACGCCTCGTAAGAGATCAAAATGTTATACATGGGGCACACTAAAAGTTTTGCACTTCTAGCTAATCGGAACTATTTGAATTTCGAATGTTATATTTTTTTAAACGTTGCAACCTTCTTAGTAATAAAAATAAACAATTGGCGGGAAATCATTTGTCAATTGTTTTTTATCACACATCAAAGTTCTACGTATGCAACGAAAATGGAATTAAGTCGAAAAGATTATAGAGCGATGATTTTTTATGATTTTAAAAGTTATCTCTCTCTGCAAGACTGTGCCCGCTCGTCTTCAAAATGCTTTTGGAAGAGAAGCACCTTGTTTGAGCACCGTGAGGCGATGGTTTGCTGAATTTGAGAGAGGTCGAGTTTCTTTACATGACGAATTTCGTGAAGGGCGGTCTTCAACTGCCGTCAACGAAAATAATGTAGCTCCTACTGTTAAGCGGTTAATTGAAGAAAACCCGCGGATTACCTATGAGACAATTCGAGGACTATTGGGGATTGGTATGAGTCAAATCCAGAAAATTTTACACGAAGAATTGAAAGTTCGGAAACTTTGTTGTCGTTGGATCCCTCATGAACTGACAGCGGAGCAGAAGCGGGCTCGCGTGGAATGGTGCCCACAGATGCTACGGAAGTACGACCACGGACATTCTAATGCTGTTTATGACATTGTCACAGGAGACGAAACGTGGATTTATTGTTTTGAACCCGAAAAAAAACAGCAATCTTGTGAATGGGTGTTTGAAAATGAGAACAAGCCAACAAAAGTGAGGCAGGCGAGAAACGTTGGTAAAAAAATGATCGCATTTTTTTTCTCAGCTACGGGTCCCATATGTACAATTCCACTTGAAGATCAAAAGAGTGTTAATGCCGAGTGGTATTCTACCATTTTTTTACCCAGGGTCTTAGAAAAAGTTCGCGAAAGACGACCCAAAAGCCGCGTTCTCCTACATCATGACAACGCTTCTTCACACACGGCGAACAAAACAAAGTAATTTTTAGCTTCCGAAAAAGTACAACTCGTCACCCATCCTGCGCATAGCCCCGACCTAGCACCCTGTGATTTCTGTATTTTCCCCAAAATCAAAGATTTGATGAGAGGTTTCACTTTTACCAACTCCGAAGAGGCAGTGATAGCGTTCAATCAGCACGTAGAAAACATGCCTTCAGATCTATGGTCCTCCTGTTTTAAAAAATGGTTCGATCGCATGAAAAAATGTTTAAAATGTAAAGGAGAGTATTTTGAAAAGCAATAAACATAATATTTTGGTTTTAACATGTTGTTTTTTTAAGTTACGCAAAACTTATAGTGTGACCTACGTAGTAGTAACATTTAACTATCGATTGGGAGTCCATGGATTCTTATGCTTAGGTACTGATGCGGCTCCCGGTAATGCAGGCCGGAAGGATCAGATGTCATTATTGCAATGGGTAAATACAGACATTGCTAGCTATGGAGGTAAACCTGAAGACGTCACTCTAACTGGTTCCAGTGCTGGTTCAATCTCCGTGGATCTTTTGATGCTTGCCGAATCTGCTCAAGGTTTATTTAACAAGGTCATTCATGAAAGTGGACCCAGTCTAGCATATATAACAGTTCAAATAAATCCTCTGGATGACGCCAATGCCGCGTGCGAGGGAATTAAATTGTACCAAAGTAAATTATATTTACGCATTAGAAGAATTTTACAAACATACGCCTTTTGATACTTTATTTGGTAGCACATTTTTTGATAGATCTGACATTTTTCTGCCTTTTTTATTTCGGATGCACCGATTAATATAATACGAAAGAGTGATTATAGAAAACTGCCTATACTACCACTTACTAATATGGAAGGTTTATTATTGATTGCAAACTTTGACCAATGGAAGGACAAATGAATGAAAAGTTTTCAGATTTTTTACCTGCTGATCTAGATTTTAAGAATAAGGCCGAAGGAGAGGAAGTTGCTAAATCCATCAAAAAAATTTACTTTGGTGATGCGTCTGTGAGTGAGGGAACCATTCTTTAGTATATAGATTACGATTCTGATGTATAATATTTTACATATCCCCTCAGAACTGTTAAACTGTTAGCAGAGGATGGTCACAAAGAAGTATATCTATATGAGTATTCTTTTGTTGACGATGATACACCATATGTTCCCTACACAGAAGTACGTGGAGACACTCATTGCGCTCAATCAGATGCTATATTTGATGGTTTTGGTATATTGAATGGGTGGAATGAAGAAAGTATTACTAAAGAGTATGTCGTAATGAAGAAATCAATGAGAGATCGATGGGGTAATTTTATAAAATATGGGTAAGTGTGTGTTTAAAAAAATATAAATGAGTGTGAGACAGACAAACGTAGCTCGGGCAATATATTAAAATGTTCTAGGTGCAAGTAAAAAGCTGCCTAGTGTTAATGTATAAATCGCCGCTCTGTCCAGCATTTTTGAGAGAAATACTTTACTTGGCGTTTGTGGGTGGGGATTTCACATTTTCAAGGTCCAGGTATTGAGTAATATGTCTTTGGTCAGTAAATGTCCGAACGAGTAGGGTTAATTTGATTTGGATTTCGGATTATAGAATAACTTATGAAATAAGAGTAGAATATTATAATATGTACCCACTGTCAAAAAAATTATATTGGTATTCTGTTTACAGCAAACCTGTACCTGAAGGTTCATCGTACCAAGCGTGGCCTCCAACAAGCGCAGACGGTTCACCACATATGTCCTTAGGTCAGACGATAGAACTACGAGGTCGGTTGTTGGAAACCAGAATTCAGTTTTGGGAAGAGATCTATCAGAAGTACCTACTACCGGGAACCCACAGCACCCGCATACCCACCACATGCATTTTAAGACTGTTGATTTCCTCGAGACCAACGACAATGCTTACCTGCTTTAGATAGATAAGGCGTGGATCTGATGTTTTGACTGCGTGAGTTTGACTTTCGGCCAGCATAGTACTGACATGAACCAATTCCTAACAAGTTTACTATAGCGGGAGGAACGTACGGGAATGGTCTAACTAAAATAACATGTAATTGCAGCTGTATCTTTAAAAATAAAAAATTATTATACTTACAGCAATTCGAGCAATCGAGATTTATTGTCGCACATTCTTTGCCAAACTGCTAGCGTTTTTTTACAGGTTTTACGTTACAGTATTATTTTCCAAACCCCTCGTTTCGATGGTAAGTAAAAATAATAGAAGCCTAGAACACCACTCCCACTCCGTCCTTTAGCTGCACGTGTATCATGGTATGGTTCTATAAGCCAGATGCCCTATATAAAGCTGCATTGTTATCGAGCAATATAGATTATAATAACATCACGCTACGGTCGCAATAGGGGCGAATTAGCAACTAAAAATGTTGAAAAAGCCATGTTACCACGCAGACCAAGTCGCAAAGTCCGCTTCGCTAATTAATAAATTTATTTCAAGAACCAACTAATAAAATTACGTAATTACTTATCATAACTTTATCAGACATGGTTGATATTTGAACTTTTCATAGTTATTATCGTGTTAATCACTACAGTGGCACGATGTGGAAGTCGTGGATTATATTGTATGTAGTGACGATAATTCGTAGTGATGACGGAGAGTGGAGGGAAATAAAGACTCCTCAAGGTCCAGTACGAGGTCACAAAGACCCTGCAGGACTATATATCTTCCACAACATACCTTACGCCACAGCTCCTAAGGGACCACTTAAGTTTACTGTAAGTAATGGACGTTCACTTATTATACTTACTAATGTATTAAAGCCGAAGAGTGTGTTTGGTGGTAGACTGACGTATATGGGACAATTTTGTTTAGTCACATAGATTCCCCCGTAGAGACCACACAGGTGGTCAAAGTCCACCGGGTGCCAATGGGAATACCTTCTGCATGTCAACCAGAGACGCCCGGCAATAGACGTAACGCGAGCGGCCGCGGCCTTGGGCCTTGAAAATTTTAAAAAAGGTTATTTTTAGTAAAGATAATTTACAAAAATTTAACAACAGAGATTTACTCGTATTGGTGTCTGCTGTAAAATACACATAAACAGTTATTTTTAATTCCGAAAACTTTTAAGTATGGTACTTGGGTACATCGAACATTATTTGTCAAAGCAATGTACATTTGCAAGAAATGTATGTACCCACGTAACAAATAATTAATAATTTCTTTTTATTTTCAGGCACCTTTACCAGCTCCTGCTTGGTATCAAACTTTGAAGACAACTGAAAAAAACATTATATGTCCTCAAGCCAAATCACCATGGGTCGTAGTAGAAGACAATATTATGCAGGAAGATTGTCTTATTGCCAATATATATGTTCCTGTTACTGATGAAAAATCATTACCAGTAGTGGTCTACGTACATGGAGGAGCTTTTGAGCTGGGTTTTAGTAAAATGATGTCTCCGAAACGCCTTGTAAGAGATCAAAATGTTATAGTAGTAACGTTTAACTATCGATTGGGAGTCCATGGATTCTTATGCTTAGGTACTGATGTGGCTCCCGGTAATGCAGGCCTGAAGGATCAGGTGGCATTATTGCAATGGGTAAACAAACACATTGCTAGCTATGGAGGTAATCCCGAGGACGTCACTATCGCAGGCTACAGTGCTGGTTCTATGTCAGTGGATCTTTTGATGCTCGCAAAATCAGCTCGAGGTTTATTTAACAAAGTCATTCAAGAAAGTGGGTCCAGTGTAGCGTCTGTGACGGTTCAAACATATCCTTTAGATGACGCAAAAGCACGTGCGAGAGCATTAAATTTTGCCAATGTAGATGATGTTTACGCATTAGAAGAATTTTACAAAAATACTCCATTAGATACGTTATTTGGCAGCTCATTTTTTGATAGAACAAACATGTCGTTACCTTTCGGGCCATGCGTAGAGAGAAAATCCAGCTCAGCTTTTATTTCTGAGGCACCTGTTAACA
Source organism: Nudaria mundana (assembly GCA_963556515.1). Lineage (NCBI taxonomy): Eukaryota > Metazoa > Arthropoda > Insecta > Lepidoptera > Erebidae > Nudaria > Nudaria mundana. The sequence goes on along the minus strand of OY748289.1, from coordinate 8,312,272 downwards.
TAATACAGAAAGGTGATTATAAAAAGGTACCTGTACTAGTAGGTTTCAGTAACATGGAAGGTTTATTGTGGGTTTTAAAGTTTGATCAATGGAAGAATAAAATGAATGAAAAGTTTTCAGACTATATACCAGTAGATTTAGAATTTAAGGATGAAGCCGAAAGAGAAAAGGTTACGAAAATAATTAAAGACTTTTACTTTGATGATAAACCTGTGAGCGAAGCAACAATTCTTTCATATGTTGATTATTTTTCTGATGTATATTTTGCATATCCCACTCTCAGAGCTGTCAAACTGTTAGGAGATAATGGTCATAAAGAAGTATATTTATACGAGTATTCTTTCGTTGAGGATGCCACACCAGTTGTTCCTCATACAGAAGTACGTGGAGCCACACATTGTGCTCAAACAATGGCTATATTTGATGAATTTGGTGTAGTGGATGGGTGGAAAGAAAATAATATTACTAAAGAATATGTGAAAATGAAGAAAGCCATGAGAAACCTATGGGGTAATTTTATAAAACATGGGTAAGTTTGGATTTAGTCCTAGAATTTATGAGTTTCTTGAAGGATTTACTAAGTTAAAGTTAGTATCAAGCCTCAAGGAGCAGTGATAGGCTTGCCCCGGGAAAATTCTGTGTGTGTAAGTCAGATTTTCACAGAACGAGCATTAAGTGGTGTGCCCATGGTCAGTAAATATCCCACCTATGCTCTAGAAGTCTAGAGAAGTGACTTGAACTTATAAATGTCTCATAGTCTGTCAATAGTCGCAGAACCCCAATTAGAAAAAAATAATGAAATGCAAATACAAATCTGTATTAACGTGATACGACGGCGATGTGCTATGCATTCAATTACAATCGTTTTGTCTTAAAATTAATTAATATCTGTTTTCTGTTTTCAGTAAACCTGTGCCTGAAGGTGCAACCTTCCCAGCTTGGCCTCCTGCAGGCGTAGACGTTTCACCACATATGTCCTTAGGACAGAACATAGAACTACGCGGCCGGTTGTTGGAATCTAGATTTCAGTTTTGGGAAGACATCTATCAGAAGTACTTCCGGGAACCCACAGCACCTCTACAACCACCACACACCGAACTTTAAAACCATCTACAAAACATACTTTGACATATTTTGTCACTTTACCGTTTTTATCATAGATTCCAGTTGTAAAGTAGTCTTCACTTCAACGCTCAACAAGAACTTAGACCATTAGGTCTAAGTTCTTGATGAGCGTTGAAAAAGAAATGTTTTTTTTATACATTGTGACTATTAAGTCACAATGTATAAAAAAAACATTTCTTTAACGGGAAGCGGCCAACAAACGTAGCCAAAAATTGTTAGGTAAAAATAAGGTACAATGAAGCCAGAATTTTAGTGGATTAGGTAGGGTCATCGGTGGCTTAACTGGTATAGCCGTCTCTTTGTAAGAGAGTTCTGGAATATGTAGCTTACTATGAATAATATAATATACAGTTATACACCGCCCTGTTTGAATCCGGCTTGATGAAAATGATTGATTTTTTTGTGATTTGTAGATGACTAGTCTCAAAGATATCAAAGGTCTTGGTGTTTCATTTCGACGATGAGTGCAACCCTTGGCCACATACTAACGACGTGAACCCTACTTGAACTTCGTGAACACTTCTAACACTTTTATCATAGCTGGAGAATTTAACGTGATTGATCTAGTCCAAGAAGATATTGGTTCGATGTACTTATTTTTATTTGAGTAGTAGGTATTTAACTGAAAATCTTTTGTATTAAAAAAATCATTTCCTAAGCAAAAATGCAGATTGCACAGCAAATAATTACCTCAGAATATTGCAATCTTAGCAACAATTTAAGTTCGTAACGCATAGCTATTTATTTAAAAGTACTAGCTTACCCAACACATGCAAGTCACCCAAGTGGGGAACGACCATTATCGCGGCGGGGAGACTGATCATGGACGAGTGGCTGCAGAGGCGGCATGGTGACCTGACGTATCGTGCGACGCAGATCGTTACCGGGTATGGATGCTTCGGTAGCTATCTGTTTCGCATCCATCGTGAGGTCACACCCCGGTGTCAAAACTGCGAGGTGTTTCGACGACGACACTGCACTCCACACGTTGGTGGAGTGGTCAGCGTGGGTGAGTCAGCACTGGGACCTCGTGGGTCTGGGCGCGGATAACACCAACGCCTCAGCCTCACAGCACGTAACCAGATTTACTCACCGACTCGGGATAGACCAAAAGTTCACCGGTCAAAGTTCGCCGGACGCTTCTGGAAATACCTTCTGCGTAGAAGCCAGAGACGCCCGGCAACGGACGTGAGCAGAGACTTGGGATGCCGCTCGCTTCGCCTATATCTATGGACGTTTGAGGGGCTGCGGAATAAAAAAAAAGGTTTGCTTTGCATAATTTTGCTATGCAAATTATAATTTTGTACGTAAAACAACTTTTCGTGACGCATTTGAACAAAAAATATAATTCACTGTTGATGTACATATATTTTAGAATTTATTTGCGGTACTAGTATTATTAAACAATTGGTTTATTTGCAGGGAAATAATTTATTTGCCGTTAAACATATTTACCCGATGTTTATAAATTGAGGGGCGATAAGTCTTTATATGTGCATTTAGGTATACCTTTTTATTTATTTTATTACCTACTTACTTACGAGTATAATGTTTCACTGTCACATTCATCGCTAAAATAATACATTGTAGAATATTGTATATATGAATAAATATTAGAGTTCTTGAAACTTACTAGTATTGTTTTGTACGTGGTGGAACTCATTAACGTGCTTCAACAGCGACACGACTTGGGGGCCTCCCTGAGCATCTGTCGATCGAAAGTCGGGACTGCTGACCACTAGGGACCAAACGCTATACCTACTTATACCTAACTGGTAAGCTACTATTACTTCTGGTTAAATTAAACTGCTTTGAATTTGAATTTTAACCCACCTTTCACTAGTAATCCACGTAATTATACCTAACGGGGGTGACCCTATTGTCGTTTCCGGGCACTTTGGGCAGTTTGTCAGAACCTTGTCCGTTTGCCCATAGCTGCACCGCGTACAGGAGAGGATGACTTGAGCCCCGTGGATGCGCCATGAGCACTCTAATTCATAATCATCATCATCATCACCATCTCAGCTCAGTTAGGCCTCCCCCAAAGAGGGAGGATTTCAGCCTACATATTATTATACCACACTTGTCGAACTGATGGTATAGTGTTTTGTAACGAGTTTTCCTTCTCCAAACATACCTACTCGATACCCATGCTTACCATTGAGATCTTTGAGTGTTAATACATCTACTCAATTTTTTTTGTAATTTTTTTACAATTATTTACAGAGTTACAAAAAATTACAATAGTATTCGAAGATTTAAGACAGGCCTAAAAGAACGGGAATAAAAGGATAATATAATATTATCAAAACGTATCCTCACTTGTTATTATGACAAATAGTAATAGAATTATTAACCCAGTAATGTGCCTCTTCACGCTTCACTTAAAGAACACAGGGTTATATGTTGTAGGAAACATGTGCGCAGGCAGAGCATTCCAAGCCACCATCGTTCGGCAGAGAAACTAACGTTTAAAACGCTCGGTTCTCGCGAAGACGGTTTCTACGGTATGAGAGTGACATCTCTGCCCGGCACGCGTTGTTCGGGATCGGAAGGGAGAGGGTGGGATCAGGTTGAATAGCTCTTCAGAACACTCACCGTGGTAAATACGGTAGAACGTGGCCAAGGAAACAATTGTGAAGAGTGGGTAGGGGAAGGAAAGTGGATTTTTTCGCTGTAAATGCAAACGCCTGTGTTTTGTGGGCATTGAACTCGACCAAGTTCTCCATTAGGAGATACTGTCGAGGGTTTGGTCGAGATCAGCCACGAGTTGTCGTCTCTCCTCCTCAATCTCAGATCGCCCCGCCCCGTCGGACGAACTGAATAACTCCCGTTCAATGTGCTGTCACCTGCATATCATTGATATGCAGAAGAAAGAGAGTTGGTGACAGTACGGACCCCTGCGGTACCCCGGCATTCGCTTGCAAGAAGCGAGAAGCCTGGCCATCGCAGAGGACCCGCACTCGGACCTCGTTTAAAAAGCTGGCAATCCAGCTGCACAGTTGAGGAGGTAGACCATATGCCGGAAACTTGGAAAGGAGCGAAGCATGCCAGACCCTATCGAAGGCTTTGGCGATGTCCAGGCTAATAGCCAAGAACTCGCCGTATCTTTCCATAGCCTCGCCCCATACATGCGTGACGAATGCCAGGAGGTCACCCGTTGATCGTTTTGGCCTGAAGCCATATTGCCGATCATTGATTTGCGAGTGATCCACTAGGTATCGCATGAGTTGCTTATTGATAAGGAGCTTAAGGACCTTGCAAATGACTGAGGTGACAGCTATGGGTCGATAGTTGCCTGGATCGGATCGATCCCCTTTCTTGGGGATCGGTTGTACGTTCGCCTCTTTCCAGACCTCCGGCACGAGCCCTATAGAGTATGACAGGCGGTACAGACGCGTTAATACTGGAGACAACTCAGCAGCACATTTTCGTAGCACCACCGCCGGAATGCCGTCAAGGCCACTGGCTTTTCGTGTGTCGAGTGACCGCAGCACTGCCCGTACATCATATTGCCTGATAACAATATATCAGGCATAGTGTGGCCATAGTTGGCGATGGCGGGGGCTGCAGACCACGGTCATCGACCCGGGAATTAGCCGCAAAGAGGTCTGCGAGCACGTCCGCCTTCTCTTGGGCTTTGTGAGCCAGTGATCCATCAGGATGACGCAGTGGTGGCAGCTAGGGTTGGCAAAAATGAGACTGCACGGCTTTGGCCAGTTGCCAGTATCCACGGCTGCCCATGGGATGGGATGTGAGCTCCTGACCAAGCCATGCGACTCGCTGGGCATCCACTCTCTTAAAGGCCCTCTTACTGAACCTAGTGGCCCTATTGTACGCTGCTTTGATGCGGTCCACGTTCGGGTCACCGACCGAGTCCTGACCTAGGCGCGATATGCCGTCTGTTTTTTCTGGACAGCCTCGGCACATTCACGCCCGAACCAGGGGCGAGCTTTGCGGATGCTGGTGACATCAGTGAAAGGGATATAATATTCTATCCCTAGACTGATCTTGCCAGCAACAGCAGCAGCGCTCTCCGAAGGCCCCTTCCCTACAAAGCAGCGCTGGCTCCACGGGACGGACGCAAAGTAATCGCGGAGACCGTCCCAGTCTGCCGACGAGTAGTGCGATAGTCTTCGAGTCATTTCGCCATAGTCTTCGAGTCACGAGCAGGAGGTGGCACCTGCAAGCTGGCGTGCACCACACAGTGGTCGGAAGTACCCAGTATGGCGCGTACCGACACACTGTACTGGGCTGGGCGACTCGTCAGCAGTAAATCCAGCAAGGCGGGCGTGTGGTTTGACCTGTCAGGTATCCGGGTAATCCCCTGTACCAACTGGGTCAGCCCGTGGGAGAGAGCGAATGCATGGGCTGTTCGTCCCGCATGATCGGTCCTAAGGGACCCCAGCCACTCAACGTTCTGATCGTTAAAGTCCCCCAGGAAAACCAGGTCAGCGTTCGGGAACCGCACCTGCGCATCGTCAGCCATCTCGCTGAGGTATTCGAAAAGCCTTGCTGTCCCAGTGTCCCCTGTGTGGGAGCAGTAGACGCACACGTAGATCTGGCTCATAGAGCCATGATCCACGTGCAGCCAAAGGATGGAGTAGGAGGGGTTCTCTAGACAGCGCAACCGGCGGCAGCAAACATCCGTCCTAACGAACACGCACACTCCGGCTGTATCGCGAAATTGTTCCTCAATGACATAACCCGGGTAACAGAGGTAAGACGTGTCGTCAGGGCGGCGTATCTGTGTCTCCGTTAGGAACATCACAGAAGGCCGTGCCGTCTCTAGGTGGACGTTATCGAGGTTCGTATGGAGTCCGCGGATATTCGCGAACTTCACCTCAAAGGAAGTTAAATTTGTGGGGTTTCTAGGGGCCGCTATGTACCGTCTATTAATTTGTTGCACTGTCATGGTGAGATATGGGGAAGCGTGAAGACAGAGCGACATTTGGCGCGGTAGTAAGTGACAAAGTGCAGAGGCTAGCTTCGTCTAGAACCTTGTGGTTAGGTCGGAGCCGACCCGCCGGACGGAAGGGCTCCCAGACCCCCCTGATGCAAGGCCGCCGCGACCCCACACCGATTGCCACCCGGAGCGGCGACCCCAATTCAGGATTATGCGCAATATGTGGAGCGGCCTCCTGGGGCGGCCGCGGCAACGCCGTTGCTAAGGGTATCCTTGGCCGCCGAATCGACTCACACCACCCACATTAGACTCCGCTTAGCCCCCACTGAACCCATGCCTGCCGCACCATACATCGCCCCGGGCCCGGAAGTGCAGCTACTGAACCCCTAACGCAACCCAGCCTCGGCTGGGTTACTTGGGGGGCTTAGCACAGCTGCACGGTGGTACCCCTCGGACCAACACTGTTGTACCACCTGGTATCCACGTAGGGGCCGAAGCCACCACATGGGTACCGTAATCTACGAACCTCGTCCGTTTATCAGCAGGTGCGCCACTAGCAGGTGAGGTTGCGGGGGCCCGATAGATGTAAGAAGGGCCCCTTTGCACCCAGATAATGAGTTTTATTGGAAAACTAAATTTACTACATTTACTACTAAATCCTTTATAGAAAAAAAGTATTGCAGCATTTATGAGAATAACATGATATTAAAGTATTATCATCATCACTCCCATCCGAAAAACTCGTAGAAGAAAATGATAAGCCACGAGTATCGTATTTCTTCCTGATCGCGCTGAACGGAGAATAAAATAATAATTTACATTATGCAACTTTGATGATGATTCATTTACACTAACTTTAAATTTTTTAAATATCTTAATTTTAACAGGTGTTAGGTAAATTTGACTAAAAGGGTTCAAATTAAGAAAAAATTACGTTTTTAAAAACCTTACAATATCGCATCTATGTCCAGTATTTCCGGAGTAATTGATGAAAACATGTTATTTATTTTTCCTGAAAAGTTGTGTTTTTGCAGTTATATTCCCCGGGGACGGCGAAATATACATAGAAAATATCCAAACTCTGAAAAAAATTTGTGGATCACACATATTTGGTTCGATCCGGGAATCGAAATCAAACGTTATTGTAGGTATAGGCACTGGTAGTCTATCAGGAACATAATTTCCGGGCCTGTCGTGTTAGTTGAATTGTTTTAAACTAGGTGGCGTTACGGGTAATGGTTCATAATATTTAAGTCAATATATTTCGTTTTAGTCAGGAATTCCAGTCTAGGAAAATATATCTATATTAAAAAAGTTTTTCTACGATTAGATAAGTAGTTTTCTGGTCTTTAAAACTTTAATTTAACCTTTTTTAATAAAATGTCAGCACAGCGCCACGGTATACGTGTCGGCTAGAATAAGTACTGCTATAAATTTGAATGGCGTTTGATTTTCATCAATAACTCTTGCTAAAGCACAGATAGATGTCGCTGATATTAATATTGAATAAGCCCTATGGTTACGTAATTTTTGCACAATAGGATATTGATATAAGTATAGAAGATAGCTGTTGAGCGATATTGTATCTTAGGATAAAATATTATAGTATCTTAGCCGTGTGCAGCGCCCCTTAGTGAACTCCACTGCGGGTGACGTAACCTACGACAAACTTATTACAGTAATCGGGTCTAGGGATCAAACCGCAAAATTAAGTTTGTTTTTTATTGTAAATACTTTTCCGGGATAATAATTTTTTTCGCACGAGCCGAGCGAGCGAAGCGAGCATGCCGCGGCAGTGGCCGTCAAGTGCCAGAAACGAAGTATATGCACACTTGGTTTGACATCAATATTATTTTCATTTGATATTTTGTAAAAACAATAATTTTGGCAAACGAATTATTTAGTCCTTTATGAATAGGCTAAAGCCTCTTCGTAAAGGAGGAGGTGAAAACGGCACCGTTTATATAATTACAGTAAGGTTGAACTAGGTTTTTATTAGGGTTCCCTACCAAAAGGGTAAATCGGAACCTTACTTCTAAAACTCCGCTATTCGTCTGTCCCAGGCTGTGTTTGTTAACCGTGACAGTTGAAATATTCACAAAGAATGTAGGTAGGTATTTCTGTTGTCCCTATAATTTGTACAGTCCCCTGGGGTACTGGCTTGGGGGATCCTAGTGGAACGAGCGATAATAAATACCTACCTACCAAAAACAGAATAAAATAAATATTTATAGAGTATGGTACTGAACCTTTCGTGCGCGACTTCAACGCGAATTAGCCGGTTTTTACTGTTAGTAATAACGGTACGTTACTGCTTACTTGCATAATCGTTGATGGTAGAAAAATGGTGATAGTCGTGTTCAAGATAATGGTGCAAGTAGTTGCATTATTTGTACACGTAATGTATTTAGTGTATTATCAAGTCGCTTCTGTACCGTGACTCGCTCAAACATTTACATAACGATAGAATTAGTATAGTTGAATTAACATAACAGATTGGCGCTCTAGGTCGGCCGGGGACACGCGATTAAACTTAAAATCAGTTATAAAATCATTTTTAATTATCTCTTAAGTAAGTACAAACTTTATACTATTTTATAAATAAACTAGCTGACCCGGCAAACGTTGTATTGCCATGTATATTATTTGGGATTGAAAAATAGGGGTTGATCGTATAGGGTTGAAAATTAGGGTTGTATGTATTTTCTAATGCTCTATCATAAAAAAATAAAAAAACATAAAAATTATCTAAAAATACAAAATATATACTTAGGGTTGTACTACCCTTAACCTTTAGGGGGATGAAAAATAGATGTTGTCTGATTCTCAGACCTACCCAATTTGCACACAAATATTTCATGAGAATCGGTCAAGCCGTTTCGGAGTAGTTTAACTACAAACACCGCGACACGAGAATTTTATATATTAGAATATTTACACGCCGTTTCTAGTTAATAGCAGTAAAACATAACTACGTCGATTAGGTGAGGTGTGGAAGATCTCACCCTGAGAGCAACCATCTATAGGTAGAGGGCGAGTGTCACCCGTATTAACTATAGTTACATCGGTATATGATACCTACTTATTATGCTTTTGTTATATAGGTACGTACCTTTTTTTTTTTATTCCGCGGCCCAAGGCCGCGGCCGCTCTACCGTCCGTAGCCGGGCGTCTCTGGTTCACACTAGGTACGTACCTAGAGATAGTTGCCCTGAGAACTGACCTCACTCATCTATGCAAGCTGATAATGTTCACTAATGCACTGAAAGTACATTGGGAACGTTGAAAATGGAACAGTACCTACCTAAATTATCGTATTTGCTAAATAATTACACCCTACCTTATTAGGTACCCCAATGTATGTACCTACTACCTACCTATACAGACGCTGGCTGTGACGAAAGATTGTCGTAAATAAAAGTTGCTAAGGAAATAGCCGTAGTAGATAACGGCCCCTTTTCTTAGTACAGGATCGATATCTGTAATCCTACTTACTTCTATTTAGTTAATTAAGCATTATTTTACCTGTGGTTAATGTAAAAAAGTTTTGCGCCAACTATTTTAGAGAGCTCGGTTACTAAGTATCTTCTGTGACTCGGTGATGTGTACCAACGTAAACGTATTATATAAACCGTCACTATTGAGCCAAGTGTAGAACTCTAACTATACTCTGCGAGTAGTGTTCCTAGTAGAACACAACTCCATAAATACTCTAGAGAGAACTTGGGTGTTATATATTATAGATCTATATTCTTATGTCAGCTGACTTAAATATACCTACTGTTTATGTAAGAATAAGTAGGTTGGTATGTTCAAATCAACTGCTAAAGTAAATGTTAGTCTTATCACTGGTAGTCTATCAGGAACAATTTTTTTGGGCCTGTCGTGTTAGTTTAATTATTTTAAACTAGGTGGCGTTACGGGTAACGGTTCATAATATTTAAACAATATCTTTCGTTTTAGTCAGGAATTCCATTCTAGGATAATATATCTATATTTTAAAAGTTTTTCTACGATTAAATAAGTAGTTTTCGGGTGTTTAAAACTCCAATTTAAGTTTTTTAATAAAATGTCAGCACAGCGCCACGGTACACGTGTCGGCTAGAATAAGTACTGCTATAAATTTGGCTGGCGATGGTTTTTCATCAATAACTCTTGCTAAAGCACAGATAGATGTCGCTGATATTAATATTTAATAAGCCCTCTGGTTACGTAATTTTTGCATAATATGATAATATTATTATAATATAGATATACATTTTCACCTATTGATACCTATTTATATTTATTTTGAAGCAACTTAATAATAAAAACAATAATGAAATACCTACATACTTGTCTTGAATTAAAAAAAATAACAAGAAAAAACTGGCCAAAAAAAAACCAAAAACTATACAGTCAAATTGAGAACCTCCTCCTTTTTAGAAGTCAGTTGAGAATATAAAGAATTTGTGAACAAAAACAAAAACTAATTTCCTAAGATTTGAACCCGGATCATCTTTGATGTTTGCAGTATGTTAAATATTATATCCAGTGTCATGCACCTACACTATTTATGGAATTTAATCTAATGGTGAAATACTGTAATACAACACAAACGGGGAAATGATTCGGTAATAATATAAAATTTTATAGTGAATGTTTCTTGTAGTTTTAGCCCTAAAAAGGCCTCTTTCATCGCTCCAGTGTGACTGCTATATTATTATAATTATATAGAGGTAGCCTGTTTTCAACCGACTTCCAAAAAAGGAGGAGTTAAGGTGTTTGTTACCTCATATCTTTTGACTGGGAGAACAGATTTAGAAAATTATTTTTTAATTAAAAGGGTCTAATTCCCAAGTGGTCCTATTTCATTTTGATCCCATTTCGGTAATTTGAAGTCGTTCGGGTTGTTGAGTCAATTTTCAGACGTGCTTTATTTTTCCAAGGGCGTGAGCAGAGATATTTTATATGCACAGTTTTCGCCACATACTGTACCTATCTTCTATACTTATAATAAATCTGTAGAAATGAAAATTCTGTATATTGAAAATATCAAAAATATAAATGGCAGGGGGTGTTACTAGACCGACACCGAACCCAAAAATGTGATTAAAAACAATTTTTGTCTGTCTGTCTGTCTTTTTGTTCAGGCATCACGCAAAAACTACCGGTTCGATTACGATGAAACTTGGTATAATTATTCTTTAATATCCTGGGCACCACGCTGGGTACTTTTTATCCCGGAAAAGTACATACAATAAAAAACAAATTTAATTTTGCGGTTTGATCCCTAGACCCGATTACTGTTATAAGTTTATCGTAGGTTACGTAACCCGCAGTGGAGCTCACTAAGGGGCGCTGCACACGGCTAAGATACTACTAGGTATGCAATGCATGCTGCTGCTGCAAAAAACTGAGCGAAGTGTTAAATTTTCGAACGACAACGATTTATGAGATTTTTTTTTGTTAAGTCCGATTTTCAATTTTCATGTTCTAAACCACCATCACGCCACACGTTATCACTGTGGTAAGTTTGAAGGAGATCGGTTCAGGCGTTTAGTAGGAGCACAGATATAAGAATACTATACTAGTACAGATGAACCATCTCATAGAAGGAATTGGGGACGTTTTAAAGGTGTCTTTAGGGCTAGCTAAATAATTTTCGATAAATTCCTAATAGATGGCAGTGTATTGGTGCAAAAAATACGTAATAGATGGCGATATATTATGTATGCGAAAAATACATAATAGATGGCAGTATTTTACGTTATAATCCGCCATGAATGAATAGTTTCTATTGTCCCGATTATTTCCTAATATATGGCAGTATTTTAACTTCTTATCAGAGTTCATCGGAGAGGAGATTATTATTAGTTATTATTACCCACAATTGGACTTTTCATATAATAATCTCCTCTCCAATGAACTCTATACTGCCATCTATTATGTATTTTTCGCACACATAATATATCGCCATCTATTACGTATTTTTCGCACACAATACACTGCCATCTATTAGGAATTTATCGAAAATTATTTAGCTAGCCCTAAAGACACCTTTAAAACGTGCCCAATTCCTTCTGAGATGGTTCATCTGTACTAGTATAGTATTCTTATATCTGTGGTATAGGTAAGTAGTATTATTCCCTATTCTGTAGTATAGGTTCTACTTTATCTATAATATAAAATCAACAAATGTTATCACCACAAACTCCGATAAGATAGATTATTTGCAAACATCTACGTTTTATTATAGAAAAACAAAGGTCATAGAATAATTTAAATTCATCGTAAAATCACTAAATGCTAAGTTAGGGTCCCGAGAGGCAAACACGTCAGCAAAACTGAGAGATTCTATGCAGTAATTGATTTTTTGTTGATTTTCATTACAATAATCCCTCTTAATGATGTACCATGATTTAAGGTGGATAGGTCTTTACCGGACACACGTGCCCTGTATGGCCAGACAGTGCTAAGTCCAATACTTTAGCTTTGCATCCACGCACATTAAATATAATATTGTCCAAGCATCTACCGCTAGACAATCGCGTTGGTTTATGTATAGGTACCTAGCTTCATATTGTAATTTAGGAGTAATTGTTTGAATTGGATTTGTTGTTAGGATGTTAAAGTCACCACAAATCACAAGTTTCTGTTTACTGTAGCAAAACTGATTTAAAATTAGATTAAAGTACCAAAGATTGGTCTATGTCTTTCACAGAGGTTCTAGGAGGTATATATATATAGATATACATAAAACACAAATATTGTAGTCAGTTAATATGACCCCCGAGCATTCTATAACAAGTTCCAACGAATATTTATCGAAGTCATTTAATGGTTTAAAAGCAACTGTTTCTTACCATAATGCATGACCCACCATGCCTATTGCCTACCGCTCCTACAGTAAAGTGCATCTAGCTTAAAGTTCACCAATCTAACTGAACTTCGGTCAGACATAATCAGTAGTAATACATAAAACCATTAACACCACCATACTCAAGTTCAAGAGAATCAATGTTGACTGTTAAACAATCTGACTTGCTAGCCAAGCCATCCAGGTTTTGATGAAATATGAGGATACGATTAGGAACGAAAAAAACTACTACAATTACCTGGCTCCGACTGCCCTACAGCTATTAGTGCATTCACTTCATCAGGGCATCCATCAGTTTGCGTACCTTTGTCAATAAATGTTAATGTAGTCCGTTCAATACTATCTTTAGCCTTGTTTTGGCAATAAAGGTCATATTGAAATACATATCATACATCCACATCCAATATTTCCTTCAAAAGAGATCGGCTCTTATTTAGTTTATACTAAATAAGAGCCGAGAGAGTTTTTATAAAACCACGCCTAGGAAGTTGTTCACAGTAATTGTTTTTATCTCTCACGCTGTGGATTATATTATGTGTCGTTGCCACCATTCATGGTGATGATGGACAATTGCGGGAAATAAACACTCGTCAAGGTCCAGTATGTGGTCACAAAGACCCTTTAGGAATGTATATCTTCAACAACATACCTTACGCCACAGCTCCTAAGGGACCACTTAAGTTTACAGTAAGTAATGGACATTAATTTATCAATTTAGATAATATGTCTTTGTAATACAACAAGTGCTAGGTCATATGCGTGTGTTGCGATGCTGCAACGCTTAAATCAGCGGCGGGCGTCCTGCGACCACAATCCACGTCCAAAGCGCGGGTTTTGCGTGCGGGTGGGTTGATGACTCCATTTCTCAAGCCATCCAATCTCCTCCAGGAAAGCTAGCAGGCCCGCAGGTTATGCAGAGCTTTAGGGACGGATCCTGGAGTACTGAGATGTCTTGCCCTGTTTTCGTTGACTGACTGTCTGTAACACCAATTGTGTGTAGGTGTTTGTTGAGGAGGCAATGCCCCGTAAGTACACTAGTCAACAGACAAGGATGGGATGTTGTCAATCAATCGCTGTATCCGATGGTATAAATTTCACATATTCCGCAGAAATTGGTATATCTAAATAGTATAAGAATATGAAGAAGATTATCCGAACAATTTGGCATAACTTCATAGTTATAGTTACGAATACTAGTAATACTACATAGTTACGAATTTTTGTGGTTTATATTGAAAAATATTTATAAAGAAGTTTAGCTTGTACCTTCTTATTGGTTTCAACACTATTTTCATTCAAATGAATAGATAAATATTTAGAACATTTGTACACAGCGCTATCAAAGTAAGCTATTAAGTAGCTTACTTTAATAGCGTATTACATAATACGCTATATTATAAAAGATATGATACATATGACAGACAGACATACATCACGTCTATATCCCTGAAGTGCTGCATTACACACTCAAAATTTGTCAGTAATTTTGTTAGTCCCCTATTGCTGTTACCGGGCTAGGTACCTACCTAAAATCCATCATAACCATTCTGTAAATCAAACCAAAATTCCAACAGTCAGGATACATTACACTCAGAAACGAACAAACCGTCGTGCTCATCAAAGTATTAATCCTGGGTGGGAATCGAACCCAGGACCTCCGAGCCCAGTAGTTAGCTTTAGGCAGTGTCACCAGACCTATGTCACTCGCCTAACAATCGCAAAAAATTCGTGTCGTCAGCGACAACTTGAAGTTGTAAATCAGTAAAGGTTGTCTCTTGTTTGTGACACGGCATTGACCATAGAGTTGATATTGAGGCATTAACGTCATAGTTATTGGTCAAATTATGCGGGTATATATTTTACATTAATTTTAGATGATATTGAAATTTAGAATGAATAATTTACATTATTTTGTTTACACAAACATGAGGTACTTTAAGGAGGTACATTTAGGTATATACCCACTTACAGTGTTTAATAAGAGTCGTGGGAAACTTTTATAAGTTTCCCACGTTTGAACTTATGTTCCCGGTTAGCGACAATAGGCTCTCCCTCTATTTAGTGGGTTACTACACCACATTCCACGTTGTCTATACTATTAGCACAGATTAGGGAATAGTACTTACACACAGAACTTGCACTCCGACGTTAATTAAAGCATATTCTTTTGTTTACAGAGAACATCATACAACCCTAACGTTCTGTATGTAAGTACTATTCCCTATTCTGTGGTGTCACTAACGACCACACAGACTTTTCTATTCAACAACTTGTACACGTCATTGAGTAACGTACTTCCTTAATCTTATTTAAACGCGTTACTTTCCTAACTGGCCCAGTATTCACCTGCAACTATGAAGTATTGGACGTGTCTATTGTTTATGTGGCTGTCAGTAGCTGCAAGTCAACATGACGACCGCAAGTGGTTGAAAGTCAACACCAAACAAGGCCCTGTCCGCGGGAAGATTGACTCCAGCGGAGAGCTTTGGACCTTCCTGAATGTGCCTTACGCAACTGCACCTACAGGAAAAAACAAATTTAAGGTATCAATTCATAACATAGTATAAAACAAGTCGTTTCCGTTCCCTATATGTGCTTAGATTGACTGCCTCGGTGGCTCAGTGGTATGAGTATGCGACTGCCGCCCCTGAGGTCCCAGGTTCTAGGTATCTATGTATAATATGTATGTATTTAGAAATATATAAGTATGTTTATCAGTCGTCTAGATCCCATAACACAAGCTTATATTAGCTTAATTTGGGCTAGATGACGTTGTGTGAGAATGTCCAAAAATATTTATTATTTATTATTTATTAGATCTTTAACTACGCAACGAATTTTGATGTGGTTTTCACCAATAGATAGAATGGTTCTCGAGGGAGGTTTTTGTGTATATAATTTAACAAGTGGGTGAAGTCGTCCAGTACTTATAGAATAAATAAATTCGAATAAGAATAAACTAGGTATGCAATGCATTCTGCTGTTGCAATAATTGAGCTGAGTTTGTCGATCCGGGTCGAACTCCTAAACGACTGAACCGATCTTTATGAATTCAGATATATGCACTCACGGTGATGGTCACTATGACCGTGCCAAATTTCAAAAAGATCGGTCCAGTCGTTTAGGAGGAGTTCGATCACGAACGAAATACACGATTCGTCTAAGAAAGAGCTTCGTAAACTCCGCTCAATAAATATTCCAGAATAATTTAATATTTTTATTCATGAAAGTTTCGGAATGGATGTTTTTTACTTAATCACCTGTAAAACTGTGGAACTAATTTGGATGAAAATCAGTCGGTACCTACATAGATAGAGCCTTTTATTTCCTGTACTGTGTTTTTGTGGGAATTAGGAACGAGAAACCTATTCCACGGAATCACTAAAATCTACTCTATCTTTCACGTTATTTAATTAAGACTTGTAACTAGCTACTCGTATGTATTTTTAATTAATATACCTTTATGCCTTAACCTAACCTGACTGTCTAGGTGGCGCAGTGGTATGAGTATGCGACTGCCGTCTCTCAGTTCCCAGGTTCGAATCAAATTATTTGTGTGATCCACAAACGTTTGTTTCGGAGTATGGATGTTTTCTTATATATAACTGGCGGACCCGACAGACGTATTCCTGCAAAAAAAAGAACCAAATTGTGAATCTAAACCATTCTCGAATCCTCTTGAACACACACAAAAAAAATCATCAACATCGGTCCAGCCGTTTAGGAGGAGTTCAGTGACATACACACGTACAGTAGAATTATATAAATAAAGAGATATATGTATTTAGAAATATATCAGTATGTTTACGAATATCAGTCGTCTAGATCCCATAACACAAGCTTATATTAGCTTAATTTGGGCTAGATGAGATGACATTGTGCGAGAATGTTCAAAAATATTTATTTAGTATTATTTTATTAATTAATTTAACTTTAAATATTTTTACAAATAATAACTGACCGAGCGAGCTAAGCGTTTATATTTCGAGATTGGACAATTTCGCTTTCGTCCATCTGTCTGTATGTATCTGTGTTCCGAGCGTATCTTCACGAAACTTGACACAAGTGTTCCTTGATTTAATACAATATTTTCGTCGTGAGCTTTTTGGATTGGGGGGAAAATGGAGGAAAAAGCTCAAATTTGCTCGCTCAAATATGTATGCTCGCGAGGTCTACTGTTCGACCATATGGCGACCACTATTTTTAATTATATTTTGGAATTGTCCCTACAATAATAGATGCAATAATTTAACGAATATTTGTAAATATTTAATTTTAAAGAGTTTGTTTTCATAAACAATTTAATTCATTTATTCGTTACTAGCTGATCGCCGCAGCTCCTCCTATAAAGAGGAAAGATATGTATGTTTGTAACGAATAAACTCAAAAACTACTGTGCCGATTTCATAAATTCTTTCACCATTGGAAAGCTACATTCACCCTGAGTAACATAGGCTACTGTTTATCCCGGTAATGTGTTCTCACGGGAACCGGGAACGAGTAAACTATATCACGCGGGCAAAGCTGCGGCGATCAGCTATTATTTAATATTTTTAGCACTATTTTGGACTTGCTCCTAATACGCACATAGCAGTATAAAAATGTTAGGCACGGCACATACATAGTTGCGTAATAAAAATGGACATCGTAGCTCAGAGGTCGCGGGTTAGAGTCCTGCCGATGACATTTGTTTTGTGATTTATAACATCTAAATATTTATAAAAATGTTGTTATTTAAAAAGTTAAAAAAATACTACAACACAGCGGAATTTTGTTTTGACGTAGTTTGTTTTTTTTTCACAATTTTTCATGATTTTCAATATATAAAAAAAAATGAAATACGCCTATTCATTAATGATATTCACCAAATTAATGATAATTACAAATACAATGTAATAAACAAAATAAATAAGTAATCTACACAATGTTAAATAGCATTTGACGATGTTCTTAGTAATGAGTAGTGCTTACGTCAAATGCTATTTACCTGGGTGACTAGAACAATGATATTTTATGTAAATGTAAATTATAAAACCGACATTGGACTAGAAAGAATCTTAGTACAACTGGTAAAAACCAAGGAATTTTCACATTCATATTATCCTGTTATAACCAATGACGGTTTTATAATTACATAAAATATCATTGGTTATAACTATTATAACAGGATAATAGTAAATAAAACTCAGATGTCAATAGTTCGCACCGTAAACCGTATTACGTACGTACGTACCGTTATTATAATTAATTCGTCTTAATAGTTTTCCTCAAAAACTAATAACCGTCAGGTAATACGGGTAATTCCTACTCATTTATCATATGAAGTTTCATTTTTATTTTTTATCCTCTATGGTCCAACCATAGCGCTTAACAAAAAGTTAGGTTACTCAATAATATTACATAAGTATAAATAGTTATAAAAAAATATAGAAGGTTACTATAATTAATCACAGTGGTTTAAAAAACTGAAAAATAATTCAGACACCATATATGCCTCTACGGCTCAAGGCTCAAGGCTGTATCAACTATCATTTATCTCCCACCAAAAAACTATCATTACAAAAAGCTGGTAGTTCTATGAACAATATATACCTCACGAGCACAGGAGGTATCGGTATCGTCATTAAACATTATTTGAGCATTTTTCCCCATTTCCCTCCAACCCAAAAAAAATATCACAATGAAAAAAATGTTTTAAATAACATACAATTGTTTAATCTCATATGTATATATCTCAATAATCGCGTAAAAGACCCGTTAGTCTTAAGTTTATAATAACACTTGTGCCAAGTTTCGGTGGAGATCACATACAAAATTTTGCCTCTAGACCGGAACACACAAGACATACAGGCGAAAGTAGAATTGTACAGTATGCAATGGTCTCGTAATGTAGGCGATTTGCTCGCTCAGTCAATTAAATTTGAATTTGATTAAAATAATGCCTTAAAACCTTGTAAAAATGTTGGCTTTTCTTATTTTTCAGGCACCTCTACCGCCACCCACGTGGAAAGATCCATTTGATGCTGTCGACAGAGGAATCATTTGTCCTCAGGCGGATTTCAAACCTTTAATACCAGAGTATTTAGTGGCGCAAGAAGATTGTCTTGTAGCCAATATTTATGTACCCAGAAACGCGAAAAAGAATCTGTCTGTCTATGTAGTTGTTCATGGAGGTAGTTTTCTAATGGGATATGGTGACTGGCTCAAAACAACAAATCTATTAAAATACAAAGATCTTATCGTCGTTACATTCAATTACCGCCTCGGTCTTCATGGTTTCCTTTGCCTTGGTACCGATGACGTTCCTGGAAATGCTGGTATGAAAGATCAAGTAGCATTACTGAAATGGGTAAAGCAAAATATTGCAGCGTTTGGTGGCAATCCTAATGACGTCACAGTCGGTGGTTACAGTGCAGGATCTGCGTCAGTAGATCTCCTAACGCTGTCTAAGTCTGCCGAAGGTTTGTTCCACAAAGTCATACTTGAAAGTGGAGCGAATTTAGCGACATATTCATGTCAGAGTGATCCCTTGCAGAACGCAAAAAATCATGCAAAATCTTTAAACTTTACCAATGTTGATGATATTTCTGATCTAGAAAAGTTTTTTAAGACATTACCATACGATATATTGGTTGGAGATTTTAAATTTGACACACCTCTTACATTTATACCTTGCATAGAGCGAAACAAAGATGGTGCATTCCTTACCAAATCACCTTTGAGACTTTTAAGAGACAGTGAATTTAAAAAGTTGCCAACACTGTATGGATTTAACAACATGGAAGGTTTGGCACAAACTGACCATTTTGATGATGTTAGAAAAGTCCGAATGAATAAGAAGTTTTCTGATTTTCTGCCAAACAATTTAAAATTTAAAACTGCAGACGAGAAAGAGAAAGTTGCTAAAGAGGTGAAAGAGTTCTACTTTGGCGATAAACAAGTAGACAAAGATACAGTGCTGAGTTATGTTGATTTTACTACCGACACTTGGTTCATTCATCCTAGTCTTTGGGCGGTCAAGTTATATGTAAAGGCTGGGCATGATCAAGTCTATTTATATGAATATTCTTTTACGGATGAACAAACTGTTCCGATAATTCACACCAATGTCCGTGGTGCCACGCATTGTGCTCAAACATTTGCGGTCTCAGACGGTAGAAATTTTACTCACATTAACGAAAATAATATAACGAAGGAGTATCGAAATATGAAGAAAGTTATGCGTGAAATTTGGCATAACTTCGTTAAAACTGGGTAAGTTTCTCATCTCATCCCATTGGGCACCCCCACTCCTGGGCATATGCCTCCCCCAAAGAGGGAAGAATTCAACGGTGTAGGATATTGTGTCGAGTTTTCCTTCTCTAAACGTAATTCGATAAACATACTTATATATTTAATATTTAAAATACATACTAAATTTACATTAAAATACCCAAACTCCGAGACAAACATTTGTGGATCACACAAATATTTGATTCGACCCGTCTAAGCAGTCGCATACACATACCACTACGCCACTGAGGTAGTCCGAGATAGTATTTATCTAGATATATATGTTAACAAAAAACGCTAATTTTTATTATCAGTTACTTATCTATTTCTCCAAATACGAGCTTTAGGTTGAGGTATATCATGTCATTTTACATTATAGCTTCGATTGCAATATTTATAATGTTCTGTTTTATGCCGCAGAATATACCGATAGTTTGGCATTTTCAAAATCACAATTATTTTGATATGACAACTTATGGATGTAGGTATGTATGGTAAAAAGGCGTTCTCTGAGCTTTACATTTGTGTTAGTGCACGTACGTGCACGTATAATGTGACTTGTTTTACACACAGCTACACACAAAAACTTTTTGTGATCAGTTTACGCCTTTTTACCTATACATGTTTTGTTTAAAGTAATAATCACACAACTTAGAATGGTGTAGGTATGTACTATGCCCAATATTATTATGACCTGAATACTAAAACCCTCATTCTATTTCAGTAAGCCTGTACCAGAAGGATCAACTCTACCTAAGTGGTCTCGTGTTGGTGCTGAGGGAAAACCCTACATGTCTTTGGGACAGAAGTTGGAGCTTCGTGACGCCCTAATAGCTGGTGAAAGGGTAAAATTATGGGACGCCATCTACAGCAAATATTATAAAGAGCCCATACCGCCCAACCTTAAAAAATATGGTCGTACTTAATTGTAATAAAACTGTAGATATGAATTCTGTATATTGAATACCTACTCTCCTTATAGCATGCTTGGTAGCCAAACTGGATTCAGAGATCCTCTGCTTGCCCAAATGGGCCACTGGCTTGAAACTAAAGGGCCAGTCAGTAGTTCCTTTAGCTCTCTGGATTGTTCGTATAAACAACGCTTACGCCGAAAGCAAAACAAGCGTCGGAGAGAATGATAATCAAACTTGTAAAGTAAGTAGATGACTCTCGAGATCGTATTATACCTACAAATAATTTCATGGCTGTCGTGACGAGACATCAATCATTACTGAAGTGGCGGGCTTTATAGCCTTGATTATCTTCCACCGCGGCTAGTTTTTTCATTCCCAGGAACAGCTAGTATTCTTATCTACTTATTATCTTCTTCTGTATAAATAAAATGCGTCTGTAGTGCGTGTCAGGCCACGCAATATGGGGTTCCGTACTTATTCATTACAGACTCTATAACTCCCAAACTAACAAATTCATCTGATCCGTTATAGTTTTCCTTCAAAGTTCATTATATGGACTACCATCATCATTATTTTTCAGATTCTTCGAGCTAGCCGTTTAGATTTTAAAGGGGAGAGACCCCCTAAAGTTGAATATCCCCACTTTACTTGTAGGGGAGGTACCCCAGAAAAAAAAAAGAAAAAAAATATTGTAGCACTTTGTCGGAATATTAAATACACATATCCGTGCAAAATTTAATCTTTCCAGCACTAATCGTTTGGGAAGAAAGCCGAGTACGGATGGACAGACGGACATGCCGAAACTATAAGGGATCCGAGATTTTTACTACGGAAAAATATGCATCGCTGTTCGTTTGTCTCGCTAAAACTCCAGAACATGGACATCATTTCAGCCAGTAATAGAAGCCCACTGCTGGTCATAGACCTCCCCAACGAACGCCACAACATTCGGTCCTGCACTTTCCGCATCCAGTGGCTTCCCGCGACCTTTACGATATCGTCGGTCCACCTTGTGGCAGGGGCCTACCCACGCTGCGTCTCCCAGTACGCGGTCGCCACTCGAGGACTTGCAGGCCCCATCGGCCATCGGTTCTAGGAGCGATGTGTCCTGCCCACTGCCACTTGAGCTTGGCGACTCTTTGAAGAACATTTGGTTTATTTTAGTTTATTTTTGTTATTTATTTAATACATAAATGACAAAACTGGGGGCGATGCGAGATTCAACTAAGTATTTTATGTTTATATTAGCAAAGTTTCAAGCAAATACTATAATTTTTGAGCTATTCAAAGTATTTTAGGAATAATATTCTGCAAGGCCGTCGAGGCCCCTAACGCACTATAAAAATGTTTGACTACGTCACAAAAAGCCCTCATCCTCATTGGTTGAAAGTCTATGAAGAATGGTCCCGCAATGATCGTGTTCATATAAGAACGCTCTCATATAACAAGACCAGCTATCGACTATCGACAAAAACATAGCCGTTATCCTAAAACGTGCTCATCAACCTACAATGGGGGATGTAAAAATTTGTCTGTTGTCAATACTGCTGCATTACCTACCTCCAAAACATTTTCTGACAACAAACCCATCAAATTAGGAATGGGGAGCACAGCTGAACGATCTGGCTCTGTTGGGAACGTGGTCACAAGAGCAACAAATGCTGCATGGAATTCATTCACCTACATCGGAAGAGCTCGATTCTTACAGACAACAGGACAGTGGCCAGCTTTTAACAGAACGTAGTAGAATATTAATTACACACTCAAAATAACTTCTTTATGCCACGTAATATTGTCGTATACGGGCACTTAGGATAATTTGCCACAGTTATCAGTAGGTGCACCACGAGAAGGTAAGGATGAGATGGGCCACGAAGATAATGATAGGGCCCCTTAGCACTCTAATTACATACATATTTAAATTATAGAAATAATTATTATGGAAAACTACTACTGTGACGCCTTTAGGAAATTAATTACCAATAGATATAATACTAAAAGAGCTAGGAAAAGAACAATGTATACCCGATAGTTAAAAATTACTATGGTCAACGAACCAATAAGTATCTGTTGCCAAAATTATATTAAAAGAGATTTTTTAAGGGAAGAAGGGAGACTATATAACAATACGCTAAAAAGAAAGGATAGAGCAGCACCTTATAATAAACATAGTTGTCATCTTCATTCTCCATTAAGGTTTCATAGGTTTTATATAGATATTAGGTATTAATTGTAAAAATAGGTAAGGAGTGCAAGCTTGCCAATAAAATGCGTCTGTAGTTTGGCGAGATACGAGTATTATATAAGTTAAAAATGTAATGCCTAATCTGGAAATAAATAAATAATAAAAAATAAATAAATAGATGCTATAAAAGAAGGTATATGTTCTATCTATATTATACAAATACAAAATCACCGACTGTTATCACTACATTATCTGATACTATAGATTATTTAGATTTCAGTGTTAGGTATTTTTTTTAGTGTATGTTTAGACTTAAAGCTACGATGTCGAGTGATGGTGATGAACCAATTCATGGTGATGATGATGGACAATGGCGGGAAATAAACACTCCTCAAGGTCCAGTACGTGGTCACAAAGACCCTTTAGGGCTGTATATCTTCAACAATATACCTTACGCCACAGCCCCTAAGGGACCACTTAAGTTTACTGTAAGTAATGGACATTCACTTATCTATATTGATGGTAGTATCGGGATCGGGTAGTATAATGATGGTGTAACGTTAACTAATATATTGTAACAAATAATACATTTTGTCAAATTTTAGGCGCCTTTGCCAGCTCCTACTTGGCTGCAAACTTTAAAAACAGAAGACAAGAACATTATATGTCCGCAAGCCAATTCGCAATGGGTCCAGATAGATGACAATATTATGCAGGAAGATTGTCTTGTTGCAAATATATATGCGCCCATTTCTGAAGATAAAAAGCTACCAGTAGTAGTATACGTGCATGGAGGAGCTTTTGAATTGGGCTTTGGGAACATGATGACTCCAAAGCGGTTCACGAGAAATCATAATATTATAGTGGTAACATTTAACTACCGTGTTGGAGTTCACGGATTTTTGTGCTTAGGCACTGAGGCGGCTCCTGGTAATGCAGGCCTGAAGGACCAGGTGGCATTACTGCAATGGGTAAATAAAAACATAGCTAGCTATGGAGGTAATCCCGAGGACGTCACTATCTCAGGCTACAGTGCTGGTTCAATGTCAGTGGATCTTTTGATGCTCGCAAAGTCGGCTAGGGGTTTATTTAACAAGGTCATTCAAGAAAGTGGTCCCAGTGTAGCGTCTGCTACAGTTCAAATAGATCCTTTGGAGGACGCGAAAGCACGTGCGAGGCAATTAAATTTCACCAATGTAGATGATGTTTACGCATTAGAAAAGTTTTACAAAAGTACTGCATTAGATACATTATTTGGCAGCACATTTTTTGATAGAACAAACGTTTCTTTGCCTTTTGGGCCATGTGTGGAACGAAAATCCAGCTCAGCTTTTATTACTGATGCCCCGGTTAATATTATTAAGAAAGGTGACTATAAAAAAGTACCTATACTACTAGGTTTCAGCAACATGGAAGGTTTAATGTGGGTCGAATATTTAGATAAATGGAAGTATAAAATGAATGAAAAGTTTTCAGACTTTTTACCTGCTGATTTAGATTTTAAGGATGAAGCCAAAAGAGAGGAAGTTGCGAAATTAGTAAAAAACTTTTACTTTGATGATCAACCAGTGGGTGAGGGCACGATTCTTTCGTTTGTAGATTACTTTTCTGATGTATATTTTGCATATCCCACTCTCAGAGAAGTTAAACTATTGGCAGAGGATGGTCACCAAGAAGTATATTTATACGAGTATTCTTATGTTGACAATGACACTCCATATGTTCCTCATACTGAAGTACGTGGTGCGTCACATTGCGCTCAAACAGATGCAGTATTTGACGAATTTAATTACGTGGATGGGTTAGACGAAACAAGTTTCTCTAAAGAACATATTGAAATGAAGAAAACAATTAGAGAACTTTGGAGTAATTTTGTTAAATATGGGTAAGTTTCAAGTCTATGGGTTTTTAGAATGACAATTGTTATGTTTCACGTAATAAATTAATCTCTGGTTTCCATTTTTAGCAAACCTGTTCCTGAAGGTTCATCGTACCCAGCGTGGCCTCCAGCTGGAGCAGACGGTTCACCACATATGTCCCTAGGTCAGACGATAGAACTAAGAGGCCGTTTATTAGAATCTAGAGCTCAGTTTTGGGATGGCATTTATGAGAAGTACTACCGAGAACCCAGAGCACCTCCAGAACCATCTCACATTGAACTTTGAGCCTTTTTTTCAGAACAATGTTTATAAAAGAGTTTCGGGTAGCTGTAGAAATAATAATTTCTATGGTGGCCATTTTTATCGTGTAATCAAGGTTGCATTCGAAGGTGATTAATTAATACTGATTATATTTAGATCTAAAAAATACTAGATTATTTACAGAAGCTCGTGTAATAATCTTCAGCGTCATAGCTGCCTGAGAATGTTCTCAAAAATCCGGTTGCGTTGCCACCTTGGATGGCGATATACCTATTGGGCGTTTTCACATTGCACGATATCGTCACGATAATTTACAATCTTACCTTAAAGTTACTGCTGCTACTTACAATTTCGTCACGATATTATAGACGATATCGTGTGTCGTTATCGTGCACTTGAAAACGTCTATTCTCTTTGTAGAATATTTACATTAAGTTTGTTACATTAAGTATGTTTTTATATTCACTACATAACTAGATTATAATAATTAATATGTACGTTTATGCATAGTCATTATATCAATCTTAGTATGTTTCAAGTGAGACTTTGATTGAAAATAATAGATAGTGGTTGAATGTGTTTAATTTAATGCATATAAAATGGTAATCATAGTCACACTCACGGAGACCATACTATAGTAGATAAGGTCTGTACTTAGCAACCTAGTGTGGTTAGGTACACACTATGTCTCTTTGCTGGGAACCCTCCATGTAACCAGGAAGTGAGAGTCCTTGCGTCATTGTTTCACTAGCTCAAGGACGCCCTGCACCGAGTCCGCTTAAATTTACAATTGAACCCTGGAAGGTGTCGCTTCAGTGGCGGTACGAAGTTAGCAGAGACACTAGTGCCATCTATCGGGTCCAATTGTATATTTAAACCGTCAACCTCAAACCCACTTAAACTCAAACTATAAACTACATCAGAGTTCAATTACATACGACTGATTTTGCTGACTTTGGTCTGAAAATGTTCGTAGAAGTTCAGGGAAGGCATATTTTTTTTTAAGGCGGTTATTTACTATCTCTAGTACCTTATTATTAAAAAACCACGTGAAATAATTTTTGGGGTGATTTGATTTTATCGTGGAGAGATAAATCCAGTTAGGAGGCGGTAAATAAAATCCACAATTTTAGTCAGTGTTAAATACTTATTAATTTGCAACTTCAATGAATAGGTCGTAATACCCTCAGAGCAACCATCTATAGATAGAGGATGAGTGTCAGCCGTTTACTTCGTGGCGACTACTAAGGAGCTCGGATATAAGTTGCCCAGTATAAATATGCTTGCGTTCCAAGGGCTCTATATTACATTGAAACGCCTCAAAAACAAGATCTCAGAACAATAACTAAAAACTATAATTAGTTCCATTTTTTGTCACACGACAATTTAAACTGGGAAGGCTATAATAACGTTACGTCATCCTCGACTGTTTGACTGTTCTGAAGACGGTTACCAGCGCTCTATATATACGCAGTATAGACATAGTTGCCCTGAGGTAGTACCTTTAATAAATACCTATATTATGTCTCAATTCATAACAGAGGCTAGCGAAACTTATTCCTGCGGTTTTAATTACTTAAGTACATATCCATCTGTACTACGTAGTATAATTTTCTTATATCTGTGTTATCGTATTTATAATACTATTAAGAAGGACTAATTTACAACTCCCTATGCGGACTCTCCACCCTTAAAGGTGGCTCTGGAGGTGGTATAGGTTCACGGTAGTATTTGCTGTAGAGGTTGTTCCATATATCTTGTCTAGGGTCAGAAATGACATCCAGAAGTACCACCCGATTTGCTAAAGCCATGTGAGGTTGCCCGTCGGCTTCTACTGGGATCCACACCGGTAAGGATGAACCCTCCGGTACAGGTTTCCTAAAACCGAAGAATTACAATTAGAACCAAAAAGCAATAATATTTGATCGTCATAATAGTCGCACATAATATGGTCGAACAGGACCTAGCGAATATTAAAAAGCTACGTTTGGACTTTTATCCATAATCCTAATCTTAAAAAGCTCACGATGAAACAATACAGTACAACATACAGACAGATGAAAGTCAAATTGTCCAGTCTGGAAATATAGACGCTTCGTTCGCTTCGTTCACTCGGTCAAATATAGTAATATCCAAAAAAATGAATTTTTAGGGTTCCGTATCCAAAGATTAAAACTAGAACCCTATTACTAAGACTTCGTTGTCCGTCCGTCCGTCTATCTTGAGTTGTACCTCGTGAACCGTGATAGTTAGAAAGTTGAAACAGATAACTAGCGGACGCCCGCGGCTTTGCTCGCTTGACAAAAATATATACACAGAAACCTTCCTCGAGAACCGCTCTATCCATTGATGAAAACCGCATTAAAATCCGTTGCGTGGTTTTGAAGATATAAGCATCAACTTTGTTTTATAATATGTAATGATAGTAATTGTACGGAACCCTTTATGTGCGAGCCCGACTCACACTTGACCGGTTTTTTATAATTCTTTCTATGCTGTCAATTGGTGTAACATTGCTACATTATATTGAACAAAAACACATATTCTTCCTCCTACCTATAAAACAAGCGTATTTGTAAACTTGTATGTATGTATGTATTGGATGTATAATTGTATACTATAATGTTCTTGGATCTTGGTGAAAACTCTCAAAATAATATTAATATTACTAGAATGTCTTGCTTACCCTGTTTTAATAAAATTGTGCCATATTTCGCGCATAGTCTTTTTCATATCTCTAAATTCCTCAGTGATATCATCTTCAGTTGTATGTGTTAGATTTTTTCCATCAAAAACAGCCATAGTTTGAGCACAATGTGTTGCTCCACGGGCTTCCGTGTGAATAACATAGGGAGTATCGTCATCCGTATAAGAATATTCATATAAATAGACTTGGTTATTTCCAGCTTTTACATACATATTGACTGACCAACGACTCGAATGTGTAAAATAAGTATCCGTAAAGTAATCAACATAAGACAGTACTGTATCTGTATCTACAGGTCGGTCACCGAAATAAAACTCTTTGACCAATTTAGCAACATACTCTTTCTTGTTTTCACTCTCAAATTGCAAGTTATGTGGTAAAAAATCTGAAAATTTCTCGTTCATTCTAACTTTCCAAACTTCGTCGAAATCAGCAATTCGTAGTAAACCTTCCATGTTAGTATAACCGTACAGCATAGGGACCTTTTTGAAATCCCCTTTTGTTAGAATACTTATCGGTGATGTTGTAAGGAAAGCACCATCACCAGTATCACGCTCAACACATGGAGAAAAAGTATAAACTGAATCATACTTAAAACCATCCCCAACTAAAACGTCGTATGGCAACGCCTTATAGAACTCTTCCAATTCATAAACATCATCTGTGTTAGTAAAATTGAGTGTTTTAGCATGATCTTTAGCATTCTGTAGAGGATCAGTCTGACATGCAAAATCTCCCAAATTAGACCCACTTTCAAGTATGACTTTGTGGAACAAACCTTCGGCAGACTTAGATATTGCTAGAAGGTCTACTGATGCAGATCCTGCACTGTAACCACCGATTGTGACGTCATTAGGATTGCCACCAAACGCTGCAATATTTTGCTTTACCCATTTCAGTAATGCTACTTGATCCTTCATACCAGCATTTCCAGGAACGTCATCGGTACCAAGGCAAAGGAAACCGTGAAGACCTAGGCGGTAATTAAGTGTAACAACGATAAGATCTTCGTATTTCAATAGATTTTTTGCTTTCAACCAATCACCGTAACCTATTTGGAAACCACCTCCATGAACAACTACATAAACTGAGAGATTCTTTTTCGCGTTTTTAGGCACATAAATGTTGGCAACTAAACAATCTTCTTGCATTATTAAGTATTCAGGCATGACAGGCTTGAAGTCAAACTGAGGGCATATTATGCCTCTGTCGATAGCGTTGAACGGATCTTTCCATGTCGGGGGAGGAAGAGGCGCCTGAAAATTAAAAAAAAAAACATAATTATGATTGATGATAGGAATCCAAGACAATATCTATTGCATCTCTGGTCAACGGATAACGACAAATAAAAGTCGCTGGTTAAGCTTTTGTTAATAAGTGTGTGTAATCAGTGGTGTTTTGGGGTTGTCGTAATGCAACTGTAAGTGACGTCATTGATGCGTTTTCTATGTAAACAACAGTGTCAATCACCGCTCTTTAGGAAACCGAGCCAATCTGTTTACGTTCTGGGTGACGTCAATTCATCGCTGCATTGCTTTGGGACAGCACCGCTTTCCTAGAAAACCGAAGCTTTAAGGGTATATAAAACGGCTGTTTAAAGCAACAACAGCAAAACGCTCCTTTTAATACCACGTTTAAAATCACCGTTTTATCCCTTTAGCGGCTTTTAACTTTGTTTAGCCCACGAGGACGAGCCTATTACCGCTTATCAGGAACTTATATATTAAGTATGATTTATCAAAATAAATTCTTAATAACATGTCCTATAGTCATAGATATTATGTAAGTTTTATGTTTTATCATTATCATGTTTAAACACTCTACGTATATTAAGTGATTTATCGTAAAATTATGATAGGTAAGTAAATCACTTGAAATTAAACTTAAAGCAAATACGACACAATGACATATAGGTAAGACCTATATCGTCATTCTCTACAGGTACTTACATATCTATTTTTTTTCAAGGTCGCGGTTGCTCCCGCATCCTTTGCCGGGCGTCTCTGGTTCACACGCAGAATTTCCAGTGGCACCCGGCGGACTTTGACCACCTGTATGGCCTCAACGAGGGTTTGGTCGGGATGAGAGTCCCACGTCGTTGGGGTACCTGCGCTTCTGTAAGGACGGCGGGTGGCTATCCCGCCGTCCTCAAGCCCCGATCATGGTGGTCGATGATCTTGGGCGTACATGTACATGCCTACTTTAAATGTAGTCATAAGTACAATCATTTAGGGACCACATTCCTGTATGACTTGTTGTCAGTAATGACAATGATTAATTGTACAGTTCCCATTTTCCCACACAGGATTCTGTCTCAGAGTGTTTTGACATCAACATAAATTTATTCATTAGTTATTAGATGACGGGTTGATTTTCGTGTTTACCGTCAATCAAAATAATATATTACGTAATGTAGGGAGAGGTATGTACCTACACTAAATCAAACTTCTACGCTCGCGACTTCGCCCGCATTGAATATAACGAACTTGCGCAATTCGACATGCAACGGAAGCTCACAAAAGACTGCCTACTTAATGTTTGCCACATTTTTCAATGCTGTCCTATATCTATTAATCGTAGTGTATTATAAACCCTAAACTACATAGGCTATGATAAACCTTCCTCGGTAATTGGACTATAATTATATAATCAACATAAAAATAATTCTAATTATATAATTCCTGTGAAGTATTAACAGTCCGCCAGCTATTCATACTCAGCACAGTACTAAAACAAAACGCATCACTTCCCTACAGCAACGAAGTTTCTAACAAAAGACGGAAAGATATTGTTTGCACTGAATGAACTGCGATAGCGATAGAACGCTAATAAAAAATTCAATACACAGGCAAATATTTGTTCTTAGGACCGCTTCTGTACAATAGGATAAACGCTACAGCAAATATTTATCCTCTAACTAAAATTATATACGTTGTAAGCAAGTAGTAAAGAATACCCAAGGATGTCCTACGATGACACAGAGTTAATATCTGTTTTAAAATAAATAGTGATGTTGCAAAATTAAGTCATACCTACTATAGTTATCAATATTGAGCCACTTTGGCATTCTACTAGTTCTTATTATATAATATACCTACCCATGTAATGTAATGTTGATTATTATTAAATTTTTACTAAACTGCAATTGGCACCTCAAGCACAGGACTACCTAGTTCTGGCGCAAATTACGTTTATACGACTACCTATTTATAAGACATATAGATACATATACTTATATGTAAATAGGTATTATTATACCTACATAAGATACTGAAGCACTAACTGTAACGTAATAGCGCCCAATTGAAATTGAGACTAAATTATAAAGTAAATATTGTACAATGATTACGAAATAAATTTTATTTGTCTATTTAAAATTAATTTTATTCGAAAGAGCAGATTTTGGCAACTAGTCTACTTTGTATACACATTGGTATAAGTAGATACATACTAACTTAGGTATTTGTTTAGATATTATTACAATTTAAAAAGACCCTCATTTCGTTATACTTATCGTGTAAAATTTTGATGTTGTATTCAAATGGAGCGACGCCGTGGATTATTTTATAATATTTAATCAACACATATGTTGACTCATCGCTGCCCAGATGACGCGGCAGCCCGAGAGGCGGAGCTTTATCAGGCATACAGGGAGGCCAAAGGTATTCTCCAGGAGAGGATGAAGCGGGCCAAGACGGCGGCCCACGAGGAGCTCCTGGAGACCCCACAGCAGAACCCATGGGGGCGCCCGTACCTACAGGTCAGAGAGAAACTCCGACCTAGGGTGCCCCCACTGACCCAGAGTCTCCAGCCGCAGCAGCTGGAGCGGGTCATGGACTCCCTGTTTCCGACGAGCGCGGAGGAGCACGTCCCTCCACGCATGACTCCGTCTCTGCCAGACGCGGATAGCACCAGCGAAGACGACGTACCCGAAAACAGGGTGGGGGAGCTAAGTGCGGCAGTACTCCGGCTTAAACGCCGGAAAATCACTGCCCCCGGACCCGACGGCATTCCTGGCCGTGCATGGGTCCTGGCCCTCGAAGAACTCGGGCCTCGACTGATGGGGCTCTTTAGCGCATGCCTCGAAAGGGGCCAGTTTCCCAAGGTGTGGAGGACGGGGAAACTGGTTCTGATCCGTAAGGCGGGGCGGCCGGTGGACTCACCGTCCGGATACCGGCCGATCGTGTTGCTCGACAAGGTGTGTAAGCTCTTTGAGCGAATTATCGCGGAACGCCTCGTCGAGCAACTCACGAGTGTGGGGCCAGACCTGGCGGATAACCAGTTCGGTTTCCGTCGGGGACGCTCCACCGTGAGCGCGATCATGCGCTTGAAGAGCCTGACGGAGGAAGCAGTCTCACAGGGCAAGGTGGTGGTGTCTCTTGACATCGCCAACGCATTCAACACCTTGCCATGGAGCTGCGTTAGGGAGGCGCTCGTGTATCACGGAACGCCTCTCTACCTCCGTCGTATTGTCGGGGCCTATCTCTCGGAGAGGGCCATAGCTTTCCCCAGCTGGCTCGGGCCAGCTCGGCGAGATGTGTCGTGCGGTGTTCCGCAGGGGTCGGTTCTGGGGCCGTTATGTGGAACATCGGCTACGACTGGGTGCTGCGGGGTGCGTTGCCTAGGGTCGTCGGCGTAACGTGCTACGCCGACGAATCCCTCGTCACGGCGCGGGGTGCAACGTACCAGGAGGCAGATCTCAAGGTCACGACGGGTGTTGCTCAAGTCGTGGGGCGGATGCGGCGGCTGGGACTGGAGGTGGCCTTGCACAAGTCCGAGGTTCTGTGCTTTCACAGACCTCGGAACGGTCCACCTGAAGGTTCCAGCATAAATGTGGGAGGCGTTAGCATCGGCATCAAGCCCTCGATGAAGTACCTAGGGGTCGTACTTGATAGCCGATGGAACTTCGGACCACATTTCTGAAGTCAGTCGCGACTCATGCCCAACCTAAAGGGATCCAACACCTCCTGCAGGAGACTGTACCTGGGGATCGTGCGGAGTATGGCCCTATACGGGGCTCCCGTATGGGCGGCGCGGTTGACGGCCAACAACTCAACGCTCCTTAATAGACCGTTGAGGACCTTGGCCGTCAAAACAATAAGAGGGTACCGCACGATCTCCGGAGAGGCTGCATGTCTCCTAGCCGGGCCCCTCCATGGGACCTGGAAGCGAGAGCCCTTGCGTAATTGTTTCAATGGCGCAACGAGGCGCCGGAGCCGGACCACAGGCCTACGTCTCGAGAAATCGAGGACCAGCGGTCCCAACTCCACCAGGATCTCACGGAGTCATTTAGGGTGCGACCTGAGCAACCCAGGTGGGGTACCACCATCATCGCGTCGGTGAGACCGATCATGGACGATTGGCTGCAGAGGCAGCATGGTGACCTCACGTATCGTGCGACGCAGATCGTTACCGGGCATGGATGCTTCGGTAGCTATCTGTTTCGCATCCATCGTGAGGTCACACCCCGGTGTCAACACTGCGAGGTTTTCGGCGACGACACCGCACTCCACACGATGGTGGAGTGCTCAGTGTGGGCGAGTCAGCGCCGGGACCTCGTAGTGGGTCTGGGCATGGATATCCTCTCGCTGGAAACCATGCTCCAAGCCATGGTCTCCAGCGCGAGTAGGTGAAACGTGGCAGTGTCCTTCTGCGAGCAAGTCATGCTCGCGAAGGAGGCGGCCGAGAGGGAGAGGGAGCGTACCCTTACCTGACGCGGGATAAAACCCTACTCCAACGACGCGGGATTCTCATCCCGACTTAACCCCCGCAGAGACCACAGAGGTGGTCAAAGTCGGCCGGGCGCAACTGGAAATACGTTCTGCTTGTAACCAGAGACACCCGGCAACGGACGTTAGAGAGGCCGCGGACCTAGCCCGCGGAATTAAAAAAAAAACACCTATATTGACTTCAAACTTAGATAAAAAATTATCAACCCCGTATCTCAATCAATCAGAAATCGTCTAATTAATTGATATTTCTTTTTGATAGCACACTTGATAAGTTTAATTTTAATGACATAAATAAAAATTGGGTTGGGCAGTTTAGGCACATTGATTATGCTTAGGTATATTACCATTAGAACTTCGGTACAAGTAATATTAATCCTTATTAGTCGCTCGGTAGCACCGGCCTTTAGAAAAGAGTGTCCGTGAGTTTTTATTATCAGTATCTACTACAGTTCCTTACGTTAATTTGATCGAAATACGTTTTCGGATTCCCCATACTTTTCACACCAGCGCCCCTAGCGGCAACGTCAGGGGACTGTGTGAAATGTATGGAGGAATACGAAAACGTATTTCGAGTAAATTAACATAAGGAACTGGTACTAGACACACAGGTTCTTTTCTCACTGGCTTTACCTATGGCCTCACGAATCTGACAGCAAATGTAAATATAGAAGCAATAGTAGAAGCAAAAAATTGTGACCTACATGAAAAGATAAAGATATTTTTGATTTTGACTAGTTTTTTATAGACATACGAATTTACCGGTTTGAAGATGCCTGTTTCCTCCTTCGTAATTAAAGTTCTATGTTATAATTTATTATCGTTTTATACCTTGAATTTGTTATTGCCGGTGGGTGCAGTGGCGTAAGGAACGTTCAGGAAAGTCCATAAGTCCCCGGTAGAGTCCAGGTGTCCACGGACGGGCCCTTGTTTGATGTTTACGTCCAACCATTCTCTGTTATCATTTTGCGTCGCTGCCACGGCGACGCACAATAACAGTAAACACGTCCAATGCAACATGACTGTTGCCGATTACTGACGACTCACACGTTAATTTGTGCTGGCAACAATTTGACGGCCTTGATAATAAGATAATGACCGATGTTGTAACCACTAACACATTCCTAATAAAAAAATTAAAAAAAAGTCTTTATTCTATATTTTCCTGAAATATCGAAGCAAAAAACATCGTAAAGTTAAGCAGGACAGTGCAGCGCTTCAATTGGTACACCATTAGTCGCCATTTAGATTCCCGGTAAATAACTCTGACGCTCTGAGACATAAGTATAAGATGGACAGTTTCGATGTCTTCGGCTGTGTGGGAATCCACGCCGAAATCTTTCCCTTTGCCCGCAGCTTATACACAAAAACCTTCCTCGAGAACCACTTTATACATAGGTGAAAACCGCATCAAAATCTGTTGCGTAGTTTTAAAGATCTAAGTCTAAGCATAGATACGGAGCGGGCGACTTTGATTTATATTATACTATGTTATAAAAAACTGCTGTAAATAAAAGCGTAATAGCTTAAAAAAAATTACAAACCATATACTTACTTAAGCCACAGAATAGGGAATAGTACTTACATATAGAACTTGCACTCCGACGTTAATTAAAGCACATTCTTTTGTTTACAGAGAACATAATTCCAACGTTAGGGTTGTCAGGAAAGTACCAGCATTAATTTGACCAATAATTATGACGTTAATGCCTCAATGTCAAATCTATGATGCCGTATCACAATCAAGAGACAACCCTTACTGACTTACAACTTCAAGTTGTCGCTGACGTAACGTATTCTTTGCGATTGTTAGGCGAGTGACAGAGGCCTGCTTAAGCTTAATAATATGCAGTATAGAGAGTAAAGTCGCAACAGATCACAGCCAGACAGCCAGACAGATCTCCCCTTCGTATGTTTGCTTAATTAAACGAAACAAAATTGTCAATACTTTGAGATTTCATTAGGAAAGTTTCAGACAGAACGGATTTAAGCTAAATATACGACACTCTATATGCAAAGATATATGTATTAGATACTTATCTCTGTCTGTTTAAGTTACGAAAGAGTACAACGATCGTCGTTATTGAAATATCTTAAATGACTTAAAATTACCGTAATGGGACCAAATAATTGTCAGAATGGGACCATTTGAGGACTAGTCCTCAAGTAGCTAGCTTTCAATAAAAAAATCAATATCCGTTCACACAGTCCAAAGAAATTAACGTAACAAATATAAAAAAGAACATACAGTCAATACACTACACAATAGACAATCTATATATTTAATACGACAATTTGTCTGTCTGTCTGTCTGTCGGTCCGCTAGTCGCGTTTTTCAATTTACATACATTATTTTTTTTCTTTTTTTTTTGAATCGATACAAATTTCGACGGGATAACTAGTAGTTATATAAATATGTATAAGAATTGGGGTGTTTTTTTTTTATTTCGACATTTTGTCATACTGAACTGATGTTCTAAATAGCCTAAACGTATGAAATTATAACGTAGATAAAGTAGCACAGTATAAAACTGCACATAACTAGTTATTAGAACACTCGTAGGAAACTATAAAGAGACTCGGTAAGTCTCGTTTCTTTAAAACCCACTCGTGTTGTAATACACCTCCTTATGATACTGTTTTATAAACTACTATTGTTTGGTAGGGATTAAAAATCACCCCAATCCTTATCACCTACCTGGTATTGTAAAAAGAATACCTAGGTGATTAATAGAGTAGACATGTCTATAAGTATGAATCTTTTAATTAGTGCCTTGGATAAAGTACAGGAGATCTAGGTAGTTGAAACTTCGACGCAAGAATTATTGCACGTTCCGTTTATTTAGGCGCGTAAACCAAATGTTTATAATTATCTTCACCTACGTAAGTCTGGAGGGTTAACTCTCTAAGGGACCAATTAATGTTACAAGTTAACGAGGTGACATTTTGACAAATTCTCCATTTAGAAACAGAAAAAAAAAATACACTGACGACGCCGGCGCCACTGCAATTAACTCCAAACCCCAAGAGGACAGATGGTTTTCAGTTTTTTCTGTATTTCGGCTAGTCACCAACAACATAAATCAATTTCTGAAGAAACAAATAAGT
The DNA here is from genome assembly GCA_963556515.1 of Nudaria mundana. Lineage (NCBI taxonomy): Eukaryota > Metazoa > Arthropoda > Insecta > Lepidoptera > Erebidae > Nudaria > Nudaria mundana. The sequence goes on along the minus strand of OY748289.1, from coordinate 8,275,326 downwards.
TCGGAAGTTCTCTTGGGGACCAATACAAGATTGGAAATGAATTCAAAACAATGGACTAACAGCGAAGACAAGACTCGTAGGTAATTTAATTAACTCTCGTTTCGGTATACCGATATTAACTTTGAAGCTTTCGATTGTGTACATTAACAAATATATCCGTAGTGCCGAGAAACGGTAATAGGCTTACCTTTTACCAACATATTGACTAGCAAAATGTAGACGTAGTAAACACGTACGTGTACCCCTATGGGGATAAAGAAGTAATTGTGTGTGTGCGTACCTACCTATAGTCGGGTGATTCGTTTACACGTCAGGGGCAGTTGATTTATGAGTCTCTCTCGTCCTCAGGTTTGCAGAATGTTTTTTGTTTCTAATATCTCAGGATTCAACAATTGAGTGTACCTACGGAAAATTTCTTCAGCTACTAAACATAAGATGAGGAACCTACTTGCTAAATATCTACCTATAAGATAAGTTATATACCTAAGGTAGTGCAGTTACCATTACGCGAAATGAATTCTGTCCTGAAATGCGTAATCCGAACCTACCTACTCGAAAATGTAAATTTTTCAGATAACACCGCTTTTCTAAAATTACTGTTTCTGAAGTTACTATTTTATTTACTATTTTTACTAGTATAGGTGTTATTTTACTACAATGAACTCAAATTTACAGACTCAAAATAAATGATGTATCTATAAAAAATATAAAACAATACAATTGAAACTAACTAAATATGTACATTACCTATTCTAATTATAAGTACCTACCTATTAAGATTACATCTCAATATCATTTGTTATGAGTCTGTTAATTTCAATTATTCATTGTAGTAATAAACATCTATACCTGTCCCTGAATTGACTATTTTCTTGAAATAACAATTTCAGTGTTGTGGCATTCATGGGGTACTAAGAGGCCCAGCAGTAACCTAAGAGTACCAACATCTCCACGGTTCTCTTCTCTATCTTCACCGGCACGCCTCTTGCTAACAAACGGACGAGGATATGCCAAATGTACTCCCCAGAAACAGCAATAAGCTTGCCACTTATTAAGTGGGCTTATAATTGGCGAAATGTGTATTGAACGTCTATCCCTTCGGGGATAAAGACGTGATTTGTCTCTCCGCTAATATCCAGTGTCAATGTACCTACACTTAATATCTAAATGGACCAGAATTAAAAACTAGGAGCTGCGGTCGCTGCCGTGGTACTGCGCCGCAGCACGCAATTGAGCGAAGCGACTATTGTCATATTTTTAGTCAATAAATTTTTTTGAGGGTTCTAAATCAAAATTGGTCAATAACTTTTTTTGAGGGTCCTAAATCAAAATTCGGTCTCGAACAAAACCTGCTCCTGAGAATGCTTGATTTTTGAGTGAAAAAATCATGAATATCGGTTGGGTAGTTGTCGAGAAACAATTTCACATCGAGTTGCATTTGAGTCACCTGATAAGGAGCTCCGCTCGCTACGCTCGCTTCGCTCAACAAGGTATAAACTATGGATACACACAGATATCGAAAGTAATACAAAAGTATAAATAAATCGAAAAAGTATAATATGGCAATAAATATTGAAAAACGAGTGTAGATCTCCGTCGTATTCCCATGGAAGCTCGCTCCATAGATCATTTAATATTGTACAAGTGGTAATGCACAATTTCCGCCGCCACTTGGGACTATAATACATGCGTGTGAATGACTGGAAGTGGACACGCATTATTAAAGACACTGGCAAACTCGTCCTTCACATACGACGTACACCACACATTATGACATCCGAACCGGATCTGGCCTATACAATTTGTAAGGTAACAGACACACTGGTCATTTACCACGTTTCTTACGTGTCACCGCGCCAGATTCGCGAGTTCCCATGCTATCCCACGCGTACGACGCTGTCACACACGTTTAAAGTATCATAGCGTAAGTTAACGTTCTGACGTTAACTTACGCTATGATACTTTAAACTTTTACGACGTCTGCGTCGTAAACGTAGAACCAGTGTGTCGCTGTTTCCCACGTTGCATGACATACGTCGTATGTGAAGGACCAGTGTGTTTTTAGCTATTGATAATGATATATTCCACATGGAGGGAGAGTAGATACCTATCGTAAATATTGTAAATTGACAATTTTACTGAAAGGATTTTGATTTAATAAAAAAGTTTTTAACTGCATTTATTAATTTAAAAAAAAATACCTTTGTGTACCTGAAATACAACCGGTCAAATGGTTAAAATAATACCGTTATTTAACGAAACCGATTGGAATGAGGTTCTCTATAGCTTGGCCTGGTAAATGGAAGGCCATGAAATACGAGTATTACAATTAAATCACCTGTGTGAACCGGGAATCCAACGGGTCAAATGAGTAAAAAAATACCTTTTATTTACACCTATACACCGATCAGGCTCTCTATAGATTCGCCTGGTAAATGGAAGGCCAAGAAATGTTACAATTATTTAAAATAAAACATACATAAAATCACGCCCTCTTTCCCGGGGTACTGAGACCACGGATTTCCACATCTTACGATCCCGGCATAGCTACTTCTTTCGCTTCCTCAACTTTAATTACTGCATTTATTTAAAACTAACTGTTGCCTGCAGCTCCGCCTGCATGTTATAGTTTTCTTGATCACCAGTTACTGATTTATTATGTATAGCTGTGGGCAACAGCTATACATAATAAACACAGCAAGCAAAAAACAGCAGCTCCGCCTGCGTGTTACTTTAGATAGACATAACGTTTTTATTTATGAACCGATTGAAATAAAACAAACTTTAAATGTTAAGTTGTATAAACCACAACGCATTACTGAACACCGCATTCAAATCGGTTAAGCCGTTTCTAAGATTAGCGTGTTCAAACATTCAGACAAACAGACAAAAATTCCAAAAACCATTGTTTTGCGTTCATAAAGCCCCTACAACAGTTTGTCTATTATATCTTCTATGCACAGACATCTCACAACTCCCACTCACAATTTTATTATATGTATTGATAGTGTCATTATACTTAGGCTAGGTATAGGTGCATGCATATAGCGCACAATCCATTGTACTTCGAAATTCGATACAACTTTCTTTTTGATAACTTCGATAAAAGTTCTTTCATGGACATGAAAAATGGAAAAAATATGAAAAACATTAAAGTAGGTATGTACTTAATGATTGATTAACAAAAGTTTTGATGAATCTGTAACTTTTACACGAGGGTACGTCCATCTTCTGATATTGGATATTTTAGAGAAAATATTGTATTCGGAGAAAATTAATTTGATTTACTTAATGTTATTTTCGGTCCTTTTATATTTAAAGGTAACCTTTAAAGGTGGTTTTCTGTAGAGAATTGTTAGCAAAGAACCTGGCAATAGCCCAAAATACTTGTAAACCAATATATGAGGCCTCTCGTTTGCATTCATAGAATGTAGTTGAAACTGAAAAGACCTGAAAATCCTTCAATATGTCAACCAGTTTGATCACATTATAAAAAAACAATACGTTTTCGATTTCAAAAACATCACAGAGAATCAAGAGTAAACCACAAACGTCAAACATAAATGCTTGTTATGTCTCGATTGGTGAATAGTTTTAATCAACGTTAACAACTTGCACGTCCGTTTCGTGAGGAAGGCTGTACGGAAGCAATTATATCCTCGGAACCACTACTAAAAGGTTTTCAGTGTTGTTCATCGAGCGGTGTGATTGAATTTGCATATATAGTTTACGGAGCGGCAATAACGTAAAATGTTGCTTGCGATTGCGACGCTTCCATTGTTTTGTACACAACTTTCTTGTGTCATACCTTTTGTAAGCATGACATACTCGTAATTATATTTGTTTAATAGAAATTAACCCGCCTCTACTACAGTTTTACTTTAAGACGCATCTTCGACTGTACCTAAGTGATAGACACAGCGGCGGCCTTACCCATTGTGAGGCCCCTTTTTTTACCACGGCCCAATGCCTCGTCCATTACTGGGTGCCCCAGGTACGCACTCGGAAGTATTCCCTGTGGCGCCGGCGGACTTTAGCCAACTATGTGGCCTCTGTCTTGGGTTGGGTGGGGTTTTATCCCACATCATTGGGGTCGGGTTTTATTCAGCGTCGGTGAGTAAATGTACGTTCTGTGGGGCTTCAGCACTGTGGCTGATCGTAGATGAGTCTGCGGCGCCCTGGCCACCGACTTCGGAACTCAGCAGGGAGGGTACGCTCCCTCTCCCTCTCGGCCGCTTCGCGAGCATGACGTTCTCGAAGAAGGACACGGCCACGTTCCACCTACTCCCGCTGGAGACCATGGCTCAAAGCATGGTTTCCACTGAGAGGCTATTCACGCCTAGAACCACGACGAGGTCCCAGCGCTGATTCGCCCACGCTGAGCGCTCCACAGGCGTGTGAAGAGCGGTGCCTTCGCCGGACCGCTCACAGTCTTGACACTCGAGCGTGACCTCACGATGGATCCGGTCACCGTGCCACCTGTGCAGCCACTCGTCCATGATCCGTCTGCTGCGATGGTGGTGGTTCCCCACCGTGGTTAATAAAGTCGCACCTTCCATGTCTCCTTGAGATCCTGGCGAAGTTGGGAGCGCTGAGCGTCGATTGTTTCGAGACGCAGGCCTGTGGTCCCGCTACAGTACCCGCTTGAGCCATTGAAACAATGACGCAAAGGCTCTTGCTTCAAGGTCCCATGGAGGGGTTCCGGCTAAGAGACATGCAGCCCCTAAGGATATCGTGCGTTACCATCTTAATATCTTGCCAGACCGCTGGAGACCTTTCAACGGTCTGTTTAAAACATCCACGTTGTTGGCCGTCAATCTGGCCCATACGGGGGCGTATAAGGCCATAATCCGACTCCGTATACCGTACCCCGGGACATACTGCGAGGCCCTTTCTCTTTCTTGAAAATTAAGAGATGCGAAAATAGGTAGGTCTGGTTGTTGTACGGTACACGGTTGTACCTACTGTAAGACTTTGAACTCATTGCAAGCAAAATAATTCCAAGATGGCAAGAGTTGGGGCGGGGCCCCAAGAGATTCGACTACATCCTCGCCGTCCGCCCTGGACCCCAACTTGACCACGGTAACGCAGTGGCAAGTTGGGTGACCGAACGTCGATATCGAGACTTGAGTGGCCAACATTGAGATGAATTGTGCTATCATGGATATGCCTGACGAGACCCCCGGTACTGACACTGCCCTTTCCCGGGCAGTCTCAGCCGACGACCTACCGCATGAAACACGGAATTCGATGCCTCTTGATTTGGGGGCTCGCGTCGCGCCGCCTAGTTGCAGCGCGACGTCGACGCCCCAAGGAAATGTTGCTGCTGGGACTGACGGTGGGTCAGCTCCCAGTAGTGTGAAGGTTAAGGGCCGTTCTGCTTCGCAGAAGAGGACCCTCGAGAAGGAGGGACCGCCACGCGACCGGAGCACTAGTTGCTCTGGATGGGGGTCCCTCCTCTCCAGCGATTCGGAGGAGGAGGTGCCGGTAAAGACGGTGCGCACGCGTCTCGGCGCCTACCGTATGCGCCCGCCAACACCACCCCCGTCATCTGTCCCGTCCCTGCGCAGTCGCAGGGATATCGGTGTGCCGCCCGCGCGGGAGATAATGAGTATCTTCTCCCGCATGAACGCGGCCATGCGGGGGAGTAAAAATATGTCGGGGAGGAAGAAGATTGTGGCTTCACAGGTGGATGAAGCCCAATCCTCCCTCGACAAGCTCCTCGAGCGGAGCGTCACAGAGGAGGAGGCGAAGCTCCGCAAGCAGGTTGCGAGCCTGGAGGTGGAGCTCACTGCCTCCCGAAAGGAGATGGAAGATCTCCGTCGGGAGGTCGCTGAGTTGACCAAAGCGGTCAAGGCACCTCCAGGTCCCATGCTACCTCCTCCTCTGACGGCTGGACCAGCGCCGAAGACGGCGCCTAGGACCGCGCCCACCATGGCGCCCGGCTCGCCGCCGAAGCCTGTACCGACTACGGTGCAGGTCCTGACGGCGATCGAGAGGCGCCTCGCGGTCCTGGAGAACCGGGCGTACCGCCCTCCGCTAGCGCGCCCCGCGTTTTCATACGCAGCGGCTGTTGGCGGTGCTCCCGCTCCCGGTCCTAGCGGCACACCTGCTGTCCGCCACCCCGCTCCGCCCCCGTCCGCTTCGGTGAGCCGGATACCGGCCGAGACCGCGGCCCAGGCGCGGAAGGCCAAGGGGCGCGGCAAGAAGAGTGGCACCCCTGCCGCCTCCTCTTCCTCTATCGTCGCTCCCGCTGCTTCCTTACACCCCTCCAGACGGGAGGGATGGGAAGTAGTGGGAGCCAAGAAGACGAAGACGAAGGCCGCAAAGAAAGCGGCCAAAGCCGCCGCGGCGAAGGCGCCGAAGAGGCCCCGCCCTCCTCGCTCCACCGCCGTCGTCCTGACGGTGACGACGGTAGGTGTGGAGAAGGGGGTGGGGTACGCCGACGTACTGAGGACTGTGAAGTCCTCAGTCAACCTCTCGGCCCTCGATATACAGGGGGGGCTCCGGTGCAAGAAGACACGCACCGGGGCCCTAAAGCTGACGCCCTAGCGGCTCAGCTTAGGGACGCGCTGGACCAAGAAGCCGTCCGCGTCACCAGGCCCACCAAATGCGCCGCATTGCGCATCACGGGTCTGGATGACGCGGCCACGACGGAGGAAGTTGTCTCCGCCGTCGTGGAGGCGGGCGGCTGCCCCCGTGACCAGGTGAAGGCTGGAGATATCTCCTTCGGCTCCACTGGTCACGGGATGACAGTCGTCCAGTGGCCCGTCGCGGCGGCACTGAAAGTGGCGGACGGACGAAGCCTCCTCGTAGGGGGCTTCCTAAAGGCGCAGGTGCACCTCCTTCGTGCCCGGGAAACCAGATGTTTCCGGTGCATGGTGGTGGGGCACTTAGGAGTGCAGTGTACAGCGGAAGTCACCGTGGGCGATCGGTGCTTCCGCTGCAGCCGGCCCGGTCACAAGGCAAGTGCCTGTGACGCCCCGCCTCGCTGCTTTAGATGCGAGGCGGAGGGCAAGACCGCGGATCACCGGGTCGGCAGCACAACCTGCGCCGCCTCGAGACCAAAACCTCGTCCGTCCGCTGAGAGCGGTGGGGGTGCCGCCCTTGCGCGGCCAGTTGTTTCGCGGCGGGATGCGGTTATGGACGTCAATTAATGTCTGACGCCCGTATCCGTATCCTGCAAGTGAATTTGAACCACTGCCGTGCTGCTCAGGATCTTCTGTACCAGAGCATCCGGCAGTGGTCCATAAACTTGGCCGTAGTCGCCGAGCCGTACTACGTCCACCCGGGAAGCCCGGTGGACGAGGACGGCTCGGCCTGTTGTATCTTTGGGGGGTCCGCCGCAGACAACTCGCGCCTTGCGATCATTGCAAGGGGCCGCGGGTGTGTTGCGGCGGACTACGATGGGTTGGCAGTCGTGGCCACCTACATCTCGCCGACACTGGACGAGACTCAGTTTGAGCTATGGCTCACTGAGCTCGACGTCGTCTTCGCTGCGTGCCGTCCTCGCCCTGTCCTGCTCCTGGGAGACTTCAACGCCTGGAGTGAGGCGTGGGGCTCCCGGGAAACCAGGGACAAGGGGAGGCTTCTTGAGGACTGGACCAGAACACGTGGTCTGGAGGTCCTCAACCGGGGGAATGTCGCCACCTATTGGCGGCGGGGGGGGGAATCGATCGTGGACGTAACGTTCGCATCCCCTGACCTCGCCCGCCGTATTACAGGCTGGCGCGTGGAGGAAGGTGAGGAGACGCACTCGGATCATCGGTACATCCGGTTCGATGTCGTCCCCCCACCTGACCTCCCACAGCCGGTGGCGAATCCCCCGGATCCGCGTTGGGCACTTCACCATCTGGATCGGGAGGCTCTCCTGGAGGCATCCATCGTGCAGGCCTGGATTCCGGCGCCGGACCGGCCTGCCGATGTGTATGCCGAGGCGGAGTGGTTCAGGAGAGCCATGTCGCAAATCTGTGATGCGGCGATGCCTAGGGTTACACCCAGACCGGCCAGGAAGCAGGTGTACTGGTGGTCGCCGGAGATTGCAGAGCTGCGCGCAGCATGCATCTCCGCCCGCCGCCGGTACACCAGGTTTCGCCGGAGGCGTCGCCGCCCAGACGACGCGGCAGCCCGAGAGGCGGAGCTTTTTCAGGCATACAGGGAGGCTAAAGGTAATCTCCAGGAGACGATAAAGCGGGCCAAGACGGCGGCCCGCGAGGAGCTCCTGGAGACCCTGCAGCAGAACCCATGGGGGCGCCCGTACCTACAGGTCAGGGAGAAACTCCGACCTAGGGCGCCGCCACTGACCCAGAGTCTCCAGCCGCAGCAGCTGGAGCGGGTCATGGGCTCCCTGTTTCCGACGAGCGCGGAGGAGCACGTCCCTCCGCGCATGGCTCCGTCTCTGCCCGACGCGGATAGCACCAGCGAGGACGACGTACCCGAAGTCAGGATGGGGGAGCTAGGTGCGGCAGTACTCCGGCTTAAACGCCGGAAAATCACTGCCCCCGGACCCGACGGCATTCCTGGCCGTGCATGGGTCCTGGCCCTCGAAGAACTCGGGCCTCGACTGATGGGGCTCTTTAGCGCATGCCTCGAAAGGGGCCAGTTTCCCAAGGTGTGGAGGACGGGGAAACTGGTCCTGATCCGTAAGGCGGGGCGGCCGGTGGACTCACCGTCCGGATACCGGCCGATCGTGTTGCTCGACGAGGTGTGTAAGCTCTTTGAGCGAATTATCGCGGAACGCCTCGTCGAGCATCTCACGAGTGTGGGGCCAGACCTGGCGGATAACCAGTTCGGTTTCCGTCGGGGACGCTCCACCGTGAGCGCGATCATGCGCGTGAAGAGCCTGACGGAGGAAGCAGTCTCGCAGGGCAAGGTGGTGGTGGCGGTGTCTCTTGACATCGCCAACGCGTTCAACACCTTGCCATGGAGCTGCGTTAGGGAGGCGCTCGTGTATCACGAAACGCCTCTCTACCTCCGTCGTATTGTCGGGGCCTATCTCTCGGAGAGGGCCATAGCTTTCCCCAGCTGGCTCGGGCCAGCTCGGCGAGATGTGTCGTGCGGTGTTCCGCAGGGGTCGGTCCTGGGGCCGCTTCTGTGGAACATCGGCTACGACTGGGTGCTGCGGGGTGCGTTGCCTAGGGGTGTCGGCGTAACGTGCTACGCCGACGATACCCTCGTCACGGCGCGGGGTGCAACGTACCAGGAGGCAGCACTCAAGGTCACGACGGGTGTTGCTCGAGTCGTGGGTCGGATACGGCAGCTGGGACTGGAGGTGGCCTTGCACAAGTCCGAGGTTCTGTGTTTTCACAGACCTCGGAACGGTCCACCCGAAGGTTCCAGCATAAATGTGGGAAGCGTTAGCATCGGCATCAAGCCCTCGATGAAGTACCTAGGGATCGTACTTGATAGCCGATGGAACTTCGGACCACATTTCCGAAGTTTGGTCCCCAAGGTGACGCAGGCATCGGTCGCGCTTTCGCGACTGATGCCCAACCTAAAGGGACCCAACGCCTCCTGCAGGAGACTGTACCTGGGGATCGTGCGGAGTATGGCCCTATACGGGGCTCCCGTATGGGCGGATAGGTTGGCGGTCAAGGGGAACGTGACTCTGTTAAACAGACCACTTAGAACCTTGGCCGTCAGAACCGTACGGGGGTACCGCACGATCTCCGGAGAGGCTGCATGTCTCCTAGCCGGGACCCCTCCATGGGACCTGGAAGCGAGAGCCCTTGCGTCATTGTTCCAATGGCGCAAGGAGGCACTGGAGCGGGACCACAGGCCTGCGTCTCGAGAAATCGAGGACCAGCGGTCCCAACTCCGCCAGGATCTCATGGAGTCATGGAGGGTGCGACTTGAGCAACCCAAGGGGGGTGCCATCTTCATCGCGGCGGTGAGACCGATCATGGACGATTGGCTGCAGAGGCAGCATGGTGACCTCACGTACCGTGCGACGCAGATGGTTGCCGGGCATGGATGCTTCGGTAGCTATCTGTTTCGCATGCATCGTGAGGTCACACCCCGGTGTCAACACTGCGAGGTTTCCGACGACGACACCGCACTCCACACGTTGGTGGAGTGCTCAGCGTGGGCGAGTCAGCGCCGGGACCTCGTAGTGGGTCTGGGCGTGGATACCCTCTCGCTGGGGACCATGCTTCAAGCCATGGTATCCAGCGGGAGTAGGTGGAACGCGGCCGTGTCCTTCTGCGAGCAAGTCATGCTCGCGAAGGAGGCGGCCGGGAGGGAGAGGGAGCGTACCCTCCCCGCCGAGTTCCGTAGTCGGCAGCCAGGCCGCCCCAGACTACGCGACTACGCCCAAGACTATCGTCCTCCATGATCGGGGCCTGAGGACGGCGGGATCGCCACCCACCGTCCTTACAGAAGCAGGCTAGAAGGGTTGCGTGCTGCGGGGCCTTTGCCCCATAGCACGCAACCAGATTCACTCACTGACGCGGGATAAAACCCGACCCCAATGACGCGGGATTCTCGTCCCGACCAAACACCCGCAGAGACCACAGGGGTGGTCAAAGTCCGCCGGGCGCCACTGGACATACCCTCTGCTAGTAACCAGGGACGCCTGGCAACGGACGTTAGAGTGGCCGCGGCCTTGGGCCGCGGAATTAAAAAAAAAAAAAAAAAAAAAAGATGGCAAGAGTTTAATTAGGTATGTTTTCAATAAATGAAATAGTTTGAAATAATTTATTTATCTTATCTACTTATTTAGTTATAGTTTTATTATTATATCTATACTCATCAGCTAGTTATTTATATATTATGTACATATAATGGATTACGAGTCCTCTAATGAGGACAGCTTTTATTCTTGCTCTCCATCTAACGTAAGCTTTGTCAGCACTGACAGTGACCATTCTATAGCCTTGACTTTACATGACCGGTTATCCTATCTGTTTACCGAGTTTCCTAAAAATCTAAATATCGTACATATTAATGCCCAGAATGTCTCTCATCATTTCTCCGATCTTCTGGCAACCTTTAGCAACAATCGTGTCGATGCCCTCTTGATTTCTGAATCTTTCTTGAAACCGTCACTGCCCTCCTCGCTCTTTGCTATTCCTGGATTTATGCTTATTCGCAAAGACAGGGTTGGCAAGGGATGCGGAGGTGTGGCGATTTATCTACGTGACGATATTCCTTATAGAGTTATCAGTGCCTCCCCTCCGGATGCTATTGGTTCGGCAGAGCATCTTTTTCTTGAGATCACTATTCATTTTACTAAATTATTACTCGGTGTGTTTTACAGTCCGGATCTCAGAATTAATTACTTTGACTCACTTGAGGCTCTGCTGAATGACCTTTGTCCCGATTACAGCCGCGTGGTTCTAATGGGCGATTTTAACACCTGCCTGATTAAGGATGATCACCGCACCCATTCTCTTCAGTCACTTTTGTCTTCTGTAAACCTTCACATTCTACCTCTCTCTGCATCATCATCATTTTCCTAACTGCATCCCCTCTCTTTTAGACTTGATCGTTACCTCCTCGCCCGACCTTGTGGCCACACATGGGCAACTTACGGGGGTATGGACCTGGGGGCATTGCAGCGTGACGCGAAGGACATCGATTGGACGTCTGTGTATGAGAGTGATAGTGTTGATCAGAAAGTTACCATCCTGAACACTACAGTTACCTACTGCTCTCTTCGACCGGCACGCGCCGAAACGTAGAATAAAAGTGAAACACTCACCGTCCCCGTGGATCACCGATGAGATCAAGGCAGACATGGCTTGTCGAGACAAGGCCAAACGTAGGTACAAGCGTCACCCGACAGAGGTAAATTTCATTCAGTTCAAGGTATTGCGAAATCGCTGCGGTCGTCTGTGTCGTGATGCCAAACGTCGCCACTTTCACAAGTCTCTTGACACCCGTAATTCCTCCAAACTCTGGAAATTTCTCAAGTCCAATGGTATCGGCAAGTCACCTAACTTAAACAGCCATGACATTGACTTATCCGCTCTTAATGCACATTTCTCACTTCCCCCTCTCATTCTCGACCCCGGTGTGAAGTCTAGTACTTTGCACGATCTCTCGCTTCTGCCGGTACCAGTGTCCCCTTCGTTTAAGCTAGCTGCGGTCGACGAGAGCGATGTAAAAAATTCGCTCCTGTCGATCACCTCTACTGCTGTAGGTAACGATGAGTTATGTACAAAAATGTTCTCTCCCATACTTCCTGCCATACTCCCCATCCTCACCCATATATTTAATTCCTCACTGTGCTCAGGTTGTTTCCCCCGCGCCTGGAAACAAGCGCATATCATTCCACTACCCAAGTCCCAAAATCCAACACTCTTGTCCCAATTTCGCCCTATTTCCATCCTTCCTTTCTTATCCAAAGTCCTTGAGCATCTAGTGCATCGCCAATTATCTAGACATCTAACGCAACATGATCTTCTCTGTCCCCTTCAATCTGGGTTTCGGCCAGGTCACAGCACTGTGACAGCACTTCTAAAGGTTACCGATGATATTCGTTGGGCCATGGAGAACAAATCTCTTACTGTATTAGTGCTACTGGATTTCAGTAGTGCGTTCAACTCCGTGGACTTCGATATCCTGATCGGTATTCTTAAGTCACTTAACTTTTCCACGGAATCTGTGGCCTGGTTCGATTCATACCTTCGCGGGCGCTCGCAGTGTGTCTGCCTTGATGACTTACGTTCAGACTGGCGAGACCTCATTGCCGGTGTACCTCAAGGTGGCGTTCTTTCTCCTTTGCTTTTCTCCATTTTCATCAACTCTGTCGTTCGAGTAATCTCTTCTAACTTCCATCTATATGCGGACGACTTGCAGCTGTATCGTCATTTTGCGCTAAATGAATACAGAACGGCTATTGCTGCCGTTAATCACGACTTGAATGCCATTAGCAACTGGGCAAAATCTTTCGGTCTTTTAATAAATCCCACTAAATCTCAGGCCCTGATCATTGGAAGCAGGCAGATGAGGGGTGGTCTGGATTGAAATGGTCTTCCCCCTATCTTGCTGGATGGTGCTCCAATCGTGTACGCTAATACTGCAAAAAATCTGGGCGTGGTAATGGACATCACTTTATCCTGGGAGACACATGTTGGCGAGGTCAGCAAAAAGGTGCACTACACTTTCCACACGCTCAAATGCCTCCAGAGCTTTCTGCCCCTAGATATCAAGGTCTCACTTGCTCGGACTCTAATTCAGCCTATTTTGGACTACGCGGATGCTTGCTATTTGGATGCTACTGAGGAGCTTTTAAATAAGCTTGAGCGCTTGCAAAATTTATGTATCCGTTTTGTTTTTAATCTACGTAAGTATGATCATGTTTCGCAATTTCGCAAGGAACTCAAGTGGCTCCCAATCCGTCTTCGGAGAGACACTCGGATATTATGTCTCCTTTATAATATCCTACATAATCCGGCTTATCCTTCCTACCTGCGGGAGCGGTTCTCCTACATGAACACTCCCGGTACTCCTTGTAGATCTCACCTCATGTACCGCCTAAACTTTCCCTCCCACAAAACCGATTTCTACTCCTATTCCTTTACCGTTCATGCGGTCAGGCTGTGGAACACACTACCCCCTGATATACAAAGCTGTAAAACTCTTCCTCTCTTTAAAAGTAAAGTCAAAACACATTATCTGTCCTCCTTACCCTAGCTATATATGCTAGTATATGTAAGTATTGTATATATAGCTCAGTATATATTTATCTATGTATATATTATAGCACCCATAGTTTATGTAGGTTTATTTATTTACTTGCACTGCACACACTTAGCCTTTTCACTCTTACTTCTCCTCTTAGGCCTGCTGGAAGAGATTCCTTTGGGAATAAGTAGTGCCCTTGTACTATGCTCACTTTATTCTTTTGTACTTCTGTTTCTTGTTTATTTTTGTTGTGTGTATGTACAAAAATTATAAAAAAAAAAAAATTGTTTACTAACTTTAGTTTTATTTACCATTATGTTATAATCTTAATAAATGATTAAGGATAAAATCATAATTAAAAAAAAACTATCTCTATCATTCATTTCATCAATTCTTTTGCTTGGGTCGTTTGTCCCTACAAGCGCGAGGCCCCGGGCGATTGCCCTGTTACCTGTTGCCAATATAATTTATTACATTTGAATTAAGTATTTTAAATTAAGATCGCTTCTAACTAACTCCACTTGCGGTTCCTTCACTTAGGAACACATTATGGTCTATTTTCCTACACGTTAAAGTTCTAAAGGTTTTATTTTACACCTGTCATTGTAAATTCAGTTTTTTATTAGAATAGCTTATGTGCTTAGCAGCCACTGTCCCGTCTAGGTATAAAGTTATTAGCGAAGGAGATTGCACATCAGTCATCGTCAGACGATAGACAGTTGACAGTATATTATAGCATAATCATCCTCCATAACGCCGACATCTACATCATTATTATAAAGGTACCACCTAATATTGGAAACTCTTCTTGCCTTGGAGGCGTAGTACTTATATAGTAGAACAACGCGTGCTACTGCTATTCAATTCGAATATGTTTTTTTTAGTTTTCTATAAACAAAGGGTTTCAAAACTTAAGTAACTTTGTTCCTAACGGGGGTCCCCCGAACGCACTATATTTATAGGGGTACCTACCCTACACGTAAAATGGGGATGACTTTTTTTTGCGTCTACTCCATCGTATGCGGGGTATCACCTATCAATATCTATATTGATAGGTCTTATAAAACATTAGGAAGTTGCTAAGGTTCAAATTTACATGCATGCTCTCCGGTTTAGGGTACCTACTCTAACCCTTGCCATTAGGTATTATTTTCTTATAGTCACCACTCAATAGTATTTAAGTGATACAAATTAAGTTGCAAAGGAAGCCTCTTTAGTGAGAGGTCTGTGTACAATAATCGCATTACCGGTCTGGAGTCTCGACGTGAACAGCGCCGAGTGAAGAGGCTTTGCGTTATACGAACTAAGTTTGTTTCTCGCCAGTTGTTTGTAGACAGAAAGTGTTTATAATTCAATAATAAGTGTTGCAGTCGTACAGAATAGCAAAAATTTAAAAATAAAAAATAGAAAAAAAAGAGTGACGATGATAGGTTATGGTATACCTTCCCTATCAAATACACAATACGCCGGTAGTACAGTGTGTTCCAAGACCATGCCACATGGAGGAAAAGTACCTGAAAGGAAACTTTGTAAAATCACCTGTGTGAACCGGGAATCGAACCGACCAAATGGTAAAAAACAAAACATGTTATTTTACGCCACCAAAAAAGGCTTCATGGGAACGACTATTTGTTCCTTAGAAACTTAACATCTTAAAGGAAGGCCATTTCCATCCATCATAAGAGTCGTTCCTAACACGAACGTAAATAGATAAATTTGTATAATAGCACAACAGTACTTAGTAACTTCTACTGCCTGACGTCTGACGTTTCGAGCAAGATACACCGGCTGTGATCAATACTGACTGACTTAGGATCTTACTTTTAATCGTCAATTGAACCACTAACTGTGAGTAGGTACCGTTGACTCAGTAATTTATTAGGTACTGATTCAACGGTACCTACTCACACGTGCAATTAAAGTGTGGTATGGAGTCAGACTGGAGCATTTATTTTATGGGTACCTATTTGGTAGTTATCTGTTTCGCAGTTTGATGTCTCACCCCAGTGTCAACACTGCGAGGGCTCTGGCGAAGACACGGCACTCCACACGTTGGTGGAGTGCTCAGCGTGGGCGAGTCAGCGTCGAGATCTCGTAGTGGGTCCGGGCGTGGATACCATACCACGCTGGAAACCATGCTTCAAACCATGATCTCCAGCGCGAGTAGGTGGAACGCAACCGTGTCCTTCTGCGGGCAAGTCGTGCTGGCGAAGGAGGCAGCCGAGAGGGTGAGGGAGAGTACCTACCCTCCCCGCTGAGTTCCAAGGTGTGCGGTGGGGGCACCGCCGCAGACTTATAACGCCCAGGACCATCGACCTCTATGATCGGGGCCTGAGGATAGCCACCCACCGTCCTTACAGAAGCAGGAACCCTACCCCAACGACGCGGGATTTTCATCCCGACCAAACCCCCGAATAGGCCACACAGGTGGCCAAAGTCCGCCCCACGCCACTGGAAATACCGCCTGGTGCGTAGGCCTTGGGCAGCAAACTTCAAAAAAAGGTAGGTACCTATTTATTTCAAATAATATAGCGTTTTAAAAATGATAATATATATGTTGATTAGCGTTCAAATACCCTATTGTACCCGGACATTACCTTCATAGAATGGAATTGAAAACAGACTAAAATTGATGATTACTAAGTACCTAATATTATAAACAAAACCTGGTCATGATGTGTCATGGGTGGCACATACAGATACAGATACATTTAATACATCCCATACAATTAAATGGGGCCGTTCTTACGCATAGGTAGCTACATTATTACAGATATTTCCCTAGCGACTGTTATTTACTTACGTAAAATTCTTACAGCGTCCGTGTACACACATTGGGGTATCTAATAAGGTGAACGGAAGTACCTAGGTATAATATCAAATTATTTGGCTTTGTTTTCGTCAAACATAGTCAGAAAAAACACAAACCACCATACAGTACGTCCTGTATCGTTCTTGGTGCGAAAGTGCCCATGATGCTGGCAGCGTTACCCCGATGAATGGCATTGCACAATCTTTTCACCAGGAATCTTACGTAGTATTGTATTCTCTTTGACCAGGAAAGACCCAGAGTGAATGACAATATGAAAATCCGACGTATTGAAACTGACATTTTGGGACTAACTCAATTACTTCGCAGACACGATAATTCACTGTTCCATTTTTAATATTCGCGGTGGAATCCCAGTGACCCAAGAAAACGCATGACACAATTGCAATATTTTATAATAATTTATGTTTTACATTTCCCATCTGGATGATAAAAAAAAATTCTCCGAACTCTGTGCGCATAACAAGCACGTTGACAGCCACTCATTAATGTTGATTCGTGACAATAGAACCGTAGAAGTAATGTGTCCGGGCTTCGTACTATCGACTACATTGGTAGGCTGCGCACGAATAGTCCTTGCATTTTGTCGCATTTGCGTTTCCCACCGTCGCGTGGGAGTGATACAAACTCAGCATACTCGACAAGCTTTTGTTGAGATGGCATTGCTAAATCCGTGATCGCCGGAGAGGAGATCTGACGGTAATACCCATTGGTATAGGCCAATGGTGATACCTAAGTAAATTATTACTAAACTGATGCCCGCTCCTCCAGCGAACTTGATAGAGCCTTAAAGTCCCCATAATCATCGTGTAAGTATTCGAGTATTAAGGAGGCTAAATCCCGCCAACATCTTAGTCAACCTCACTAGTACTAGTGGTGTTTCTGCCGAACAATAAACGACGCTCTAAGTACTTATCAAAGTGTGGCTCTGGCAACCGTTGGGCGGCCATAGGCATAGGCTCTCCGCCATATTAACTGGGGCCAAACAAATTACTGGAAAAGTGGGTGTATAATACCTATGTCTCTACCTAAAACTTTAGGGAGGTATGATTGTGTAAATAAATTTGACGCTAAATGTATGAATATGAACTACAAATGTTGGACTAGTAGGTGTCTAAACAAGAGTTGCACCAGTAAAGGCTAAAGCAAGTGCTTACAAGATAACTTCGGTTTGCAACTTATTGTATCACTATCATTACATCCTTTCACTATGACTATCATCACTACATATTATAAAACAGAGTCCTCCGCCGCGTATATTTGCGATAATCTCAAAAACTAACTGCACCGATTTTCATGCTGTTTTCACTAATGGATAGAGTGGTTCTCAAGGAAGGTTATAAATGGGCTTATAAAATTCCTGAACCGGAAAGTAGGTAGGTGGAGATATAATTTAAAGAGGACTTATAGTTGCCCCGAGTCAGTGTTATTTGGTAGAAAAATCCCGGCCCTGATAAATAAATAAAATAAAATAAAATAACGTTTATTATCTTTGAAATTTTTAGAAAATTATTTAGATTCGTCAAAAGTTGGTGTGACTCTACCGAGGGTTCCAAAATGCAACGAGACAGAAGAGCCCTCAAGAAACTCAGTTCGGCTTTTTTCCAAAATATTTCATCTTAAATCTAATACAGAGTTTTTTAGAAAGGAGCAATTCGTGTTACAACCAGGCAGCCTTGTCATCTAAGAAATCATTAATACTATAATAAGCTTTATGGCACAATTTACGATAATTAACTATAGTGGTTTTGCTTAAATGAAAACATTCTATCATGAAACGCCCTACATCTGAACTTTGTATTTTACTAATAATTGTCTAAACTCTAAACAAACATTCGCGTTTATTCAAATTTAGTCCCCTTCCAGGAAATAAAAAAAATGTAGAGAATAAACTTGAATGAAGTAAGGGCCAAAGAGTGACATCAGTGGGGCGGCAAGACTACTTTTTATAGCGACGTGTTGGCTCCGTGTTCTGAAGAAACCAAAAAGTACTTTTTACTAGAAATAACTTTGACGGTCTTGCAAAATAAATAAGTAAGGAGACTAAGCAGCCACCATCTGTAGCCGACTTCTCTTTCTCTGATCCACCCAACAATGATACAGAAAGTATTGATATTATTGCCAAGGATGTATATACGCACAGTTTGGATTAATCGGTGGACTTGACGGTCTGACACCACAGCACCTTAAGGATCTGTTGTGTCCGAGCGCTGGGGAAGCTAGTGATGCCTTAGTCAACCTCATGCTCTCAGGGAATGTGGATAGTGGTATCATATATATTTTGTATGGGGACAATTTAGATGCCCTACACAAGAAGGATGGTGGCATTGCCGTAGTTAGCTCTTTGCTGCGTTTGGCAAAAACAAAATGCAATATTTACAATTTTAAATGTCAATATTAATGAACGATCCTAGCTCCAGGTGTCTACCAGTAGGTACCTACGCTTGGGCGGGCAAGGTATTCGTAAAGTCACAGATACCATTCAGCCAGCATTTCTGGTCGTCGGTCCACCAAATACACTGAACAAGACCGATGCCATAAGGTGCCGTGGAAGTTGTTTTACGCCAACACTGACCTGCCCTCACACCTAGGCTCACAGGCCTCGCCGATCACCAAGATCTCAGGGCCTCTAAGATCTTGGTGAGACCATGCACCACTATGCTAAAATATTTTACTCACTATAAACCATTACAAAACAAGCGCGTTGCACTTACCTACTTACACCTCCCCTAATCTCTCAGTGAGAGTCCTTCAAAGCAGTCTGCGCCCCTATAGCACTACATAAAGTCTCTTTCAGAGGGTAATGACTCGACTTATGACGACTACTCCTTTGCCTGTACAAAGGATAATTACAACCCCTTTGGCACGTTTCTTGTTTTACGCATTCAGCCGTTTGACTCATTCATAGAAAACGTTACGAAACTATTTATTGAATAGGAATGATAGTTTTTCTTAAGGAGTTTTTTGCCCGTTCTTCTCCTTGAGAAATTTTGTATTGTAATTTATTTGGAATTATATTTATTGTATATATTTGGAATTTATGTGGTATAAACTAAGTAACTATTTACTAGGAGTAGTTAGTACGATAACACAGACAGGGTTTGTATTTACAAACGTCATAAAAACCTTTCAGGGGACCAACTTTGTAGCACTTGTGAGACATGGTAACTAGATGCAGGACCGAGTTCCAGTCTTCAGATGCAAAATAGAACTTTGAAAGTGTTTTGTATTTTCTAGTTTACATATTCGGTGAGTTAGTAAAGATGTATGGGTTATTTCTCCATCTCTACTTATTTTTTTAAATATATACTTGTACATAATAGCCGCGGGTGCTGGTCATGAGACTCCTAAACTGCAGGGGTTGAAACGTAAACAAAAAAAAATATGAAAAAAAAGCAGCGGCACCGATTTGGATAACGTACTTTGAGCCCTTGGGCTGATTTTCAAGTTACATATAAAAATATTCAACGCGCTAATACTTACCTTTATAGCACAAAATATTTGCTAATAATCGATATCCAATTTGCACACTTTATGTTGGAGTATCCAACTCATTAGTTTAATTTTTTATAGAATTTTGGAATAAAATTTAACGTAGTTTGCAAACTGGTCCATTAAATAGTGCTACCGATTATAAGCACAGTACTTTCAGGTTTGCATTTTACGATAAATCACATTGTATAAAAAGCGGCTAAGTGCGTGTCGGGCCACACATAGAATAGGGTTCCATAGTTACCTATAAAAGCCTCTACACCTCCTGAACTAACAGAGTTATATCATCCGTTATAGTTTTCCTTCCAAGTTTATTACATAGACTACCATCATGATTTTTTTCGATTCTGCACGCTAGCCATTTAGATTTTATAGGGGGGGGGGGAATGGATTCCCTGTTTTCGCAAAACATGCTCTTCAAAGCTAAATATCTCGCAAACGAATGCTTAAATCAAAAAACCATCTCACAAACCTCTCAATGTTTTTAAAAGCCGTATCTAGGTAAACACGAGAAAAAATATATATACTTTGTCGGCGTAGTAAATATACATATCTATGCAAAATTTCATGTTTCTAGCACTCACCGTTTGGGACGAAAGCCAGGACATGACGAAACTATAAGAGTTCCGAGACTTTTACTACGGAACCCTAAAAATGATTTGTTAGTTAATTAAACCTCTCACGGCTGGAACGTTTTGTTAATTTTGTTTTCAAAATATTTGTGTAAGTCTAGAGAAAGTGAGAGAATTTGAAAACAAATCACAAAATTAACCTAATAAGGTATATGTTATGTTTTAACTGTTCAAATTCATACCATTATTTGCTGAAGTGGCACAAAGTTAGGTCAGTTCCTAGTTGCATTCAAATGTGACAAGTTAGTTTTGTTGTTTTCACATCGCTGTTTTTTGGGATAAGCGCAGAAATAACCAAAACCAAAGCAAGAAATAAAGTAGACACACTGTCTACGTAATTTTGTTTTTGCTGAAATTGCTGACATCGGATATCCATTAAGTAGTGTCGGGCATGAAAGACTTCTTGCTTTTTGTGAAATATCGTTAAAAATGGTGCATTTTTAACGATCTAACGAAAAGCAAGAAGTCTGTCTATGATACATACTCCTATAGTACCTACATACATACATATAATCACGCCTATATCCCCGAAGAGCTAGGTAAAGGTGAATATTACACACCATAATAGGGGGCAAGCCTATTGCCGTTGAACTGACACTTTGTAGGTACAATAGACAATCAATAGCCATTCTAAAATCCGAACCTCAATTTCAACAGCTAGGACCGATGTTATAACCTACCTACTTGTAGGTAGGTAGGTACCCGTATTCTAGAGATTGTAGGTAAGAGTAGGTAGGTACCTACTTACCTACAATCTCTAGAATACGGGTAGGTAGCTAATATCATCTTCTAGCACAGGTACTACCAGTAAAGGCTGTACATTGGAAAATATCGGAATCTTAATTTATAATAGGTAGGTACTCTTTCCTCCAAATCTTAACATTAGCTGAAAGCTTTCACCTTTTTACCCAATTGCGTCAGCAGCGAGAGTTATTTACTCATAGTAAGTAGGTACCTACGTTTACGATCTGCTTAGTTTGAGACTAGATGCCGTTGTCTTCAAATATACAAACATATTTAATTATTAACCTAACTCTTTTCACCGTGCAGAGGTATTTGACAAACATCCTTCCTGAATAAACCTATCACACAGTGTCTGCGTTGTCGGCCTATAGTTAGTTGTACGGCACCGTTCAGGATACAAATATTTAGTCAGACAGTCCGGCGTAACCTGGTCTAAACGTCAGACAATTTACAGTTTGTACTGTCTACATATCTACGCCATGTTCGTATTAATTACGCACATCGAAATGCTATGAAAGATTTTCAACAATTTACGACATATGGTCAGTCATTCATGTATGCATCGAGAGAGAACAAAAGGATATTGTTTGTTGGGGAAGAGCTATCGGTAGTAATAAAGTATTGAGCCGTGCCCGCCGCCGCTATTGTGTGAGGTCGAAGGGTGTGATAGGTGATCTATTGTAGGTACAGTGTCGGTGCCTTTTGGTAAATGATATCTATTATCGTTGATAATCATATAGGCTTTATGATAATGATATATGTCTACTGTTTATTTCGTACCTTTTAGCAATATAATGTTTTGTTTAGTGGGCAGTGCTAATGACCTACCTAAGATCAGATACAAGATACAAGACAAGCGATTTAGTTGAAAAAACCAACCCGGAAAAAAAATATTACCTAAGTTCAACAACTTTCTTTCGGAATTCGTTGGAGGTCACTGCATAGTAGCCTACATTTAGTTTTGCGTGGTATTCAGTTCGTTGCACTATCTGCCATTTTGAATTTATATAACCATAACTGCCATTATACTATAATTATAAAATACCTACATAGATTTTGCGTAAAGGATTATGGACGTGGAGTTTATACTTGATACTATGAACTCTACGTCTCATACTTAGAGAACTGTAGATACTAGGTTGTGAAGATAATGACACAACGTTTATTGCTAAAGGAAGATACTTACAAAGTACGAAGTTCAGAAAAGCTTTTCTCCAAATCTTCATAAACTTCAGACGTTTAACAGTTAAGTGCCTACATAGCTCATTCGCGTACGAATAAAACACACTTTATCTTAATGCATTTCGTTCAATTTACTCAAAACAATGCTTTCAGAATCCCGTATTGTTTAGTGTACAAACTTTGCCTCGGTCGCGCCTTCCTAGATGTTGCAAGCTTCAACCGATGTTTGTGAAGTTTTACTTTAGAGAATTTCACCACTCTTTGTTGTTTACCAATATTTACAGAACGATATTTCTTACTGAATCCTTTAGATACGAGAAACTAAATACTTTTAGAAGTTTTACTGCACAACTTTCAGTAGTTCTATGTTCGCAAAATAAATTACTCTGGATGAAATTGTCTGAACATGATGAGATTAATGTATTCGATTTCAGCGCAGGGTATGAAATTGGTTCCATAGAAATTTTACGGTCCCAAATTAATCTCACCTCCTACATGTTGAATGTTAAAAATGGTCAAGTAAATAAGATCTTCTCTTAATCGACTTAATCAAGGAATGTGATAAAAATGAGTAGGTACCATGAGTCTACCATTAATAGTGTGTTTTACTTCAATTTACAAAAAAACTTGCTATTAAAAGATTTAGATCTTACTTATTAAATTATTCATCACCTCTAAGAACTACATCGGAGCAAAGAATCGCTTCCAGAATGTTCATAAACATCACGGAATGCACGTAAAATATACCAAACACCACTTGCTGGAAATACGATCGTTCTATTATGCACCCCGCGATCTTATCTAGCGGACGTGGATGCGACGAATTTGACATAATAACTCCTATTTTATCTAAGAAAATATTTATTCGTTCTTCGTATCGAATGTAGTTAGTTGGTGTAATATTTTCTTACCAGTCAGCTCCGCTTGCGTGAAATACTTGCCATAAAATTATGACGATAATTTTTTACCTGCCATCCGACTTTAATGTGATAAAACCTATAACTTACCCCGAGTAGAGCTTAGTACTATCTGTGAAAACCGTACGAAAATTCGTTCAGTAGGATCGAGATTAGCGTATAGCCGTATAAAATAGTAGGTATATATAGGGTAAAACATGAATAGATGCCCCACTTTTTGGAATAGCCCTCTTTATATTTAATATAAGTACTTACCACAGATATTATATTATAATAGTAGGTACAGGTCGCGAGGCCTAAGCGGAGCTTTGCATTTGTGTCTCTGTAGCTGTGTGTACAACACATGTGTGTGTAAAAGAGTTCACATATACGTTCACATACACTGCACTCGCACAAATGCAAAGCTCCGCATACGCCTCGCGACCTGTAGGTACCTACCGAGAGCCAAAAACATGGTAACTAGAATGTGACTGAAATATGAATTATTGTACAGAACGCTATGTTCCCAACGGAAACGTACAGCCTATAGATATTTTATGTAGGTAATGTTTCGTCACAAATACAGCTGGTGGTCAGCTCGGTACGGGTGATGGGAGCCCCACTCGACCGGCGGATGCGGTCTAATGACATAAATGCAAATTTGACTGCTCGAACTTCCTGCACGTTGCATTCACATTGGTACACGCATATACCTATCATAATAATACATACAACACGCGTCTATAGCCGAGTGGGTAGATGTATATTACACATTTTAACAGTTCTGTTGGTCCCACGTAATAGGGAGCCAACCTATCCTCATTACCAGGTACCAGATTATACAATATTGAAAGTCAATAACCATTCTATAATCTGAAGCTAATTTCCAACAGGCTGGACCTATACCTTACCTACAAATCTCTGCTGTTCGGGCACATAACAAATGTATTGTTTAAGAAATAATGTAATAAAAAACAAAGTTGCTTACGCTGTCTGTCCGTCCCTATGTATCTAGCTTAGATCTATGAAGCTAAACAATGGATTTTTGATGCAGTTTTCACTAAGGGATAGAGTGGTTCCCGAGGAAGGTTTTATTACATATATTATTTGTTAAATGGGCGAAGTCGCAGGCGGTCGTCAGTAATTATACAACAGCCGCCGTAAATGGGTACCTATATTTCGAAAAAGAACCCAACTAGTAAGTATCGTATTTGCTTTTTATAGCAATAGTAAGCATTTAATTGGACTTCGCATATGTGTTTCAAATTCCTTACAGCATAGCTTAGTTCATTAAAATTTTCTTATCAGATTTATTGGCCACATCAGGGCTACATTATATAGTTTATAAATTAATATAGATTCCACATGTATGATTTCATAAGAACTAGACTTCATTTCACAAGTTAAATCACCTTCTTTTTGTGAAATGACAAAACGGTAAGTCTCAAGATGAAATACCACACCATGATGTTACGTTTCAATTGATGAAAAGCATGATAAACATAATTGGATAGAGTATTATTGGTTCTTCAAAGATGAATTATAAAATACCTCTGATCAGCTCACGGACTTAGTGAATTGTTGCCTTTTTCTTAATTGGTGGGTATCCCGGGTACGCTCGGGTAGCCCCAGGATATGTGCCAGTAAAGTTAGCGAAAATCTCGGAATTTCTCCAACCTAGCTAGAAAATTGTAAAAGCTTATAGTTACATTGTTAAAACGCCTGCTATAAGCTGAAGGACCTTTGAAGGAGATCCCCGGGACTTGTAATCAACAATAGGTTTAAAGAGACGAGAGCAGATTCTTATCACGTTGAAAATAGAGTTTTTAGTATTTGTAGTAAGGTTTTTGCATATGCACTGCTTTTATTATTAAGAATGCTTGAACGCGCTTGGTGTGAAATAATAAGAGGAGCTGACCGGCTCCGATCGTGTACTTTTTCTCGTTCGTGCAGCCGTTCGGCTCCGATTGCATGCTCTTTCTCATTGCAGCCGGTCCATGTGAAATAGTTGGCGGCTCCGCTCCGACCAACTCCAAGCGTATACGCCCCGGTCTGTGTGAAAAGAAAAATGCGCGCCGATGCTCTCCGAGCCGGTCTGTGTGAACGGACCCTAAAGGTTCTAAAAAATAAAACTAAAGTATGATTTCATTTGTTTTTATTTCATACTCGGTGAATATTAAAATATTAACACAATTATAAAGTACTATATTTTGGTTCAGTCGGGAACTTAATAAAATTAAACACTAAATTTTGGTACCAAACAACGGCAATCGTAACCGTACCAACGCGGTGGATAGGTCCTACCCTAATGATAGATAACTTCTAACACGGTAGTAAGCTGCACCACTGGCAACATTATGCCACAGACAATTAAAAAACATACAGTCGAATTGAGAAACTCCTCCTTTTTTTCGAAGTCGGTTGAAAAAAAGAATTGTGATGAGATACGTTGTACTCCCACGAATATTATAAACGAGAAAGTTTTTTATAGATAGATCTTTTACGTCAAAACTACTGAATATAATTTTATGAATCTTTACTATGATATTAGACCATAGAGTTTTTTTTATCCCTGTACAAGAGTAGATACCTACAAATCCAAGCGCGCGGTCCCGCGGGTTACAGCTAGTAACACAATAAGGCCCCGTTCGCATGGGCGTTAAAAATCGCGACGTTTTTTTACCGCCAGCTGGGCGTTAAGCGGGATATTGCGCACTAGCTTCAAAAATCCGTCGCAATTTAAATCCGCTACCGTGTGAACAAATACTAGGCCAATGCATTTGATTTATTTTGACGCATTTTTAACGCGCGTTAAAAAAACGCTCGTCCAGACTCTCAAAACATTTGTTGAAGGTATATATCCTAAACAGTTTACGCGTGATCATCACAAACTTTCCGATTCACAATATTTGTAGGATAATTAATAAAACACATCGTGTCACGACACGTGTAGACAATCTGTGTAACGATATACTTACATAAAGAGACAAAGTATAATGTGGCACTTACTTAAAACCACAAAAATATATGTCCTCTATATGGCTAACTTATCTCATGGCTCACGCAACCCATCATTCACATGTTATTCGCAAGTACCTACTACCAATATACAATGAGCTTACACAGTACACTCCAAACAAAATATAAAGCTAGTGAAAAATATATAATTCTTAGAACATGAATCAATATGATTACTATGATCCTATTGATTTACTTAATCATAATATATAATGTAGATATGTACTAATATCATGATCCTATTAATTCAAATAATATCGGAAAAAGAAATAATCATTTCTACAAACGCAACTTCAAAGAAATAAATAAAAATTATTAAAAAAAATTAATTAAAAAAATTACAGAATGCATTTTACTATAAGTTATTGGGTGCAATTGTTTCTCATATCACAGGGCTTAGCATCATACACACACACACACACACATAAATATATACATATACGTACAATGGCTAAATTTACTTCTAATTCATACATAATCTAGAGAGTAATATCCGATTTTGAGACTGTTCTCAAACAAAAAAATTGTCAACCAGCGACATTTAAAACATAGACCAGATACAAATATTTATTACTGGCATGTTTACTCTTATATCGATCGCACATCTAGTAGCATGCTACCTGAGGTAGGACACCTCAATCGCAACAGGGTGTTTTCGAAAATTACAATGTAAATTTGCTTGTTTTAAGCAATAGGCATGTTTAATCAAAGCATGCTATTACTAAGCATGCCACAAATAAGCAATGTGTATACTTAGAAACCAAATGACAGGCACTACAGTCATCGTATGACATGTCTTTATTTCTATACAGAATATATCATAGAAGTCCCCTCGCATACATATCAGTAGCATTAAATTGAAGCGACCTAAAATCTTTATTGTCTAGTAATGACGTATCATTGAACGAATCCCACAACTCGACACACGATCAATTGTTTAATGTACACATTTAAATAATATTCACTGCCTTATTCTTTTATCTATGACACGTCAAAGTGACTTATCCTGCGAAAAGTACAATAAGCAAAATAATTAAGTATGCATGGGACACTCGAAACATAAATATTGTGTGCTTAATGCCGTAAAGCCAATGACAGAATGAGATAAATCTATGTAAAGGTAGGCGTCAGATGTTTGCAGCATGCGGCACGGGACAGCTGCGACAAGGCGACAGTGACATCGCCAGTCTACTCGTTCGAAGGACGAAGTCTACTCGTAGTACAATGAGTCTCTGCAAACATTCGTCGCCCACCTTAAGCGGAACAATTTAAATGCTACCAGTGTGTGAGGGTAGAAATGAATTAACCAACTTATGTAAGCTAACATACACTTAAGCACCGAATATATGATTAAGACGTGGTTGTAAACCGTACGAGTTACAACGTTTTGTTGAACACTGCACTGTTGGTTTTAAACTGAGTCTGCTTTTTTTTTGTTTTTGTAACCGCGTTTTCAATCGAGTATTCGATGTTACCTGCATACTTATTCATTTTGCTAACAGCACCACCGAATGTATAATGTCACCTTGACGGCCACTAGAGCTTATTAAAGTCGTTAAATATACATAAATTCATACTTTTATTGCTGTTTATACAGGTCAACGGTTTACACAACCTTATACGTGATTAAAAAAATACAAAATTCTTAAACAAAAAAATCACAATATTAACATCATGTTTTTTTAATGTATTAATCGCATTTATATTTAAAATAATGTATTTTAAATGCACTAGGTAATCATGGAATATGAAAGTAAAAAAGCGCTTGGTAAATAATTATTAAAAATTTTAACAACAAAATGTAAGTAAAGTATGCGAAAGACTCGCTCAGACCCACTTTTAAATAGTTTCAAAGCAGAATTCGTTTTGATAAACGAATCCATTGGTATTTAAAAATAAAAGTACATTTCATTTTGCATTTTCCACTTCTCTCATAGGTACGTACAATTATTATTTGTTTCATTCAATTTTTAATTGCTGTACATTAAAATTTAGTAATTTTTTACTCAGAATAAATATCATGAAAGAATAAAAGCGTTTATTTTAACTAGCGGAAGCCCGCGACATCCCTCGCTTGACAAATTTAAAGGTTCCTAAAAACCTTCCTCGAGAATTACTCTATTCATTGGTAAAAACCGCATCATTCTTTTATCTTTGTTTATACTATTTTATGATATAATTTGTGCTGCTACTATTTTTTTGGTATAATTACGTATTTCAATGATACCCATTTAATACGGCCACAACTTGGCAATGGTATAACGTGTGATTAACCTAAAATGAATTCTCATCTCTGATTTTTATCTGTGAAAACGTGTATACTGATATAATTTACCAAAAATACGGCAAAAAAAAGTAGTATATTAGCAAAATGGTTACTATACAACATGCAAATGAAAAGTTAATAGGAATATTACAGCATTATATAAGATGTTGAGAGATAGAAAAACCACCACGACGTTTCTCCTTCCATTAACTAAATGATATTTTGCTTTTTCTCGGCAAAGGGCTGCTCGAATAGGGTTTATAGGTACAAAGTATAGGTTAAACGCCCGTGGAGGTACAATAACTCTTATCTACTTATACATAAAACGTTCGAGTCCTTCTCTATTTAATTAATACAAAATTTAAAAAAAAATACAAAAATCTTAGTTCATCGCGAATACATATACATTAGCATTGGTAAAATATAATTAATAAATTCATACTAACTTATATACAAAGGACACAATTATTAAACACTGATAGATATCTTACGATACATGAAGTATGTCATGCACTCGCTGAAAATGTACCAGTTTCACAGTATCACTATAGTTGGTACATTAAAGGCCAGCACAGACAAGAGACTTTTGTCCAAGGGACTTTTGTCCATTTTATCATAATAATATATTGTAATGATATATTGTACACTAAACAAAAATTGTAGATCTTGAAATTATCTAAGATCGAAAAAAAGTATTGATACATTTTTATAGATAATTTTAAGATCTACAATTTTTGTCTAGGGTACTTTTATGATAACACTTACCGTTTTGCTGAAAATTGCGAAAAAGTCATTTTTGGACCTTTGACCTCGAATATTTTTTTTTCCACAAACGGGAATGATGGGGAATTTTTAAATTTTAAATTATGTTCTGAACAATTTTATTGATTTTCAGCTTGTTGGGACTTTATGCACCTTCGAATGTCTAAATTGACCGGACTATTTCCCTAGCATTCCTTTTATGAATACCTACTCGTACGTAATTTATATTTACAAATCTGTATCGACGGACAAAAGTACGCGGACAAAAGTACCTCCTCTACGCAGAATCACCTAAAGTCTTTAAGATGTGTTTATAGACAGTGTTGCCAGTTATTAAAATAATTATGAATATACATAGTCATAATTCTAATATAGAACACAATCGAAGTAATATACATTTTAAATTATCCAACTTATAATAATGAAATGGGAATGCACAAAGTCCATATTCGGGCGTAAATGAAAATTGTTACAACAGAGCAAAAACAAATTGTATAATAATATTCCATAGTAAAAATGTTTAAAATAACAACTAGTTTGTCCTTTACATTTAATAAAATTAGCATAAGTTCAAAACAATAGGACTTCACAATGATTCTAGAATATTACGTATATTTTGCTTCTCGTGTTTACTTTAAAAAGAAACTTATACAAAGCGTCTACTGTTGAAATTGCCACTATACTCGTAGTTAATTTTAAGTTTTTTTTTTTATTTATCACAATGCAAATCTCCCACTATATGTATAGCTTCGGTACATGTTTATAATTCCATGTTATTATATTTTTAAATACGGTATTTTAACACTATTACGGGTTTAACGCCGAAAAATTCCTGGTGATAAGTAATAGACGGTTGGTGCAACCCAATCGAAACGTCAGGAAACCAAGGTACCTACTTATCGTACCTTGGGTATTATCATAATTTACTTCCGAGAATTTCATAGATTATAATTGAAAGTCTCGATATTCTTATTCAATACTTCAATGTGAAGTTTCCGAATTTGAGTTTCGAACATTTATCCGAATTCGAATTACGAACATTTTTCCGAATTCAATTTCTAATAACCAGCTATGTTCCAAAGTCTATCTTATACCAAAACTTATTTCAAAACTTAAACATCTAATACTAAAACAATACGAGAACATACATACATAGCACTTGTTTTTGTTCTTTGGTAAATTTATCCAAATAATAATCGTCTTAAAATATTAAGAAAGAAATTATAAATAGATCACAAAAACTGATGTCATCGGCGGGACTCAAACCCACGGCCTTTCCCTAACACGGGGACTGCTCTGACCAACTGAGCTACGATGACCACTACCGACGACATCGAATTTTTGCTTCATATCATATTCATAATTTCTACATCGCGCTATTAAGGTTAGCGTTGGATCCACCTACCGCAGTTCTACCGAACTGGACGGTAATTTCTTTCTTAATATTTTAAGAATAGTTTAAGCAAACTCATTGCTTTGAAATACAAAAATAATCGTCTTGTCAATGAATAATAATAAAAGAATACTACATACATACGTAACTTATTTACATTTTTTCTATTTATTTAATAACATAGGTACAGGTATAATTTATTGTATTACTTTAATACGTACAATTTCTTCTTTCATTTTGTGTTCACAAATGAAAGTTCCATTCTAGACTAAACAACATGAAATAATGTTAAACAAAGCACTTCAAATTCAACCCATAAACGGAAGGCATCAACAACACACACATATCACGCCTATATCCCCGAGGGGTAGGCAGAGGTGCATTACACACCCACAATTTACCAGTATTTTTAGTCCCACGTAATAGGGAGCAAGCCTATTGCTGTCACGGGGCACGTTTATAATCGGTTGGCCGAATGAATTTAATAAAAAGTAGCAGCTATATTGTAATTTTGAAAAAAAAAACGAATCAACAACACGAAGAAAATTAACAAATAATTGCTGTTTAAATATAAGTTATGTGAGCAGTTCAATACCTGAGACTGTAGGCAGTATATTATTAATAGTAGTTCCGTACTAGTCCCGTGGGTCCTAGTTCCAGGCTGTACGGAAATATCACTGACGGTATTGTTCCGAACGGTACAAGTTAAAATTAATACTTCCTGACCGTTGTTATTAATACCTACTGTGACTTGTAGTCCGATGGGAGTTCTTCCTTGTTATTCGATAAACTGTGGTGTTTATTAAAATTTGTATTTGTAAAAAATTGTGTCTTAGTTAATAATAAGTATCGTGAGGATTACGTTACGATATTATGCAAACAGAAACTGTATTACAGGTGTTTTAAATATTACTTTTATGTATATATTGTCATCCCGTAAAGTGCCAGATCTCTGTTAAATTACCTCAAACGTAATATAACTTTGTGGCTTGTAATAATAATCAATATACTGTTTGCTACAGTAAAATATATTCAGTAAAAGAACTCTCACAAACATTTCGAGTCGATCGGTCACAAACAATAGCAATTTATAACTTCCCTCTATTGAGAAAACAACTTGAACATGCAGAATATCCAGCTCTATTTATTTTCACTACTCATTTGCATATAAAACATCGATGTATCGACGTACAACAGCAAATTACATCAAGATCACACAATATAAGGATACACTTCGTTGGGTTTTCAACCTGTTCGCATTGCCTACCCTGTTATCTCTATCAAATGCCAACATTCATACAACAATTTAGTTTAACATCATCTACAAATATACACATATTACACATTTATAGCATTATTTTAAGGTTAGATGGAGAACGCCGATTACAAATTAGAATAAACAAACAACCTGTAAAGCTTTTGGATAAATAATATCCAACTCCTAGAATTTAGTATATGTAGCTAATATTTTTATAAATGCACGACGATTAATAAAATAAAATGTACTTATTTGTACAGGGCGAAACTAAAACAATATCGCCTGAGAAACTTAATAAATATTATTTACAATTGCCTCAGTAAGAGGAAACAATAATAAAATAGCTTTCTTCTTAATTTTATGTGGGTAGTGACTAGTGTACGCACTAGGGTGATTAATACCTTCACTTCGGTTATTGCCAAGGCATATTACTTGCCTCGATACTTCTCGGTCGTTGCATCTTCTAAATTGCTATCCCAGTCGAATTCTGTGACGCCAGCGCGAGCCACCTCACCGAGGTGTTTCCACCGATACTCGAAATCTGTATCCCGTTTCTTCAAAGCTTCGAATCTGCGCAAATGACTATAATTTAGCGGTGGCAAATGTTGGCAAATATACTACAATTAATTGGGCACGCGCGATATGTAGCGTGTATTCCTCCAAACGAACTCAACAAAGCTTATAATTATACGGTTCAATCACCAAGACAAATAAACAGAATTCCTTCACACGTAACCCAGTTCCGGTATGCTCCGAAACAAAATGAGT
The DNA here is from genome assembly GCA_963556515.1 of Nudaria mundana. NCBI lineage: Eukaryota > Metazoa > Arthropoda > Insecta > Lepidoptera > Erebidae > Nudaria > Nudaria mundana. The sequence goes on along the minus strand of OY748289.1, from coordinate 8,242,456 downwards.
TTGACATAGTTTTGGAACTCATTTAACGATACAAAAGCGATGTTCAAAAGAAAAGAAATTCAATCAGATCACCTCTTAGATATGTGCGGTAAAGGGCAGTGCTTATATCGCCTTTGATGGAAACTGAATGGTCATTTCGACATGTCAATTTGGAGTAATAAATACGTATTTTATCGAATGTCGCATGGAATGTGTGTATTAAGCTTGTGTTTGGAGAATGGTGATCAATGTGCCACTATTCAAGTAACAAAAGGGAATGAACTACCGTATAGGACAGGGTACGTATTAATCTACCTTTCACAACGAGCGACCATAAATAGAGACGACCACCATATCGGTAACAAAAGGGTTTCTTTATCACCCTACGATATGGTATTCTGAAACCTTTCACGTCGTTAAACCGCATTATTAGTGAACCGTACGAGACGTAAAACAGCCGATCTTTACTTGATAACATTTTGTTAGGGTGACTGTTAAAATTTGGCCATGCATTCTGGTTTCCGAGGCGCTAACGGAATGAGTTTTATGTCGAACCCTTTATTAGTTGTACAAACTACCTATACATAGACAATGTATTGATATTGAAGTTAGTAAATGTATACAACAGAAGAGGAATTCTAGGTAGATAGACAACCGTTTTTAGTTTGACTGTGTTATATGAAAATTAAATTTAATATTTGATTATTGTTACACGAACAAAAGGCAGACTTCGTGAAACGTTGTTTTATATCCACTATGTGTTCTTTGATCACCATCTTATGATCGTTTTGTTAACAAAGGGTTCCGTATCAAAAGGGCAAAAAAAAACACGTTTGTTGTATGGGAGACCCCTTAAATATTTATTATATTCTGTCATTTAGTATTGTGTATAGAGGTAACAGAAATACATCATCTATGAAAGTTTCAACTTTCTAACTATTACAGTTCATGAGATACAGCCCAAGACAGACGGACGGACGGACGGACAGCGAAGTCTCAGTAATAGGGTTCCCGTTTTACCCTTTGGGTACGAAACCCTAAAAAGCAACTGAAACGTCCGGTACAGATAGAAAATAAAGTTAAAATCGTGACATGACCTGTTTAATTTTGTTTTATTGTTCAATTCGCAAAGGTAAAAAGCACTATACAATCTAGATAATTCGAGGAATCGCTTATTTATAAAGCTATGATTTCTAAGTATAAATGGATCGAGACACGCTCTTTAAATAGGTTATGCTATGTCTTGCACTGTACGTGAGAACTTCGGAGGCTATGTCCCTTTCCCTCCACAATTTTTTTTTCGCCTCGTCTATGACGACGGCCGCCTTTATTCTGAAGTGGTAGTTGGGAGTTATTAAAACGATCGTAGTAACAGCATGTGATTGATTTTATCATCGAATCAAACACAATCGATACATACAGTTTTAAATGGACGTGAATCTAAACAAAGGACGAGTATAATATACATTACATTTGTAGTATTTATAATATATTTCTTATAATTTAGAAGGGACTAGAACCGCCTTCTCGTATGATGTGACGTCAGAGGTGGTGGTGCTTCGTTTAGTCTACTTGCCTACACGCTACAGTTTCATTGCCGGTCGTCCCGGGTCCCCTAAACCCTACTCGGGTAACGACACGCGAATTACAAGTTTCTATAGGTCACGTTAACCTCTTACCATGAAGTGGGCCGTATAAAAATATGTAGTGTAATTCACTGGCCATTTTACAACCGCCAATATTGCAAATATAGTTTACAACATAAATAATGAAATTCTGCGGTAAAATAACAACTCACTGCGTATGTATCATTAATAATACATTCGCAGTAGCGTTGGTGCTTTGACAGGATGAAGCAGGGATCTTGGTGTTTGTATATGCAAAGGGTAAACCACGTAATCTGTTTGCAACATTGCGAGAGAATTCACAGGTATTAGACATTTAATATTAACTGATTTGAAAGAAGGTATGGTTCGCATAGAACGTGAGAGTTCTTTGCAAAAAGAATTTTTACTTGGACGGTTTTCGCCAAAGGTTAAGCAACATCTAACCAGGCCAAAAATAAAATCGGAGAGATGTAAAGACAGGACTTCGTTATCGCCCATGGGTTGTGGAAGTCAAATGACAGTCACTTCACGAAAAATATCGCAGTTAGTCTGGAAAGCTGACCCCAAGTGGGTTAGGAAAAGCCTCAGTGGATGGATGATGATATTTTTTAGTCTTTGAGATTTTCAACCTGTTTTACCGTCTTGTGCCCGGTAAATGGCAATAGGCTCGCCCCCTATTACATGGGACCTAACATAGCTGGCGAGATGTGGGTGTGTTTGCACACCTCTGCCTACCCCTTCGGGGAAAAAGGCGTGATGCTATGTATGTATGTATTTACCGTCTTCACAGCGACTAGGAATTCAGACTAGCTCATGACACGTTGTGAATAAGTTAACCACTCTGACTACAAATACACAAAATTGGGTCCAAAAACATTCAGGTAGGTAATGTCGACGAAAAAGATTATTGACACTTTTAAATAATTTTGTGAAATCTACTTAAACTTGTGACATTTGCCAGATTAGAAGCTTTCTTTAGAAACTAGGTTACTAGAAATTGGGTCCGCGGTAGCGTCATTTGGTAGGTCTGAATATCGCTTTAATATACATATTAAACGCAAAACTAGATTCAAAGTTTAGGCAACATATAATAGTGTGGGTTGGTTTATTTTTGCATTAAAATCAGAATAAATAATCAAGGACGCCATGCAAAGATGCATGACACATACCTACTCGAACTCGAACCTAACTACTTTATACTCTTCTTTTAGTCTGACTGAAACGACGCATTATGTATGATCAGATCATGGCTAAAAGGTATATAGCCATTTTTATAGGAGGTATCAATTGTTTGGTATACCTGCGACGGGTCTGTAGGTATACCTACAACATAAAGTGTTCCAAATAACACCGTTTGCGACATAAGTAAGCCACAAATATAGAGGGTGAGTTTTAGTGTTACATCCTTATACTCTTTGAAATTGGATTGCGATTGCTGAGCTGAGATCGGCGAGATGAAAATTTGTATGTTATGCAAAACTGAAATCCGAATCACAAAGTAACAGTGGCTAGCACTATTGTGGAATCAAACAGAATACCGAGTATTACATTTTACCGTTTACTGAAGGGTGGTTCGCCGCTTTGTCTTTATGGAGTACAAGAATTTAAATAAGGTGACGTTCTGTTACACTTTTGTATATAATAGACTTCTTAGTGACGACAGTGTACCGAAATTTGGTTGTATGGTCACAAACATTATAGGTGTCTGTAATAACCTCTTTATTATTTGTAGAATGTTTGTAATTGCTGTTCAAGCTTTTTCGAAATATATGTAGAAAAATAAGTCTTAAATATATATTTTACCCAATTGTTGATGCATAAGTAGATTTTAATAGTTAATTGAACAAACTTGTTGCAATTTTCAGAATGGAAGGACCTATTATGCTATAACGATCCATAGCAGCTTGTAGTTAGGTCGATACTGATAATATCGAAAGATTCCACACTCCAGGGTAATTTCTACGAGTATTATCATTACTTTTTCTAAAGAACTTCTAGTATTTTAATATAATTATTAGAGTGTAGGAAATGTGATTTTGAACTATGAATACTTTACGCCATAACTTTTAAAGCAAATTAGATATTTAACATGTACGTGTATTTATTGAGAATGGAGTTTTTAATAAAACTTAACATAACATAGCATCACGCCTTTTTCCCCGAAGGGGTAGGCAGAGGTGTGCAAACACACCCACATCTCGCCAGCTATGTTAGGTCCCATGTAATAGGGGGCGAGCCATTTACCGGGCACAAGTTCCAGACTCTGGGATAATTATCTGGGTAAAATTCTAAAGAGAATTATACATTATCCACCAGACCAGGGAATCGAACCCGAGACCTCGAGCGTGGCAGTCCGTACATAGTACCATTGTGCCACCGAGGTAGTTTTTAATAGATCCGATAAATCCGACGTTATAAAAGACAACAATTTCATGGTTAATATCCCGTTAACATTTAAAGTGTGCCAAAATTGTGCAGTGTGTGTCATTAAGTCAAGACTAATACAACCCCTGAAACAACTCAAATTATCGAATTGAATCATATTCATACCTTTTAAACATCAAGTTCTTGGCAAACTCGTACAACTCCAGGTCGAGCGAGTTGAGACGTTTGATATGGGTCACCTGGGCCGGAGACAGCGCTGCCAAAGTGGCCCCGGAGACTGTCGCGTTGTGTTGCGAGAACGGAACCGCAAACAGCAGGTTGAATGTCTCTTCAAACACGTACTGGGATATCTATAACAATTGAGAAATATTATACCTTCTTTTTATGTGCGAATCAAAGAATCAATTTCGTTTATTCAGTTTAGGCACATAAAGAGCAGATATAAATGTCAAATGCAAGATTATAAAAATACTAAATGAAGTACATAAATAACCATTTGAAAATGATTGGTTCTCCTGAGAAGATACCAGCAAGAAACTCAGGTAGATTATCCATTTTCTTTTTTAATAAAGTTTTGTTAACATTGTGTTACAATTATATTGTAGGAGTGGCTAACAAAGCAGATTAGGGTGACCATGCATTTTTATCATAAGATATTCGTCTAAATTATAATAGCCTTTCTTTTAAATGAAATTAAATTGACCGGACCTCATCAGCACGTGTTTCACTTCCTGACAGATGGATAAGGTTTTGGAAAATTTACCCAGTTCCCGGAAATAGCAATAGGGTCGCCCCCTATCGTATGCTGCATCCTATCGAGGCTGGCAAGGCAAAATGCCTATCCGTGTGTGTGTTGGTATGCATGTAGGTAGAACACAAATAGTGTCGCAGGTATAGGTACCCTACAAGAAGAACGGATATAGTTTTGCAGACAATTTTATTATAATTTCTACCTAATAATGGTGACACATAACTGGTTCCGAACAGTACACGATCACAATAAAAATAATATAATTAGGATGTGAAACGGTAAAGGAAATTGAATCAATAAAAACACTATTAAATAAATGACATCATGGTGAGAGCTGTCATAAAAACATAAAGTTTAAGTTACACGCCTACGTTTAGAGTACAAGTCTAGGTACAGTCGGCATAAGCACACTTTCCTGTATTTACTAGTACTAGTTATCCCGACGAACTTTGTATCGCTTCAAAAAAAAAATTCATGCAAATGTATGTAAATTGAAAAACGCGACGGACGGACAGACAGACAGACAAATTGTCGTATTAAATATATAGATTAAACAAATTAAATTTGAATAGACGTTACTTTGAATCTACTGAATTGATTCAGTAAGGATGTGTACTATGTTACGAAATTACCTTTAGGTTTTTATTTTGAAATTCTTTTTAACTTGGAACTTTAAGCTTTATCGTTGGGCTTCAAAGTCGATCGTGTGAAACAAGTATTTTCGTGGAAATAATATCCGAATTGATGGTCCAAAATCTAGCAAATCTAATTAAAGATCCTCTTATCGTATGGTTAGTTGCCAACTATTTAACAGAGTTGTTCAGATTAAGTAAGGTAGTGATAGCCTGTGATGGCCTAACAACTGTAAACCAACTTTCAAGTGTGCACTGAAGCACTATGACACTCGAATGAAATATAACTTTTTTGATATCCTAATGAAATATAACTTTTTTGATATCCTATCTAGAGTATAACTAAAGTCAGGGTTGTCTAGTTCACTTTATCGTTTACCGATCAGTGAGTGCACCCGCCCCCGGAGATAATAGCGCCATTTGCAGTTGAATCATTGTAGCCATTTGTCTCTGGTGTTCCAAACCCCTACCACTTCTCGGTCCAATCAATATTCATTGGTCATCTGCAGCACAAAGCAATAAACTCACATTTCTTATACTAAAGCGTAACGCTTGGCTTTGTAACGTTTTGGAATGAAATTCCGTTTTCTCGATCATGTTAAAAAATGTACAAAACATTACCAAGATAAAAAGGCTTATGTGTCCTGCCTGTGCCTGCGCATGTGTTTCCTCCCATATACAACCCTGGGTTCTTTAAGCGGAACGTGAAGAGGCACATCACTGGGCCTCCACCTTGAGGGCCACTTTCGATTGTACTGTGTGCTGTGAAAGTGACCCGTCGCCTTTGATTTCCATCAGATGGTTGGCGCGCATCATTAAACGACTCTGACCATCTAAAAATCTATGTATGTTCTAATTTTTATCCAAATCTGTTCGACGGTCTACGCGTGATTGTGTTATAAATATCCTTCTTTCTCAATACGAACGCACTGCACGTCTTATTTGTGGGGTGGTAACCAATCCTGTGGGCCGCTTAGACTTTACGGCTGGTAAACAACCGGAACCCACTTATAACTTACTCTCCGAACATCGGTAACTCAGAGGAAGTATATAACGACTATTAAATCACCCATCTATATGGTGTTCAAATATCATCTACCGATCAGTGTACCACAGCCCTCCAGGTTTAAATTTTCACATATTCACTAGAGGGTGAACACAATTCTATTCATACCTGTTTCACTTTATATAGGTTAGATGCGCTATAAATATTGGCCTATATTCGTGTGACTGGAATAAGTTGTAGTGGAAATTTTATTGTATATTAAATCGGCTAAATTTATTATGTAGACCCTGACAGCCTACAAGTAGGAGTTGATAATGAAGAACTCTATGAAGGTTAAATAACAGACATCCTACCTGAGTTTCATTCTAAAACCTACCCCTCAGTCAATGTATATGTCATTCATCATTTCAGAGACAGAATCGATTCAGAAAGATCTATCAGTAGTATGTAGCTGCATTATTTCCGCTTACTTATAGGCTATTATATTATCACATATACATTGACTGAGGGGTAGGTTTTAGACTGAAACTCAGGTAGGATGTCTGGAAGAGAAGATATTTTGAAATCCGTCAAATATTAAGGAGTTTATTCAATACAAACATACAACAACATACGTATAGATGTTTATAGATCGAATACTAACCTTTTGATACTCCGTAAGTCCAAAGTATGCCATCGCAGCTAAATTTCTCTTAGCCGAGGCAAGCATTACTCTGTCTGTTTCCGCCGTCCTATGCCTAAGAGTTCCGTTGTAGCATCCCACCAGGGCAAGGTCAGCCAGCATGCGAGTCTGTCTGTTATTGGCCAGATTCCAAGGACAGGACATGAATTCTTCGAGAGTCACGCCGCGCCAGGAGTCACCGTTGTAGCATGTGGGGACCTCCGTACCTGGGTCGAAGAATATTACGTAAGATCATAAATTTTGTTATATAATATAGAATTTGCGGCTTCTATTATTTAGGAATTCGTTGTAATGTCCTATACTCAAGTGTTTATTTTATATGTACTTCTTGACGCAGAAGAAAATGTCTAAATTACGTGTATTGTGAAGGTTCTGTATAAGTCTAAATAAATAAACGATGTGAATTGGATTCCTACATTCTGACGTTTGTCGAAAACTGAGAAATTAACTCCTAAATAACACGTAGTTTCAGTGTACCGTGCTATTCAGAGCAAGAGCTAACGAATGCAAACTGCAACAACTTGATAACTAAAGGCAGTGATGCATTGATTGCAAAAACGACAACAAGAGATATATAGTTAAGTCTTATTATTGGCTCTTTTTGCCATTAAAGTTCAAGACGGATGCGCTATTGAAATCTTCATGCAGTGTGATAAACCTACATACATTTCTTTAATTGGTTCGACGTCGGGATGCTTATCCAATTGTAGTGAATTGGTATGAGCTGACCTCTGTATAATGTCAGGCTACATGAGATTGAAGCTTTAGAAGATTGTCTATATTGTTCAAATCAGTGATATATTTTACACTATGTTAGGTACTGTACTGTACAAGTGGCATTAACGCATTGTTTTAAAATTACCATATATCAAACAAGCCAGGTTGTATATCCAATTATTTTGATGGTCCTACGTAATTTGAGAAGAGCCTATTGACGCTAATTTCAAAATTTAAATTTGCCAGGGTTTCGTCTGTTGATTTGAGCCCCTAAGATCTTCATGGGGACAGCGGGTTGGTAGCTCCGTCCAAAAAAGCGGGATGACATCCGACCCTGAGAGGCCCTGAGAGGCTACTTGACAGTCCGGCCTCCCATAGCTATTATAGTGTGACACGTCAGCCCCCCACCGGCACAGAAGGTGGCGGAAATACTTTCCGCGCTTAATGATAAAAACCTTTGTAACAGTGTTGTAAAATTACAATTTCGTCCTAGTAAACAAAGGCAATAAAAAGAGCAAACTAAAATTTTGATGACACAAATCAATTTTGATCCTTTGATTTCACCTTAAACGCAAGTACCAAATAAAAAACTTTCAAGATAAAAGTTTCCAAAACCACTGTTTCTATTCATAGATCATGAATAAGTTTTCACATAAAAGTTGGCAGCGTCAACAACTGAATCGTTCGAGAATACCTAAAGGAAAAAATATTTTCTACAAAACTTGTAAGTACCATCTATAATTTTGTTATTTCTATCCAATATAGTATTGTATAATTACTTCTATTATTGGCCACTGGCAACAAAATTACTGGCAAAGTATGGGTGTGTAACTTACCTCCCTCAAATTCCCTCTAACCCTTTCGGAAAAGGGTTAGAGGGAATTTTGTTGGTCCCCGCAGTTTTGTAAGTCTCAATAAGCGTCAAGTGTATGGCCGTTACCGTGCACCATATAAAATTAATAATAAATGGAGACTATCTTGAGGTGACACAAGGGAGAGAACATTGGAAGGAGTTGGAGGAGGCCTTTGCCCAGCAGTGAGACAGTAGGCTAATAAAAAGCAACTGAATTATTACGGAACTTAATCATAGTCCATCGTACCTATAATAGTTTCATGAGGAATCTCCTTTAAGATAATATGAGTAGTTAAACTTTAAAAACCATACTGTACGGTGTAGCACGAACCATTCCAACACCCGACCACCACGCAGCGGCCACACAGGTGACGAAGGTCCGCCGGGCGCCACTGGGAATTCTCTCAGTACTTACCGGAGGCGCTCGACGATGGACGTAGTAGCGACCGCGGCATAAGGCCGTGAATTAAAAAAAAAAGAAACATGTCTGAGTATGAACAAGTTTTTCTTAGTTGTACCTTAATCAGACGACTTAAACGCGTGATTATTACAGCTTGACATGTTTTACATACTAACTTTTTATTTACAGTTAAAGGAACAACTAAAATATACAAATGGTCTGCACCTCGCACGCAAGTTGATGCTCAGTTGGCTCAGTTGTCTTTGTAATTTATGTTAATGCTCAACGCCCGATGCTTTAATACATAGAGAATAGAATATAGTCACGCTATTTGCTTTCCCTTTGCTTTGTAACTGGCTAGCATGTATTAAATACACGTAAATGCATACATTTTTCAGCCATCAGGCAAGTGTCAGTTTTTTTTTTCATTGATAAATATAAAACAGCAAATTTTAACCATTCTTGCAAACTTAAATTAGTTACAATTAGAGTAATTAGTAAAAATTTCATGACCATTAACTGGTCAAAACCTTCTATGAGTGGTAGGTGGCACGTGACCGTCAACCACGACGCGACAAAACATAAGCTTCTAAGGGTTGTCTAGGTATTCCCGTAGGATATTCTCGAGGCTCGATTGAGAGGCCTGACGTTACTACTTTTTGTGACGCCAACAAATTGATTGTTATGTGCCCCTTTTTAGGGTTCCGTAGTAAGTCTCGGAACCCTTATTGTTTCGTCATGTCCGTCCGTCCATCCGTCCATGGCTTTCCTCCTAAACGGTTAGTGCTAGAAACATGAAACTTTGCATGATATGTATATTTACTACGCCGGCAAAGTGCTAAAATAACATTGTGAAAAAAAAAATTATGGGGAACCCCCTTACATGTTAAGTGGGATGATATTTTTTTCTCGCGTCTACCCCATCGTGTGGGGAATCATTAGATAGGTTTTTTTAAGAACATTGAGAGGTTGATATTCAGCTTAGAAAAGCATATTTTTGCGAAAAAAGGGATTCCCCCTCTAAAATCTAAACGGTTGGCGTGACGAACTTGAAAAAATTCATGATGGTTGTCCATATACTGAACTTTTGAGGCTTTTATGGGTAACTACGGAACCCTATCTTATGCGTGGCCCGACACGCACTTGGCCAGTTTTGTAACTTATAAATAATACAGCAATAAGAATATTTATAGCCCCAATTGCAATTTATTCCAAGTACTTTATATGCAGTAATCTAATCACCGACACTAAGACAGGTCACATCTTAATGAAGATAAAGTGTATAGGTTATGAATAGTCAAGGACTTCGTCTCAGCCGTATGTCATATAACCATACGTTCAATATACCTGCCGCACCTTCGTCCACGTAATAAACTAGCATAATTTATAGACCAGTGCAATGCTATAGTAGCCAATAGTGTGTACGTTTATAATTAGTCAGTCAACCAGAAGGCTGGCTATTTTTTGGTCCAAAGAATAAGTATCGCCATCCAACGTGGCAACACAGCCAGCATTCTGGGAACTTTCCCAGTCGCGGAGGATGATTTAAACGATGTTTTGTAATGTAAATATTTTTAGTATATTGTAATTCTTATTGTAAATAAATGTATTCCCTTTAAAAAAGGATGAGGATTTTGGGTGCTTGGATTTATTTAATAATAGTTTGGCTGCCTTTAAATTAAAACTACGTAATCTGCTCCTTCAAACAGACGGATAAATGTTTATTGTTAGCATTCTTTCTTCCAGTTTACATTCTTTGCACGACTTCTGTACTACCTACTACTAGATTTTATATAAGTACTTACCCTATATTTAAATTGATTGTAACTTTACCGTATGTATAACTTTTATGGACCTCTAAGTTTGTAAGTATCTATTGTTTTTGTCTGTGTATTTGTATATAACTGTTTGTGTCCTGAATAAACCAAAATAAAAAAAATAAAAATAAAAAAAAAAAGTCAGTCAACTATGAGTGAGGTTGAGAAATAGTAAATTATTTTAAGAATCCTTTCAGGATGTATAGCGGATCAAGATCTTAGGGACCCAAACATACCTGAAATTTATATACCTGCCGATCAAGGATAGGATCAAGGAAGATAAGGCTCTGAAAAATACACGTCAACAATTGACACAATAACCGACTTCAAATTACCAAAATGGGAACAAATAACTGTCTGGATGGGACCCAATTGAAATGGGACCTTGGGAAGTAGTAGAATTGAGAACCTCCTCCTTTTTGGATGTCGGTTGAAAAAGGCCCCGAATTATGCTTAGGAATCGAAGGCTAGATATTATATGAACTTACCAGTTGCTGTTCGCCCCTGACACCAATGTCTTGATCCTTTCCAAGTTGCACCTCGTTTCACGTGTCTGTACTCTGACAAGTACCTGTGACAATAATAAAATAAATATTGTTGGACATTCTCACACAACGTCATCTAGCCCAAACTAAGCTATAAGCTTGTGCTATGGGATCTTAACAACTGATAAACATACTTATATATTTCTAAATACATACATAATATACATAGAAAACACCCAAACTCCGAAATAAACATTTGTGGATCACACAAATATTTGATTCGACGCGGGATTCGAACCCGAGACTCCGGAGTCGAAAGCCGATGCACTACCGACCACGCAACCGAAGCAGTCATATAATAAATAACTTGTCATTAAAAACTTGAGTTGCTATTCATATTGGATCCGCAGGCTTTCGCTAACGCTTTGCTAAGGTAGGTACCTAATATGGAAGCTTGTCCTCCGCGTGTAAGTCGGTACATTGCTAATGCAAAGGTAGATAGGAATGCTGATTGGTTTCATTTGCTAGTGTAAACGAACCACACGTTAAAAAGTGGCGATGTAGTCTAGTCCATTTCATTCATAAAGCTACGCTAAATGCAGATCACTGTTGTGTCTAACTTTATCGTGAATCTTCTACAAATATTAGACCATTTCAGGAGGAACGTTCTACCAACTGACCACACTACTACTGGTAGAACGTTCCTCCCGGAAAGGGATCAGTCGCTGATTCGAGTCCAGTTCAAGACTATAGTTTTGTGATTCATATTGTAAAATTATATAAGAAAAAGTTAGCATACTTGACAGCTTATAAAATATATCAATATTAGACCGTTAATTATCCAACATTATCTATATAAAACTTTTAACGACCATTATTAGATATCGATAGATAGGACTGTCACAGCCTGCATTATTATTTACAGTCGAACAGATACTGCTATCTGTAGTATTAGTTTGCGAAAAATAAGTATAGATCTGATCACTGCACCTGCATTATATTTTTTATCAACCAACTTGGTTCTGTCGAAATAACCCAAAAGTTTAGTGTCTCAAATCTGAATTTTGCCACCATTCGGCCCTTTTTTATTAAATATTAGAAAAAAGTTATTTATTCAACGCTCACTTAGAAAAAGTTACTAAGGAAATATTGACAAGGGTTGGCGACAATTTAAGAATACTATATTAGACGGAGATGGCTCAGCCGCGTCTAATAACCAAGTTAAATGGCCGGTGTCACTTGCTTGGAGCTTTATGTCTGTGTCAACCAACATTTATTGAAATTTTATGCGTTTTAGAAATGTAATGAAGAAATATTGCAGGAAATAATTTCTAAATGTCTCTGTAAAATAATATAAAAAGTTTTTTTGTCTTCGTAATATATCAAACTTTTAAATATTTCTTGGTTCTAAAAAAAAAGGTAGGTTATCCTCGATTTCTGATTTTCTATAAGCCCATAGGTATTATACTTCCTCGTATGATTAAAAACTATCGGTAAGTATACCAACCCTTACTAACCTCGACAGTCAACTTTTGTTATACGTAGGTCACACTATAAGTTTTGCGTAACTTAAAAAAACAACATGTTAAAACCAAAATATTATGTTTATTGCTTTTCAAAATACTCTCCTTTATATTTTAAACAATTTTTCATGCGATCGAACCATTTTTTAAAACAGGAGGAGATCTGTATCTGAAGGCATGTTTTCTACGTGCTGATTGAACGCTATCACTGTCTCTTCGGAGTTGGTAAAAGTGAAACCTTTCATCAAATCTTTGATTTTGGGGAAAATACAGAAATCACAGGGTGCTAGGTCGGGGCTATGCGCAGCATGGGTGACGAGTTGTACTTTTTCGGAAGCTAAAAATGGCTTTGATTTGTTGGCCGTGTGTGAAGAAGCGTTGTCATGATGTAGGAGAACGCGGCTTTTGGGTCGTCTTTCACGAACTTTTTCTAACACCCTGGGTAAACAAATGGTAGAATACCACTCGGCATTAACACTCTTTTGATCTTCAAGTGGAATTGTACAGACAGGACCCGTAGCTGAGAAAAAAAAACGCGATCATTTTTTTACCAACGTTTCTCGCCTGCCTCACTTTTGTTGGCTAGTTCTCATTTTCAATCACCCAATCACAAGATTGCTGTTTTGAAATTCGTCATGTAAAGAAACTCGACCTCTCTCAAATTCAGCAAACCATCGCCTCACGGTGCCCAAACAAGGTGCTTCTCTCCCAAAAGCATTTTGAAGACGAGCGGCAGTCTTGCGGAGAGAGAGAATTTTTAAAATCATAAAAAATCTACGCTCTAAAATCTTTTCGACTTAATTCCATTTTCGTTGCATACGTAGAACTTTGATGTGTGATAAAAAACAATTGACAAATGATTTCTCGCTAATTGTTTTTTTTTATTACTAAGAAGGTTGCAACGTTTAAAAAAATATAACATTCGAAATTCAAATAGTTCCGATTAGCTAGAAGTGCAAAACTTTTAGTGTGCCCCATGTATTCTTGGTGTCAGTTATTTTCATATAACTACCTACTTTATCGATAAATTTTAATTGTTTAAAACCCACCTGGATACCGGCTCCCTCAACAGAGTGATGTAGAAGTAACGCCTATGTACGGCCGAGCCTTCGTGTCTATCTAGTTCTCCGCCCACGCAGGCCGTCAGCTCCGTGAAGTCTGCATGCAAACCACACCTGCGAACAAGTACAAAAAAATAAACGCCTTGTTGGTAATGTAACCATTAGTGATCGCCCATGTGGTCGAACAGTAGACCATTACAACATTATTTGGTTTTTTCCCCGTTTCAATCAAAAAGCTCATGACACAAAAATTGTTTTAAATCGAGGAAAACTTGTGCCAAGTTTCGTAGAGATGGGATAAAAAATGTGGACGCTCTGGCCCGGAACACACATACTGACATACAAATGAACTGATCAGATACTGAAACAAAGAGCCAGTCTTATTACCTGTGCAATTTTCAGATATCTACTGAAAAATGATTTTTTTTAAAATTTACAAAAATGAATATTACCCATTTAGTAAAACATGTATAACTTGTTTCGTGGAATATATTTACTGATACAGTTTTAAAGGAGTAGCGTTGATAAAAAGTGGATTTGCATATTTGAACCATAAAAATCCATTCGAGGAAGTGGTTTGCCTTCAGACTGCTTGGCGGCGCATACAAAGCGAACTGTACGGAGCCAAGGCGCAATATGTCTTTAATCAAGATAAATGCACGTCTAAATTGGCTACCAGCCACTGTATACCATAGTTCGACTATCTTGTACTTTATAGCTTTGAAGAATAGACTCTTCTTAACCCTATTGTCCGAAAGGAACATGATCGTCTTCTAGCTATTGTTATTAATTGCTACTAATAAGTTTGGTGATAACGAGCTCCGGTTGCGGCGCTGGCATACACGATTAGTTCCAGAATATGTCTATAAGCTCGTCCTTTATGATGAGCCCAACTAAATAGCTGACTACATAAATGTAACTAAAAAAAAAGAAAAAAAAATGGCTGACACAATAAGGGTGTGATAATATTTGTGTGTGAAGTAAAAGGTTCCTTTAAGTTCATTGAACTTGTAATACAAACGGTACAAAATAAATAATAGGAAAATGGAAAACACTAATTAGACGTGCAAATTAGTTGATGTTAAAAATGTATGATGATAAGTAAGGTTAAGCGTTAAGTCCGTTGTAAACAAACGGAACGTGTTTATATATCTGCTGCTGCACATGTTTGTCCGATTTACACAGTTTTAGCTTATGTCTGATGTCATCGCAATAAATATTTAAAGCACATATTATTAAACTTAAGTGCAATCATGTGGTCATTGCATTTTCTTTTCTCATTTCTGATTCTTCATTGGTTTGTTTGGGCATTAGGTACGTATTCACTTCAAAATTATGCTGGTTTAATATAAGTAATTGTGAATACGTTTCTAGTGTACGAAACTATTACATACTTTATTATTAATTAGTAGATAGTAATGTGACAATAATGACTCCCAATGGATATTGTAACGGCTGCACCGATTGGCAATACGCCACTTCCATGTAAACAAGAATGGATCGCTGGCTAAAGTTCTCTTTTGGTATATCAACCGAGAGAATGGCAAAAGCACAACATTTATTCCGATACCCGATTGTATTAGCTAACAATTTACCACCATAGCTGCCAACATTTTAAATTTATTGCAAGTATTATACCGTTATCAGTTTACCGATCTAAATTGTACAGCGAAAATGGTTATATAATGCGTTTTGTTTTGAAATTGGTATCGTAAACTGCTGCTGACGATGCTTGGTTACCTGTATCCACAATTTTTTTTACGAGTAGGTAAGCTAGCGGACTCCCGACAGTTTTATTCGCGGGGTAACACAAACTTGACAAAGTTCCTTTTACTATTAGTATAGCTTACGTCATAAACGAGAGCCGTGGTCACGTAGCGCCCGTAATTTCGATTTTCATTACAACAGTTCTTCGTTCTTGTTGCCTATTTAGGGGTAACATGTCCAAGAAAAGTTCTTATTGATCACTTGCGTCATAAAAGAAAGCTGTATACAACTTCTACTTGGCCTTGTTCGGTTTATTTTCCGCTTTAGTGTCAATATAAGTTGGTTCAAAGTTTTCAGTGTTTATTTTTCATGCAATATTCGCAATCCACGTCTATTACTCACTTTTTTTTAACATACGAACTTTTATAAGAAGTCGGTAGTTATGTTATCTACGGTAATTGAAGACTTGGTTTAATAGATGTTTTTTTAATACTTACCAAGGTTTGATATTTAAAAATAGACAGCTAATTTTTGACTGAGGGAGCGAAGCGACCGAAGTCTCCTGTTCCACTTGTAGACGGGAGAATTTCTTTCGTCTGTACCTCTACATCTACGGGTTATGTCAGATCATGTTTGAGGCCGTATTAATCAACCGATTTGCATGAAACTTTACACACACACTCCTTACTTACGATGAATAACATTTGAATGATATTTTTTGGATTGGATGAGAAATGAAAGAGTAATAAAGAAAATTGAAGAATAAATTTTCTAAACAAAGCCGCTCCCGAAGTCTACGTTTCACAGAACCACTAGTCTTGATGGCTTTACAACTATTAGTTAAAGTTGTTGTTAAAGAAATAACTACTTAAACTCCTGTGACATAAAATGTACATACATTATACGTTACAAAACATTTTTCATTACTCTTAACTACTCTTAAGGTAGGAAATTGTAGCTAGTTCGAAGCTGCTTTGCAAACACTAATGAGAATTATCACCAACGAAGCCAAAGACAAAAGCGTTAAGCCCCAACTCACACCGCAGCCATACAAAAGCTGCGTCAGTTATGCACTTTTTCCACATATTGTGCTGGAACATGAAACCAACCAACTTTGTTTTTAATTTTCTTCATTCGTATGCAGAAACATAACCAATTCAATTATTGTACCCGGCAACGGTCGCTTTGGGAGAGAGATGTTTTTTTATTTTATGTGCATATTAGATTAATGTACGTTGACATCAGATATCCCGGAAGGGATATGCTGAACTTTTTGCAGAATAATGAAGAGCCTGGCCAGGTTCAAGAGCATTTTAAATATTATACTATTATGATACCAATGTTTTGTTATCGAACCCTCGATACGATATTTTGTTTGTGTAATGTAAAAGTTTGGATGAAATGTGGTTGAATCTCTTCCTGGAGAATATTGACATAATTTCCTTCGGACTATAACCATTACGTAAGTACTAAACATTCCTTACTTCAATAAAGGAACTGACTGACCTTCGTCAGATATCATGACAATAACCACACAAAAAATTGAGGGAATGACGTCCTGGACGCTCACCATTTGGCCACGACAGCTGTGTAAAACATACACACAGAAATGAAAACTAATATTATACGTAGTCATCAAATAAACTTCGTAGAACAAACACGGAAGGCGAGCCAAGCTAGAACAATCATTTTATGGACGGCGAACGAACGCTATCTTTCTAAGAAAAATAAATAAAAGGTAGCTCTCAATGAATCTGTCCGGAGTACGATTTTCCGGTTAACGAACTGAGTAAGTACCTACTATAATTAATTTCCTACTCAGAACGTAAAACTTTCAGAGAAGGTTATTTACCTGTTTTGAACTTTCAATGGTCGAGTGTTTACACGCCGTCCGCCGGTTACAGCGTAGCGCTGTCAGCAATATACGTAAACTTATCGAAGGATACCTATTGTCACATCGATACATTTCCAGTCAATGCAACAATATTTCCACCCGGGACATAGTCACACTTCGACACTCATTTATACCTTCATTCCAAAACCTATACATATAAATACTTACCTACCTAATCAACGAAAATCGTTAGTGAGCAAAACTAATTTGATGACCGTGCAGGATTTCTTTTCTTAGGTTTTATTATCTATAACCCTTACGTCTATTGTTTTGACATAGAGTAGTTTTATATCTACTAGTTAACGTATACGATAGCAACCGACCGGATAGTTAACGCCTTACGAAAACTTTCTTTATAAATACCTATTAACTATTTCCTTTCTTTTTCTACCTCACATACCGAGTTTTATTCCCGTTAATCTCTCCAGATAAGCTTCAAGTGCTTATCCCAGAAATTAGTTCACGCTAGGAGTGTAATTGGTGTTCAGGGATCGAATTCATAGCGTTAGAAAATAAGGTCAATGCTTGTTCAGCAAACTAAGGACGTTTAAAAAGTATTTTCAGAGTTATAAGGAACACTTTAGCCTATACTTAATAGTTTATATACTGAAATCGATTGTCTATAATTTTCTCTACTTCGTCTCACAAAATGTAATAAATATGTATAACTTTAGTTTTGATATTTTTACACCAATACTTGAATAAATAATAAAACAGCAAGACGAACAGATCAAGAGTGTCAACACAACGATATTATTGGACGATATTATTTACAGAGAGCGGCCTTTCTTCGAGTAGCGATAAGAGGCATCGGTCGGAAATGCCAGAGTATTATCCGGATAAGCTAGACAAGTTGGTGACTAGCGCGCACTGTTGTATACTATACCGTCACCATTACCATCAAACACGAAGTCTGAACATGATTGAAAGCATTTGATGGTCAGAAATTTTCAGAAGGTTTAATTTTTTTTTTTAATCCGCGGCTTGTGGCTGCGGCCGCACCTACGTCCATTGCCGAGTGCCTCCGGTAGATACTGAAAGAATTCCCAGTGGCACCCGGCGCTGACTTGCCCACGCTGAGCATTCCACCAACGTGTGGAATGCCGTCAGAAGGTATAATGGTAAAGGAACGAACTTTAAATATGAATGAAGAATATGTAGAATTATGTTATGTTTAGTGGGGCTGCTGGAAGAATGCTCTTTTGACAGTTTAGGCCGGAGCTGAGTGACGGCATAGCATGGCACGGAACAGCACGGCACAGCATGTCACGGCATGACAATAAAATAAACGGCAAAGTGCGAGTCAGACTTCCGCACCAAGGGTTGCGTACAAAGTTACAAACGTTAAGTTTTCCTTTATCTATGCTATAAGACGTTGCTGGGCACCAAATTTCAAGATTCTGAGTTCACGAGAAGTACCCTGTAGGTTTTGGATTCCTTGCGAGTGCCGAAATTTAGAAGAATTTGCAGCATAAACGGCTGTATCTTTTGATCGCGTTGGTTTAGAAGTTTGATTTTTTCACAGCTTCTAGGGACAGTAGACTAGAGTATTTGATATACTGATACCTCCACGCATTTCTAAGAAAAAGTGTCTTGACAGATAGACGGACAATAAAGTGGTCCTATAAATAAGGGCTCCCCTAAAAAGGAGAAAAACTTCATCTTTTAGAATAATATAGTAATGGGCAGTCTCTTACCAGTCAGAATGTAGCCCAATTTTTTGAATAAGTAAAAATGGGCCAACGTATTTGTATGGTAACGTGATCCGTACGAGTAATAATCTTACCCAATACGGTAAAATCCATTCAACTCAAGACCATCTCGTAATAGAGTAATAAACATTATGCGAAGTGAACACATAATATACCCATTCGCTAAGCAGTTACTTCAGAAACGATAAACGCTGTTGAATTTATGATGCACAAAAATAGAGCTAACTGCGGTGGATTGGTGTTTAGAGTTTTGTGTTGGAACGTGTATAACCGCAAATGGGTTTGTTTTTAGCCGTTTTAGTCATCAATTATAGTGTAAAACGCACATTTTTTTGCAAAACCAGTACAAGTTTGAACAAAGCAACTGAAATAACAGATATAGTATTATATTGTATTGTTTGGATTTTCAACCGAGTTCCACAAAAGCAGGAGTTTCTCAGTTCGACTGTATGTTTATTTTTTTATTGTTTGTCACCTAGTCGAAAGATCATATCTTTCGACTAGGTGAGGTTCGTGTTGGTTCGATTTTGATTTTCTTCAAAATCCAGTCGAAAGATCATATCGACTGAATTTTGTTTTTTTTTTTAAAATTGAATGCTACTACTTCCCAATTGGTCCAATTTCGGTAGTTTTAAGTTAGTTGTTGTGTCAATTTTTGACGCGGATTTTCTTATCATTTTATCATGAACGGGTACTTTATTAGATTCCTAATTCAAATACTAATTCTCTATTCACATTTGTATTGTTATTTGCATAGATTTTAATGAATCATAAAAATATTAGTAAGATATTTATTATCCTTATTATACAATAGTTTTACATTTTGTTATCGTCACACTTAGTATGCATGACTATTTCCTTTATTTCTTCAACTGCTTGACTCTTGCCAATTCCTTGTTAGGCTGCGAAACCTCCTAAAAATGTGTGTCATGTCTAGGATAATAGCTGCATTCAACACCACCACCCAATGAGTCTTTTGAGATTTTAGTTAACACTTTTTCCCATAAACCCACTTCACGAAACGAATATTCGTCGAGTCTTACATGGCAGTTGTACCGTGAGCTATTATTACAATAATAGTATTATTCTATAGCTTCTTAAACTAGATACTAACTATAACTATCGGGCGTAAATTGGATCTGAAGTCCAGTTTTTACAGACATCATCCTTCCAATATCCTTGGAAACTAATCCAAGGACCTTTAGCAATTCAGTATATGTTCTTAAAATGGTAATTAAAATCTGAAATCCTAATAAAGTGAGTAAGATAGAAAAAGGGATGCTTAGATGGTTTGGGCACGTAGAAAGGATGGATGAAAGAAGATTGACGAAACACATACATAAGGCGGGTGTGAATGGACAGGCAGGTAATGGTCGACCTAGGCGAACGTACTTTGACCAAATCGGAGATGTTTCGACCAATGGCCAGGTCAAGAGTACCCAGAACCGGAGAGCGTGCATGAAGATAGTTATAAAAGCGGAAGAAGCGAAAGAAGTATGCCAGGATCGTAGCAAGTGGAATTCCGCCTACCCCCGTGGGAAAGAGGCATGACCATATGTATGTATGTATGTAAAATCTCAAAAGAGTAAGAAATTTCGTAAAGTCTAGTATGAAGTGTTACGTATAATACCTCCCTAGCATGTTACGTATAGGTACCACCTGCCGATTGAGTAGGACAAAAATACCTCGTTCTGGCGTTCACTGTGTATTTCTGGACAACACTTCCTACACTCGTCAATATTAGTGTTGTAGACAATGATGGATTTCAACTTCTTTAGAAAGAATTGGAATTTTTAAACGAAAATAGAAAAAGTTACTAATATATAGGTACTTCTGGACTCTCTGGGGATACACAAATATATCACTTCAAATATAGTGATACTTCTCTCGGGACGCATATTTGTCACGTTTACTTTCGAAGTTATAAATTACAACTTGTAAAACAAATATCGTAATAGAGTAATAAAATTGTAACAATAGAAGTACTTTATGTGCTCTTGTAAGTCGTAAGTCTCTAAATCGTAACACATTTCAATGTGAGCTATATAAAGCTGGCACCGTTCAACGATGAACCGATCATTAGGTGCTGCGATAAAATCATTCTGTACGTGATGTGTATTCACATGGAGTGACGATTTATAGTAGCTATTAGTCCAGCCGTCATACCGATATATAATCGAGTGATCAATGAATCATGATCGAGAGAGTGGCGTTGAGGTCTTTGTGCTTAATTAATCTGATTGAGACTGAAATGAATAGGATCCAATAAACTCACGGTTTCAGTTGAAGATACAAACAACATTGCAATCTATTCTTATATAATTTTGCAGATCATAATTCATTTGTAGAATGTGACTCCATAGGATTGCGTGACGATTGATAGATTTCAATTATTACAGGTGGACGGTATAACAACGACGAAACAATTGTCCATGTTACATGATTTAATTTACACTTTAATGCATGACCACAGTATAATAGAACTACAGAAATGAGATAAGATTAAATGTAATGGTGATGGTAGTCAGTCACGCGATGGCGACGCGTTTCTACTAAGGCTGAGGCGACACGGTACGGTTTCGGTGCGGTGCAGTACCGCAGTACAATGTGACAGCTTGTCATCTCACATGCCATCGGTTACTGAGGCGGCCCAACGCGTCGTGTGACATGGTATAATGATTTGTATATTTGCTCCGGCGCCGCAACCACACCGAAAACGGATCGTGTGTCATCAGCCCACTACATTATTTAGTACATCGGTTCATTTTTATTGCTCACCACACTGTGTAAGCATTGACTACTAATTGTTCACAATGAAGAACAGGCGTCAGGTAGGCCCCGTAATACATGTAACAGGACATGATGATAATTTGTGAAATACGCCATAATCGTTTTATTAAGGCAGAGAGCATACTCACAACTTCTATAAAGACCGTTACGGCTTTTTTAACATCCTCTTTACAATGTGTTAAATCGTCAAATGAAGGAGATGGGAAAAAATTGCGTTGTGCGTTTTGTTGGTGCGGGTTGAATTTTGATGGGATGTTACCAACGATTCCGACGAAGCGGCTATGATCAACATAAAGGGAATACCTGCTACTTTGTGAATAGTCAATGTGTTCCCAGAATTGTTCTAGACATTGCTGCACAGTTTATAGATTTAAAATCTACAAACACAGATCTAGAGACAAATCATGAACATTAATATTGTAAATTTTCAGCGACTGATCCCTTTCTCCAGAAGGAACATTCTACCGTTGGTCAGTTGGTAGAACGTTTCTCCTGGAAAGGGATCAGTCGCTGTTCCGAGTCCAGCCCTAGACTATAGTTTTTGTGATTCCTATTGTAAATTTATTTGAGAATAAGTTAGCATACTTTATTGCTTATAAAATATATATATTAATATTGTAGTAAAGTAGGGTTTTTTAACAGTAGACGGTTATTTGTCAATTTCTATTCATCAAAGTATTTACTCTTGTATGTCATCTTTATATACCAGAAGTTAATCTCGAAGCAACAGAAAATTCCCTCCAAATAAAACTCCTTTGGGATTGAACGTAAATTTTTAATTTTCTGCTTGTTGGGCAAGAATCGAGAACACACTGTTTACTGTAAAAAAATCTTATTATGAAACGAAATAACGTTGTCACGATGTGGAACCCTTTTGTAATACCTATATATTTTTTATTATTTGTAGAGAACTCAATGTTATTATTATGTTCTGTAAACAAATACAATTATCAAGGTAAAATATGAGAAACTCCTTTAGTTAATTTTAAAAGAATTTTTGCACCTTAATTGACGGGATTTAAGGGACGGTTAGCGGCTATGGCCTATAACTCTATTCGTAGGACCAACTTACTAATACCTATACTCCATTTTTCCAAGTTACTGATTAAATATTGCCTATGTATAGGTAATGTAATCAAAACCACGAGTAACGTAACGTACGACTTCTGACGGTATAAGTTTTACCTAATTTACTTAAATTCACATATGTGCGTGGATTTGAGTAAATCTATTAAATTTGCATGGATCGATATAGCTTTAAGTATTCCTTTCACCCACCCATATGTGTGATTACGACCGGTGTACACCGCCGGAACAGGCACGCGTGACGTCTCATGTCTGAATTAACCACAAGACGTGACTCGTTACTTTGATAAGATATCGAAAGCTTTGCATGTGTCTAAACTCAGCGAGACTTCTCAGGAACATTATGGTGGTAAGACGGTGGTAATAATTTCACTACACATTATAAAACAAAGTCGCTTACCTCCTTATGTAGGTATGTATGCTTAGATCTTTAAAACTACGCAACGGATTTTGATGCGGTTTTCACCAATGGATATAGTGGTTCCCAAGGAAGGTCTTTGTGTTTATAATTTGTCAAGCGGGCGAAACCGCAGGCGTCCCCTAGTATATTGAATTATCAACTAATTATACATAGTAAATTTTGTTGGGTTATATCACATAAAGTGCCAATCTTGTTGATATTTGATCACCAATGGATATAGTGGTTCCCGAGGAAGGTCTTTGTGTTTATAATTTGTCAAGCGGGCGAAACCGCAGGCGTCCCCTAGTATATTGAATTATCAACTAATTATACATAGTAAATTTTGTTGGGTTATATCACATAAAGGGCCAATCTTGTTGATATTTAATACAGATATATATTGAGACTCTGGACAGGATATCAAGTTAGTTTCTACCCTAATGAACAGTTACGTGTGGAAAGGAAAGGAGAAGATTATTCCAAGTGATGGGACGCGAGGGTGTCTGCTAGAATCCTATAAAACGTTATAGACACCAAGTCCCATTTGTGGAAATGTTAATATTATGCAAGTTAGCACACAGTACCTACAGCATATCCTACTTAATATTATAAACGCGAAAGTTTGTGAGTATGTAAGTATGTATGTGTGTATGGATGGATGGATGTTTGTTACTCTTTCACGTAAAAACTACTGAATGGATTTTAATGAAACTTTACAATAATATAGTTTATACATCAGAATAACACATAGGCTACAATTTATAAAGATATTGGGTGAATTGTGAAAAATATGACGCGGCGCGACGGGAACGGGAAAAAATCCAAATTACCACGCAGACGAAGTCGCGGGCGACCACTAGTCAGTTATATATCCACCACTGTTTCTTACTACTCGACTTTGTAAAATAGATAGTTGAATGATGCTGATATTTGATAAATGAAGACAATTTAATTTACATTAATTTGAATTATTGAATTAAATTGAAAATTGACTGCTTCGGTGGCGTGGTCGGTAGTGCATCGGCTTTCGACGCCGGAGTCTCGGGTTCGATTCCCGGTCGGGACAAACTTTGTGTGATGACATATGCGTTTGTACCGAAGTCTGGATGTTTCCTATGTATAATATGTATGTATTTACAAAAAAAAAATGTATATAAGTATTTATATCAGTTTATCTAGTACTCATATCACAAGCTCTGCTTAGTTTGAGACTAGATGGCGTTGTGTGCATTGTCCTAATATATTTATTTATTATTTATTTATTATTAATAACAAATTACAATTACAATAATCGTATGTAAGATCTTAAAATAATCGGAATACTGTTTTACAGCGTTAAGAGTTGTCAAGATGTAATAGTTTACTTTATGAGGACAATAACTACTTAGCGAACATTTGTACCTGTGCCCGCGTCGACGAATAGTTTTCTAGTTTCAGATCCCCACGGGAATCTTATCAGGATATAAAATAGTCCAAAATCTATCTCTGGTCTCTCTGGGCCAAATTTCATTAAAATCTGTCCAGCTTATCTTTTACGCCATGCGGGAACAACACAACAAAATAAATGAGTAAAAAGAAATCATTAGTTTTGAACTCAGGAACACTTATTTAGTCCCAAAGTTTGTGATAATTTCCTTTAAAACATCGTTAAATTTA
This sequence comes from Nudaria mundana, assembly GCA_963556515.1. Lineage (NCBI taxonomy): Eukaryota > Metazoa > Arthropoda > Insecta > Lepidoptera > Erebidae > Nudaria > Nudaria mundana. The sequence goes on along the minus strand of OY748289.1, from coordinate 8,217,313 downwards.
AAATTCTCTTCACTTCAAAATGTCTCAAATGCTCAAGACTTACAATATTTATTCAGCTTAATATTATTGAATAAATAAAACCACTGCTTCTCTCATAACGATTATTCATCATCATTTTAAGATTTTAACTACCAATTAATAAAGACTTATCAAGAATTAAGGTACTTATAAAACCATAATACAACATAACATACATAGCTCTCGGGGTCCAAAGATAATATAAGACATGGTATAAATTTATTAAGCTCATTACGCTAAGCTACGTTGATGAGTTTATTATAGTGAGGCTGTATTAATTACTATAATACCCTTGGGAACTTAGTAAAGACTACGAGAGTGTATGTGTTAACGTACTGTAACTACACAGAACTTTTCGTTATAGAATGAGATATGTACGAGTACCAAGGAATACTTTTTTTTGCCCGGTAACGGCAATAGGCTTGCCCCCTATTACGTGAAACCGACAAAATTTCTAGCAAATTTACAATGTCCTACGGCAAAGCAAAAATGGTCTATGATGGTCCTAATTTTTATCTAAATCTCTTGAACGGTTTACTCTTTTTAAACTCGAATTTTCATAGATAAAAAACTACTATTTTTCCGTCCTTCCTTCCTTATTTTCCTAGCGACTGTTATTTAGGTAAAATTTCCAATAGGTGTAGTGTAGATAATTTACGGTCTTTCGACACAACGTCATGTCGTCATCTACATAGGTACATTCAAGTCCGCCGGCGCCACTGGAAATACTTTCGAGTGGCAATGGACGCAGCAATAACATAGGGAATTAAAAAAAAAATAAAGGTAATAATTACGAATACTTATTTGGCAGACACGATAATTTTCTGTCCCATTTTTAATGTTCTCGGTGAACTCTCAACTGGTAGATGCCAACAATTAAAATTAATAATTTAAATGTATTTACTACATAAAGAATCCCAAAGTATGTACGTATATTGTTTTCAATCTTATTATCTTTATTTTATTTGTTTCTTAATCATCAATTGAATCACTAATAGTTACGAATTTGACACAACATAATAGCGACGCCATTGTTGAGATTTTCATGCAAATTTCTATGAGGCGTATCGTTTTGACATTTAATAAAAAGAAAGTGATTTGATTTGACTGTCACCTTCCCTATTACTCGTATGTATAATATAGTGTATAATAAAATCACGTCTGCAGTTGCGGATGAAATAAATCTTACACCTTTACACTCTGGAATATTCTCAGCGCGTTCCAGCTACTTCTTATAATTACTGAAGGCATGCTATGTCGAGGCAGCTGCATAAATTATTATTGTCATGAATATGTGTATGTAATGTTTTATGGCTATAACTTCATGACATGCAATAAGTTAAAATATCGTTGTCAGTACAAAAAGATGGGACAGTGAACTGGTTCTACTAGTAGATACCAGTACGCTGTACTCAGTAATACGCATCCAGGAACTTCGTTTATGACCAATGAAAGTTTTTTAATTATAGCTTTGCGGAGTAGTACTCTTTTATGCTCAATGCAAATCCATTTAATTGTCAGAAAATTCACACACACTTATCAGTCACGAAGTTTTGTCATAGGTGGGATTCAAACTCTTGACCTCCAAGTTCAGTCGTTAGCTTTGGGTAGTTAACAATTGGACGACACAGGTTGTCGAAATCTACATAATTTTCCCTTTTATTGGCAAAGCTAAATAAATTCTTGAGATCCTTGAGTTGTCGTCGGAATCCCTGGTATTAGCAGTGCCAGAACACTCAACTACCTTTTATGGCAAATCTTTCTCCGTACAAGCTGTGCGACTGTGGAATGATATGTCGGTGACCATCAGACGAGCCCCAACATTGGCTACCTTCAAGCGAATGGTAAAAGCTCATTACCTCGGCTCCTAACCTCTTCCATCTATTTAATGTTTTTTTTTTCTTTTTCCCTTTAGACGAAAATAAATATATTATGTATAAGAATACATAATTTTATTCCTATTATAATAATATGTATTTATGTCTGTTTCTTCAATAGTATTTATGTTTTTTTTATGTAGGTATATTTCTATATTTCTCCATACTCAGTTCATTTCTGTATCTTTCCTTTCATAACTCTCTGTATCTTTCTTTTAACCATACGCCAATAACTATCCACTTTATATTTTACTTCTGTCTACTTTTATCCATCCTAAGGTTAAGTAAGTAAGAGACCACTACTAAGTAAGAGATCACTCTTGGTGATAAGGCCACGATAATGTTATAAAAATTTCTAGTACAATATCATGCAACAAATATCACATAGAAATATTAATTCCTTGTCAAATTACGTTCGTCTTCCAGAATCGGGATCAACTGAGCAGATCTGAATTGAATGCATTTGAAACGCACACTTCTCACGGATTTAGTTTTCTAACCAATAAAATTAAATGATTAAGGTAGCATGTTAGATTCGGAATACGTCAATATTTATAAATTCTATTCCGCAATAACCATTTGACTATATCTATTTCCACGATAAGATTACGTTGTCAGATATCAGATAAATATAATGCAATTAGTACTGTCTAATAAAAACCGATAATCTTTTATGGATGCTAGTTAAACAGTCAGTTGTAAATAACGGTCACCGGTGACATCGGTCCTTGGTTCTGAGTTTAACGAATAACAAGTTACCAGATTATAATGACTTTAGGCACGAAAAATTGAGAAAAGCGTCTACATTTTTTAATTAAACGCTATTATTTCCGCTGCGGTTTAAAAACTAAATTTCTTTCTGTCAGCGTCTGTTTGCTGATTGTAAAACTGTTGACCACTAAGAAGCCTTGTCATTTGCACTGGTTCTTTGTAGAAGATTTTAATTATATTTACGGTCCGTTAGGTTTTATAATAAAATTCGGGAACGATGTTTGTTATTCAATCATCCATCACCTAAATTTGGGATACTTTTTGAGCGAGCGAGCGAAGTGTCTACATTTTGAGACCATACTGGACAATTTTGTGTTCGTCTGAGTATGTGTGTCGGTCTAGCAGCCACCTTTTTTTTCGGTTTCTTCGAAACTTGGAACAAATGTTTCTTAATTTTAAACATTATTTCATCCTGAGCTTTTTGATTGGGGGAAAATTGGGATATTTTTAATATTTTAATAGTTTCAGATGAAGAGGATTTTTTCTTCTCTTTCTTCTTGGTTACGAACCTCCGGTTACGTACGCGGCCGAAGGGGCGGCTGAGTACCGATACCCATGTGCTCGCGAGGTCTACGGTTCTACCCGGACAATACCGGGACACACCACTAGTTATTCCTGTAATGTATTTTCATTAGAATTAGGTCTGCTATTTATAAATTAGGCCCAACTGTTTGATTGCGTGATAAATTCAAAGAGATAGACATTCTAACTGTTGCCTCCCAATATATTTTTAAGAATATAATAGTGTATGTTCACAAAAATTTGCACAGCTTTGCTAAACTGAGTGACAGACACAATATAAATACTACAACATAAAAGTAATCTCGCGGTCCATCGCACGAGATTGCAAAACATCGGTGATTCTTTCCAGGGTAACTGTGCGAGTATATGCTTTTACAATAAGCTACCTAATGAAGTAAAAAGTTTGCCATTAAATAAGTTTAAAGAAACAATTAAAACCAAATTATCTCGTAAAGGTTACTATACAATTAATGATTTTTTGGTAGATAAAGAGGCTTGGCGTTGAACTGCTCGCTTTACTAGGCTTACTTTATTTACAGTTTGCGTTAGTAGACTTCAATTATGTTCAATTGTAAGGTAAGTACAGTGGCTTGGTGGCCTGTATCCTGTAGCCCTACTTATATAATTTTTATTTTATATTTTCTTTTTAGGGTTGGTCCATGCCTGTTCACTTAGTGCCCTTGCCCTCATTTTTATTCTCATTTGGGTTGATGCTCTTACTGCATCACTATTGCTAATAGTGTTAACCAGGGTTAATTCCGTGTTTTTGGGCATTTTAAAATATTTAGGCACATTGAAATTAACAAATAACTTGACGCGTGGTGTATTAGTAGCAGCATCTTGCTGGATATGTTGTGTGTATACTAAAAGGTTGTTTTCCCACGGCTCCACCCAATAACCTATGTTAATACTCGTAAATATATTTCACTTTGACTTTGTACGACAAAACTATTCCCTAAAATATCATGCTAAAACTTAACGCGCTAAACATTTTACAAGTAAATCTTCCAAAAAGGACCCTCTTCTCTTCAGACGAACATATAATATTTAGAAGGACGTTTCGTACAAAGTGCGTCAAGATTAAATATAAGCTTGTTTAACATACGGTATAGTGAGCTTTACCATAACCGTTTACCGAACCATACTTTATTGACAGCATCGTTCAGTGGGCGTGAAATAATTGATATTTCAAACTGATCACTGATCATAAAATAGTACATATAGCACGTTTCGATATACCTACTATAAGTATTTGATTTTTTAACATGCCGTGGGAAAGAAATGTCGTTGGTGTTGTCTCCCAGATGCGAGACGATAGGTTGCCGCATCTGGTATGTATACTATGTATACAGAAGAACTTAATTTTTAACTAGAGACCGGTTGGAGTTGTCATTACTACGAGTATATCAATGCTAATGGGAACCGTAATGAAACCTTGCCTTCTGCGTTGATTGCATTTATATTGTGTTTACACATATTTATGGAAATCTATAAAGTATCCGTATAGTATCGTAGTTTGTGGTGTTTCATGTTCTATAGATTACCTACCTAATTGAATTTTATGTAATGGTGTTTAGATAAGACTCAATGGTAAAAGATCTTGTTTGAATGTTTTTCCATTAGAAACAAAATATGTTTTCTGTTTACAGTTTAGATTAAGTTGGTCTATTCCCTATTATGCACTAAATTCCATATGAACCACAAAGAGAGAGAAAGAGTTACAAGTCAAAATATTAAACAAATAGAAAAATAAACAGAACTTATAATATTTTAAAGATGAATACGTTAATTTATTTAGTTGAACGCGATAATTTCAAAAATCTTAGCTATGAATAAAGCCCTAATATGCGACATGTGGAAGACTATATAAGAACACGCTACGACAAATTGAAGCATTGAAAACTGAAAACGTTACAAAAATGGGCGTTTTCACATGACACGATAACGACACACGATATCGTCCATAATATCGTGACGATATCGTGCAGATACAAAATTAATGTGTACTACCTTTGAATATTTCACGTCACGATATCGTGCAATGTGAAAACGCCTAATGAGGCTGTTCCTTTTAAAAGCTTACATTGCGTGCTGCATATACGGCTAGAGGACTTTTGGCAAGTTAGAACTCAGCACAGCACAGAACAAGCGAAGTATCGGGCGACCAATAAACCCCCATAAAAGGAGAGGCTTATGTATAAAGCAATAAAGTGAATTGCTTTGCATCCTGTTACCAAAAATGTTCCCAACATTTGTATGCCGTGAGTGATTGATATAGCCACTCAACAGACGCGACTGTATTTTTACTTTGCAACAACACACTCGATACCCGCTTTACATAAGGTCAGAGTAATATACATATTAATTTTCTCACGAGTCTAAACTGTTATAGCAAAGGTGTAACGAAAAGGCAATTCCATTACTATCTGTGCTTCATATAAACTTTCCGTAACAGTTTTTGAAGATAGTTTACGAAATATTCTCATAGGAAACTGTTTGGTTGTGTTTACCATAAGAGCGAAGGTCTCATATAACAGCCATTGATATCTCGTGCTCCTTGGTGTATAATACAATCATAATTTCGTCATTAGGTACTTATAGGCAATATAGTTTCAAGAAGATAATAAATTCCCTTTTAAAAAAGGCCTAGTTATTTGTTCGACGAGTAGCAAATGGAATCTTGGATTGTATGTAGGTATACTTACATCTATGTTGGTATACTAATAAGGATATATCTCTGACAAAAATTGGATGTCACAAACCCCCCGAAGAGGTAGGCAGGGGTGCATTACACACCCACAATTTGCCAGTATTTTTAGTCCCACGTAATAGGGGGTCAGCCTATTGCCGTCTCCGGGCACACATATAACGGGTTATGTCCAAAACAGCCGAATGAATTTCATAAAAAGTAGCAGCAATATTGTTATCTTGAAAAAAAAATTGAAACCCGTCGCCTGGCGATGAAATGTTGATGAAAGGCAACAAAATCTTACGTGTCAGCCGCTATGTCAATTAAACTCCTGGGTGTCTCGGACTAGTCTTGTTTTGGATGTCATAAATAAAGTAATGTCATGTAGGTTCCTTGTTTATAACTTTTTAAATAGGTATATAATTCAATTACCTAGGGTTATCCTACCGAGGGTGTACCCGGGGCGTCCGGCAGGGCCACTATGTAAAAAAAGCAATTCAATCAATGTTTCTGTATTTTTCACACCGCAATTTTATTTATGCCAAATTATGATGCGGTTTTTATCTATTCTCAAGATATAGAAACATATAATAGTTTCTATCCACTGTGACACATTGCAGTTAGAGCGCAATAGTGTCTATCTATAATTATATATTCCACATGACATCGCGTAATTATTGATAAATCATAGACTAATTAATCAACTACTGATTTATTGTCTTTATCATTGCAGTAGATAAATGGACACTCAGAACATCCACCTACCTACTTTTGTACCCGGAATTCATCTTCCTCGTAACATCACGCTAATATCCCCGAAGTGATAGGAAGGGGTGCATACACCCACGTACAAGGCTCTGGTAAACCTTTAATAGGCTAGCGCTCTTAGTGGCGAAAAGTGGACGTTTAATATGCCTCTCTCCTTTGGGAAAACAGGCGTGAATATACTTGTGTATCAATCATCAGCTGTGGAATAACCTATCTCATTTCTGTCCCACAGAAAACTTAATATGTTTAAAACACTTGATAAAATTTATGTCCTCAATAAGATAGATTTATCTAAGTTTGTTATCATGTAATTTATGTATCTAATTTGCCTAAATGGTACATGACATATAACATATATTTACATAAAGTATTTATTTAAGATGATATGACCTATGACATCAGACTTGGATACGTATTAATACAAATGTATTTTATGTAGTTTGTCTCAACCTTCGTGTGTAACATCTGTCTAGTCTACCGCTTTGCAGAACCAAGAACAGACCGATTAAGTACAAAATATATGTGACCGAATAACATATAAGGATTGAGAGGATATAAACTAATGAATGTTCCAATATCTAGGGTGTGATTGTCTTCAGTTTAGGGGATTCGACCCCCCCTCACTATATTTGTTGACACCGAGCACAAACGATACCCATATAGTCGACTGAAATGCTTATTCCTCTGTGTCTTTAACTTGAATTTCATTTCTAGATTGATAAATCAAGTTTTAACTTAGTTCTGTTTATGCGTCAATGTAGTTACGTGTGTTATAACAACAGTGCTATTCATTTAAACTATCTGATCAATTATGAAACACATTAAACCAACACTTAACTTCCATACTGTTTTGGCATGGGTCAGTTTGTCCATTTGCATGTGTAATAAATAGACTGGCGCCTGGCGGATACTCAAAGTGGCTGAACTCAACATCAAAGTACAAAACAGCACTACATAGTGCTTTAATCATACATTGAACAGTTACCTGAATAACTTGCAATATAGTCCACCTAACAAAGGAGTGTAGCGTGCTTTAGCTGGCACCTAAGCAATTTCTTCAGAAAGTTGTTCAGGGTGCTTAGGGAGTAAACATAATAAAAGTCCCCGCGTCTAGGGGGCGAGCCGGAGTGGAGGGAGGGGTTTAAAGTTCCCATTTTTAGGTTTTTCGCTAATATCTTCAAAACGGTGAGTCGTAGAGAAATAGTATCTTCTGTGCAAAGAAAGCTAATAAAATTACCTACAACTTTTAATTAGTTCAGTTTTGTCGAAATCCTACTCATTTTAGAGGTACACGTTCCGGAAAAGTAAAAATTTTCGAAAAAACAATTTTTATTGATCATTAGCTCGTGCCTGCTATTTGGTTCGCGTTTTTTTCGAAATAAAAAGTAGCCTGTATGTTAATCCAGGTTCTAATCTATCTACCTACCAGATTTCATCGAAATCGGTTCAGCCGTTGAGTTGGGTCGTTAAATTTATTTCCTTATCTCCGATGCCCACTGTTGTAAAAAACGCGATCTCACTGGCCAAAACTCCTATTATCACCCATGCCTTCGGGCTTATGTTATTATTGTTGATTAGGGGCGGGGCCCCAAGTGATTAGATACTACGTCCTCGCCGTCCGCCCTGGACCCCAACTTGACCACGGTAACGCAGTGGCAAGTTGGGTGACCGAACGTATTTAGTCTGAACTTGGTGCCAATAAAAATTGTGATCATTATGAATAGTGAACCCGACGATACCCCCGGTCCCGATACTGCCCTTTCCCGGGCAGTATCAACCGACGACTTTACGCATCCATCACGGACTCCGATGCAAATTGATTTGGGGGCTCGCGCCGCGCCGCCTAGCTGCAGCGCGATGTCGACGCCCCAAGGAACTGATGCTGCTGGGACTGACGATGGGTCAGCTCCCAGCAGTGTGAAGAAGAAGGGCCGCTCTTCTGCGACGAAGAAGAGGACCCTCGAGGAGAAGGGGGGGCCGCCGCGCGACCGTAGCACCAGCTGCTCCGGGTGGGGGTCCCTCCTCTCCACCGATTCGGAGGAGGAGGTGCCGGTCAAGACGGTGCGTACGCGTCTCGACGCGTACAGAAGGCGGCCGCCAACTCCTCCGTCCTCGGTCCAACTGTCCCAGCGAAGTCGCCGGGAAATCGGTGGGCCACCCGCGCGGGAGCTGATGAGCGTTTTTGCCCGCATGAACGCGGCCATGCGGGGCAACAGAAACGTGGCGGGGAGGAAGAAGATTGTGGCTTCATTGGTGGATGAAGCCCAATCTTCCCTCAACAAGCTCCTCGCGCGGAGCGTCACTAAGAAGGAGGCGAGGCTCCGGAAGCAGGTGACAAGCCTGGAGGCGGAGCTCGCTGCTTCCAGGAAGCAGATGGATGACCTGTGGCGGGAGGTCGCTGACTTGACCAAGGTGGTCAAGGCGCCTCCCGGTCCCATGCTGCCGCCTCCTCCTCCGACGGCTGGACCAGCGTCAAAGACGGCGCCACCCACGGCGCCCACCACGGCGCCCACCAAGGCGCCCACGACGGCGCCAACCACGGCGTCCAAAAAGGCGCCCACCACGGCGCCCACCATGGCGCCCACCACGGTGCCCAACACGGCGCCCGGATCGCCGCCACAGCCTGTGCCGACTATGGTACAGGTCCTGACGGCGATCGAGAGGCGCCTCGCGGTCCTGGAGGACCGGGCGTACCGCCCTCCGCTAGCACGTCCCGCGTTCTCATACGCGGCGGCTGTTAGCGGTTCTCCCGCTCCAGGACCAAGCGGCACACCCGCTGTCCGCCACCCCGCTCCGCCCCAGTCCGCTCCAGCGTACCGGTTGCCGGCCGAGACCGCGGCCCAGGCGCGGAAGGCGAAGGGGCGCGGCAAGAAGAGCGGCACCCCTGCCGCCTCCTCTTCCTCTAACGCTCCCGCTGCTCCTTTACATCCCTCCGGACGGGAGGGATGGGAGGTAGTGGGGGCCAAGAAGAGGAAGACGAAGGCCGCCAAGAAAGCGGCCAAGAAAGTGGCCAAAGCCGCCGCGGCGAAGGCGCCGAAGAGGCCCCGCGCTCCTCGCTCCACAGCCGTCGTCCTTACTGTGACGACGGAGGGTGTGGAGAGGGGTGTGGGGTACGCTGATGTCCTGAGGACCGTGAAGTCCTCAGTCAACCTCTCAGCCCTCGATATCCAGGGGGGTCTCCGGTGCAAGACGACACGCACCGGGGCTCGCCTCCTCGAGGTCTCCAGCGCCTCCAGCGGCCCTAAAGCTGACGCCCTAGCAGCGCAGCTTAGGGACGCGCTGGACGCAGAAGCCGTCCGCGTCACCAGGCCCACCAAATGCGCTGCATTGCGCATCACGGGTCTGGATGACGCGGCCACGACGGAGGAAGTAATCTCCGCCGTCGTGGAGGCGGGCGGCTGCCCCCGTGACCAGGTGAAGGCTGGAGACATCTCCTTCGGCACCACTGGTCATGGGATGACAGTCGTCCAGTGCCCCGTCGCGGCGGCACTGAAAGTGACGGACGGAAGAAGCCTCCTCGTAGGGGGCTTCCTAAAGGCGCAGGTGCACCTCCTTCGTGCCCGGGAAACTAGATGTTTCCGGTGCATGGTGGTGGGGCACGTCGGAGTGCAGTGCACAGCGGAAGTCACCGTGGGCGATCGTTGCTTCCGCTGCAGCCGGCCCGGTCACAAGGCAAGTACCTGTGATGCCCCGCCTCGCTGCTTTAGATGCGAGGCGGAGGGCAAAACTGCGGACCACCGGGTCGGCAGCACAACCTGCGCCGCCTCGAGGCCAAAGCCTCGTCCGTCCGCTGAGAGCGGTGGGGGTGCCGCTACTGCACGGCCAGATGTTTCTCGGCGGGATGCTGATATGGACGTCCATTAATGTCTGACGCCCATATCCACATCCTGCAAGTGAATTTGAACCGCTGCCGCGCTGCTCAGGATCTTCTGTACCAGAGCATCCGGCAGTGGTCCATAAACTTGGCCGTGGTCGCCGAGCCGTACTACGTCCACCCGGGAAGCCCGGTGGCCGGCTCGGCCTGTTTTATCTTCGGGGGGTCCGCCGCAGACAACTCGCGCCTTGCTATCATTGCAAGGGGCCGCGGGTGTGTTGCGGCGGAATATGATGGGTTGGCAGTCGTGGCCACCTACATCTCGCCGACACTGGACGAGACTCAGTTTGAGCTATGGCTCACTGAGCTCGACGTCGTCTTCGCTGCGTGCCGTCCTCGCCCTGTCCTGCTCCTGGGAGACTTCAACGCCTGGAGTGAGGCGTGGGGCTCCCGGGAAACCAGGGACAAGGTGAAGCTTCTTGAGGATTGGACCAGAACACGTGGTCTGGAGGTCCTCAACCGGGGGAATGTCGCCACCTTCTGGCGGCGGGGGACCAGCTCGGTCGTGGACGTATCGTTCGCGACCTCTGCCCTCGCCGCCCGTATTACTGGCTGGCACGTGGAGGAGGGTGAGGAGACGCACTCGGACCATCGGTACATCCGATTCGATGTCGTCCCCCCACCTGACCTCCCACAGCCGGTAGAAAATCCCCCGGATCCGCGTTGGGCACTTCATCATCTGGATCGGGAGGCTCTCCTGGAGGCATCCATCGTGCAGGCCTGGATTCCGGCGCCGGACCGGCCTGCCGATGTGGATGCCGAGGCGGAGTGGTTCAGGAGAGCCATGTCGCAAATCTGTGATGCGGCGATGCCTAGGGTTACACCCAGACCGGCAAGGAAGCAGGTGTACTGGTGGTCGCCGGAGATTGCACAGCTGCGCGCAGCATGCATCTCCGCCCGCCGCCAGTACACCAGATTTCGCAGGAGGCATCGCCGCCCAGACGACGCGGCAACCCGAGAGGCGGAGCTTTATCAGGCTTACAGGGAGGCTAAAGGTAATCTCCAGGAGACAATAAAGCGGGCCAAGACGGCGGCCCGCGAGGAGCTCCTGGAAACCCTGCAGCAGAACCCATGGGGGCGCCCGTACCTACAGGTCAGGGAGAAACTCCGACCTAGGGCGCCCCCACTGACCCAGAGTCTCCAGCCGCAGCAGCTGGAGCGGGTCATGGGCTCCCTGTTTCCGACGAGCGCGGAGGAGCACGTCCCTCCGCGCATGGCTCCGTCTCTGCCCGACGCGGATAGCATCAGTGAAGACGACGTACCCGAAGTCAGGGTGGGGGAGCTAGGTGCGGCAGTACTCCGGCTTAAACGCCGGAAAATCACTGCCCCCGGACCCGACGGCATTCCTGGCCGTGCATGGGTCCTGGCCCTCGAAGAACTCGGGCCTCGACTGATGGGGCTCTTTAGCGCATGCCTCGAAAGGGCCAAGTTTCCCAAGGTGTGGAGGACGGGGAAACTGGTCCTGATTCGTAAGGCGGGGCGGCCGGTGGACTCACCGTCCGGATACCGGCCGATCGTGTTGCTCGACGAGGTGTGTAAGCTCTTTGAGCGAATTATCGCGGAACGCCTCGTCGAGCATCTCTCGACGGTGGGGCCAGACCTGGCGGACAACCAGTACGGTTTCCGTCGGGGACGCTCCACCGTGAGCGCGATCATGCGCGTCAAGAGCCTGACGGAGGAAGCAGTCTCACAGGGCAAGGTGGTGGTGGCGGTGTCTCTAGACATCGCCAATGCGTTCAACACCTTGCCATGGAGCTGCGTTAGGGAGGCGCTCGTGTATCACGAAACGCCTCTCTACCTCCGTCGTATTGTCGGGGCCTATCTCTCGGAGAGGGCCATAGCTTTCCCCAGCTGGCTCGGGCCAGCTCGGCGAGATGTGTCGTGCGGTGTTCCGCAGGGGTCGGTCCTGGGGCCGCTTCTGTGGAACATCGGCTACGACTGGGTGCTGCGGGGTGCGTTGCCTGAGGGCGTCGGCGTAACGTGCTACGCCGACGATACCCTCGTCACGGCGCGGGGTGCAACGTACCAGGAGGCAGCACTCAAGGTCACGACGGGTGTTGCTCAAGTCGTGGGTCGGATACGGCGGCTGGGACTGGAGGTGGCCTTGCACAAGTCCGAGGTTCTGTGTTTTCACAGACCTCGGAACGGTCCACCTGAAGGTTCCAGCATAAATGTGGGAGGCGTTAGCATCGGCATCAAGCCCTCGATGAAGTATCTAGGGATCGTACTTGATAGCCGATGGAACTTCGGACCACATTTCCGAAGTTTGGTCCCCAAGGTGACACAGGCATCGGTCGCGCTTTCGCGACTGATGCCCAACCTAAAGGGACCCAACGCTTCCTGCAGGAGACTGTACCTGGGGATCGTGCGGAGTATGGCCCTATACGGGGTTCCCGTATGGGCGGCGCGGTTGACGGCCAACAACTCAACGCTCCTTAACAGACCGTTGAGGACCTTGGCTGTCAAAACAATAAGGGGCTACCGCACGATCTCCGGAGAGGCTGCATGTCTCCTAGCCGGGACCCCTCCATGGGACCTGGAAGCGAGAGCCCTTGCGTCATTGTTCCAATGGCGCAAGGAGGCGCTGGAGCGGGACCACAGGCCTGCGTCTCGAGAAATCGATGACCGGCGGTCCCAACTCCGCCAGGATCTCATGGAGTCATGGAGGGTGCGACTTGAGCAACCCAAGTGGGGTGCCACCATCATCGCGGCGGTGAGACCGATCATGGACGATTGGCTGCAGAGGCAGCATGGTGACCTCACGTATCGTGCGACGCAGATCGTTACCGGGCATGGATGCTTCGGTAGCTATCTGTTTCGCATCCATCGTGAGGTCACACCCCGGTGTCAACACTGCGAGGTTTCCGACGACGACACCGCACTCCACACGTTGGTGGAGTGCTCAGCGTGGGCGAGTCAGCGCCGGGACCTCGTAGTGGGTCTGAGCGTGGATAGCCTCTCGCTGGAGACCATGCTTCAAGCCATGGTCTCCAGCGGGAGTAGGTGGAACGCGGCCGTGTCCTTCTGCGAGCAAGTCGTGCTCACGAAGGAGGCGGCCGAGAGGGAGAGGGAGCGTGCCCTCCCCGCCGAGTTCCGTAGTCAGCGGCGAGGCCGCCGCAGACTCATCTACGCCCAAGACCATCGACCTCCATGATCGGGGCCTGAGGACGGCGGGATCGCCACCCGTCGTCCTTACAGAAGCAGGCTAGAAGGGTTGCGTGCTGCGGGGCCTTTGCCCCATAGCACGCAACCAGATTCACTCATTGACGCGGGATAAAACCCTACCCCAACGACGCGGGATTCTCATCCCGACCCAACCCCCCGCAGAGACCACAGAGGTGGTCAAAGTCCGCCGGGCGCCACTGGAAATACGTTCTGCTTGTAACCAGAGACGCCCGGCACCGGACGTTAAAGCGGCCGCGGCCTTGGTCGCGGAACTAAAAAAAAAAAAAAAAAAAAAAAATTATTGTTGATTATATTTTCAATCTGTTTGGCACGGTAGCCTACCCGGTAACGCAGGGGAGCAGCCAAAACGATTCTTTTCTTCATAAACGTTATTAGTTACGCTGAGGTTATCCGCAATGAGTGTTAATAAGTGTCCTGTGTGTGAAAAGGATGTATTTAGAGGGAGTTAAGACGTATCTGAGTTGAAACAAAAAGGAATACTAGGTCTTATTAAAGCTAGTCAAGAACGAAAAGATGACAAGCACCAAATTTTCCGTGACTTGACATCCCTTTTGATTCACACCAATTGTCGTAAAAATTACACCCGAGCCCAAACAATAAAAAAAGATATAAGGGATGCATCTACATCTCAGGGAGAGGCTGGGCCGTCAACTCAGGTCTTCAGCTCCCCAGTTCGACTTTAAGACTAATTGTTTATTTTGTGAACAGTATGTAAAGGCAGAAACCAAAACGCCTTTAAGTAAAAGGAGAATAGTACATGCAATTGAAACTCTGACTTTTCAATATCGTATCAGGGAGGCTTGTTCCATGAGGTCGGATTCATGGGGTGACGTAGTTCTTGGTCGCTTGTCCGGCATTAACGACCTTGTTGCTGAGGTCGCAGGAGAAAGACTGCTACCTCACTTTTGTGAAGCCTCCTAGTTTCACAAGTCCGAAAGCTGATATCCCCAGAGAGAGTCATGTCACAGAGGCTATGGAGGAGATTTTTGACTACATGGAAGGTAGCACAGATTGTCATTTCTCCCAAGATGAGATACTAGGTGTCGTAACAGGAGTCAAACCTCAGTGGCGAACTATCAAGGCTAAGCTGGAAAGCAAATATGGGGATCGAAAATTGATAACTCCGGGGGTCAACAGATTCAAATCACCCGTGGTGTGTTTTAGAGACACTGGGTATAAAATCAACCAACTGGTATGAAAACAGGGCCAAAAACGAAGAAGAGAAGAGGTTGAGGATTGTTGCTAAAGCTGTGGAAATTATACGGCAAGCTTTCAAAGTCAAGTGTATAGCACAGATACATATCCACCCAGAGACGACTTTTTGAATAATCCTGGTAACTCAACGGCAGAACCGATTTGGATGAAATTTGGTAGGTAGATAGATTAGAACCTGGATTAAAATATAGGCTACTTTTTATTCCGAAAAAAAAACGCGAATCAAACAGTAGGCAAGAGCTGATGATCAATAAAAATCGTTTTTTCGAAAATTTTTACTTTTCCGTACGTTTACCTTTAAAATGAGTAGGATTTCGACAAAACTGTTTAAGACAAAAGTTGTAGGTAATTTTAGTAGCTTTCATTGCACAGAAGATACTATTTCTCTACGACTCACCGTTTTTATGATATTAGCGAAAAACCTAAAAATGGGAACTTTAAACCCCTCCCCCTCCTTCGGCTCCCCACCTTGACGCGGGGACTTTTAGTATGTTTACTCCCTAAGCACCCTGAACCACTTTCTGAAAGAATCGCTTAGGTGCCAACTAACGCACGCTACACCTCCCTTTTAACTATTCGTTGAGTGGACTAATACCATATAAATGAACGCTTGTTCCCAATGTTGATACAAAAACGTAATAAACAAATCGCTCTCTATATTACAACTGTGTGCTACTTGCACAATAGCTGGCCCACTTAAGTACGGTCCAGTTCTTTTAAGCCGGAACGAATTTGCCAAACCTGTCGTTATAAGCTTCCACGACCAAACAAAGACATTTTCCGTTCAGGCAGCCGGAAACATTAAGCCCAAATTACGAAAAAGTCGACATTTTAAAACACGTCCAAATGATATAAGAATTTTTCCTTGTTATTCCTATAAAAGAACTGAATAATTTTCAAAAAAAATGTAAAAATATTATTACTTACACTTCAAATAAAGTTATCTAGGTTATAAGAAGATAAAATGACTATGAGAGTAGAAAGGGATGGGTTTCAAGTCAGTGGTAGTACGGGTACGTGTAAAGTACAGACATTAGTCCTTGTGTCAAGAGAGCTCGTTACCGGCCACCTCTCGGGGGACATCGCACTGTCCCCTATTTGTCAGACGACCGCTTCTCGGTGAATTTTTTATGGACACAACTTATATGTCTTGCTTGAGGGATTTCGACGAGATCTGCGGCGTTAGTAAAAGCGGGTCGACGTTTTAATCTTTAGGGTTTACTGGTAACATGTTTTAATTTTGTTTGTAGATGTTTTGAGCGCTTAATTTCAACTTAGTACCTTATTCTCTTTTATTAACAAAACCACGATTTCTTGAATTAATTTAAAAGAATAAGCGTTTGCAACAAAACGTAGCCTAAACCCCTAAGCACAGAATAGGGAATAGTACTTACATACAGAACTTGCACTCCGACGGTAATTAAAGCACATTCTTTTGTTTACAGAGAACATCATTCGAATGTTATGGATGTCAGGAAGTACCAGCATAATTTGACCAATAACTATGACGTTAATGCCTCAATATAAACTATATGGTCAATGCCGTATCACAAACAAGAGACAACCCTTACTGACTTACAACTTCAAGTTATCGCTGACGTCACGTATTTTTTGCGATTGTTAGGCGAGAGACATAGGCCTGCCCTAAGTTTAAATTAGACGGTCAGTTTAGAAGGTATCACAATAACGAGCCCAACAAAAATAGTAAAACGGTATCATTAATCAATCCACACACATCCAGTTATAGAAAATAGGGAGTGTCGTTTCGCGAAACATTAAACTAACGACTTTATATTCACTATCAGTAGACAGCCCTATTTGTTCAGGAACCTTGTCGGTGGCATGTGTTGACTCCGGCTACCGAAACTTTACAATTCGATGTCTAACACCCGTGTCTTTTAACACATACAAGATATAAAACTTTTTGCATACACTACAGCGTTATTCAGCCGTTAAATGGATTTCATTGAATGTTTTGTTTATAGCGAAGCATCGCTCGTAAAAAAAAGTATCATGATAAACATCATTTATATTTTCAAAGTTATAAAATGTGTCAATTAAATTTCAATCACGACCAGGGAAATATAATAGCTTTATTGAAAATCAAGAGCGGAATCGATTACGTATTTGAGGCAGCCATGCGATATATTGAATTCGACAGATGGTGAAACACGCATCGTAGCAGAGGAATGGCGAAACTAATTAACCGCAAATACACAGACTATTCTGTGATACAGTTAAGATTAACTAGAAATCCACGAATAATACGTGTACACAATGGTTGATTGGTTTAAGGATTGATGGAGACATCATTTGTCTATCATGTAGTTTACTTAATTGAAGTCCATTTTATGATATGACGACTCATAGATGATATCGAGATATATGTAGCGGTATAGATAATCTACTTTGATTAGGCTTTCGACTGATGGCAGAGAGGCTTTTGCTCAAATGACACATTTTCTGAATATTCATGGATCGAAAACCCTTCCAGAGGCTACTAGATATTACAGACTCTATCTAGCGTTTGCAGATGTGGTTTGTTAATCCTCTTGTGATAGGTGGTGGGCTTATGGCCGTTTCCGAGCAGTATATTTGCCGCCGTCCGTTTGTTAGCAAGTACACCGTGTGCATGTGAGGATGGCTTGGACCCTGAAGATGTTGGCCCCTTAGCACCACAAAGTAAATTTCCAAGACGCGTAATAATCACACTTCGTAATTTGTACCAGTCACATAGAGAACAAGTCGTCATTTCCAAAACAACAACCGGCTCCGATCTCGACAAAGACTGACAGAATCTCGCTGGTTTTGTGCCCATGATGTTTGAAATCTCATTATGTTGAATAATTTGAACATAAATTAAAGACAGTGTTAAGTTAACATAAATCCCTCATGAGACAGAAATAGATTGGAAACATAGTCGTTTCCAGTTTACTTGACAGCATTCTTGCTGAGGTATTCAATGTCTTGGAAATTGTGGAATGTATTCAAGTAATGTTTTAATTAAGAATTATACGACGCGTTATGTCACGGAATAAGAGAAGTTGTAAAATTGCTCAGTATCCATTACCTTGCTAATTATTGTATGCCAAAGGGCCCCACCGAGAACTCCGAGGCCTAAGTTTCCCTTTACCCTCTTCTGACTGGCGGAAGAGGCCTTGGTAAATATCCAAAGTTCACAGAGACCTTCACCCTTTAAAAACCGAAAAATGAGCAACAAAATGTGAGCATATGAGATGTGTTTAACTCTCGGGGAAAAAGATGTGTTAATGTTAACACATCGAAATATAAGTCATAGTTTATTAAAGGCTATATTACTACCTAGATCCATAGTTACTAGGATCGTTTCAATGTTTACTAACATAGAAAATAGAATTCCACTTTAAAGTAATCGTCTCTATACTATAAGTAAACACAATAATCTATTTTACTGTCGTTCTCGAAGTTGACGTTCCATCTAAGTATTCAGAATTTTTATGTAAAATAAATACGAAAGCGGTTCAATCTTGTAAGGAGGGTATATATGTAAACAGTAGGATTCGTTCATGTGTATGTTTGTTTAACCATGCGGATACACAATAGCAATATCGCCATAAGCCCTTGGAATCCAAAACTCTACAAATCCCCTCGGGAGGTACAACATTTAGTGTGAGTTGTTACCGTTTGAATATAAAAAATATATCAAGCTGTATTGTGTGTCAGTCATCGGTATCTGTAATTTCCGATGACATTGTTATCATCAAGTCGAGGCTTACAAATATACCCATAGGCATAGGTTTATATAACTACTAGATATACTACACAAATATATGAAGTCTAGTCAATGACTGCTCACAAAGGGGGTGTGGATGGAAAAGTCGGAAGCAGAAACTTTGACTTAGGAACTTTGTTTTGACTAGTTAGGAGATAAACATACTAAAAGTCCTGACCCCTCAAAGAAGATCCCCCCCCCCTTGAGCTCACCTCGGAGGGGTCAGGACTTTTAGTATATTTATCTCCTAACTAGTCCAAACAAAGTTCCTAAGTCAAAGTTTCTGCTTTCGACTTTTCCATCCACAAGTTATTCCTTTATTAGGCTAATGTTGGCAGTATTTTCTCTACAGTCATTGGCCGCATTTTACACTGAATCAGGAGAATCAGGGAACCCTAAACCTATAAAAACGCTTAGTCATAGTGACGACTATATTAAGAAAAATTAAAACAATAAAGAATATAATTGGATTTTGCAATCGACCGTAAACAGGTTCACGGTCGGACAAACCGTTCACATACACTTATTTTATTGGATTTAATACAATTCAAATTATAATAGTCACACGTTATAATATGGATAAGGTATTCCTTATCCATATATTATAACGTATAGTAGTAGTATAATATAACTAACTGTTGGTCGGCATCACGGCCAACCCATGAGTACAGTTAGTGTAATCCAACGAAGTGTCCGAGACGCCCAGGACTTTAATTGGCTGTGCCATAGTGCCTGGCACGTAAGTATCTTTCATCAAGATTTCATAGTAAGGCAATGGGTTTCAATTTTTTTTTAATTTTTTTTTTCAAATTACATTATAGATGCTACTTTTTATTAAATTCATTCGGCCATTTTTGACATGACCCATTATAAATGTGCCCGATGACGGCAACAGGCTTGCCCCCTATTACGTGAAACTAAAAATACAAAACAAATTGTGGATGTGTAATGCACCTGTGTCTGCCTTTCAGGGATAAAGGCGTGATGTGTGTGTGTGTGTGTGTGTGTGTGTGTGTGTGTGTGTGTTTGTGAGTGTGTGTGTTTGTGTATGAGTGTGTGTGTATGAGTGTGCTTGTGCGTGTGTGTGTGTGCGTGTGCGTGTGCGTGTGCGCGTGTGTGTGTGTGTGTGTGTGTGTGTGTGTGTGTGCGTGGGTGTGGGTGTGTGTGTGTGTGTGTGTGTGTGTGTGTGTGTGTGTGTGCGTGTGTGTGTGTGTGCGTGTGTGTGCGTGTGTGTGCGTGTGTGTGCGTGTGTGTGCGTGTGTGTGCGTGTGTGTGCGTTTGTGTGCGTGTGTGTGTGTGTGTTCACGCAATCGAAAGATTACGGTATCAAACATAAAAAATGCAGACGAATTGAGAACCTCCTCTTTTTTTGGAAGTCGGTTAAAAACACGTTTCGTATGCCTTCCTTTTGTGATTTTTGTATTCATAATTTTTTGATAAATTTATTAAATGTACAGGACACACGAATTCTACGTTATAGTCCAAGATAGGAGATAAATGGGTTTTGTGATTTGCCATCTGACATATAATAGTTATGGCGACATTATTTCTAGAATAGTCTCGACAATGTCATTCCAGGTACAATAAAATGAAACAGGACTTAAATGTGACCGTAAATGTTAGATTGGTTATTTTCATGGATCGTATTATACTGTACGCCTCGACTCGTTCAAACTACAATCCTAAATATAAATAAAATATAATGACATATTATTATGTAAAGTTTAAAAAGGGTTTAATGTCGTAATAATTGTGATTAAAGGTGATTAATTTAAATTAAATACATTGTTAAAAGTTTAAATGTGTATTTGCCCAAAACGGGTCCAAGGCTTCTATTATTTGAGGAAATTTTCTCGTGTCGTGGAATTGCAAATAAATATCAAAGAAATAATATATGAATAATCGTACCTATACATTATATGAATGCAAGTTTCGCTAACTATTGTGGTGTCTTGCTCTGTTGGCATGACCGTTCCTCTTAGAAAAGGAATAGCAGACTATCGTTTTTTGATTCATACTATAATATTATTTGAAAAAAGTTACCAAGCTTTCAATTTGTATAAAATACAATATCATAATCATTGAAAATAAATTTATTAGTACTGAACTTGCGCTGAAAAAAGTACCTACTGTAATCAAAACAGCAGATCTTGGTTTAACCCTATAAAGAGAAAAGTGGATTAAGGATAACAAACAATCGCTCGTTCACATTCCAAGGTCTTCTTTTGATTCCTAGTAGTGGAATCGATACGAGTTAAGACTTACATAGTCCAACAATCTAGTTTGCCTGCAAGCTGGAGAAAATCAATAAAGCCGTGACAGCTAAATTATTTACTTGGATCGACAATGGAAACGTGACTCTCGCAATTTGTTTTTAACGGGAGTTAACGAGAGCGTCGTGTACCGTTTGACCAGGAATATACAAGTTTCACAGTAAACAGTAAAAATTTCAAATAAAGTCATCAACAAATCGGATTGCATGTATTCTGCACACTGCAATTTATATGAAAGGCGTTTGTAAATTTATATCGCCCACGACTCACGCGAACGATCTCCAAAAGCAATTTCCCAAAACAGTCACATTTCCTTCACAACTCCTACCCTCAGGAATATAAAGATCAGTTATTTTTGCCCAACTATTGTGCACGACTCCAATATAAAGGTTTGATTTGTACCGCATGATTACCATAACTTCATAGCCATGAGCCTAGACCAAATCCTATCACGTAACACATTACAGAGAATATATTGAACATAATATTATCAGAACAATACATAAGACTAGGGGACAGTTAATACTCATAAGGGAGGATAGTAACTGACATTCCCACACGTCAAATAACGTCACATATTTCCGGACAGTGTGGTAATTAATGACTGAACAGCGATGCTAGACAATGCGCCAGGGAACGAGCCATTAGCTGCACAATTTGTGCAATTGTTGCTTAATTTATTGCCGTATATGTCAACAGCATGGATAAGTGACGGATAAAATGCAGATATCGTGGTACTCGTATATTGGACACTAGATACATCTATTTAGTCATTTGTTGCTAATCCCATTTCAAATCGTTGCTTCTTTGTTGCTTATCGCATTTCAAAAGCTTTTAATAATAAATTTGATTGTTCTAATAGCGAGTTCTAATCCAGAAAATCTAGTATGATTTACAATGTTGCAAGGTTCCAAGTATGTTATTCAATAAGCAACATCGAACGTGTTAAGTCGATAAAACGTAATTGTACTTATCCCTTTATTATACAGGTGTTGCGTCTATGACAGTATCACATAATCCCAAGGTGTGGAGGACGGGGAAGCTGGTCCTGATCCGTAAGGCGGGGCGGCCGGTGGACTCACCGTCCGGATACCGGCCGATCGTGTTGCTCGACGAGGTGTGTAAGCTCTTTGAGCGAATTATCGCAGAACGCCTCGTCGAGCATCTCTCGACGGTGGGGCCAGACCTGGCGGACAACCAGTACGGTTTCCGTCGGGGACACTCCACCGTGAGCGCGATCATGCGCGTCAAGAGCCTGACGGAGGAAGCAGTCTCGCAGGGCAAGGTGGTGGTGGCGGTGTCTCTTGACATCGCTAACGCGTTCAACACCTTGCCATGGAGCTGCGTTAGGGAGGCGCTCGTGTATCACGAAACGCCTCTCTACCTCCGTCGTATTGTCGGGGCCTATCTCTCGGAGAGGGCCATAGCTTTCCCCAGCTGGCTCGGGCCAGCTCGGCGGGATGTGTCGTGCGGTGTTCCACAGGGGTCGGTCCTGGGGCCGCTTCTGTGGAACATCGGCTACGACTGGGTGTTGCGGGGTGCGTTGCCTGAGGGTGTCGGCGTAACGTGCTACGCCGACGATACCCTCGTCACGGCGCGGGGTGCAACGTACCAGGAGGCAGCACTCAAGGTCACGACGGGTGTTGCTCAAGTCGTGGGTCGGATACGGCGGCTGGGACTGGAGGTGGCCTTGCACAAGTCCGAGGTTCTGTGTTTTCACAGACCTCGGAACGGTCCACCTGAAGGTTCCAGCATAAATGTGGGAGGCGTTAGCATCGGCATCAAGCCCTCGATGAAGTATCTAGGGATCGTACTTGATAGCCGATGGAACTTCGGACCACATTTCCGAAGTTTGGTCCCCAAGGTGACACACGCATCGGTCGCGCTTTCGCGACTGATGCCCAACCTAAAGGGACCCAACGCTTCCTGCAGGAGACTGTACCTGGGGATCGTGCGGAGTATGGCCCTATACGGGGCTCCCGTATGGGCGGCGCGGTTGACGGCCAATAACTCAACGCTCCTTAACAGACCGTTGAGGACCTTGGCCGTCAAAACAATAAGGGGCTACCGCACGATCTCCGGAGAGGCTGCATGTCTCCTAGCCGGGACCCCTCCATGGGACCTGGAAGCGAGAGCCCTTGCGTCATTGTTCCAATGGCGCAAGGAGGCGCTGGAGCGGGACCACAGGCCTGCGTCTCGAGAAATCGATGACCGGCGGTCCCAACTCCGACAGGATCTCATGGAGTCATGGAGGGTGCGACTTGAGCAACCCAAGTGGGGTGCCACCATCATCGCGGCGGTGAGACCGATCATGGACGATTGGCTGCAGAGGCAGCATGGTGACCTCACGTATCGTGCGACGCAGATCGTTACCGGGCATGGATGCTTCGGTAGCTATCTGTTTCGCATCCATCGTGAGGTCACACCCCGGTGTCAACACTGCGAGGTTTCCGACGACGACACCGCACTCCACATGTTGGTGGAGTGCTCAGCGTGGGCGAGTCAGCGCCGGGACCTCGTAGTGGGTCTGGGCGTGGATACCCTCTCGCTGGAGACCATGCTTCAAGCCATGGTCTCCAGCGGGAGTAGGTGGAACGCGGCCGTGTCCTTCTGCGAGCAAGTCGTGCTCGCGAAGGAGGCGGCCGAGAGGGAGAGGGAGCGTGCCCTCCCCGCCGAGTTCCGTAGTCAGCGGCGAGGCCGCCGCAGACTCATCTACGCCCAAGACCATCGACCTCCAGGATCGGGGCCTGAGGACGGCGGGATCGCCACCCGTCGTCCTTACAGAAGCAGGCTAGAAGGGTTGCGTGCTGCGGGGCCTTTGCCCCATAGCACGCAACCAGATTCACTCACTGACGCGGGATAAAACCCTACCCCCAACGACGCGGGATTCTCATCCCGACCCAACCCCCGCAGAGACCACAGAGGTGGTCAAAGTCCGCCGGGCGCCACTGGAAATACGTTCTGCCTGTAACCAGAGACGCCCGGCAACGGACGTTAGAGCGGCCGCGGCCTTGGTCGCGGAACTAAAAAAAAAAAAAAAAAAAGTATCACATAATATAATGTAATATAAATTAATATCAAATAATGGTACCTACTGGTATCACAAATTCCCACGAGATACACACTTCCTGGCGCTTCGTGATATCGTTTTACATGTTATAATAATTACAATACTTGTTATTACTTTTGTCACGCATTGGCTGTATGTCCGTTTGGCACTAATTGGAAAGATGATATTATAGGAGTACGGTAACTAAATATTAATTAATTCTTTGTCGATGATAAAATTACACAATCAAAATTTGTTCACTAAATATTAGATATCTTAGGGAGTTTATTGGATTTGACGGGTGTATTGGCATCGTGAGCATTCAATGCAATTGGATACAATATTTAGTTATTTCGGAGCTTTTAAACTTGTTTACTGCACAAAACATACATATTTCGATAATTGATATTACTAAAATGCACAGGAGTTGTCACTTTACTATAAATAATATGACCGTTAGTTATTTTTAACAATTGGTGCTGCTATTTTCGTGAATAGATATAGTCCCCCATACTACTCCCCCAATGATATCTAAAAAATAAAATAGCGTCCTCTGACTTTTGCACACCCAAATGTAACATTTCAATGGACTAATAAGATTTAATGCTGAAATAAGTGTGTTTGGTTTCTAATAGTAGTTTGTGGTCATACCATCAATATACCTAAGCATGTTTCAACGAGATAGGTAGGCTAGGGACGCCAGATCGCGATTCGCAATTTAAAAAAAAACTCGCTACGTCAGAGCTAACCATATGGACCATGAGAAATTAATAGCCGACAATCCTAAACATACGAGAGTAAATCAGTCCCGAATATTGATAAATGTCACGCTAAAATGCTATTAAAAATAGCGCCCAAAGGCGATTTTGTATGAATCATATGTAACGCAGACCATTAATTTTGTTTCCACAACGGAAATCAAAGATTTATTATAATGTACGTAGAGAATAATTGATTCTCGCAGTTCCCTCCCTTGAAAAAGGAACCCACTTTTATACCTAATACTCGTACATACATAATTATTAAATTGGAATGAGAGTTAAAATACAAACGTCTATTGCATCATACAAAGCTTTTAGTAAAATAATTTTAAGTTATTGGTTAACGGTAATAAGCTCACCCTCTATACCTATGGCACTAAAAAATAGCCATAGTAAACACCTGTGGTAGGCCATTCATGTTTACTTGGCCGCTTATGAATTTGAGTGACACTCTTCTATATTAAAATATGAAATGATATAATTAACTTCGCTAATGTCACACCCTCGTTACAAGGCATTTTATAACAAAATCCTATACCAGATGTAGACATGGGGTAAACTCATTATGTTTGAGCAAAACCACATGTGCGATGGTACAATTAATAGCAGAGAATCCTCAAAGCACGAAAGGAATTATATCTGTAAAATGCCTGCCAATATTCTTATTGTAACAGATACATGCCGACGTTATTGGTTTTGTAAAATATTGGCTGCCGTTCAGCGGAAACAGTGCCTCGTAGATTGCAACAGTTTTCAGCATTTCTAGTTTGACACAGTTGCAGATAGCCTATAAGTAGTTATTTATAAACAAAGAATTATAGCGACGTCTCTTTTGTATGGCCGTTATAACCTGCTACTTATTGCAGACTAAGGTAGTATTAGATCATTAGAATCTAGACGTTTTTTAAGCGCTTACGTCCATTGTAAAGCCTCTCTGGTATTCACCAGAAGGTATTTCCAGTGACACTTGGCGGACTTTGGCCACCAGTGTGGCCTCTTCGGGTAGAATCTATACTAAACAATTAATAAAATAAAGTTTTATTTAAATAAACTGATCTCAATAACATACTAGAAATCAGTAAGTGATAATAAAATATTACTAAAACGTGCTACACGTAGTCTTTCAGTTTTCGGGCACCAGGTATAGTATAATTTTAGACACTTGAAATACATCCATCAAAATGCAGTCAAAATTGATAACAAATCTAATTTAGCTTGCCCCGAGTAAGTGGCAGCACAAATAAGACGTGGCATATATCACAAACACATCACAAATGAGCATCAGGAGACGCGCGAGATATCTTTATTACTCTTTATGATAAATAACTGGAAGTATCGCGGGAATTAATCGTTCATTCACCTCTTTATGTATTATGTCAGCTGTAATACACGACAGTATCACAGAGCACATTTAAGAATATTATCAGTTAAATAATGCACTATCGTTCGACTGCATGCTTCCGGCGATTGTGAGAAAGGGTTAAAACATCTTGTTGATACTAATTGTAATTTTAAACAACCAATTCTTATTGAAAAAAAACAGAGAGATAAGATTCAAGATGAATTAGGAGTAGCTTGCGATGAGTGAAAAGGTTAAACACCTAGAATCGATGTGTCCTTTAACCTATGGCCGGATTACAAGATCAGGTCACCAACTTGAGCAGGCAGTCGGGAGACATGATGATAAGTCATAGACGTGGCTGGGAGATCCACCAGACAACCACAACGTTTACATCAGATCAGAGAATATCATATCTGAATCTTTCTTATCGTAGAAACCTTCTGTCCCTGAACTTCCACAAATATCTCAAGATACGCCAAACAGGTCCAGCCATTCCCGATAGGCGGATAGATCGATAGAAGATAAACCTTTGGTACATTTTGCGCTAGTTCAGTTATCAGGGTTCCATTCTTTTTAAAAGGTTGATACACAGTAAATTTTGTGAAACAAAAACGCAGGTATGCACAAACACATTAAATCATGTGTGCATACGGTTTAAACGTCAGGACATTGTGTGGAAGAAGCGGCAACATGAACATGAAAGTGAAACGTGACAGTATTACCATATCATTTTACTGGAACCACACGAGATCTGAATCAATTGTTGCAAAAACTTTGTCGATGAATTCACGACGTGACTACAATGGCCTGTGTCTATCATAGAAGCTTACTGCAGGGAGTACCATAGTATGGCACTTTAGTGAATCGACTGACTTCAACTTAAGACATAGCAAAATACCTACTACCAAAGAATACTTGACAAGCACATCTTATACTCAGAAATAGGACCGTTCTATATTACAATAGACGTAGTTTAAACGGTCTCTCAACACACCTTACTAGTTACATGTACAATGAGGGTACCAAATAGGGAGTAATAACTATTTCGCAGATATGTACGATAATTTTTATTTTTAATAATCCCGATGGACTAGTCGTGCCGCTGCTATCCTATGCCGGCGGGTGTCTTATGTTGATGATGTGAGTTAGGTCGATTTGACAGACAGATATGGATCACGCCTATATCCATGAAGGGGTAGGCAGAGGTTCGATACCTATAGCTGTTACGACGCACTAAAGAAATTCATTCAACATTCAACTATAGAAATTTAAAGCATTCTAAAGTAAAGTCTCTGCCGTCCGAGCGATTTTGATTTCAGTGACGTGAAATTAACCCTACCTAACACAAACAATGTTAGATTAGGTATCTGATAGGGTGGCCATGACTGCCTTGTAATCTTTTATTTCAAATAAATGGAAATGTATAACACACTCAGTTTCATTAAATTCATTTTGATGTCACTGTTTGTCATTCCGGGGTAGTCATAATCAATGCACATGTGACTTCTGCCTTAGTGACAGAAGCCAAGAGAATTCATAATTTTCCCACTCCCTGCTGAGGAACATCTTAACCTGTCTTCATTAATCAAGCTCGTTCTCTCACTCACGTGCGGTTCAAGGCACACACAGAATTACAAAACCAAAACGGGCTTAAGTAGTGACAGGAACCCTCGTTTAATCACAGTAATCCATTTCCTTTGGTTGGCTCTCGAAACGTGTGTGGAATGGCAACATTTTTTTTTTCTCCATTTCCCACAGCCAAACGCGTAGAGAACGGTACGTAATTAAAAAGTCTTAAAATTACAGCCAAGTATTATTTTTTTAAGTGACAGTGGCAAGAACATAAAATCATAATTTAATAATAATATTAATTATATCGCTGTGTTAACAGGATCAAAAACATTTCAGAGAAAAATTATATCAATTAATTTTACCTATCTAACATTGTAAACGCGAATTATTTTCTGTAATTTATAGCTAACTATCGGATGCACGCGATTCTGTCAGCCTGTTTTAGTGTTGTCGTTCTAGTTTCTAACAGAAACATTATCATAATAATATTGCCAAGATGACAAGTATTCTTAAGTTCTCATCACCAAATTCGTGCAGTAGAGGCATGATGGACCAACAAAATAGTGTTTTTTTTTTTTTAATAAAAACCAACTTCAAAATAATAAAACGCACGTCAAACATTCGACATAAAAACCGACTTCCAATTACCGGAATGGGACCAAATTTAAATGGGACCACCCGGGAAACAGTAGCTTTTATTAATTTAAAAAAAAATTCAAAATCGATTCACCCAGTCGAAAGATGATGAGATGAGAGAGAAAACCTCGTATTTTTAAGTCGGTTAATACGCAGTAAGTTATTAGGTTATTAGATACTCAGAGAATAGTTTAATCTAAACCCTTATTATAAATTATTTGCACGTGTAGGTACCTACTAAAGTTTTTCGAATTGATTTACACATAGGATTTTTTTTCCTGGTAATGTGTTTTCGTGGTAATTGGTAGCGAGAAAACTATTTCTTTACCAATTATGTGTTACAAATTGATGTTAATCAACTCAAGGCGAAATCGATCGAATTCAAATCGACAACATTATTGTTTATTAAATCGTACCACTTAAGAATTAACACTATTGAACAAATTGAACACAGGGCGACCTCTCTCGCGACTCGGATTTTATGAGTTTCAATTCCACTTCTTTAAATGTCTCTCTGAATTTAATTTAATCTTAAAACTTGCTTTTGTCCAGTGTCCGTCCACGTGAAGTTTTCTGTTGTGATTCCCATTTCCCACCGGTACACATTACTGAGATAAAAATAGTAGCATGTGTCTAATTTAGTTACATTATTGTACAGTTTTTGCGTGTAAGAGTAACAACCATTCATACATTTTAACATTAACTGCTTCAGTAGCTTACACTCGGTTGCACAAAAGTTCTATTTAAAGCTCAATTAATTAAAGGACCATTAATGATAATGCTATCATTAATTTTTAGACGTTGCACGAAGCTACTTTAGCAATATTTTAGGAGCCTTTAGTTAATGGAGACATTAACGCGATGTTGCTATTATCTGCCCATTTGAATGAATGAATCTGAATGATTTAAAAAAAAAACGTAAACTCGTTGGATCTTTGACATCTGATATTTGTCATCGTTTGATTTAATGGCAGTCCGCACTTTGTAACATATTTGTGTTGGCAAAATTGTGCTAACTTCTCCACAAAAGCTACGAATCAAGAGAATTTGAATATTCGTCTCCTTTTACGTCTTTTATAAAAATGTCTGAAGTTCATTGTTATGTACACAGGACGCAATTCAGCAAGTTTCCGAGTCACCTAAAATTTAATTAAGATACAAATAATTATTATTTACCTATTTCTTAGCATACTTAGGTACAAAATATAACTAACTATAGTGGATCACAAATTTACCCTTTGAATGATTCTGCAAACTGTGGATTTATGTACATTGATAAGATCCCCTAAAATTTGTTGAAAAGTTCCTGTGGCGAAGAATCTTAAGCATATCAGCAACTGGCTTATGCCGTCAATTGCTTTATTTCTCCGAGTCATCGGCTCCAAGTTAAGAATTTCAGCTATCTGAAGTGCTGTATGCTTTGAAACTCTAAACCGCACTCTGAAATCTTCACCATAGTATTTTTCCAAAAAAATTACTCTGTCCGGAATATCGCGTCGAACTCTTTGATCGGAAATGTCGTCAACATCAGACAATGACGATAAACTGTAGAGAGACATCACTCAAAATTTCTAAAATTGTCTTCAATATTATTTGTATTTTCGGGTTTAATGGACCATTCATGACATATTAAAATTTGAAGCTACTAAAGTCAAATTAAAGGACCTTTAGGGACTAATGTAGTTTTGTGCAACACTAAAATGGCGATAATCCAATTTAATGGGCGATTTGACGTTTCTTTAATTAAAACTTAAAAAAGGCCTAAAGGAGCATTAAAAATAATCTAATATTGTTTTGTGCAACACTTTATTGTTCCATTAGAGTTTAAAGCCACCTTTAAGATTTAAATGGTGTTTCTGCAACCGAGTGTTAGTCTTTGTTAGTGCATCGGCTTTCGACTCCGGAGTCTCGGGTTCGATTCCCGCGTCTAATCAAATGTTTGTGTGACCCGTTTGTTTCGCAGTTTGCGTGTTTTCTATGTATATTGTGTATGTATTTAGAAATATACAAGTATGTTTATCAGTTGTCTAAATCCCATAGCACAAGCTTATCGCTTAGTTTGGGCTAGATGACGTTGTGTGAGAACGTATAAAAACGTTAAAGAAATACATAATATATACTTTCCTTTCGCGTTTATAATGTTATCAGGTTTAGTGTAGTGCGTGTTAGCAGAAATTTTAATAACCTTTGCAGGCGGTACGATATCGATCTAGCCAGTGTGTCCTCAGCTGGCGGCTTAGCCTTGATTTTTTTAATTATATTAAATGAAGCTGATATATTTTTCAGCGTGTAATTATAGCCAAATATGTGCTAATTAAAAATTGGTCACTTTATAATCTATAAGTACTATCCTAATATTATAAAGATAGAGAATAAATCTTTATTAATTCTGTTTTTATTTTTATCGGAAGCGTTTTTCGTAGAAGTCTATCGGCTAACATGACGTTATATAACAATACAAGCGACACAGCAATGAAAAACATACTGCAAAAAAACCGGGAAAAGGTATACCTTCCGTTGTAGATTGCCTTTCGTAAAGTGTTAAAGGCACGCAACACTATTTCCAACCCAGCATCAAGATGGGAGTTTTAGCGACCAAGAATCTCACGTGAACGAAGTCGGGAGCATCCACTATTCTTATATTCTGCATAAAGTAAGAAAATGTACATTTATTGTAGTACCAACCACGTCTGTCAACGACAATTAAGCACCTATTCGTGGTTAACTAGGAGATGCGGTTCTGTGCAAGATTTAGATAAAATAATAGTAAAAAATTAAACAGATCGAACCCTTTAAGTGACTTGAAAATATTGCATTGGCTTTGTAACTTTTATTGCAAAAGGAATATTTACCAAAATACGAGCTTTTATGTACAAAGTGTTCGATATTTTGGAACTATTGCAATGCAATGCGATGTTCACGGTCAAGAGTCATATTTGTTGCATGCATTATCGCGCTCAGTAATATAACAGCTTCATAGTGGTGAGTTACAAACGTCACTCATCATTTACCACTGAAAATAAACTCAACCACTTATCATATAAGTTTTCTACCCGAACAAAGACGACAATGTTAGAGCGGAGATAGATCGTTCAAGTTAATTTACGATTGTACCGATAACACAGCTAGCTACTTATAACCAACTATGTGTTAGATCGAAAGTCTAGATAAACAGTGTACAAGTACAAACAGACACCCGTTTATAACTAACGCTAACCGACTCCAATTGAAACAGTGAAAGTACTACAATATTAATGCTGCTATTAACGAAATGAGTTCCGCGTACTAGGCTGGTTTAGATATCTGATAAGATGACTGCCACGATATTGTCTGTAATCGCTCTGACAGTGTATAATATCCACTCACTCGTCCAAGGGCCTAAAACGCACCAAAAACAAATTTATACTGTAGCTATTATATTTCATTTGTTACAAAGGTTTTTATAATCAAGCGCGGAATGTATGTCACCCAATTTCCGCACCAGTGGGGGGCTGACGTGTCACACTACACACTATAATAGTCATGGGAGGCCGGATTGTCAAGTGGATATTACGTCTTCATCCTCAAGACAGAGGCATTCGTTACGCCCACATTTCGTTAGTCAATGTTGGTCCCACGTAATAGGGGACGAGGCTTGTCCGTCTGTCAACCGGTACGTGCAGATGAGCATAACTTGGGCCTTGGATATGTTGATAGGGCCCTTTATGCTCACACACTATTATGAATAATATATGTATGACGTATGTACGTAAGTAAAGTGAATACGTGATATGATGAATAGCTAATAGTAAGTAACCGCTACATACCATTAGGACTGGTGCATAAAACAAGATGGCGTTCAGTCATAATCCACCCAGAACTTAATCTGGCACTTAACCCATATTAAGTAATAATATAGTACCGGTTCATGGAACCCTGACTATTTATAAGCAAAGTGTTTACCCAAAACGGTAGAGCATTAATGATCAAACATAATACAAGTACAATAGGGAAGTATAATCTCGAACTAAACAGTCACAAGTTATCAAATAAGGGAAGAGTGAGGACCTCCCGGCGTAATACACCACTTGGGAGGTCCAACGGTGCTGCTGACGACAACCAAATTAATGGCTTTACAACTCATCAAAAGATAGAGCGAACATCACCCCGTGAGAATATACATAATGACTTAGAAGCCAGTTACTGAATAGTGATCTTAGAATGTAATTTCCTGGAATAGTTTTCCCGTTCCCCAATTTTTACGGTAACAAATTACCAGAATAATAAATATCATACTTATGTGTCAATTCAGGAAATAGGAATTTTAATCTGAATCTGCTCAACGGTTTGTGTGTGATTGAATAACAAACATGTAACATTTAATTCTACAGTAGAGGTATTATAAAGCTGAAGGATTTGTATGTGTGGTTGAACGTACTAATCTCAGGAACAGCTAAAGTTTATAGAAAATTATTTTTTGTGTAGAAGTAGCGCGCGTCCGCTAGTCACACATACGAGTCTCCGTCTAAAATCAAACGCATATTTCAAATCCTCCCGAATAATTCCCTGCCACAGTACCTAAATGCATAAACTAAGTAACTGTACGATGACTGTTTGATACAGCAATATTTCAATCAATGGCATAGAGATCCGTCGAATGTAATGAATAAATAAAATATTCAAAATTGTCTACAATTTCAATAGGTCGTTACATGGCCCTTAACCTGGAATAGGTAAGTTGGGAGCAACGTTATCTGTCTTGTGTGTACATTTAAATAGCCCTTTGTACTTTGGGAGTTTGACAGTGGCTTCACACTTACCTACATTCGTATATTAAAATTCATTATTGTTTTAGCTTTCAAAAATAAGGCCGAGTTCACGTGACTAGCGATCCGTGCGTTTTGATAACGCGCGTTGACAACTACATACATTTTACTCAGGCCCTACACAATCCTAACGCGTGTTGAACGCTGCACTAGCGGACATCGTTGTCAACTCAATCTCTATATCCTAATTAATATATCTGTATATACCTAATAGTACGCGGGCCGTAGAACATTGAAAAATATTGATTAACAGCAAGTTCATTTTTCCTAAGTAGCTTTATTTTACTGAGTCCTACCCCAATATCTCAAAAAGAAATCTCAAATCAGGTAGCTAACAGAGTTTTCCAGTTAAAATATTCGGAACAAAATTGTAAGGTTGCATTAATTTGTATAGAGCTGCAAATTGGTGCAGGTCTTAAGTACATCAAGTATACGCCATCTAATAAACACTCCCTCCAAGTTTTAGGTTTCTACGATCAGCGGTTAAGGCTCAGCAGTCAGTCATTTAGGACATAGAATGTTATTTTGTATGGCTAACTGTAATTAATATTGATTGACGTTTCAACGTTCAGCCTAAACCGCTGATCGTAGAAACCTAAAACTTAGAAGACATGTTTTTTATATGGCGTGTACTTCCGATAAGAAATGATTTTCCAAAATTCTACTCCTAAAATAAAGCTACTTACGAAAAATGAACTTGCTGTTAATCAATATTTTTCAATGTTCTACGGCCCACGTACTATAATTAAGATTTCAATAGAATGCTTTTGTAGCTCAAAGCTCAATAGAATGTTTTTGTTTACCGTGTTATGTATACCTAATTTCCTTTTTACCTATACTTGTACTCAATTTACTCCTGTAATTGCACCATCATCCACAAGTGCGTAACCTCGTTCCAGTCCATCCAAAGGTTGCCTGGAAAGATCGCTATAAGTGTTAAAGCCGTCCATTGTACATGTAATTGCTATAATCAATTATTAACTTTGTTTACTATTATGTTGGTGTACAATAAAGAGCTTTCTATCTATCTAAGATTTACAATAAACGATTTTGATGAGAAATTAGTGTTGTAGGAATCTTAGTACATCGCGTCCATAGCAAACAGTTGTCTCGTTCTCAATTCATTAATAGGAATACATTTCCGGGATAAAAGTATCCTAATTTTTTTTTTATTGAGGTCACCAAATTGACGCTGCCCGCCTAATGGTAAGCTGTGGCGACGTATGGCAATTGAAGGCGACTCAACTTATACGCCAATTCAGTAAATGTATGTGCTATTATTTAAATCTGGTCAACGGTTTAAACTTTGGAGGATTGAATAATAAACATTCTAGTAATCACATCTCCTCCAGGTGAAAAACTTATAAAAAGTGATACATCAATAAATGGACTTCCATAAGTAAATAATATTAATGAAGCTGTCTATACAGACATAAAATATTTTTGGGTCCACTAAAAATTCTCAGTTCAAACGATAACTCCCGCTCAAGCGCGGTCGATATAGAGAGGGTACGAGAAAATTAGATTGGATATTTTCGTTGCAATTTGATCAAACGAAATTTATTTCGCGATCCCCTTGATATATAAAATCCAAATATTATATAAACGAACTAGCGGTCGCCCGCGACTTTGTCCGCGTGGTAATTTGGATTCTATCCCGTTACCGTCGCTTGTAATTATTGTTCCCGTCGCGTCCCCCGTAATAACATCGCAAATAATTATTTTAGAACGAATTTCATTTCCATAAAATATGTTATAGTGAGTTAACCTTAAAAGATAGGTATATGATAAAGCCGACGTTTTTTAGAACTTTTAAAGAGTAACAATTCTTTAGTATATCATTTTAACATAACATACCGTTTGGCCAGCACGCAACGGAAGTTCTTAAAAGAAATATTTTTTCCCCGTTTTTTGAAACACACTGCTGCTCCGCTCCTATTGATCTTAGCGTGATGTTATATAGACTTATGTTATATAGCCTTTCTCGATAAATACACTTTTCAACAAAAAAAGAATTTTTCAAATCGAACCATTACTTCCTGAGATAAGTGCGTTCAAACAAACAAACTCTTCTGCTTTATAATGTTAGTATAGATATAAATATACGTTTTACGAGTACCGTAATGAAAATGCTATTTATGGTGACAAGTAGCTTGTTTACTTGTTCCTTTTATGGTAGCGTCGTAAAATATTTTTGAGTTATTTAATTATACATAGATAACGACTTCTTGGTATCCCACTCGTATTTAATTAATTTAAGATATAAGGATATGACTGTTTTGTCCGACCTCCCTCCCTCACTTTAGTCAGATTATCATAGAGAAAATATAGAACCACCGTCTGACGGTGAGTACCTACACGTCTCTGAGAAGTAAGTACAGAATATTTTACTTATCTTGTTTTATTTGTTATGCGTTTTCGTTCGTAACTTTGATAAGTTTAATTATCTAAAGCTTAAGTAGGTTATTCATTAGGTTTAGACTCCGTCCTACTGGCATTGGAAATCCCAGAGTAAATACACTGGGGTTTCCGCCTTTTTACGATACGATTGACTAATCTATAACGACATTGATTAAACGATGTCCGATAATTAGTTGGATTAATTTGGAAGGAATTTCCTTGTTGGAGCCGAATCGTCGTTAAGTTAACTATTATAGGTCATCTATCTGATGTACTAGTTGGACTAAATAATGAAAAATTGTGGTTGTTGTATGTAACTAAAGTACATTTTGATAAAATCCAGCAAAAAAAATTGTGCCAGGAACTGTGACTTCTGTCAGGAACGAAGTTCTTTACGGTTTTTCTTCAACTCTGAATGTAAAAAAAAAGTGTGTGTGTCAGCTCCGACGCACGACTGGAGTTTACTCCTTAAGTACGAGTATCTAACCATAACAAATTAGAAAGTTGCGCACTAGGCGTGCGCACCAAAAACGTGACACGATTTTCGTTACTTGTTAGTAGGTTTTACCCCTCGGATTTTTCTCATACCGGGCGCCTTATATATGAAAATCGATTCTTAAGGAGTAAACTCCAAAAACAGGGACAGAAAGAGAGAGAAAAATATTTCTACTAAATCGCACTACCCGTAAACCCGCGTTAAGGAATTGTGCCTTCGTTCCAACTTTGCAGCTTTTGAGAATTGAGAGTACCTGTAGGATCGTTTAATCCTTACAATAATATCAGTAAGATAACTAGGAAGTAGTTAAATCACGAAGTTGCAAAATGTTATACGGACCACCGGCCAAACAAATTTAACGAGTAAACCACGTGACTGGCAGTTAATTTACGACTTGATAAAACGCATAACAATGAGATGTCAATAGTTTAGGACGCGACAAAACTGATATTATCGTTGATGATACACAATGTAGCAATTGTGTAGCGTGCGTTATTGTTGCCAGATGTCATAAACATTTGGTAGCTATTATTCGTACAATTAAATTAGAATTACTTACCAAAAGATGTGGTACAAATGGGGCACTAAGCGTTCTTGGCACGCATTTTGCACATACACATCGATATTTTTATGTAAATAAAAATGTTATGAATATTTTTATTTTTAAAACCTAATGCTTCAGACATCCGACGACTTGAATACTCAAATACCAATGGATTTTAGTCTATGGAAACAATGAGAAGATATAATTTTGGTAGTTATTTGGCGCAATGAACGAGTCAAATTTGCATTACTAAGAACAATTTGTATACTATCCACGTAGCAGTCAAATCCAGTTGTCTAAATGGACTCTGATCGTGTCAACGCAGCTTTATTGGTCATTGTTTTCGGAATAAATACGAAACATTTACGTCTACTGGTGGTCAGGATGTCGTAATAAAATCAAAATTCGGTTGCAATCAATGATGCTCACCACGTGCGCCTGGCCGTATAATCCCCAAGGGCGGCGAACAATAGTCCGGAGAAGTGATTTGCATAGATCAAATATATCAAGTACTTTTTATAATGTACGTTCGGCACATTTGGATGTCCAAATCAGGAATAGCCAACGATAGACCGAAGTACAATTCGTGGACGGCGCCGACGACACTGATGTAATCGAACATCCCGCTGTTTCATGCCAAGCACGATAATTCATATTCAAATTTCGTCCCCAGAATTAATTATTTCGACATTGTACTACTGTTTTACAGTACGACTTCAACGGTTTGTCGCCTTTGCAAGCCGAACATAGAATTCTAATGAGACACGTGTTTCAGTTTACACAGCTTGGAGGTCCCACCATTGAGAATTCCAAAAACGAGGATTAAATAAATGCGGTGCTGTGATAAAAAAAATTGAACAGGCACTTACTTCCAACCAGTGGAGTATCTCGAAAACAGCCATATTTCGTTACTATGCGGCCGAAAGCAATGGCATCGTTTTCGTTGACGCTGACAGTTGCATGGCCTCTGTAACAAAGAATAAAATAAAATCATTACGCCTGTATATAACTATATAGTAGCCGCCCGCGATTACGAATGCGAGCAATTCCTTTCTCGTTACAGATTCCAACAACCATATTACAGGGATACACTAATGTTTACGGTTTAACAATAGACAAAACGGTGATGTTTTTAAATAAGAAAATTAATTTAAAGCATCTTAAATCTAGTCAATTCGTATTCACCGGTGCGAAAGGGGTTCTAAATTATGTACACGTTAATCCGGCTATAAACTTGTCTCCACAGTTCATTCAATTAAAACATCCCTGATAAATCTAATGGAGCATTGAGCAGAAATGTTAAATCGTGCCTCGACTCGACGTACAATTTAAACGAGAGGGATTTTCATTTCCTCGATTGGGCGTGTGTTCTTTGAAGGGGATCGGTGGGTACTATGTGCGGATATTACCAGGGGAATCAGTATCGCCAGGAGCGGACGCCCGGCGCGAACAATCAGTGCGAGGCGAGACGAAAATCTGATGTAGGCACACTACATATAAACACTATCTATGAAAGTACTACAAATTTAAGTACAAGCTACTTTGGTGCTTCATAATGTGTTACTTCTTTTTCTACCAAAAGTATAAATTAATACAAAAAATAACAAAACATTAAATAATAGTAGGTAGGTATGTAACGTATTAATACATTGAGACCCCTCCGTGCCTCGGAGCGCACGTTAAGCTGGTCCCGGTTGTCATACAAATGTCTATGGCAGTCGCTAGGGGTAGTTGGAGCCCTAAATCAGAGCTCCGACCGGTCTAACTACAGAACTTCGATATCGCCCATGGGATGTGGAGGTCAGATGGCATTCGCTTCACGGAAAATATCAAAGTTCAACAGAATCGCAGTTAGACTGGAAAGCCGACCCCAACTGTGTTGAGAAAAGACTCGGTGGATGAGTTTACGTAAAAATCTCGAAAGTGGTTAGACAGATTTAGATAATTTCAATTCAAAATTTTAATTAAACAAATATCTCTCTTTTAATCTGGGGCGGTAAAACATTTACCCTATCAAGTAGTTTCGTCAATAACTCCGAATCGCATTATCCTCCTCTTCTATGTATTATATTATCAGTCTTCACTAAACAATGTCAGTGATTAGATCTAAGAAAACTAGGACAAGAATAGTAACAACGTTCGGTAACAATAGGGATTTTTGGTCCACAACGGATGGACAATGCCAACTATGATTATAATCTTAGAACATGCATAAAATATGCTCATGTTCCATCGAATACAAAGAATGAACAGACTATTCTTGCACAATTCGTTAACGCCCGCACTTCGACACGATTGGTATTTGGTGCAACTCACTATAGTAGTAGAACCGTAGCAGATTAGTTGAATAAAGAACGAGTGCGATATTTTCTCATTCAAGACATCAAATTTTATATAAGAAGAGATGAATTGGTAGTTTTTTCCTGTTAATTGACGGTAGTCTCAGGGATACTGGTAACTGCTTTACTTTAGTTACTAAATAGCTTACATTACAATTTAAATCGCAAAAACGAAAGTTTTCAAGCCCGATTTGGCAGCAGCGTCAGTTCCTTTTCAGGGGAAATTCTCTGACCGACTGAGCTACCAAGACTACAACCGAGGATTTCCGATATTCGATAAGCCATCGAATCATTTATACTTACTGTACTAGCTGTCCCGGCGAACTTCGTACCGCCTCAAATTAAAAAACCTTTTAAAGGTCGATTCACACATATCACTGAAGCACAGTTCGGTATCAGAGATTTAGAAAATATTCTTTCATACATTTTCTAGTAACGCGTCCCCACGTCATGTTAGTGTCAAATACGACTCAGTCGTCATCACTGACATTTATTAAAAATTATAATATTTTTAATTATATATTTATTAAAAAAATACAGAAAATACAAATCCGAAAGATCAGAATCCAGGTTGCATTCCAAAAGAACATTGACATGTTCATAGAAAATGTATGAAAGAATATTTCGCACTGATATTGAATTGTACGGTACTCGGATGGAACTAAGGCTTCACAGATATGTCTGAATCGACCTTAAACCTGCACTTTCACGAATATCCCAGCCCAAAATTGGCCAAATCTGTCTAACCGTTCTGGAGTTTTAGCGAGACAACGGAACAGTTAAGATTTAGTTAAAGTTTATATAATCATTGCTGTAAATATATTCCATAGAATTTTGGATCGCGTATCACGTGTAGACGAGTTAACCAGTATTTTACAACGCCCCTCGTGTCCATCTGCCTACATTTCATATAGATAGTCCACGTAGAACAGTGTCCGAGTCGTACAGTAAATTAAGGCGACGGAAACGAACTAGCCGGACGTCCGCCCTTAGTAGTGGCGCGAGATACCGAAATTACACTAACGTAGTGAACTGTGTAAATATACTAACAATAAATAGATATAGAGTATTGGGTTGTGGAGGTCAGATGGCAGTCGCTTCACGGAAAATTACGAAGTTTTCACAGTTTTCACAGTTCTCAACAGAACCATAAATGAAGGAATTTTGAACCGCATTGTTACTTGCGATGAAAAATGGATTCTGTTTGATATCCGCAAGCGCTCAGCAAGTTGGTTGGATCCTGGTTCAGCACCTAAACAATGCCCTAA
Source organism: Nudaria mundana (assembly GCA_963556515.1). Classification (NCBI taxonomy): domain Eukaryota; kingdom Metazoa; phylum Arthropoda; class Insecta; order Lepidoptera; family Erebidae; genus Nudaria; species Nudaria mundana. The sequence goes on along the minus strand of OY748289.1, from coordinate 8,177,157 downwards.
ACGAAAACTTACCCTTAGAAAAGTGATGGTTACTGTTTGGTGGTCTAGCGCCGGTGTGATTAATCACAGCTCCTTACCAAATGGGGTGAGCATTACTGCAGATGTGTACTGTGAAGAACTGAACACAATGATGGAGAAGGTGGCACATCTCCAACCAGCATTGGTCAATCGCTCGTCTCCGCTGTTCCTGCACGACAATGCGCGACCTCATACTGCACAGCAGACGGTCTCCAAGTTGCAAGAACTGGGGTGGAGAGCTCTCCGTCATCCGCCATACCCACCAGATCTTGCGCCTACAGACTACTACTTTTTCCAGAATTTGGATAACTTCTTGGCGGGAAAGAAATTCAATACCCGAGAGGCAGTACAAAATGCCTTTGAAGAATTTGTTGCCTCCCGTCCAGCTGATTTTTGTTTAAGAAGGGCATCAATAAACTGCCGCTGCGTTGGCAAAGATGCAATGATTGCATGGTGATTACTTCGATTAATACAAATAAAAAATACATGAAAAATATTCGTTTAATTTTTTTCATACAAAACGGCAATTTCATAGGTAAAGACCTAATATTTATAAATCGCAAGAAAGTCTGACTCTGGCCTTAAAACCGTCATGTTTACTCTCTCGTCGTTCAATGAGTGGATAATTCAGTTCGATTTTATTGAATAGTCTGCCACATTGAATGGATACACTCCGATTCAATCTATTCACTTATGTACTTACGAACTTGGTACCAGTACCTACCAAAGAGTTGGTGTATTTTGAAGATCGGTAGGTATCTCCTTGCTAATATTATCCTGCAATAATCCGTGTAAACGGTTTAATCTTGATTGAGTTACTGACAAACTTCCCAAATACCTAACCCACTAGTAAAGTTACAAAAATGTTTAAAATTTTCCGTAAAGAACAATAATCTCACATTGAATATAAATGTTCAAAGGGTTTGATTGACATTAATGTGCACAAAGAACTATTGAAAACCACAAGAGCCTTTTATAATAAAATAAGTATACGATTTTTTTCATTTTAGAAGCATATTGTTATTTAAATTCCGCTCACAGCAGTACAAATTCTCGAACAATAGAAGCTGGCCAATATAGTACATTGTGTAGGGAAGAAACAAAGCAAATATAGAAGTTAACTAGAAATATTTAATATATATTTCCTGCACACGGAATTTAATTTGAACTAAAACTATTTTCCTTTGTTCGACGCACTTCATTTTAAATATAATATAATCCAATATATTTAAAAACTTAAATCCCCTTCAATTTACAGTTTACATTGGTCCAGACTTTTAATTTGTAAGTGTGTCGTCTTTCTTCATACACGTAGGTGAATGAACATCTCACAAAGTCCTTCACATTAATAATATTTGTAGGATTAGTAGGGCTATATGTTATGTAGAGTAGTTATGTATGTATGTATAATATAAGGGGCCTTTACCTAGTTGTGAGTACATCTAATGTTTTCTACACACTAGACTCCGCTAGGATCAAGTCATTTTATTGGAAAAATCGTATCAGAAGTGGTATAAAAAACAAAAAGATACCGAGTACATACAAATCCCCGTTTATAGGTTGACTATACAAGTTAGCGAAGTCACATATCAGTACTTACTATGCACAAAACTAAGACGATTTTTAAAATTAAACATAAATAGACCATCCTCCATCATCAAAGACCAACCAAACCAAGCAGAGTCCATTTGTTGCTCTGTGATAGTCATTGAAAGATATTTGAGTCACCAGAAAAAAAATGAGATACGTAGCAAGTACTTCAGTACAATGCAAGTGCCTATAAAAATTTACCGGCTTCACATCACATAAATCAATTGCTATAATAACATTCATTGATACCAAATACCTTTTGTATCATTCGTTTGAGGTACTGAATGAATGGTAACATTATAAGCGTGTATTCACCAAAAATTATCACAAACGAACCGGCATCAGTTAATGTGCAGAGACTTCTTCGAAATATTATCTGTGACCTTTAACCTGTGAACTAACCCAATACTTTAACATTTAAGTTGTTGTTATTCAATTATAAAGATCCGATTCAGTTTCGGTAATGGTTCGTGTCTTGTGAAGATCAAGTTTATCAGTCACGGCGACAGATTACACATACATTAAGATTACGAAATGTTATAAAAAGCGTTTATAATTCTTATAGATTAGTTAGTAGAAGTAGTAATCTATAACAAGCCACGTAATAAAATTAATATTAAAATCTTTAGATGCATTCAGATTTTATTCTCATATCACGCGAGAACTGATTAGTTTCTGTTATGAATAGAAAATCACAATGCGCATGTAATATAATACATTATATTGTAGTGCCTTAAGGTTATTGCGGAGGCAGCTACTTTCCTCAATTTATATTCAAATTGGCTTAATAAGATACCATATCAATGAGATTCGAAATACCGCGTTATAGCTTTTTAATATGAATGACCTAAATAGGCACCCTTATAAAAATATTTCCTGAGTTCCTGATTAATTAAAAACAGATTAAGTATAATAATTTTACTGATATCTTTGGATAGATTTTACAATATTTTTTGAAGATGAATTTATTATAAATGCTTGCGCTCGGATTTCACTAGGTAATCTCAATTTATTTCACGTCAAATACGATCTCATCAATTTTCGTACTAAGGACAACCGTCAATAGACGAGCAAAAATCCAATTAATCTGAGGATTATGCACTACTCCAGCAATTCTGTATTTTATAATCGATACTGATTTTTTTTTAATTATATATGAAAACCCATCAGCAATGAGCTTAAATATTTGACGAGTCAGCCGCAAAGTCTCAAATTACAGTATAATTATCATTAAGGCTGAATATGACGACGTTTTGGCGTAACTGCATTTATGAACCCGCGAATTTCAACACAGTAGGTAGGTACGTTTAATTAAATTTCTACGAATGTGTTATTATAAAGTGTTGAAAAGTCAAGTTGGGTGACGTGGCATGTTCTTTAACTCGTTCCCCATTTTCACCAATTCTGCCGTGTCACGGTTTGGCGCGCGCTTTAATAGCACACTCTCGGTGTAACGCTCACAATTTGTACGGCTGTCACGTCTCTCACAGATTTTTCATTGAGATTTTCAGATTCGAAATTACTACACGTACAATATATTTTCACTGTATTAGACATATTGTGCTGCTCAGTATCAGTAAATTTACAATATTCTTTCATGCAGTTTATTTTGTCAATTTTGCGTGGGTACTAAATGCGTAGGCAAAACTACTTTAATCCTATCGATCGCTATTTAGCACGTCTAACATTCATTTAAACATTCCAACACCTACAAACAGGAGGCCAGGATCATTCGAGGTTCTGGTTAGTGTGGGTTAACAAGGTTTATGAAGTGATTAAAACCAAATCTGTTGACCGCCTGCCTACCTTTCATTCTCATTAGATACCGTTTCCTATTATCATTATACAGACTGTAACATTCACAAGTCTGAAACTATAAGACATACGAGACTGTTCTTAGGCCCTTCGGCTTCAAGGACCCACTAAGCAAACTCACCGGTGGGTCTCAAAATACTGACATGTCTCCAAAGGCCCACTAGTGGGTCCACTGAGATTTTATTATCTTCGAAGACCCACTAATGAAAATAGCGTATAACCCTTCTTAAATTAGTACTGGTCGGATGAGAATAATTGAAAATCATATAATTATCCTGTTTGTCATTGTCATGTTGTATCCCTAAAAAGTATAAATGTACCGGCTCAATAACGATAAAAAAAAACTAAAAAAACTAATCGCACTTATTTTTTTGAAGTTGATATTTTAAGTCTTATAGTCTTAATGTTGCCCTTTTCCAGCATCCTCTTCGTATTCTAAAATCTAATCTCAAGCATCAGTGTGATTATTTTTTCTTATTTCATTTAACTTGATGGTGGGTATTAGAAGACATAAAATTTAAAAAATCAATGGAGCCTACCCGTCAGTGGGCCTTTAGAGACATGTCAGTATTCTGAGACCCACCGGTGGGTCTGCTTAGTGGGTCCTTGAAGCCGAAGGGTTCTAAGGAACCATGTCATCGATTTTAGTAATCCTATCCAATATTGCATCCGCCAGCGTTTCTATCCTCGGAGTACAGAGATAGAAAGATATTGAGTGACAGTCGAAAGAGCTATAACTCCTATCACCCTGAATGATTCAGCATAATAAACGATCCTCTTTCGTTTTCATCCATGAGGGTCAGACAGAACCTTAAGTCGTGGGTAGGTACGTTAATCTCGCTTATGGCGTCGATAAGCACCACACCTCGCTGATTTAGCAAATATGTTGTAAAATTGACACTCACCTTTAAGTCTAAGTCCATAACAAGATGTTTTCCAAAGGACGTTCCTCCAGTCTTCTGTATGTGCAAGAACACCATTACGTCATGAGCGTTCAGGTCGAATCGAAAGTCATCGTGGAGGACCTCGTCGTAAGACAGACCCGGCTGAGCTATGAGGTCAGGCAGTGGTCGTCCTGGAGCTTCAGCGTATGTTAGAGCCAACGATTCGGCTACCCTCTCCCTTGGTGATAGAGCGCATACCTGGTAACAAAACAGATAATTTATTACCATTAACCGCTAGGCCATCAAACCAATGAGGTAGAAACATAAAAATAAAAAATTTACTGTTAAAAAAGTTTAAGAACCAGTATACAGGTGTCACTAGACCATGCTACGTGGATGGAAAGTACCCTAAATATTGTAATTAGAAAATTTTACTGAATAAAATAAAATCTATTTTATTTTTAAAAACAATTTTAATCGCATTCATAGATTTTTGAAAAATCACTTGAGTGAACCGGGGAATCGAACCAACCATATGGTAAAAAACTGAAATATGTTATTATACGTTACCGATCGAAATCTTCCTTGGGTAGGATTATTTTTCTAAGAAACTAAGCATCTTAAATAAAAGGAAGGTCATGAAATATTACATTTATAAAATCCACGTTTGATACATTTTTGGTTCAAATTTTTAAAGTAAAAAAAAATACCAGGTACTTTCCCTCCATGTGGCATGGTCTTGGGACAAACTGTATATGCGGGCACCTATTATTATACTCTGTGCCTAAAGAGTGGCTTTAGAAAAGACATAAATTATATTTCTTTTTTGCTTAAGGAATTCCAACTGGCAACAATAAATTAGATTGTGAATATCAAGTATTAATCTTCTTTTGTTAGTAACATTTTTAATGACTTCCTGTAAAATCGCTACACTTATGACAAATTTAGTCAAAACAATAAATTTTGCTTCCAAAATATGGATCGTAAATCGATACCACATTAGCATATCATAATGAGAACAATAAACTAGTTTTATTTGTTCGTGTTAGCCTTATGGTTCGCTCACAGTATATTCTTTTAAAGTCTTAGTCTAAGAGTATTCTTCCCAGATTACCAATCAAATGCAACAAAAGTCTGAATGCGACAAGCCATTGGAACTATTTTGCCGCGATCGTATTAGTAGACTACTAAAACTGTAAAAATTAACCACCGCCAGGCTTTTACACAACGATTTGCATTCTATTTTGATTTATTATATAGCTACAGTGTACTTAGGGCTCATCGACATGAGCTTAAATTGACAACAATAGGTGAAAGAAGAAAGAAAGAAAGATGGTATTTTAGACGTGTGGAGTTTAAGAATAATTTCTAATTCTCAAAACGAAATCAAATAGTCATAGAACATAGTAGTTGTAGAACGTACGAGTATATTGTTCGAAGTTCATTTATGGCAGTGAATTTAGTGGCACCGCGCCCGCCCTTCATAAGACGTATCTACTCATATCAACTTCAATAAAGGGAGAGTAGAACGCTTTGAGAGCAAAACCTAAGCACACATTGGTAGACAAGATTGAAGGATAAAATATGCGGTTGCCGCTGATATTAACGACATAGAAACAATGTTTCACAGTGGATATTTCCAAGTCGACTATATTTTATGAATATGATATTTGTCTTCTAACGAATTTTGAAACTAAATTGAAGTTTAGTAGAAAAACTGTATTACAAACAAACAATAATCTTTTAAAGTATCATGTTAAATGAATGACCTTATCTTTATTATGTTTCAATGTACCGATAAAACCCCTCCAATGCTTATGACGTAAGTCTATTAAGGACTTTAAAACAAATAATGAAGAAGAATATAAGGTCCATATCCTCCCTTGTAAATTTAAAAACAAACACACCAAGGGTCTGGTAATGTTAGCTTGAACTTAAACATTAGGTAAGTCATGCATATACGAGGGTGGATTGAAAAGTAATCGGCCTAACCAAGAAAACAAATACATAATAAATGAAATATATTTTTATTTTTCAACGTAATCACCATCAAGTTCAATGCACGTTTGCCATCTTCCCTTCCAAGCATTTCGCCCGTTGAAAAAAAAATATTCTTCCTTAGAGTCAAAATATGCGTCTACTGTTGCTTTGACCTCGTCATTTGTCAAAAATCTTTGACCTCCCAAGTGCTTTTTTAGGTTAGGGAACAGAAAAAAGTCTGACGGTGCCAAATCAGGTGAATAAGGTGTATGCGGTAACAGTTCAAAGCCACAGTTGTGAATTTCTGCCATTGATTGGACAGACGTGTGAACACGAGCGTTATCTTGATGAAACAGGACTTTTCTTCTGATCATTCCTGGACGTTTTTCTTTTATTTCCTCTCGTAAACGACGTAGTAAGGTGCAGTAATAATCAGAGTTTATAGTCTGACCCCTTTCAAGATAATCAACCATAATCACACCCTTCGGGTCCCAGAATACTGAAGCCATCACCTTACTTGCCGACAAAATCGACTTAACCTTTTTGAGGGGTGGTGAACCAGGTCTTTTCCACTGTTTTGATTGTTGTTTTATTTCCGGCTTACAGTAATGAACCCACGTTTCGTCCATAGTAACAAAACGATTCAAAAAATAACATTCATCAGCTTCAAATAACTCCAAACAGTCGCGTGCAATAGTCAATCGCATCCTTTTTTGCTCAACTGAAAACAGTCGCGGAACCCACCTCGCAGACACTTTGTGGAAACCAACACGTTGACTATTATGTTTTGAGTACGTTCATAAGAGAGGCCTATAATCTCGGCTATCTCTCTAATTTTCAATCTGCGGTCTCCCATAATTAAGTCGAGTATTTTTTTAACATTTTCGTCAGTAGTGGACGTCGAAGGCCTTCCAGAGCGGGGTTCGTCTTTCACACGCTTGAATTCTGCTATCCATTTTTTGACGGATGAATATGAAAGAGCGCAATCCCCTAATGTACTGACCATATCAACATGGATGGCTTTTGATGACAGCCCCTTCTTACGGAGGTACTTAATGACGGCACGCTGCTCGATTTGCTCCATTTGCGGAAATGATGTCAGATTGCTTTGTTAATAAATTTATAAAATTAAAACTAATTATCGCACACGTTTCAAACTTCACACAATTAACAGGTCTGAACTGAACTAAATAATGTGAGATTTGATTTTTAGAACTAAATGGATCAGTGTTAGGCCGACTACTTTTCAACCCACACTCGTTTCTAATTCGAAAGCGACTAAATACATTGGAATAGACAGTATTAAGGTGCTGGATGTCTATTAAATTAACCATTTTAATTTAACTAAGTACCTACCAATAGGTTGATTTAATAAATACGTTACTCTATTTGATTAAGTAGGTTTTAAGACAGCTCTTCAACATAAAAGGTTGGTCATTTAAAATTACCCTTATTTTTGTGGCGAGAGAAATCTAAATATCAAAAGAGGTCATTCGTTCAGCGCCTAAGGGTAAGCAGTTCAAATTATTACCTTTTAGAAATAATTATACTCGTACGTATAACAAAGGTAGGAATTGTGTTGGCTGAATAATTTGCATTTGTCGCTTTATTGCTAAAGTTTCAGTATTCTGTAAAGGTTAATCTGATTACCGACAATATGTTGCAGTCATCATCATTTTGAGAATTAAATTAATCAGTATCCCAAACGATTAAGTAAATTAAAACAAGTTACTAATTCGTTTCATAATTTCTGAAAATACTGTGAACTCAATCGAAATTCATAGTTCATTTACGTAATAGTTTTTTACTCCACTGTTGGTGCAAGAATAAAGATTTTACATCCTTTAGATCAGGTAAAGTTCTCAACTTGCACTTACTCATGATATTAGTCTCCTAAGGAGAGACTATCATTATTACTGCCTTGACGGACAGACAGCAGCAAAATATGATAGTCTACCCATATCTATGCCATATCTCTGCTGCTATAGAAGAATTTTGAGAATATCGTGGAGGAATAGGGTAAAGAATGAGACGGTCTAGCAAATGATGGGCAAGAAACTAGAAATTCTCAATAAGGTTAAGCGGCGGAAATTGCAGTATCTTCGTCACCTAATGAGACATGATAGATCCTACAGTTGATCGTGCAGGGCAAAATCCGGGGTAAACGTGCGCCAGGTAGAAGACGCACGTCGTGGTTGAAGAACTTGAGGGAATGATTCGGTCTCAGCACTCGTTCCCTGTTCCGAGTTGCTGCCTCAAAAGTGCAAATAGCCATGATGATCGCCAACCTCCGCTGAGGAGACGGCACCCCAAGAAGAAGAAGAAGACCCAAATCTCGAAAACGGCACTTTTCGCGATTAGAATATGTGCAAGGGCATTTTTTGTTCAGAGACAGTAGTGTGACTCCGATCTTAGCTTAACCTTAGCATATTTTTAATTAATTATTTAAACTTTTTTTTTAAACCGGTTAAAACGTAACTTCATAATTTGTATCAGTCGTTCAGTAAACTTATTATACTGCTATCGATAGTAATAAACAAAATGTGACATTTATATACCTACCATCGCAATTTAGTAACCTATCCTGTTTTATAAAACCCAAGTTCATAAAAATGGACATTTTAATGTCACTCGTGTGGGATCGCATAAAACGTTAAAAGGAACGTGCTGGATGTCTATTAAATTAACCATTTTAATTTAACTAAGTACCTACCAATAGGTTGATTTAATAAATACGTTACTCTATTTGATTAAGTAGGTTTTAAGACAGCTCTTCAACATAAAAGGTTGGTCATTTAAAATTACCCTTATTTTTGTGGCGAGAGAAATCTAAATATCAAAAGAGGTCATTCGTTCAGCGCCTAAGGGTAAGCAGTTCAAATTATTACCTTTTAGAAATAATTATACTCGTACGTATAACAAAGGTAGGAATTGTGTTGGCTGAATAATTTGCATTTGTCGCTTTATTGCTAAAGTTTCAGTATTCTGTAAAGGTTAATCTGATTACCGACAATATGTTGCAGTCATCATCATTTTGAGAATTAAATTAATCAGTATCCCAAACGATTAAGTAAATTAAAACAAGTTACTAATTCGTTTCATAATTTCTGAAAATACTGTGAACTCAATCGAAATTCATAGTTCATTTACGTAATAGTTTTTTACTCCACTGTTGGTGCAAGAATAAAGATTTTACATCCTTTAGATCAGGTAAAGTTCTCAACTTGCACTTACTCATGATATTAGTCTCCTAAGGAGAGACTATCATTATTACTGCCTTGACGGACAGACAGCAGCAAAATATGATAGTCTACCCATATCTATGCCATATCTCTGCTGCTATAGAAGAATTTTGAGAATATCGTGGAGGAATAGGGTAAAGAATGAGACGGTCTAGCAAATGATGGGCAAGAAACTAGAAATTCTCAATAAGGTTAAGCGGCGGAAATTGCAGTATCTTCGTCACCTAATGAGACATGATAGATCCTACAGTTGATCGTGCAGGGCAAAATCCGGGGTAAACGTGCGCCAGGTAGAAGACGCACGTCGTGGTTGAAGAACTTGAGGGAATGATTCGGTCTCAGCACTCGTTCCCTGTTCCGAGTTGCTGCCTCAAAAGTGCAAATAGCCATGATGATCGCCAACCTCCGCTGAGGAGACGGCACCCCAAGAAGAAGAAGAAGACCCAAATCTCGAAAACGGCACTTTTCGCGATTAGAATATGTGCAAGGGCATTTTTTGTTCAGAGACAGTAGTGTGACTCCGATCTTAGCTTAACCTTAGCATATTTTTAATTAATTATTTAAACTTTTTTTTTAAACCGGTTAAAACGTAACTTCATAATTTGTATCAGTCGTTCAGTAAACTTATTATACTGCTATCGATAGTAATAAACAAAATGTGACATTTATATACCTACCATCGCAATTTAGTAACCTATCCTGTTTTATAAAACCCAAGTTCATAAAAATGGACATTTTAATGTCACTCGTGTGGGATCGCATAAAACGTTAAAAGGAACCCTTAATGAAACCAATTTCTGAAGTTTGCGTCTCATTTTTTGGCATATTTTCATGATTTTAATAAACTCCAAAACCAATCTAGGAGGAAAGACATGTTTTAATATCTTTTGGGTTCACGTTTAACGTCGGCGGGGGTTAAGAGGGTGACAAGATAAAGGGCGTCTATCCTCTCCTCGCTTGTTTGTTTCGTCTAATGAAGTGGGAAGAGCCGCGCAGCCCCAGTGCCCATTAATATACAGTTACAATCAGTGCTCGAAGCCACCCGCCCGATTCTACTTTCTTATTATAATTACTGCGAGTTGCCACCAGAATACTTCTTTTCATAAATATGGAATTAAAATCCAGCAAAAAATACTTCATAACACCTTTTTATCGGTCTTCATTAAGTCGACTCGGGAATTTATTCACGAAATATTCTTTTATACCAATTGTAAGGGAATTCCCTTAGTGAAAAAATGGTTTTTAGGAGGATTTACTCATTTCACAAAGTAATGACCATTTAGATATTACAAAACGAACAAATACCAAGAAGAAGAATAATACCAATGTAGCTTAGATTTTGAAGTCACTTTATAACATTGAAACTTGAAACCGTGTATTTTTGTCTAATGGAAAGGAACTAATAATATAATACAGAATATTGGCCAATAAGTACGTAGGTAAGTACCTTACCTACTAAACTTTCTTCTAACAACCCCATGTAGTTAATCTATCTAATGAACATCACGATATATCTGTTACAGACGTTTAATACAAGTCAGGCCAGGTATACCTATCTATTTACTTTCATATCAAATAAATAAAGCTGAAAATCAGTAACAAACAATAACAGGGTACCTAATAAGTTATGCCAGATCCAATATGTATGTCAAAACGAAATGTTACACTGATGAATGTTCTCAATTCAGACGGGGCAGCATGAATTCTTGAAGAAGTATACTGAATTACTTATAGAACGCGAGATTTCATCGTCAAGTCCGAAACTACACAATTTTCCGTTAATTTTATGGAAATGCCGCCATTTCGGCCGACAATGTAAAGTGACTGTAACGTTATTTCCGGTCGAAGTGAAGGGTTAAAGGGGAGTAAACACTAACCTAAACTAAATTACAGTTTCTTTAGGTACGCCGCATTTATGCATAGGGAGTTCTCTTAAAGTCAGAAAGCTCTGGCAAACATAAAAGTGCCCCGTTAGCGATATTAGACCCTGTTACAAGGGACAGAGACACTTTCGAAAGGTGGGCGTATGCTGTAGGTTGTACTCGTACTTAGAAATTTAGGTAAGTTATAGTCGATCTATCCTCTAGTTCTCCTACTATCAGAGACATGGGCAGGGCTGGGCAGCACGTTCGATCAATTACAATTATCATCCCATTGACGGGGATGTAATGTAAATAAACCTACATAGTAAAATGTGCATATTTGTGATTTCAATTAAAATCGATTCACTTTCGCTTCAATCGATACGATTGTAACGTAAGTTAAACGAAATGCGTAATATTACTTACCGTAGTTGCACTAATGTAGCCCCTGCCTTGACGTAGTTAAAAATAGAATAAACAACATAAATAACGTTGTTGTAAACATTTAAGACGAATAGACGCCGCCATTGCCGCGCTGGCTGGTTGAAACGTGCTTTGAGTTACTATTGGGATATTTCTCAAACATTCCCCCTAAAAGGCCATATTTATCGAAAACAACTGGGTAATGGGTGTGCTCTATTAATAACTAGCTGTTTCCCGCGGCTACGATCGAGTGCGTTTATTTTTCTTGATCAGTAATATGGAGATCTCTCTTTATCTCTACAACTAGGTGATGCCCAACCTAAGATATAGGTAAGTAGTTCTAGTATCCTAAAATGCCAGATTAGAACAATTTCCATTAGTGACTAACAGCCAGACAGAGTAACATTCGCGTGTTATATTAATGGAATCTTATATAGGTATAGGTACCAAGAACTGCTAAACTCAGTATCGGCGATCAAACCAAAGTTTCATATGACCATACAATGTATTGACATTACAAAATCACTAAAAACCACAACGTGCTCCAGATTCCCCTTACTTGCGTCACATCAGTAGTTTTACTTTATTTATTAATACCTACATATTATTATAACGTACATACACGTTTCTTTCTCCAATAGGAGTTGGTTACAAAAAATACAACTCACGCTTTTTTTACAATAATTTACATTTATTTCTTAATTCAAACTTATTCAAATTTATTTTCTACTTTTTAGTTGGATTCTCTATAAAAGCGTGTTTTTTTAGTTTTGTTAAACTATTATTTATTTTTCATTTTTTAGTTTTTATTTTCATTTTTTTTTAATTTTCAATCGAATTATTGCATTGTCATCGATCTTTGACAGGTGTGCAAAGTTTGAATTCAATCTGATCGTTCAAAGTAGGGCAAAATCGAACCCAAAAGAGTCGGTTACAAACAAACATACATTTTTTTTTTCATTCGAATTGTCTTCGGTCTTTGACAGGTGTGCAAAGTTTGAATTAAATCTGATCGTTCAAAGGAGTTCGATTTTTGCTGAGCGCCTTTTTAGGTTACCTCTGGCGCTCCGCAAAAATCGGGCTCCCAGATACTCACATACCGAACAACGTTTCTTGTCCTGCACCTGGAGCTAGTTAAGAATAACTAGTTCTTCTGTGCGGGACTATCAACTAATCAAGCATTACTTTGACATTGGCGAATCATCGATCAATATCGATGGAGCCACGTGTTTAAAAGAAGAAGAAGAAGATTGTTCAAAGTAGGGCAAAATCGAACCCAAATTAGTCAGTTACAAAAATCATATTTTTTTTTTTTTTAATTTTAAATCGAATTATTGCAAAGACCGATGTCTTTGACAGGTGTGCAAAGTTTAAATTAAATCTGATAGTTCAAAGTAGGGTAAAATCGAACCCAAAAGAGTCGGTTACAAACAAGCAAACATACAAGTGAAGCTAATAAAAGCGTAGTAAAAAAGGTAAAATTATACCTACTATATTTCTTCCCTGCCGTACGTTAACCGTGAAATCGTAATAAAATATGTCCTAATATTTTTTTTCATTCATTATTGAGGTAAGAAATATGAGAGTAAAGCCCGGCCAATATTGTTGAAAACTAGGTCTTCATCGGCACCTGGAAGCGACATCCCTTGTGTCATTGTTTCAATGACTCGAGGCGGCGCTGGAACAGGACCACAGACCTCCATAAATCGAAGCTCAGCAGTCCTAACTTCGCCAGGATCTTATGGAGACATAGAAACAACCAAAGTGGGGAACCGAGTGGCTGCAGAGACGGCATAGTGTTACCAGGCATGGATGCTTCGGTAAGTATCTGATTCGTATCCATCGTGAGGTCACACCCCAGTGTCAACACTGCGCAGCCTCCGGCGAAGACACCGCACTCCACGAACGTGTTGAGGGCTTGTGGTGGACGAGTCAGTACCGGGGCCTCGTCGTAGTTCTGGGCGTGGATAACATCTCACTGAAGACCATGCTTCAAGCCATGGTCTCCAGCGGGAGTAGATGGAACGTGGCCGTGTCCTTCTGCGAGCAGGTTATGCTCGCTAAGGAGGCGGCCGAGAGGGAGAGGGAGTATCGTACCCTCTCCGCTGAGTTTCGAAGTCGGCGACCAGGACGCCGCAGACGCATCTTTTAATTATCTTGCTTTTTTTATAAATTTTTACTCATCCATTGCATCACTAATAATACTACATCATACAAACTACGAGACTAGTACGGAAGTAATTTGACTGACAGTCAACCACCCAATTATGTGGGTGTGTGCTGAAATTGTTGAGTTCATTTGACCAATGGTCTATTCATCCGCAAGGTCAAGTTGGATGTCGGGGTCATTTTCGATACAGGTCAAGTGGGCACTAAGGGTTTATCAAAATGTAGTAGCAAGGTTCAGTTATGGGCAATAAGTTACAAAATAAATGCGAGAATCGCGTGTGAACGTAACTTTGGACCTAAAAAGGTATAAAGCTTATAATTATTGGGTACTAGTGGTCCCGGCGAACTTCGTACCGACTGAAATTTTGCTTATGAACCTTCCCTGAACCTCCACGAATATTTTAAGACCCAAATTAGCCAAATCATAAAAACAAACAACCAACCAAAAATTATATATAGAGATTGTAAGGTCCGGGCTTAACACTGAGAAAAGTGTTTATTAAATATTTCCTAATAATATCACTCTGATGTCGTGTTTTGGTTGGCCACCATTAAGTATCGACGACTTGCACGTTAATAAAATATTTTTATTGCCGAGTCAAGCCAGTCAGCTCTAAAAAACTTTCCTTTTTTTATTTATGTACAAAACAGAGAAACATAACACAATACAGGAGTACAAAGAGAACAGTGAGCTTAGTACAAGGGCACTGCTTATTCTTAAAGGAATTTCTTTCAGCAGGCTAGAAAGGAGATGTAAGGGGTGACAAGGCGACGTGTGTGCAGTGCAATTAAATAAACCCCACATAAACTAAAGGTATAGGTATATACATATTGCTAATAAAGTAAGAGTTTTACAGCTTTGAATGTCAGACTTCTTATTGCCGGTCTTTTTTTTTTCGTCGTCGTCGTCGTGACGACGTCTGTGACCGTGAGTCGTGACGACGTCTAGCGATTGTGGGCCACTCTCACAGCACACAATACTATAGAGAGTGGCCCTCAACTTGACGACCTACTGATGTGCCTCTTCGCGCTCCGCTTAAAGAACCCAGGGTTATATGTGGGAGGAAACACGTGCACAGGCAGGGCGTTCCAGGCCACTAACGCTCGGCAGAGAAACGAACGTTTAAAACGTTCGGTTCGTGCCGGTCTGATCAGACTTCACCAATATAGTCTGGGTTTTTTACACACAACCATCTCTTAATATACGGTAAGGAAGATAATTTATTATAATAGTAGGTAATAAAGGCAATTAAGGATATATTGACACGAAATATTTAATTGTTTCGGTTTTTATTTACCTACACGGTGAACTCAAACTATTACATACGTACTAGATATTTGCGTGAAACTTGGTACTGAAAAAATTTGTTCCTGTTAGAAAGCACACGAGCGTCTGCTCCATTATGATAATATAACTAAAAAACCAACTAGTCACGATATCAATAAATACTTACATAGCCGGCATCCACTGCCAATACAAAATATATTTACTAGATGGCGGTTTGGGCCCGAGTTCATGAGCTATGTCAATGAGCCCACAACCCAATTGCCCCAACCGCAACCCATTCTCGTACATTTCAATAAACAAGGAATTATGATTTCGACTTCTTTCGTGTCTATGACAAAATACACTCGACGGCAAATCATTTCAAGTCGACAAGTACATCCTACGATAATCAGACATTTGTATACTCTTGTACTTACACGTAATTAATGCTAATTAACCTAATGTGCAATGCTAAATACTCACACTACGCTTGCCAAATCAAAATACGAATTGCAAATGTCGGTCTGTAAGCAATTAAGTAACATAATCGGGTTTGACTTTAACGGCTATTATTTTTTCAACTTTGAATGCTTTTAAGTTTTTATATCTGGCTTAGAGGAGCTCGGAAAACTCAAGTTTTCGTTTGAGAATTACTGTGGAACTGAGTAAACCTTAGATCTCATAAAGACGCTTATGCGATAGACCTTATCCAACCTTTTATCAATTCCCTGTGTGCATCTACACAACAGTTACTCGCCAGCCTATATGAGGGTACTGGAACTGCTCAATACGTGCAACACACATTTAAAACTATCCTTTGTCTCCATTCCAATGTCAATGTTAATCGGATACCCATAATAGGAGCTTGGAAGTGGTATTTCAAGAACAGAAGCCAACTGCCCATAGGCTGTACGACTGTACAAGACTTTACTTATGTAAATAAAAACGGAATTTAAGGCTCAAGAATTTCTCAGTACAAGCGACAATTGAGATATTTGGACAGATGGTGAAGAACCAGTTTAGTGTACGTAAATGTTAACTCAGGTGACATCTGCTGCTTTAAATAATTAAGGAGTTAATCAGATCGCATTCCTTATTTAATTAACGTTAGTTAAACTTTATGGCCGTAACACATATGGTTGCAAAAATAAGCCCGTAAATAGCAAGGACACCTGGTTCTGAATATAAAAATGAATTGCTGTTGAACGATTTCGATAATTTTGATTTTGAAATATTGGTGGAAGTTCAAATCTATCTCTTAGTGGATCCTCTTTACCTGTGGTTCCCGAGCTCCACATTAGTGTCGTCATCATAATTATGGACCTCCAAGCTTCCTCTACTTCTATATATAGGTAACCATTTGTCCTACGTTTAAAGACCGCTCCCTGTCTACTTCCGCTCCGTCATTTTACTTAGGTGTTCACAAAGTTTACCATGTAGTAAAAGTTAGCTATGTACTTAATAACGTGTGTAATAATGTGTAATATATTTTACACTGAACAAATAAACGTGCAGCTCCACGATCCAATTTCCTTTTTAACAATGATTGATCGAACTGGCCATCATGCTAAGCAACGTTACTCGGAATTAAGTTTTTTACGAGAGTTTTTGCTAGACGTCCGACTTGCCTGATTGCTGAATTTCTATGTATTTATAAAAACTTTAACAGTCCGTTTCCAAACCTTGGGGTTATCCTACCGAGGGCGAACCCGGGGCGTCCAGCAATAGCGCGTTACTATAACAGATGAGTTATGGTGAAATGTTTGAGAGACAGCGCTTTTGGTGGCTAAATAGGCAGATTCGTGAGTGGCAATTAATAGATTGTAAGGCGACAAATTTAAAACAAAAAAAGACGCCGCCGCCCGCCGCCGCCGTTTCCAAGTCGTAGCCAAGCATTTGCATAGATCAGAAAACGTAATATGCATAAATACAAATATTTCTTTCGTGTTGGTAGAATAGAATCCTGGTATACCTAGGTAGGTAGGTAGTAGGTAGGTAGTATAGTCTGGTGTTTTCAACAGCTTTAGTCTTTGGGCCTGACTAAAAGCATTCTTTAATCAGTGCCTTACAAGAAATACAAAGACTCATAATACTACGGCTATTTCCCTAGCGACTTTTCTGTTATATTAGGTTCGCCAAATTTACGCCCCCCGCCTGATGGTATGCCGTGGCGAGGTCTGGTGATTGTGGGCGACTCTCACAGTACACTGAATACTACAGAAAGTGGCCCTTACCTTGACGACCTAGCGATGTGCCTCTTCACGCGCCGCTTAAAGAACCCAGGGTTAGGGTAATATGGGAGGAAACACGTGCGCAGGCAGGTCGTTCCAGGTTACTATTGTTTGGCAGAGAAACTAACGCTTAAAACGCTTGGTTCTCGCGACTGTAATTTACTTCAAACAAGATCGTAAATAAACGAAAAATAATACTATAAATGTAGTATAGATTAACTGTCTGGCTAATAATGTGTAGGTAATTGTTTGGCAGACACGAAGACATGATAATCTACTGTTCCATTCTATATTCCACACAATATTATTTTCTTCATAGACATACTTTCTTAACAATACAAGGAAAATTGCTAATGTATGTTGTATTGTAACAATAATGAATAATAATAAAAAAACATATGCAAGCCTGTTATACTGGACATGGTGTGGATTACCATTACACCATTGATGACCTAAGTGCTATGCTACTAGCATCTGATGTATAAATATAATATGTAACCCATGCCAATAATAAACATTTTATTTGTTTTTAAAAATATTGTAAAACCAAATTATGTAAGTAAAGCAGAAACATTTTTAATAAAGAATGGTTACAATCAAACAAAAACTTCAGAGTATTTGTTCTCTCCGAAGTTAACCATCTATCTCAGAAAGGTCCCCAGTACCAGTTAGTTGCAATCATATGTTTCAGATTGGCTAGAACATTTCTAACTTAATAATTATGTGGTTTGGTTTCAATAAATCATTAAAATTAAAAGTTATGGATCTAGTAATGAATACTTTAGAATCGCTTAAAACATTTTTGAACAAATTTAATTGTGAGTTTATAATTTTTAAACCTGACATTTCAAAGTATTTACAGGGTTGGTGGTCGCAGGGTGTTAATTACTTTAGAATTATGGGAAACAATTTATGTGATACTGATAATACAGCTACACTTACGAATAGACCTTAACTTTTTTCAAGTAAATTCCTAGCTTGCATGTAATCATGTTTGGAACAACAGACTCTATATTTACTCTATATCAAGTTACTGGATGTTAGTGACATTCACAGTAATCTTGTGCTTAGAATGTCTACTGGCTTAACTTTTGTATTTCTACATGTATGCAATAAAACAAAATAAAGTTTAGATAACAACATTCAAAACCACATATAAATATACTTAGTGCTCACCTGATCAGGACAAAAGTAGCCAAATGCAACCATCCCAAATAATGAAAACAATAAACAAAAGAGGATCACTTTTCGTATTTTTGATCTTGGCTCCATTTTTTTTATTTCATAGACACCACTCGGCAGCAACAAAGCGAAATCACTATCTACTTGCACAGATACACTTTTTTGCATTTCGACTGAATGCATGTCTCATTTTTACAAAATATCCACAAACACAAAACACTAATAGCTGCTACTGTCTTACTTTATGACGAAAGTCCATAAATTCATTGTAAAATAAATAAATTCACATCGTTGTTATCATCGATTAACTCACTGAGATATAGTTTGAAAACATTGTTTTGTTGATATCACTCGTTGTATGATAATTTAATAGTAAAGCACAAAATCGTGTGCAGGACGATTATCTGCGCTAGCTAGAGCCGACTGACTACGAATGCTGCGATGCGAAGTGCGCGAAGGTGACTGCCTGACGGATCTCTGCTAAGCTCTACTCTTTGAACACCAGGCAGACGCAAGAATGAATACAAACACAATTTCTTATTGTGAAAACGTAAAAGGTATTGCAATTCACTTAACATAGTAGTTAAAAGGGAATTCAACTGTCTAAAATTCTGTAAATTCAATACAAGATAGGTTTAAAAATAAATATGGTTTTGTTGTGATTGTGTTCCATACCTTCAAATGTCATTACAAACAAACAACAATTTCAAAATAGCATTAGAAAAAAGTAGGAGAGGCATATTATTGGTAGTAAGAAAAGAAGAAGACAAACATATTGGTTCAATGCTACGAATGCGAAATGTCATAAACGTCAAATTGGATACGAAACGCAACTTTCGTTCAGAAATTGATAAATATTTTGTATCAGATATTCTATTTTTTTGGGGCTTTGAAACTTTGATAAAGTACGTTATATTTCTTATTGAAGGTGCATCTTCATTGGTCTTTGCGAGAGTGAGATTTCTGTAACGAATGCCATATTATGATCCGGGTCCGGGGTTTCTTTTAGTCCGCCCCTACTTCCATTGCCGGGCGTCCCAGGTACCAGTATGTACACACTCGGAAGAATTCCCTGTAGCCGCTTCCAGGGGTGGGAAGTTTTCTTGCGCCAGCATGCGACGAGGTGTTGCTTTTAGAAATCAGAAAAATGTTCAGTTTATACGCAGTGCGAAAAGAACAGTTATCATCACTATATACTTAGGTACCTATTATAAAACAAAGTAACCTGTTCTGTATGTACCTATGCTTAGATTTTTAAAACTACACAACGGAATTTGATGCGGTTTTCACCAATGGATAGTGGTTCTCGAGGAAGGTTTTAGTTTATAAATTTGTCAAGCGGGCTGTTGGTCGCTATCCAGAACGCGGGGCAGCCTCTAGAGGTTTCATCGTCACTAGTAGAAGACTAGGTAACTACTATATAGTACCCAGGACACTAGTTATTGCGTAAAATACCTACCCAATAGATGTATTTATGGTCCTTCGACACAGTCTGTTTTCACACATTGTGTTCTAAGAGCCAAATAGCCACACTTCCCGATTTGATCAGAAGTGTCCCATTCGGTTACCAGATGGGTGAAGGTCAATCATCCAAGTCTTCTCTACTACTGTGTTACCTAGGGTGTAATTATTCAGCAGACACGATAAAATACTGTTCTATTTTTGTTTACAAGGGACCCAGTAGTGAGGGATTAAAAGCATGAACTCGACATGAGAAGTCAGCTCAGTTATCTGACACCAATGGGATTTTGAGGATAGTCAGGTGGGTAGAACAAATACCACCACGTACAAGTCGCGAGGCGTAAGCGGAGCTTTGCATTTGTGTGAGTGGTCACGAGAAGTATGGTAAAAACTTTTTGTAGCTGTGTACAACACGTGTGTGTAAAAGAGGTCCACATGTACGTTCACGTAAACAGCACTCACACAAATGCAAAGCTCCGCTTACGCCTCGCGACCTGTAGCTACTTTGTAGCAAAAAAAAGATTATGAAGCAATAAGTAGATTAATTTAGGGAATCTGGTAAAATAATAAATATTTCAAAGACAGGTTTTAATCCAGTATCACTTCTAAGAGAATTTCACATAGAAGGGACCTAAATAATTTTTCAATGAATTCTTCATACATTATGAAGTTTATTCACTTTCCTTACTAAAGCAGAATACAAACTAAAAAATATGTAAATCAAAGAACATATATCTAGAATGCATTAGCAAAAATAACTAGAATTAGTTTTAGATAAAATAACATTGTGGCACTATTACTAAAACTCTGCATAAAATTAAGAACAGATTCCAAATATTTCATTTATTGTAAACAAAAAGGCACTTTAAAATGAAGGTGGGGAGGTGTTGCAAATGATACATTAATAAAAATATATTTAACATCAGAACAAGTTATAATGGCAATTTCCTTCCGTTTCTCAACAAATATTTCTCTCGTCACACTGTAGTTGCACTTAAAAGTAGAAAATATTTTACGTTTTCTATAATAATATATATAATGTATGTACACATGTTAAAAAAGTCAACAAGGAGCAACAATATATTCCTTTATCTTAGAAATAATTGTGTTTAGTACCATCGCCTCAACAAAATCCCGTCAATTGAAATATATATAAAGAATCATTCAACTCCATGATAACAAAATACATAATGGATGCTATTTAGAAAATATAAAACAGTAAAACATGTAAAATTAGTACAGAGCTAATCAAACACAATGCCACGAGAGAACGCATAAACTGTCCTTTATATTGATATAAAAAAGAATTTACAAAATGTCCACACCTTATTTGATTACAATTTCTGCAATACAAAAGTTATAAGTCAATTACTGATAACAATCAGTTATTAAATACATAATATCATAGACACTGATGATGTGGTGCCATGTCCTGCAGTCAACACACATTATTGATACTTCATTGTTCCAAGCTTCACCAGTTTCTTATACCATAAAGGATCAACTCCTCTCACCACAGATTTTTCTAGTTATAAAAATTACTATATTTTATCGATTCAGTCCACAAATTTGAAATAAAGTCCACAATTCACTCGCCGCCCCATAACACGTTACGAGAACTTGACGATTGTATTATTTAATGTTCGGTTCACTAGGCGTTTGTTTAGTTAAACGTTCATCCAGTACGAATATTTATTTAGCACATTTTAATTTGTTGAAAGTTTTTAGTGATGCACTGTTTTAAAACAATAATATCTATGTTACATTTAAATTGTTCAGGTTGAAACGCGGACACCGCTCGTCGCATTATTAAGATATATTTCCTATTCATTTATGTCCACTAGACATCTATGTAACGCGGTACCAATTAGTTTACTAGTTGTCTATGGGGAGAAGCCAGTCCTCGAATTGTCGCACATCGCCAGCACCAATCAATTGCGAGGACGACCACGACCACGGGACCCATCGCGATCCTGTAACAAATATGGAAATTACTATTTGCTACACAATTCATAGCTATTTTAAACGGTTACTTAAAAAAAAATCAGAACCAACCTTTCGTGGCCTATTATAATCGCGGTCCCGATACATATTATTATTAGACATAGGACCGTCCCGCGGATACATGCCTGAGTCATTGCGATCATTATGCTCATTATATTCACGTGCATCTTCGTCTAAGTCGAGAGCATCTCGGGGGTCACGATAGTTGCGTACTTCACGATGGTCTCGAGAATCGCGTCCGTCGCGGTGATCACGGCCATCACGACCATCGCGTCCATCTCGTCCGTCGCGATGATCGCGACCGTCACGTCCGTCTCGACCATCACGGCCATCACGTCCGTCCCGGCCATCACGACCATCCCCCCTGGCGTCGCGTCCGTCTCGCTTGTCACGGTTATCGCGATAGTTGCGATACCCTCGTCCACCCTCGTGATCATCACGATTATTGTCTTGGCTAGGAACAAGAGGCACTTTGCGGGAGTCTTCTTCCTCTTGACGCCTCTCGTAATGAATAAAATCGTCAAAAATAGACGTCGAATGGCAGTAGCAGTGCATAATACGTAACACCTGCAGTCCTTTCGCATGCGGCACTTCCTGAGTATCGCGAGAATTTGTTACCGGCTTGTTCTCGTTATTTTCTAATTTGATATGACGTAATTGCACGTTTGGAACGTCCTTAACATAGATCCACCTCACACGGAACTGTCCCTTCCACTTGTCCTGTGACCACACGCTCGAGTTCGAATGATAGTCGACCGCACTAGTCATGCGAGCCATACCGCAAAAATGGCCACTTCCATTCACGGAAAATAAAAGGTAGACAAAACCACCCTCCCTCTCGCGTTCGCGAAATGCCCCATCCAGACGTTTGTTCCCGTGCTCGGTGCTGCACCAAATCTCGTACTTGATGCTGCGGTGAATATCGTCCTCGGAGTACGACTTGATCACGAAGAAACGGGCTAGCGGTGCACCTAAGTCGAACTCCTTCGGGTTGTAGTCGTTTTTGACGCGTAATTCATCCAAGACAGGATGAGGTATCACTTGAGCAGGCGGCGGGGGTGCAGCAACTGGCGGTACGGCCAGCTGCGGTCTGGGCTGATGCGGCGGGGGTGGTGGGTGCGCCGGGTGCGCTTGGTGCGGTGGCGGCGCACGTTGAGCATGAGCCCAGGCGGGTGGTGGCTGATGCTGATGCTGCGGCGGCGGCCCGCGCTGCTGTAGCATAGGAGCCTGCGCCTGAACCACGGGCGGTGGCTGCGCAGGCATTGGCATCGTTGCAGGCACAGACGGCGGCTGCAGTGGTGGTGGGGGTGGAGCAGTCACTACAGGGGCGCTCTTACCGGCGTCCCATGTGCTAATGTCCATATTGTGCTTTCCGGGTATAATGGGTGGGGGAGGCATTCCCGGCCCCTTCTTTTTAACTGTCCCGCTCTGGGACAAAGGAGCAGGTTTCGCGGGTTGACTCGCTATCGAAGCCCATGTCATCTTTTTGGGTTGTGAACCACCGGATACGTCTTTGAGTTCAGGAGGGCGTTCTTTTTCCGCCTTGTGGTCGCCGAGCGAGAGTGCCTGCACGCCCGTCTCAACCATCTTAATGCCGTCCGGCACGTAAAGGCCGTCAGCTCTATATGTACTGTAGTCATCGTATTGCTTGGCGCGACCGAGTTGTCCCCAAGTGGAATAGTCGCCGTTGCCGTGGAAATAGTTAAAAGTCGAGCCTGGTTGACCGAACGCTGCGGTCGAGAATGGCGTTGTTGATGGTCCGAATACACCTGAAATAGAAAAACAAAACCAAGATAAGCAATAATGATGATTTTTTTATATTATGTTATGAAATTGCTGTATAATACGGTTAAATATATAAATATAAAAATGCTATAGTGGTGAAATGGTAATGCGTAAGAAGGATATGGATTAATAGAAGCCAGGTATTTGTAGAATGATAAATTTAAAAAATAGATTAGTGTTGTAAGTAAATATGGATGTTGGTGAAAATAGTGACATCTTTTCTCTTGTTACTGAATGAATACTAGCTACCATCCATTCCATAAGAATCGTGAGGATTGTATCCTCCGAAAGGCATCGGGTCTGTTCCATTGGTGGACCATGTCCCATCCCCGACTCCAAAAGCTTGATAAGGAAGTGCTGTTGTACCGTAATAACCTGAAATAACGAAAAATATTTGTCTCTAAACAAATATCTCATCTCTTTTATATAATAAGCTTTACAAAAGTGCAACAAGATACAAAAGATGTATTCTTTTTCTATTGGAATAAACTAGTGTAACCTTATATTTTCACCACACAAAAACATTTTTGCCATAATTATAATATATTATAACTACAAAACATAAAATGTAACGTAATAATCCGTTGATTTATTTTCGTACCTAATTATATTTACAAAACAAAATTGGTATGTATATAAAAATTCACACAAGTTTATTTTTAAATACAAATAGAGTACATAAATATGGGTAGTTATCGTATAAAACCTCACGACTATAAAATAACTGAGATTGTATTTCTGGTGTTACCATAAAATTCGATAAAATAATACATTTACGTGCGCTAAGTGGGACCAACATAGTAAATACCGCGCTTCCCCCTACCCTTAAGAGGGGAAAGGCCGTAACCCTATACTTCACAGATTATGCACCTGGGCTTTTAGGCGCTGACACTTGTCTCATGCGAGCTTCTTAAAGGAGATGCCGCTCGTAACCTAGTGGCGCGAAAAAAAAAATTGCAGAGAAAGACCTCTTGGTGTGATTTTGACCTGTGTACGCTATTAACCGGTACGAACGGTATTGTGGTTCGTTTACGAAATAGTCATAAAAGGGAGAATATGTAATGAATCTACTAAAATGTAAAATAGTGAAATAAATTTGGACATTTAAGACACACCTATGCGCAAAAAAATAGTATTGTCACAATGAAAAAAACATTAAAGTTTATATTGCGGTATTATAAATCTCGAGGTGATAATTTTTACGCTTTACACTGTAATTTTCCGATACACGGAAAATCAATTCCACGCAAATTTTAATCGACTTTTTATATTCAAAGCCATGAAGTGAAGTGAGGCATTATACGATGATATAATAGGTACAACAACTATGGTACATTTCAAGGTAAAACGGAATATAAAAAGCAAGCTGAAGTTCCCATCCTGAAGTTAAGCTCAATTTCAGAACAACCATTTTCGCATGTTCAAAACTTGGTGAGCTAAGTGGACCACGGAAGGTGGTGTACTGAGCTGGTAAAGACTTAGGTTTATCTTCTTCTGAGGTATTTAGAGACTGAAACGACTTGTAAAAGTTAGGGTACTCTGTCTTGTTTCTCATATGCCGGATATACTTAATATGGATTTCAATCAGTGATAATGGGATAACATTGATTTGAAATATATGTACCTACCTGCCACGCTGTAGGGGTCGGCTGCAGACGAGATTGGTGGTGCATAAGAAGGTTGTTGCTGGTGACGCCATGACACCTCCGCCAACTCGTCGCCGCCACTTTCTAAATGTTGCTCTTTCGGTGCATTTGTCACTGTAAATTGTGATAAAAAGAATGAAAACAAATGCTACCCAAATGAGAACTAAGAGCTGCATTACTTATTGAAAAGGTTTCTTGAGGGTCAAGAGCAGGTAAGTAGGTAGGTACTTATAGGTACCTACTTATAAAAATAATTTGTTGTTTCAGTTTCCTTTAAAAGATCAGATACACTTACATAAATGAGGCTAATTATACGACCACATTTATAAAATCTGATTTGCCAAAAATAATTTAGTGTAGGAATGGTACAGGGGATTGATTATACAGAAAGATGTCCCTAAGGGCTTGCACATTGGAGATTGCCGAGACCAGTGATGTATCAACAGTACAACTATGTTCCTGAAGTACTTATGTATGGGAATAGGAAACAGGTTGCATTTCTTCATGCCTGCTCTCAAGGACCCCTATTTTCTGTTCCACTTACAAAATCATTATAATGTTAACATGTTTAGTTAGAGCGTCTACAATCTACATTACTTAAAAACAAGGTTGTGATTTCTATGTATTCAGGTGTACTAGTCGTAAATAGACATTTGGTTTGCAAATAATTTCTACAACAACTAACCGGTGACCTTGATAGGTAGCTATATTTAGTTAAATTCATTTTAACAATACATGTCTGTAAATAATAAACTGTATATTCACATACATACAAATATAAAAATTCAAGAAGTCCTGTATCAGATCTTTGCTCTGTATAGAATCTGTATGTTGCTAAAATATGGTAAGGAATTCAAATTACGTCATATTGGTGGTATCTAAATCACAATAAGTTTTTGTGTTTTGTTAAAAGTGGTTTCGCTATTGTTATATTTGGTGAAAGGTTACATACATAATTTGTTTTTTTTTCACATACAGAAGAATTATTATTATTTATTATACAAGTTAACATTATGCATATTTTGGTATGATCCACATATTGTTGTCAACTAACTATTGTCCATCAATATCATGATTGCATACTCGGACTTTTTGACTGCAAAATATGTTAGGACAAATGAACACAATGCAATCTAGTCTCAAACTAAACAGAGCTTGTACTATGAATACAAGATAAACTTGTAAATATATACTTAATATAGAAAATATACCAACTACAAAACAATTTTTTGCATATTCTAGAAATATTTGAACGTCCATAATGTAACATTTATGGAAACATATTCATAACAATTTTTTAAACACAGGCTAACGTGTGCTTCAAGCTGTAATCCTCATATTTGAAATCTCAATGAAAACGAATTTTGACAACACTAAAAAATAGTCATTAAATAGTCATAAATAGTTGTACATGTAAAAAAAATTGTTGTATTATAGTTTCGGCGTTACAGCTATAAGTTAGTGAGGATTATGGCTTCTAGTAGTCTCTAATAGTCGTAACAACATGCCAAATCTCAGAAATAGTCCTTAAAAGGTTCCAGGGATATAAAGGTAACCTGATGAGGATTAGGGCTTGAACATTTGAAAACTTCAAATTTCTCCGGAACGCCTGCAATTTT
Source organism: Nudaria mundana (assembly GCA_963556515.1). NCBI lineage: Eukaryota > Metazoa > Arthropoda > Insecta > Lepidoptera > Erebidae > Nudaria > Nudaria mundana. The sequence continues at coordinate 8,149,979 of OY748289.1, read as the reverse complement.
CGGTTTAAAGTTTTGCCAAAATATTGTCGTATGAAACTACAATAAATTTGAGCTGATTTAATTTGAAAATAAAAAGTTTTCGTTTGCGCTACATTTGTATGGAGTACAGTAGTGTACAAAATTGGTAACTTCATATTATGATATTATTGTGAAATATTCCACTTAATATATAATATTACTTCCAATTAGACGTTTTCCATGCCAGCTACGAGCTCAAATTTATTGTAGCTTCATACAACTATTTTTTGGCATAAACTTTAAACTGAAAATCACAGGCGTTCCTGAGAAATTTAAAGTTTTCAAATGTTCAAGCCCTAATCCTCATCAGGTTACCTTTATATCCCTGGAACCTTTTAAGGACTATTTCTGAGATTTGGCATGTTGTTACGACTATTTCATGACTATTTTTTGGAACCTAAACCAATTCGATGGGCTTTACCGTTTGCTTGCACCAGAGATGAGGATTACAGCTTGACGTTCAAGCCATAATCCTCACTAACTTATAGCTATAACGCCGAAACTTTAATACGACTGTTTTTTTTACATGTACGACTATTTATGACTATTTCATGACTATTTTTTAGCATTGTCAAAATTCGTTTTCCTTGAGATTTCAAATATGAGGATTACAGCTTGAAGCACACACGCTAACCTCATTACAGCATTTATAAGCTATTCAGCACATGTTGATTTATACACAATGGAATTGAGGTGCATCTAAATTTTAGAGGCCCTAACTAACCTCACTTGAAATAGTATGCAAACCAAAGAGTGAAGCTCCGGCATTTCACCTATGTGGGTACTACAAATGACTGGCTGAAGGCGGGTGTATAATGTGCATCTGCTTAGTTTATGGGGAAACAGACATGTCTATGTGTATGTATTACTATGTATGTAGCATTCTGCATCATTTCACTTAAACTTAAAATCAATGACAAAGAGGATCATTACATAGCAAGGCAAGCATATTGTACAGGTAAATAACAAGATAAGACCACAGACATTATAGGTAAGTAATTACTTCTACTATTAACTCACTGTTGTTGTGATAAAAAGGTAATATTTATATTGATTTGGTGTGGGTGGTGAATTTTGCGTTATAGAATGTGGTGGGCTGCTTCCTACGTATTTCACTTATACATGATTATACAAAATCAATCAATGCCAGCTGTGACTTCTGTACATGATATGAAGCCATTCATAAATAGTAGCAATAAAAAAGTTTATAATTGTTTTGTCCTTTAAATAAAATACAATCAAGTTAAGTGAAAGCTAAAATGGTTACGACGCTAATCACAGTATCGTATTATCGAAAAGTGAAGCCGACCGGTGCGATTCATTCATCCTACGGAGAAAACACTTTGCAACGTCATAACGTTACTATATTTACCTTGGTTCCCTTGCCCTTTCATCCGCTATGACCGCCACAAACATGGAACAAGGAACAAAGAGGCAGAGTTAAAGATAACATATTCATTATAATCGCTCAAAATATTGTATTAATATAATATAAATGGGAAATACCTGATCTGACACGCCTGCTGACATTGGCCGCGATTTTATGATTATAGAGCACTTATTAGAAGTCTTTATCACCACAATACCTAAATAAATCACATCAGTTTCACTACACAAAGTCCGAAGTTTCCCAGATTCACTTAATTATTTCTAATATCCGTGTTATACAAAAATTCACTGAATGTCCGAAACGAAACGGATGGACGTTTGCTAATGGCGACCAAAACAATGTTGCCAGCTCCGGGTTGCCAACTTTTAAATTTCTTTAAAATTTGAACAAAGCCGACTTAAGTGCAAGCATCGTGAACATCACGGTATTTCCTCCTCTTTCAGTAAGTACCTACTGGGTTAAACACTCAAAGGTTCGTTCCATCAAAATAGAGGAACCTATGAGTATTTTCTAGACAACCTACTGGAGTAATATAGATATCTAAATGAAGCCCGTCGTTTTTATATTCGCGCACCCTAGACAACTTATCGAAACATCCAAATACTACAACAGTAGGTATCTAACACCTACTATTGTAGTATTTGGAAGCTATTTTATAATAATATTGCATGGTAATATATGAATAATCTATGCTGGTATTTGTGGTGTAGTAATCATTTGCGATGTACCTACTATGGATGCAAGTCAGGTGAGTCAGGTAACCGTTCGCCTCTCCGCCATGACCGCTCTCACTGCCGCGATGGCGGCGTTTCCCGATCTCTGGTGCTCAAGTCGCACCGTCCAAGTCTCCATGAACTCCTGTTTAGCGCTGAGCTTTAACTTCTCGAGACGCAGGTAGGTAGTTATCTATGTGGCCCCGCTCCAGTACCTCCTTGTGCCATTAAAACAATGACCTCACGGTCCTATGGACAGATCCCGTTAAGAGTTATGCAGCCTTTACGGAGATCGTGCAAATTACCTTTTCTTTTAGTAACTTGTGGTTTCGTCATGGACTTCACCCCGGTGCGCGGGCGGCGCGGCGCCGCAAACTATGGGTGATGGGAGCATGCAAGGGCGTAGCCAGGATTCCATCAAGGGGGGGGCAGACCTAATCCTAAAATAAATCGGGGGAGTCCCCCCCTTTTTAAAGGCGATGTCAAGAGACACCACCAACACCACCTCGCCCCTGCTTGCTTCCTCCGTCAGGGTCTATGAGCAACACGATCGGCCAGTAGCCGGACGGTGAGTCCGCTGGCCGCCCCGGTTTCCGAATCAGAACCAGTTTCCCCTTCCTCCACACCTTGGGAAACTGGCCCCTTTCGAGGCATGCGCTGAAGAGCCCGCCGAGCAGTCCAGGCCTGAGTTCATTGAGGGCCACGACCCATGCACAGCCCGGAATGCCGTCGGGTACAGGGTTGGTGATTTTCCGGTGACTGAGCCGAAATACCACTGCTCCTAACTCTCTGACTTCGGGTACGTCGTCTTCGCCGCTGCTATCCGCGTTGGGCGTCTAACACCGAGCCATGCCCGGAGGGATGTGCTCCTCCGCGCTTGTCGGAAACAGAGAGCCCAAGACCCCCTCCAGCTGATCCGGCTGGAGAATCTGGGTCAGTGGGAGCGCCCTCGGTCGGAGTTTAACTCTGACCTCAAGGAACTGGCGCCCCCATGGGTTCAGTTGCGCTCCAGGGTCTCCAGGAGCTCCTCGCGGGCTGATGAAGGTAAGACTAAATTGAAAGCATACATTTGAAAAACTTCCCTATACCTATCCATTTTTTAATTATAACTGCTCTTCAGAAATTGGACAATGATGCAGGTACGCAACGGGCGACAATTGAACACCAGAATCCACAGATGAGAATGAGAAAGAATTTGATTATTTCTTCAACTAAATGTTACTCAACTAATTTTCTAAATTTTCAACTAATGTTAGGCTACGGCACAAGTTATTGTTTACGTATTGTGTGGCGCTCGCTACACCGCCCGATATTCACTATGAGCGCAAATCTCATAGCGAATGAGCTGCTGGCATTCCTGCAGTACCAGCTGGATGTGATGGATGAAGTCAGCGTCATCCAGATCTGTACTTCAAACTTCATGGAAGAGGAGATTCGCAGTGCCAAGGAGCTGCTGTACGCGTCACTGAACATAAGTGACCGAATGCCGTCTCGCCGGAGAGATGAAAAAGGAGCCCAGTCCACCATCACCGACCTACGTAACGAGGTAAGAGAGTTACGGGATGCCACATCGGTATCGAGGTCAAGCGAGGCTTCAATCAATATCAACAAACATGAAGCATTAGTACGTTCACCGGCGACGACTGATTCAGCGAAATCTGAAACTTCGTCGCTGGCAGTTGCATCGTCGCGCAGTGACCCCATTGTCCCCGCGCGCCCCGCCACGATCCCCGCTGCGCAGGCACGCGTCACGTTGACGTCACCTCCACGAGTTAGCTATGCGGCTGCTGCGAGTTTGCCCGCCGCTAAACATCTGGATCCGGATGCTGATGGATTTCTTGGAGTCCAGAAGAAACGCAGGACTCAACCCTGCTGAAACAAGTGTGGTACTGCACCCACAGGGCCCAACTTCATGTTGAGACCTGCTGTACCCATTACGCTGCTGTATGTCTCGCGCCTGCATCACTCCACAAAGATCAAGGACATCGTGGAGTACATCACAGCCAAGACCAAGTACGTCGTGAGGGTGGAGCCTTTGGAGTCACGTCACAACGTGAACTTCAAGTCGTTCGTGGTGCGTGTGCCGTCGACGGCTCTGGAAACCTTCACCAAAGAAGACTTGTGGCCGAGGGGTGTGGTGTTCCGGCGGTTCCGGGGCAGGCCGAGAGACAACGCCGAACAAAAGGCACAAAGGAACGTGTCGACACAGATTTAAGTTTTATGTATAGATATGTATTTTAGGTTTAGGTATTTATTGTTATGGGCCTTGATGCCTAATCAATATTTATATTATTATGTATTCTTAGTTTTAAGGTATATATCTATGGGCCGTAGATTAGTTTATAAGATCTGTAACTAGTCTGAGTTGCCTGAAATAAAAGATTAAAAAAAATAACAATAAAATGTGCTTGTTTTGCTTTTGTCGTTTCTTATCCTTTCTTATTAGATTTATTTCAAAATATTAACAAACGGGTTTATGAGTATTCTAACTCTATGCTACCTGGCTACGCCCATGTGAGCATGTCGGACTATATCGCACAATGCCTACTTTATGCCTGTGTACCTATTGGAAGATCCGGGTATACCTATTAAATATGGCGGAGTTCGTTAGGGGATCGGTTTTCCGGTTCTCCTACTCCAGAGATTGGGCGGACGCTACAACAGGATGCGACGTACCCCTCTCTGGGTCTGCTTCTGCTAGAGCGAGGTTAACCGGCCCGAGACATCGGCCCCTGGCCCGCGCTCACGGAGGCCGAACATCCGTTTCATATCGCTATATGCAGAGCAACTACGAGATCCAGCTGCCGGATACGCCCAACTACCTTCTTGAGCCGCCTCAGTGGCTTCGCAATGTGCCCGTGCTTAGTGAGAGTATCGGCGTCGGCATAGAGATTTACCGTAATAGGTACTCGCCACGAGCTCTGTGGATCACCACATGTCAATTTTCGCCAACCGGGTCCCGTTAGAGTTCGATTAACAACGGCGCTCTCCGTACTCGTGTATTTCGTTCGTAATCAAACTCCTCCTAAACGACTGGACCGAGTTTAGGAGTTCGACCCGGATCGACAAACTCAGCTCAATTATTGCAACAGCAGAATGTATTGCATACCTAGTTTTATTCTAACTAAGTACCTACATTTGCCGGGCGCCACTGGACAGCCGAGCCAGAGACGCCCGGCAACGGACGTTAGAGCGGACGCGGCCTTGGGCGGCGGAATTAAAAAGAAAAAGAAAGTACCTACATTTTGGGGGGGGGGGGGCAATTGCCTAAATACAGTTTTTTTCTTATTTTTTATTTTATCCTTAATTATTTATTAAGAGATTATAACGGTAAATTAAACTGAAGTTAGTAAACTATTTCATTTATTCAAAACATAAGTAGGTACCTAATTGAACTCTTGCCACCTTGGAATTATTTTGCTTGTAATGAGTTCAGTCTTTACTGTACCGTGATCCGTACAACAACCAGACCTATCTAATCGTATATTCACATCTTTTAATTTTCAAGAAAAAGAAAGGGCCTCGCAGTATGTCCCGGGGTACGGGGCACGGAGTCGGATTATGGCCTTATACGCTCCCGTATGGGCGGCCAGATTGACGGCCCACAACGTGGCTGTTTTCAACAGACCGTTGAAAGGTCTTCAACGGTCTGGCAAGATATTAAAGAGGGTAACGCACGATCTTCTGCATGTCTCTTAGCCAGAACCCCTCCATGGGACCTTGAAGCAAGAGCCTTTGCGTCAGTTTCAATGGCTCAAGGGGGTTCTGAAGCGGGACCACAGGCCTGCGTCTCGAGAAATTGTGGGTCAGCGCTCCCAACTCCACCAGGACTGATGGAGGCATGAAAGGTGCGACTTTATCATCCACGGTGGGGAACCACCACAATCGCAGCGGTAGGCGCGATCATGGACGAGTGGCTGCACAGGCGGCACGGTGACCGGATTTATCGTGAGGTCACGCTCCAGTGTCAACACTGCGAGGGGTCCGGCGAAGGCACCACACTCCACACGCTTGTGGAGCATCCAGCACGGGCGCAGCGTCGTGGGTCTAGGCGTGAATACCCTCTTAGTAGAAACCATGCTTTAAGCCATGGTCTCCAGCGGGACTAGGTGGAACGTGACCGTGTCCTTCTTCGAGCACTTCATGCTCGCGAAGGTGGCGGCCGAGAGGGAGAGGGAGCGTCCCCTTCCTGCTGAGTTCCGAAGTCGGTGGCCAGGGCGCCGAAAACTCATATGCGGTCACAGAACGCACATTTACTCACCGACGCTGGATAAAACCCGACCCAACCCCAGACAGAGGCCACATAGTTGGCCAAAGTCCACCGGCGCCACAGGGAATACTTCCGAGTGCGTAACTGGGGCGTCCAGCAATGGACGTAGGGGTGGCCGAGGCATTGGGCCGCGGTATAAAAAAAGGGCCTCGCAAAGACCCTGCCCGGAGCCTCGCAATGGGTAAAGCCGCCGCTGCCTATATATCCAAAGGTTGCCTGTAAGAAATCACTTTTTAACCATAAAACCGCCATTTGTACATATTCAAATGGATTGTTTTTGTTATGTATTTTCTATTGCTGTACAATAGTTATTATCACCTCATGTTGGGACACAGCGTCCTCCGCCATGCGCAACGTAGCATCGTGTGCCGCCCTGAGCCTCAGCCTTTTAATTCCAGCACTGACAGGAAGATATTGCCAGGATAAAATGTGTCCCTACAACCACAGATATAAGAATACTATACTAGTAGTATAAGTAAGGATAGTAAGGATAAGATTTTGTGCATCCTGAATTACTTTATTTACAAACATAAATACATTTTTAACATTGTATTATTTCTTTTTTTTTTAATAATTTTATAAAAAATAAAAAATTATTTCTTTTTAAAAAATGACGAAATTGTTTTAGTCCCACTAGCTGCTTTCTGACGAGCTTTTTCTTTGGCAGTCAACGGTTTTTCTTTTTTAGTCTCTTCAAAACTTTTATCAGATAAACCAAAACCATTACTAGACTTTACGTCATCATTCGAAGGTTCAATTTTGATTCGTTTGCCATTTTCAATGTATTCCACTTCCGATTTCCGTTTATTCCCAATCGTTTCAATTAACTCAGGTTTAAAATCAAATCTCTTTTCCAATAATTCTATTACATCTTTTTGAAGATATTCAGATATTATTCCAAAAGCATATTTCAAATAGAATTCTGAAACGAAAATAAATTTAGTTAATTAGTTCTAACTTCCAAGATTGAGCAGTTATTATACTAATTATATCACTTTAATCGAATTGTTGGTATCCATTTTATTATCGAATATTAATAATGTTAGTTTTTTTTATTACTAAGTAGGTTGCAACTTTTAAAAAAATATAACAATTCGAAATGCAAATAGTTCCGATTAGCTAGAAGTGCAAAACCCCTTTAGTAAAGAGCCTAAATATAGATTATACACACCTTCGTCAATGTTCTCATTATTAATGTTGCTTGTTACAAATGTAGCAGAAGTGGCACCAGAGGTGACATGAATATTTTTATGTCTTAATACATTTGCAAGTTTTTTAACTCGGCCCTCCAACCAAGATAAGGTTTTCTCTTCATTATATTTGTATGCCTTCATATCAGCTGGACCCTTACAATTTACAATAAAATATATGAACTTGTGAAGCAGTCATAAGTCAATCATACAGCCAGTATTTTAAAGTACAATTGAAAACAAAAGCTTTTTTAGCTATACAGGTCATCAAAGACTAAGACATCACCCACTGTCTCTATCATTGTCCACTGAGCCGTCTCCCAAACCAGTTGGTATTTTCCGTGCAGAAACTGCCATCTGACCTCCACAACCCATGGGTGATATCTAAGTTCTGTAGTTAGACCAGTCGATAATAACAGTCGGATTTTGATTTTTAGGGCTACCAGTAACTAATGCCATAGATGTTCATATGGTATGAAAACTGGGACTGACAGCTTAACAAGCTCTCCGAGGCACAGAGGGGTCTCAATATCTTAGCAAAATTATAACCTATCCTAAGACCGGCCTGATGTTGCTTAACCTTTGCAATGTGTTAACCTAGTCAGCTCCGCGCCAAACAATAGCTTCCTTGGCCACATTCAACCGTATTTACCACGGCGAGTGTTCTGAAGAGCTCTTCAATCTGATCCCACCCTCTTCCTGCCAACTCCCACACAGTGGATAACATGTTCGCGAGAACCGAACGTTTAAAACGTTTGTTTCTCTGCCGAACTATAGTGGCCTGGTGCCTGCCCGTGCACGTGTTTCCTCCCACATATAATCCTGGGCTCTTTAAGCGGAGCGTGAAGAGGCACATCCGTAGGTCGTCAAGTTGAGGGCCACTCTCAAGCTGTGAGAGTGGCCCACAATCGCTAGACGTCGTCACTACTACCACCAGGCGGGCGGCGTCAATTTGGCGAACCCAATATAAAAAAAATAATACATATATATATATATATATAATTCAGGCATAGACATAAAGGTTTATTTACCTTTATATCTCCAATACTGTTCAAGTCCTGTACAACATCAATAATTTTGTCATATCCTTTTTCAGATAATAAGTCTTCTAATGGTATAGCTTTGCTTTTACATTGTTCTTTTAATTTCGGTAAAACTGAAAACAAAATAGAATGTTTGCTATCTGATGGGTTCTTCAACAATTTTATTCGTCATATCCAAATGGCAATAAATTCAAAGCATATGCTCAGGTACCCACCAACCTGAACATATGCTTTGATTTTATCACATTGTTAATTAAAATATGTAATTGTATAAATATATATGCTTTACCCAGAAAAGTAGGATTCACATGTGTGAGAATTTGAATACTGCTATCGGATTTAACAGTTTCTCCAATGAACCAGGATCTATGTGGTTCAGCAAATGTAACAATTTCATAAATTTTCTTGTTAACGTCATCCACACAATATTTTGCTGTTTTTCCATGGCCAGGATGTGGTAAGGATATGATAGTGAAATTGCTATTTACAAGCAGTGAATCTAGAATTATAAGAAACAGAATGGTAAATTTTAATAAAGATATTTAAGTTTCTTCAACTTTACTTAGTAAGTATAAAACAAAATCGCTCACACTGTCTGTTCACTTAATCTTTTAAATACCTACATCTCATCGGATTTTAATGCAGCTTTCAGTAAGTAATAGATAAAATAAGTGACTTAAGAAGGTTGTACAATAATTATTTACCTACAAACCTTTATGAATAATTCATGAAAGTTTGAAATACTTAATTATATTGCCGAGTAAAACCGAACCAAAGCTGTTGCTCGTATCGAATATAAGTAAATGTACAATTTATTATTTACACGTTTAACTTATTTGAGATTCTGATTTAGAAATATTCAGAATACCCAAAACAATAACTAACCTCTTACAAACATAACCCAAGAGCTTTCCACCCTCTGTTTAGGTGGAGATCCGATAAGTGGTGGCGCTGTTTTCTTTTTTGATCTCGTGGACATTTTAAATTATACAATAAGCATATAATAACCAACTTTAACTTTAACTTATTAACCAACTTTAAATCTAAATTATACATATGTATGTACTTTGTTTGTTTGGTTTGTTGTTTTAACTTTTTTCCCGCGCGCCCGCTATTCTGCCTTTTTTTTCACCACAGTCAAGTCAATCACAGATTAAATAAAATATTAAACGGACTGATGCTTTGTTTAGACACCCGTCTCGTGGTTCGCCTCGCGATTCGTTGACGTTTTCACAAGTGCGGCCACGAGCTGCCTTTTACACATTCGGGAACATTCAGTGCCAAACGGTAAAACAGGAACCCATTTACTAAGACTCCGCTTTCTATTCGGTTCGTCTGTCACCTGGCTGTATCTTATGAGCCGAGATAGTTAAAAAGTTAAAACTTTTACAAATTATGTATTTCTGGTGCCTCTACACTAAGAATCGGAATATAATAAACATATGGAAGAAACCTTCGCCTGTCTTTTTATTTTTGTTACTATTTTGTTTGAAGGCAGGACTTTATCCTGCCCATATGGCAAAGAGGAAAAAAAAATGTTTGACGACTGACGTTGGCAATATTGACATTAGGAGAGTACGAAATCCGAATATTGACGAAATACGCGGTTCTTTTCACAAATGCACATTAAATTTGAACATTTCAGTTATTTTTTTCTACTGGGTAGGTATTTTAACCTTGTGAGAAAATGCAAGCCTTTCTAAAAACAGGGAAAATATCTGCGTCCGAGAAGCCCTCCTCATCAGGAGTAAAACCTACAAAGAAAAAGCCCCCAGCACCTTGGGTTGAGAAATAGTAAGCGTATTTCTTATGTTTTATGCCGTTAAACGTATGTTTTTTAAACTGTAATTCAGTAATAACTTTGAATATCTTTATAAATTTCAGCCGACCAAAAACTATAGATGACATAGTAGACCAGGCGGAGGTAGTACAAGTACTTCGTGAATGTTTGTCAGGCGGAGATTTGCCACATTTGTTGTTTTACGGTCCCCCGGGTACCGGCAAAACGAGTGCCATTTTAGCAGCTGCGAGACAGCTCTTTGGAGATATAACACGGGATCGTGTGCTTGAACTGAATGCTTCAGATGAACGAGGAATTCAGGTGATAAGAGATAAGGTGAAAACATTCGCTCAGTTAACAGTTAGCAGTACCAGGCCTGAGTAAGTAGCCTTTTTACATTTTTGGTATGAGCAAATTACTTACAGCCAAATATTAATTTCATTAAAACAATGGTAAGTAAAATGTTTTAAGAAAAAACTTTTTAAAATCTATCCAATATTAATTTCATTGTTTATTATAGACTAACTGTCCCGGTGAACTTCGTACTGCCTTAATTTTAATAATGTTCCACACATTTTTCTTTTTTTTCTTCCAAAAGATCCTTATCCTGATAATAACGATCACAACAAAAAAAACAATTAGCAAAAAATTATGCTAGAAGAAAGCACTTCACAAATGGGGATTCATTTCTATACATATATTTAAAATTGAATCCCTATTTGTATACCGTACTAGAACAAGAGGCTTGCAGATCTCTAGCCTAGGATCTGGAGAAATCCTGTTCAACATTATTGAACAAACATTATTTCAAAACTATTTCTCTTTGAAGACCATATGTATATCTTTTCAAATTTTGGTGTTTTGATGATGCCATGAGGAGAAACCGGTCAGTAAAAATAAAATTAGAACTGTGGAAGAGTGTATGTGTTTTTATACAATATGTGTAGCAGATTCCACCAAGTGCCGTCGATCGACAGTATAAATAGTCTTTTCAAATTACTTAAAGCACACTACACCTGCAAACAAAGCAAAATACTGCTCCATTGGAGATAATAATTATTTCCATAAACATTTCAGTGGCCGCCCATGTCCATCATACAAACTGGTTATCCTCGATGAAGCAGATTCTATGACAACTGCAGCACAAGCAGCTTTGAGACGCACCATGGAAAGAGAAACAAGAACTACCCGCTTTTGTCTCATCTGCAACTATGTATCCAGAATTATACCGCCAATTACCAGTAGATGTTCCAAGTTTCGTTTTAAGCCTTTAGCCAGGGAAAATGTTATTAAGAGGTAAAGATATATCATCTCAACTATCACCACCTAAGGTGACCATGTTCATTTAGTTCTAAATTAACTTACAAACTAGAGTTTTCAAAAGCTTGGCTGTTCATTATAAAGTGGTTAGTTGTTACTTGTGACAACAGTTCACTTTTCCAACTGAGCAACGGTTCTAACCGCTTGAAATTTTATTTGAGTCACCAAGTAGGAATGACAAAATTCCACTGTTTTTTTATATGATATCTTTTATAATCATTTATGTAGACTATAAGGCTATCAGTTCTAATGACCAGAATATGTTGAGTGCTAATCCCAGCAGTTATTTTGTACCACCTAAAAAATTGCAGTAAAGGAAAATAAACACGTAAGACAGCACTCCACATGTTGTTATAATGCTGGAATGGGCGAGGTATCTCAAGCTACGAGTCGGTCCGACCCAACAACACGACAGAGGCCGCATGGTCGAAGCCCTTTAATAAACTAAAATTTTTTTGACAACATTAAGAGAAAAAATCTAATACCTTTGGTTTTATATTACGTAAAGAAGATAATATTTGTTTTCAGACTACGCGAAATATGTACAGCAGAAGGCGTGGAAGTTGGTGAGGGGGAAATTCTTCACCAGGCAGTAGATACTTGTGAAGGTGATTTGCGTCGAGCACTCACTGCTATACAGTGCTGTCAGAGGTTGCTGGGCAAGATCACTGCTGAGGGGCTTGTCGAGGTTTTATTTGATTATTTTAAATTCTTTAAGGGGGTTTTAAACATAATATACTTAACCCGCGGCTTCGCCCGCTTGACAAATTATATACACAAAACCTTCCCCGAGAACCACTCTATCCATTGGTGAAATCACATCTTAATCCGTTGCTTTGGAGGCAAAATCCGCGGCGTAGTTTAAAAGATCTACGCATACATAAGGAACGTAAGCGACTTGTTTTATACCCAAACATCTGAGTCGCATAAAAAATAATTGCCGTCTTCGTTAAACTTCGTAAAGTGTGTAAAGATTTTATTCTACACTAGTAGGTATCATAAGTTTGGTTGAACTCACTAATTTAAGGGAGTAGTAGTAACAGGGCAGCGATGAAAAATAGTTGGAAAAACGGGGAACGGTACACGATAACTTTCTACCAAGCATAATATAGTGTCAGTCCAAGACGCCCAGGACTTTAATTAGCTGTGCCACAGCGGCTGGCACGTAAGATTTTGTTGCCTTTCATCAACATTTCATCGCAAGGGGGTTTCAATTTTTTTTCAAAATTACAATATAGCTGCTACTTTTTATTAAATTCATTCGGCCATTTTGGACATAACCATAAATATGTGTATGATGGTGATGGTGACGGCAATAGGCTTGCCCCCTATTACATGGGACTAAAAATACTGGCAAATTGTGTGTGTGTTATGCACCTCTGCCTACCCCTTCGAGGATATAAGCTTGACATATGTCTGTCTGTCATAATATAGTGTGGATATTTGATGACAACTACTCATCATCCACTGAACCTTTTTCCAACCTAATTTTCCAGTCGAACTGCGATGCGGATGAACTTCAATATTTTCCATGGAGTGACTATCGACTGGTACTAACTTTTTTTTTTGCTACTAGGTGACAGGTCTGGTACCTGATAAAATGGTCAACGAGTATTTAAGCATCAAGAATTATAGTGAACTCGAACAGTTTGTGGAGAAGTAAGTCAATAATTCATCTAAGGGCGCCAACGCACTAGCGACCAGGCCGCGGCGGCCACTGAGTTCTGATTTTAATAAGCAATCGCTTATGGACCTACGCACTTAGCGGCCGGCGACCAGCGGCCACCATTGGCCGCGGCGTGCAATAGCATGGCCCGCGACCAGCGACCACACGTGGCCGTCGAGATCATCACTTTATTTTGAAATTCATTCAGTGCTACCGCATCGGCCGCGGCGACCAGACGTGTAACGCTACAGAGTGGTATTATTTTACAATGTCCGATCAAATAAATAAATCCAACTACGAATATTGCAATGTAGTTAGATATATTTATTTAACTATGGACTTCCGAAAAGTAACGCCTGACTGTATTAATGTCCGATCATTTCGACACGGAAAGGTTCATAGTCGAAGTCGCAAGCAGAAGAGGTTTATGGGATATATCATGGGGTTTGACGCATTTGGTGCACTTCTCAACTTGTACACCATGCTCAAATGGTGAACTTAGCAACTGGTGCACTTCTCATATGGCACACTTCGCAACTGGTGCACTTCTCATATGGCACACTTTGCAACTGGTGCTCTTCTCAATCGGTGCACTTCGCAAAAGGAGCACTTTTTAAGATGAGTGGAGATTTGGAAAAATTGTCTAAAAATTAAAGAATCTTTAGTTATGCGTAGGTAATTTTCTTAAAAATATAATCAACAAATACCTTTCAAGTAGGTACACACTTACTTAAACTTAAAAAAAATTCAATAATAATATAAAAAGTCACACGAAAGGAATAAAAAAAATATGTAAGAAGAAAGATTAGATTTACAAAATTAAACACACCCTTGTAAGTCGACTGAAAGTATTGGCCGCTCGGCATGTCGCGGCAGCATACGCACTGGGCGACCAAGCCGCCAACGTGGTCGCCGCGGCCTGGTCGCTAGTGCGTTGGCGCTCTAAGACTTTTTCTTCATGTTTTTTTTTACATAAACATCCTTTGAGATTTAGATTTCAGCTGAGTTTAGAAGTATTGTAGATTAAGTCGAACGTATAGTAGTTTAAGTTTAATTTATGGTCCAAATGGTCTACACTGACTTTTGGATAGATTTCGTAGGAACGAAACGAAACGACGGTTGCCAGTCATACAACAGGGGGCCATTTCGCTAAAAGTTTGATAAAAACCAACCTTTCAACCTAATTGTCCTTGAATTGAACATAGTTGGTCTTATTTTGAGATACCTTTTTATCTCCTGATGCCAGATAATTTGCAGTCCTTCCAATTTAGCAGATTCAGATGAACCTACATTTTATTCTTTTGATAATAAATAACTTCTGACTAGCCTGGGCTCTTACACTAACGGCTCGGTCGTTACACCGCGCGCGGGAGCCCTCCGCATGCATGGTAACGAATAATGTTTGTTATTCGTCGGCCCATAAGTTTGTCGGTAGCCCGCAGGCAGGGTAACGACCAATGTAGTTCGTCGGTCCGTAACTCGGTCATTACCCCGCCTGCAGGAGCCCCCTTGCGTGCAAGCTAACGATTAATGTAATTCGCCGGTCCATAACTTTATCGGTAGCCCGCATGCGGGGTAACGACCAATGTAGTTCCGTAACTTGGTCGATAGTAGTCGATACACCTGCGGGAAATTACGTAAAAGGTCGTATATTTGTTTGTTTACTGTCAATGAAAACTGTTATAACGACATGCAAGCGCTATCGACCAACGTAAACAAATCAGTTACCCGCATGGGGGCCTTATGGTATGCGTTACAGAAATCTCCCGCACCCCGCATACGCCCTAATGCTAACAGGAAGTTACAGTTCTTTATTATTTCAGGTTTTTAATGGAAGCATATTCGGCATCGCAACTATTGGAACAACTAAGTGCCACAGTAGTCACGGCCGGTTATCTAACTAATGGTCAGAAGTGCGCCATAAGCGAAAACATCGCTGTATGTTCACACCGCTTACTAGAAGGTGGCGCTGAGATTATGCAGCTTACTGATCTTGGATGTACTATTATTATGGCTAACAATAATCCTTAGCATTGATTATTTTTGTAAACTTTGATATTATTAAGTGAATTGTATTTTTTTTTTATATTTCACTGTAAGTAAAATAGTACATCGTTTTTGTAATTTTAAATTGTAATATTACATGTAAGATGTCTGTCTTTGAATTTTTCTTACTTGTTATTTTTTTTAAGGAAACCTTACAGCTAAACATTGACAATGATGCTTGCCACAAACAAGCTTCCACATGTAGCTTTCCACTTTACAGTTGCATAAGAACAAACTATATACAAAACAACAATAAATCGATACACATAATAATAAGAAACGGTTAGGCCTAAATGCCTTTTTAAGCCTAAGATCATCTTATCAAGTTTTTTGTTAAGGTCAGCTCATATCATGGACTTCATACCTCAGCGACTTATCTGGTAGGTAAGTATATCCCGCATAAAATCTCCTTTCATTGCTCGAAAGAATACCTAATACTTCATACCTCAGTGAGTTATCGTATAGGTTAGGATATTCCACATATAGTATCTGTGTCTAACTTCTACTGTTCGAAAGAATACCTAATACTTCATACCTCAGTGAGTTATCGTATAGGTTAGGATATTCCACATATAATATCTGTGTCTAACTTCTACTGTTCGAAAGAATACCTAATACTTCATACCTCAGTGAGTTATCGTATAGGTTAGGATATTCCACATATAGTATCTGTGTCTAACTTCTACTGTTCGAAAGAATACCTAATACTTCATACCTCAGTGAGTTATCGTATAGGTTAGGATATTCCACATATAGTATATGTGTCTAACTTCTACTGTTCGAACGAATACCTAATACTTCATACCTCAGTGAGTTATCGTATAGGTTAGGATATTCCACATATAGTATCTGTGTCTAACTTCTACTGTTCGAAAGAATACCTAATACTATACCTCAGTGAGTTATCGTATAGGTTAGGATATTCCACATATAGTATCTGTGTCTAACTTCTACTGTTCGAAAGAATACCTAATACTTCATACCTCAGTGAGTTATCGTATAGGTTAGGATATTCCACATATAGTATCTGTGTCTAACTTCTACTGTTCGAAAGAATACCTAATACTTCATACCTCAGTGAGTTATCGTATAGGTTAGGATATTCCACATATAGTATCTGTGTCTAACTTCTACTGTTCGAAAGAATACCTAATACTATACCTCAGTGAGTTATCGTATAGGTTAGGATATTCCACATATAGTATCTGTGTCTAACTTCTACTGTTCGAAAGAATACCTAATACTTCATACCTCAGTGAGTTATCGTATAGGTTAGGATATTCCACATATAGTATCTGTGTCTAACTTCTACTGTTCGAAAGAATACCTAATACTATACCTCAGTGAGTTATCGTATAGGTTAGGATATTCCACATATAGTATCTGTGTCTAACTTCTACTGTTCGAAAGAATACCTAATACTATACCTCAGTGAGTTATCGTATAGGTTAGGATATTCCACATATAGTATCTGTGTCTAACTTCTACTGTTCGAAAGAATACCTAATACTATACCTCAGTGAGTTATCGTATAGGTTAGGATATTCCACATATAGTATCTGTGTCTAACTTCTACTGTTCGAAAGAATACCTAATACTTCAAACTTACCTCATATTTCATACCTCATACCTCAGCAAGCTATCGGCTTAGTGAGGATACCCCGCATGAAGTCTCCATGTCTTCCTTCCTTTGTTTGAAGGAAGTCCAAAAAAAAATCGAAAGCCTCCCGTTCCATATCAATTGCTTTAAATATTTGGTTTCATTTCAAAAACGATGGTCGTAGAACTTAAAAAATAGTGTTTAAATAAAAATAATCTGGGACTTTGTACCTACTAATATTACAAAGGGAAAATATTTGGTGGTTTGTTTGCATTGGATTCGCTTCGAACTACTGAACCAAGTTTTAAAATTCTATCACTAACATTTAGCTATATTTTCCCTGAATGTCATGCTACTTTGAATCCCGGAAAAGTGTTCCCGTGTAGGAATCAGGAACGAGATAACTATCAGCCGGAATTCAGAAACCGGTATCACGCAGTTGGAGCCACGACTCATATTTAAATAATAATAAAGGTAAGTCCATATTTACATAGGTTCTTAGGCTATGAGTTCTTAACACGTACGCCTACTATGCTAACACATTTACAGAGACATACGAGTACATCACGCCTATATCTGCTTCGGTGGCGTGGTCGGTAGTGCATCAGCTTTCGACGCCGGAGTCTCGGGTTTGATGACACATACGTTTGTACCGAAATCTGGATGTCTCCTATGTATAATATGTATGTATTTACAAAAAAAAAAAGTACATATTTATATCAGTTTATCTAGTACTCATATCACAAGCTCTGCTTAGTTTGAGACTAGATGGCGTTGTGTGAATTGTCCTAACATATTTTTAAAAACCCGCTCTTTGCCAGTAATTTTGTTGGCCAGCATATCGCCGTGAGCACTCCATAACATAACGAGACGAAAAAAAAAGAAAGACGCATAGTTTCCGAGATATCGCGAAAAAAGTGTTTTCACCCTTTTTTCCAAGATGGCGGCCGGGGGACAAGGATGGTGACCCCACAAACTTGAGGTTAAGCTTCTATTGACCCCCCCCACACATGTCCCAAAAATAAAATTGTGTCCTATAAAAATGCAATAAGTAATCGATCCTTAAATTGTAACATTTCAATGGACTAACTGCCTTATACTCGATAGATATCGTTTGTATTGAAAAGCGGGGAGTTGTTCCTAATATTTTAAATCGCATTTCTCAGTCACCTGGGGCACCGGCTTGGTATCGTTCTCTTACAAGGAGTACCAATTCAGATCCCAACCAGCGACTGGTTAATAACTGCAAATTTTCTACAACTTACACTTTTTTTGGACCTACTCGTTATTAGGTATTTATTAATTATTTTAGTACATACATAGGTACATATATAATGCCTATATCCCCAAAGGGGTAGGCAAAGATGCATTACACACCCACTCTTTGCCAGTTATTTTTAGGTCCCACGTAATAGAGAGCAAGCCTATTGCCTTAACCGGGCACTACCTATAGAAAGTTTTTATTTTAGGGTTTTATAATAGTTTATGTCCAAAACGGCCGAATGAGTTTAATAATTCTTTATTATTAGTAGTAGCTATACTATAATTTTGAAAAAAAGTTGAAACCCCGTTGCCCTGCGATGATACGAGTATATTGATTAAAGGTAACCACATCAGCCGCTATGACATAGCCAGTCGTGTTGGTAAGTAAGGTTGTCTTTGACTATCAATATATCTATGTTAGTAGGCATTCGAAATGAGTTCGTGCATTTTCTATCTTCAGTTCAGATGATGAATTTGCGTTGAAGTTGTCGTTACTATTTTCTTTAGGGTTTTGGACCAACGTTTTTATACAAATCGTGTAATATTCCTTAGGTACGTTCAAAATTATATAGCAAATTGGAAACTGTGATAGCATCATGTATATACTTATAGGATAGCATGATTCTTATATTTTGACATAATTTTATTTATTTTATAATTTCATATAATTTTGTAATAATGTGACATAATTCTGTGTATAATGTGGGTACTAATATTGTGACCTGAAATAAATGACAATTTAATTTAATTATACGTACGCCGCCCGCCGCCGCTGCGTCGTTCAATAAGGATATGAGATCAATAACATTTAGGATTATTCTAGTTAGTGTCTGAACCAGCAACACGACAGCGCCGACTTTAGTAGATCGACAATCAACCAAAGATATCCCAAGAAAAATGGATAATGTGACCAATAATGAACACAATTTATGTACAACTGTTCAGACCTCGATGCAGGAAGGATGCCAACCTACTCATGAAGTTAAACGACGAATATAACTAAATTTTATTGGGTGGGTGTAAAAAGTTCTCCCAAAGATCTCAGGGTCACAAGCTTTACCCCAACTGCCATCCAAAGTTTCTGGCAAACATAAGATCCCGTTTAGCGGCAATATAATAGATTCGTCCCCAATTACGTGTAAGCAATTTTATAACTGACGACGTGGGCATACAGCAACTGCCTTCCCCTTCGGAGAAAACGGCGTGATTATATGTTATTATGAATGAATGTATAATTCAACATAGTTGCTACTGGGAGGTGTTGCTGTTGATGTACCTACATACTTAGTGTCAAACGATTGTGTGTAATTAATTGCTTAATAATAAATTACAGTCTGTACTAGCTACTTTTGAAGAATATGATTTACAGCATTGAGTACTACGGTTTACTCTCATTCATAACATCGGTCGTTAAAACTCAGTTGTCAGGTGGAACTAGGCGCGCCATGGCCAGTTTCACGTTAAGTATCAAGTGTGCAGTTTACGCGCGCGTTTATTTCACTTCCGCTGTCGGTTGTTGAACGGTCGGTCGAGTAGGAAAGAAAGAAAATAACGTTCGTTCGTAAAGAAAAGATAATATCGGGCGGCGCGGCGCGGTGGTTTGCCCCTCCACGTCACGCCTCGCGCACTGGGTTGCTATTGGCTGGCGAGATGCGGTGCGGAGCGGTGAGTGCTCCCCTCGCGCGCACGCGCAGCGTCTAGCTTTCCAGATTTCAAATCTCGACCGTTTATTTCATTGTGAGCGGGCGTAGTGTGCGGGCCGCGTTCGCGCTCGCACGTCCCGTAAATACAATTATAAATTGTTTAAAAAAAACACAGCAATGTGCTCGTGAATGGTTCGGTGCTACAACGTGACATCGCTTACGATCAGTGCGTACAGTGCGTCTCTTCGACGGTTCCAAGAATCAGCGGCCTACGGAAAAGTCAACTTCTTTCGATGAGTGGAGGTTTAGTGCATGTTTATTATATCATCATGACTAGATCCACACTCATCCATGGAAGTTGCGTGCTTCTTCGCTCCGATGTTTCGTTGGCGAGATACTACGGCGGCAGCGGCGGCGACGGCCGTGAGTCGGTGATTACCAGTAGGTATCATTACCGGTGCGCGTAATGATACGTTCAGCGGCAGGTATGCGTTCTGACGCCGATCAACCTCCGTGCCTCTACCTGGCCGCACACAAACCCGCCCAAATAATGTCATTTATATAAACTACGCCTAGCTATTGGTCGCTCAACGTAAGTTTTTTGTTGTTTTTTTTTTCATCATATTCAAAGGTAAAGAACT
Source organism: Nudaria mundana (assembly GCA_963556515.1). Lineage (NCBI taxonomy): Eukaryota > Metazoa > Arthropoda > Insecta > Lepidoptera > Erebidae > Nudaria > Nudaria mundana. Next base: position 8,129,396 of record OY748289.1, on the reverse strand, counting down.
ATAGTTTTTTTGGATGATTAAATCACGATTAGTTCTGTTGTTGGGCACCAATAAATAATTTTAATATCACAAGGTGCGCCTGTTAGAAGTATTTGTGAGGTTATCGGCGTCCTTAAAATTATCTCACGTGTACAGGGTAAGCGTTCGAGGGTGAGGGGACGGGAGCGGCGGAAAGATAGCGGCGCAGGCGCATCTGCTCCTTCTGAGAAAGGCCATTGTGGCGGTCTCAGAGTGGTCAGTGTGGTGACGTCACGGGCCGGGGCCGACAACCTTCCCTCCTCGCACCGCGTCTCTACCCCGTCCGTTGTACCTACACAACATTGAAGTACATCCGATATTGTACGTAAATGATTCTCTACAGATTAATTTGGCATGTTATTTATTACGTTGTATGTTTTGTTGTCAGTAACACAATCATGTCATTTCCGGTACCATGGCTAATATTTGAAGTTTTGCACACACCCTGTATGTTAAAACAATGCAATCCGATATTTCCGCATGGGTTTTATGTACATGTCATATCGCTGTGTTTTAGTCATAGGTTTTAACTACCTTGGCTGATTTGATCAATTCAGAAACCATTCTAAAATTAATACCCACTTTTACGAATTACTTTTTGTAATGGCGGGAAACACTATTCCACCGTTAACGAACCTTTGAGATAGAAAGTATAGTTCTGAACATAGAATAATATTCGTAATTAGTACACCTTTGTACATTTTGAGTAAAAATCGTAAATCTTTAAAGAACAGCGTGTAGCGTTGGCCACAGGAAATCTGTCCATTCAAATTTAATTAAGAATCAAACTTGACCGTTAAACTAAAAACTGAGCGCTAAATTGCATCTCGATTAACATCACTCGTATTATAATTATGTCCAAATGTACGACTCACGCTTTCTCTGGGAATTAAGAATAAAAATACCATCGACCCTTCGAACGAGCGTGAACAAAGCAATTTCACAAATTCTTTTCAAAGTAAATTATACTGTGTCCATCTTGAGCCCGACTATGTTATTTCTTCATGTTTTTATGCCTCGTGGAGTTACTTAATAGTGTTCCGGGTAGTGGGCTTACTGAGGCAGGTACCAGAGCCAGGTAGAAGGATACAAAAAGAGCGGGCTTCACAAAAAAATAATTGTAAACGGCCCGCGTGCTGTAAACGTTTTGTTAAATGTGAGAAATAGGCTTAGATAATGGTTACGGTCGTCTCTCTCTACACTGTGATGGATTATTGTAGCTTTAACTTTAGAATTTTATATAATGTATACCTTTATATAATATTTGGGTAAGTATTAGACTTTCTATGCTTAACTACGTTTTATTTCAAATGAAGTGTGTTGAATTGCAGACTGCGTTCTTAAAACAAATTTGTAGTCTTGTAATTTCGTGGCTTAGGTATTAACTTATTAGTCTTATTATTTGTTTGTGAAATAAATTGGTAGGTAGGTAGGTATATATACAATTGTATTAATGTGTATTGGTATGTGGAGTAGCTAGTATATGCAAGCGTAGGTACGGGTAAAATTCAGCAGGTTTAGTCTTTCCTCAACATTCAATTCCAGGAAAGATGACATCATTTTAGATAATGTAAACATTTGTGGAAACTGAGAACTGACCTTTGGATTCAATTTTTCAATGAGTTTATTATCTATAGAGGCAATTGAAACATATTTATTTAGATAATATTGAGCTGAATACATATTAAAGACTTCAAGTTCACCGGGGACGTATCAATCTATAGGCATTCTATAGTTACCTATTTCCGACGAGTACTGATCTTCTTTTTGAAGTTGTTTAAAAAATGTATACCTTAATCATTTGAATATTAGGCACTTAGATCGTGCTAAGTACCTATCTATGCTATCTATGTACATTATATTGATGTATTTTACAAACAGAAGATGCAAAACGAGAAAGGAATATGCATTCAGCCTTCGAACGAAATAAGAATGTGTCGGTTATTTCAATCGAATAATAATTCAAAACTGGCTACAACCGGAGTCGACTAGGCATGAATTTGCTAAAACATAAATAGCGATAAACTCGATCGTGGCGGTCGTTGTAATTCCCATGAAGGAGTTATGTGTATTGTAAACGCGTGCTCACGCAGTGCTATTTTTTTTGTCTTGCAACAGTGTGCTTCCGCGTTAGAGGTGCCGTGTGAACCACGAGTCGTGAGGGTCGAGGGAACCGCCCGACCTAACGTAAGATGCCTTTGTTTAACGCTTCAACGCATTAGTGTGTATTCGCACAGTTACTGACGTGATACTAGTTCGATCTTCAGCAAGGAAAATAGTGTAATGAACTAAGCCCTTAATATCCCACTTCTGCTACCACCTCCTGACTTTAGTTTCCAAAATTTAATACTATACATGCGGATGCTTGATAAAAACTACATTATATCCGTTCACTATTTGAGTTTACCTCCAAATAACAGATATAGGTTCTTCTATTTTTATAGTTGTGGCATCATCTTACATAAAATTTTGCCAATGTCAAGGTAATGCTTGATAGTCCCGGTTAGAAGAACTGGTTATTCCGAACTAGCTCCAGGTGCAGGAACCCGATTTTTGCAGAGCGCGAGATGTAACCTAAAAAGCCACCAGTCACGCGCTCACTAAAAATCGAACTCGTAGGTATACTATAAGTTGAGTAGAGGTAATTATGCAAGTATGCATCATGAACATAACACTCGAATAAAACAGTCGTAATATTCTGAATTATATAAACCTGTATAAACCGTTATTGGCTTGCAGCAAAATGTGGGGGAAATATTCACCCCACCTTTGACACAGTCGTAAAAAATCAGCTATATGAATATATAATTCATTATTAGTGAACCAACGGAATTCTTATTACTACGTGGTTATGCATTATGTACAACTGCAACTTGAGTTCACACCTGCATGGACGTACTGTGACCAATTACTAATTAGTAACTTAAGCATATTTCTTAGAAAATGTGCCAAAAATTTGTGTTCATACACAGAGAAGTAAGCTACCTAATTACTACAATAAATAAAGTTTTCTATATTTTCCATTCTCAGCATAAATATCTTTTACATGATTCGAAAGAGTTTAATTGAACTTAATATCATGTTTACTGTCACGTAAGCAGCTTGTCGTAATCAAACATTGAAAATACCTAATTTAACTTTCTTTGTGTGTAGGTAATCTATATAATTTATAATTGCATGAATAGCAAAATATACGTCAAAAATTGACACAACCGACTTCAAATTACCGAAATGGGACCAAATAATTGTCGGATTGGGACCAAATTTAAATGGGAACAATACGGAAGTAGTAGTTTTCGTTTAAAAAAAATTCAAATTCTGGTAAAAAAAACAGTCGAATTGAAAACCTCGTTTTTTAGAAGTCGGTTGAAAATTATTTCGGAGTCTACCTATTCTTTCTGTGGTAGCTAATAGTAGCTATATAACAATAGCCGAGTGTAAGACAATTTAATAGTACCTACGTGTACCTACTATTGAAAAAATAGTTACAAAACTTGGAACCTACACGTAGTTAGTTACAATAAAACGACTACAGGCAACATAGAAAAATAATTTGAATTGTCTACAAAACAATGATGCTTCTAGAAAATTGTACGCCACAAAAGCAGTAGCCGACTTGATTGTCGTCAATTAGTTGTAATCATGGCGGCGGCCCTCGTTCGGCCGTGGTCGGGTAACGCGCAGTAATTTGTTAGCGAACACCGAACATGGTTGATAGCTCACGGGGACTGTGACTCTGAACAAGATTTATGTGTGAAATATTTGAGGTCATTGGCTCAACTCGCTACTGGATTACATTTCATCCTCCAACCCCACCTTACTCATCTGGTTTATGAAGTGTCAGACACTTTTTATAGTCAACCACGATCGTCGATGCATAACTTTATTGATTCAGAAATGGACTTTGATCATTTAATATCTAGACAGAGTTAGGAATATAGAACAATACGCACTGTTAGGATCTTATGTAGGTACCTACTATCTCAGTATTATAAGTTCCATTATAATTTGAAACGTATCGAAATATTGTAAGTACCTATCTCATGGAATAAATGTGACTAAATTCATACATAATGTGTAGTTTTAATTCTGTTGTTTTTGCTTTATTAATATACTTACTTCACAAAAGAAGAATGATTCAATGTGAGGATCTCGAGTTAGTATACAATAGACAATCGAGTGCAACGCCCATGCAAGTCTGTCCAGCAATCTCGTAGTTGCAACGAAGCGTGCTGTTCTTTCTTGAAGCCTATTTCAGCGCATACGAATCCAATTTTCTTAGAGGGCGGCCTGCAATCAACAATCATTATTTTTGCAAAGACAAATCCATTTCTGCCTGCGGTACGTGACTGTGGAGTAATAAGAGCTAATGGCGGGTGAGCTGTCATTACGCGGCCGCTCGACTGTGCGCGTCGATTGCTTGCGTCGCGTCAGGTCGGTGCCAACACAACGGTGGTCGTACCGTCGCCGTCGCGTCGCACGATGTACCATCTTCGCAATTCCACGCTGTATTGCCTGCTGCGGTCACGATTACTGTCAGTTGTGATTGTGACACCGCAATCATTATTGCAGTTTTATGCTCAATTCAACGGTTAGTAGGTATTCTACAGACTTGGCTCGTTTTCTCATTTTTATTTGTAATATAATAAGTAATCAAACTACAACAATATAACAAAAAAAATTCTGTCTGATTACTAAATTCAATTTAAATCACGCTTATATCCCCGAAGGAGTAGGCAGAGGTGCATATACACACCCTAACTATGCCAGAAAATTTGTTAATAGGGGGCAACCGCAAGTCTAATGCCGTTACCCGGCATTATAGAAATACCATTCCAAACAATAAAATTCCAACCACCTGGATGGATAGTTACATACCACTACGAATACTTATGAATGGTTTTGATCATCAAAACAAGAAAAACTATATTTTACCTACAATTAGGTTAGGGGCACGTGGTCTAGTGGTAACCGACAATGTTAACACATTGCAAAGGTTAAGCAAAATCTAGTCAGTCCGGTCTTAGGATGAGTGACCATTTCTTAAGACACTGAGACGCTAAACCGTCGGTTCCGGTTGTCATACGAACATCTATGGCAGTCGTTAGGGGTAGTTGGAGCCCTTAACCAAAAATCCGACCGGTCCAACTACAGAACTTTGATATCGCTCATGGGTTGTGGAGGTCAGATGGTAGACGCTTAACGGAAAATATTGAAGTTCAGCCACATCGCAGTTAGACTGGAAACCAGATCCCAACTTGGGAAAAGGCTCGGTGAATGATGAGTTTGGTTAGGTAAGGTTTGAGGACAGTGAGAATTTAGGTTCCAAATGTCGATCATTTGTAACCTAAATCCTGTATTCTGATGTTAAATCCTAAATTCAGCGCGTGTAAACACAATATAGTATTTTTTTGTTTTTTTTTTATATTATATGTTTAAAACGTTCGGTCCTCGCGAAGACGGTTTCCACGGTATGAGAGTGACATCTCTGCCCGGCACGCGTTGTTCGGGATCGGAAGGGAGAGTGGGATTGGGTTGAAGAGCTCTTCAGAACACTCACCGTGGTAAATACGGTAGAACGCGGCCAAGGAAGCGATTGTTCGGCGCTGAGCTAGCGGCTCAAGGCTTCCTGTTACCTCCGGACAGTCTATAATGCGAATAGCGCGTCGCTGCATAGCGTCGAGAGCGTCCAGTAAATACTTCGCGGAGCCGTCCTAGAGGTGAGAGCAGTATTCGACGCAGGGTCTAATCTGCGTTTTGTACAGCAGACACCTCTGGTGAGGTGTAAAGAATCGCTTTACCTTGTTTAGTATTCCTAGTTTCCGCGAAGCTAGCCCAATACATCTCTCAATGTAGTTGTGTTATTGAGCTCTCGACGAACGTCTATCCCAAGGATGTCTAGATTATCCTTCATTGGTAATATTGCATTCTGAAGAGTGGGTGGGGGAAGGAAAGGGGATTTTTTCGCTGTAAATGCACACGCCTGTGTTTTGGGGGCATTGAACTCGACCTAGTTCTCGGCACCCCATTGGGAGATACTGTCGAGGTTACGGTCGAGATCAGCCACGAGTCGTCGTCTCTCCTCCTTAATCTCAGATCGCCCCGCCGTCGGACGAACCGAGTAACTCCCGTGCAGTATGCTGTCATCTGCATACCAATGAATGTTCTTGAGGGATAGCATATCATTGATATGCAGAATAAAGAGACGATGTTATGATGTACGAGTTGGTGATGGTACGGACCCCTGCGGTACCCCGGCATTCACTTGCAAGAAGCGAGAAGCCTGGCCATCCCAGAGGACCCGCACCCGGCGCTCGTTTAAAAAGCTGGCAATCCAGCTGCACAGTTGAGGAGGTAGACCATATGCCGGAAGCTTGGAAAGGAGCGAAGCACGCCAGACCCTATCGAAAGCTTTGGCGATGTCCAGGCAAATAGTTCTCGTCTCGGAATCGTTTTGGCCTGAAGCCATGTTGCCGATCATTAACTAGCGAGTGATCCTCTAGGTATCGCATGAGCTGCTTATTGATAATAAGCTCAAGCACCTTGCAAATGACTGAGGTGACAGCTATGGGTCGATAGTTGCCTGGATCGGATCGATCCCCCTTCTTGGGGATCGGTTGTACGTTCGCCTCTTTCCAGACCTCCGGCACGAGCCCTGTAGAGTATGACAGGCAGTACAGACACGTTAATACTGGAGACAACTCAGCAGCACATTTTCGAAGCACCACCGCCGGAATCCCGTCAGGGCCACTGGCTTTCCGCGTGTCGAGTGACCGCAGCACTGCCCGTACATCACATTGCCTGATAACAATATCAGGCATAGTGTGGCCACAGTTGGCGATCGCGGGGGGCTGCAGGTCACGGTCGTCGACACGGGAATTAGCCGCAAAGAGGTCTGCGAGCATGTCTGCCTTCTCTTGGGCTTTGTAAGCCAGTGATCCATCAGGATGACGCAGTGGTGGCAGCGAGGGTTGGCAAAAATTGGACTAAACGGCTTTGGCTAATTGCCAGTATCCACGGCTGCCCGTGGGATGGGATGTGAGCTCCTGACCATGCCGCGCGACGCGCTGGGCATCCGCAAGTTTCTAGTTAACTGTGCAACGAGGAATGTTCTTGAACGAAAATTATTACCACACTGATTACCTATTTAATGTTATGAAAAGTTCTTTTTATTTTCATACCAAGTATGAACTTATATAGTGCCATTGTTCTTATAGGACCAATTACAGCTGCACATAAAACACGATTGGTTAGATTAAATCATAAAACTAATTTAAGAACTATTGCGACCAAACCACGCCGGTAGCTGTTACAAAATCATTATAAAATTATAACTTTATTAGTTATAAACAATAAAATAAGGATAGGTATGTACTGAATTAAAGAATGAAGTAATTATTTAAATGGTTCAAAATTAAACCGATTACGCCTGAAGTTAATGGGATTGATACGAAGACAAGTTTTGACACGAGACCAATTTTTCATATTTTTATTAGTAAAAGTCTTAAGGAAATATGTTGTAAATTGTATGGTTGAAAAAGAGTAGCAATGAGTTTTATTACCTGGTTCTTTCTCACAGGCTCAACCTATTGCTTGCGAATTAAATGTAAATGGGTTCTGAGTGCTCGCCGCCTTCATAGAGACTGCTAAACGCTTAATGAATGCTTCTCAGGACCAGAAGGCTGGCTATTTTCTGACCCAAAGAATAAGTATCGCCATCCAACGTGGCAACACAGCCAGCATTCTGGGAACCTTCCTAGTCGGCAATGAGGATTTTTTAAACAATATTTTGTAATGTAAATATTTTTAGTATATAATTATGTATATTATAATTCTTATTATATAGGGTGTCTCAAAAGAAAGTTTATATTTATTAAACTTACTGCGTGAGCGCAACGCATCCGAGGGGCGCGGGGCTATGGAAATCGGTAGCGTGGTTCTTGGGAATTAAGTCGCTATGGAGCGTTTCTCAGGAGCAGACCGCGCGTTGTGCGTGCGCGAATTTTACAAAAACAGTGATTCGGCGACTGTAGCGCGTAGAAGATTCTGCAGTATTCGAGGTTTTCGTCACTTAAGTGATGCGCCAAGCATTCCTCTTATAAGAAAATGGGTTAAAAAGCTTGAAGAGACCGGTATAACGCTCGAAAAACCAAAATCATGACGACCAAGGTCATCAAGTACAGCAGAAAACGTGGAGGTTGTTAATCAGTCTGTTGGTGACGATCCGAACCTTTCAATTCAGAAGCGCGCAAGTGCTTGAAATGTGCATAGATAATCATTGGAACGCATATTACACAACGATCTAAAGCTGCACCCTTACTAAATTCAATTGGTGCAAGAATTAAAGCCCCAAAATTCCAGTCAGAGGCTTGCCTTCGCAAATCAGGCAATTGAGCGCTTTTCAACGTTTGCTAACATTGATCTCCAGGAGAGGTGACATAAACTGGCCTCCACGCAGTTTTGCTTTAACCCCTATGGACTTTTTCCTATGGGGGGTATCTTAAATCTAAAGTTTACACCAGTAAGCCGACTTCCCTGGCACATTTAAAAGAAAACATCCGTCATGAAATGGCAGCCATAACTGAGTCAACCTGCTGAGCCGTCATGAACAATTTTATTGTTCGCTTAAATGAGTGCCGCAAACTCGAGGGTCTACATTTGGACGATATTATTTTTAAGAAATAAATTCCCAAATTGTATATTTTAATAATTAATAAACATTTGTTCCATACACTGCTTACTTTTTTTTTTATCGATCCACTAAATATAAACTTTCTTTTGAGACACCTTGTACTTTTATTTTTGTAACTTGCTGACGTTCATAAGCGTCATTTAATGACCTAAGTGACTAAATGTTATTATTGATTGACGAAGATTGATATTAAACTTTATAAGTAAGTTATTACTGAATGTTTAAGCTGGCAATTGGGTTCCACTGAAGCACATAAAAGTTCAGTGGCAAAATTGTTATCGTAACAATATAAGTAAATAGGTTAAGCCTTTCAACTTTTTAACTTGCCGAGGAAAATATTCAGAAACTTTACTCAATTTAGTGTAGGCGAAGAAAAAAGAGTTCTCGCTGGTGGGTACTAATATACAGTATGTCCCAAGCAAATCCATGCTAAATGGAGGGAACGTACCAATAATACTCTAGAGATAATTCTTTACTGAAAGGAGAATTTATTTTATTTTTAAAAACAATTTTAACTACATTTATAGATTTTTGAAAAAATAACTGTGTGAGCCGGGGAACCAAAGAAATGGTAAAAAAAAATATTATTTTACGCCACCCATCAGAAGACTTCGCCGGGCGCCACTGGAAATGCCTTCTGGTGTGTACCAGAGACGCCCGCAGTAATGGACATGACTTCACATGACGATTCCGCAGAATTAAAAAAAAAAAAAAAAGATCATCTTCATGAGATGGATTTTTACTTTCTAAGAAACTTAGCATCTTAAATAAAAATAAGGCCATGAAATATTACATAATTTACTAAATCCACCTTTCATAATTTTTGGTACCAATTTTAAAAGTGCCGGTCGAAGCAAAAATGTACTTGATTCCAAATATTGGATAGAAACAGGCGTTACTTGGCGAAAATCCATGACAAAACAATGGTAAGTAAAATGTTTTGAAGAAGACAGTCTTGATAATGCCTCGTTTAGAGGCGAAACAATTGTCGACGTTTTGTTGTCTTTTTAATTCTGCGAAAAATTAATGCTATTATATAATTTTAAAAAGTTTTTTCTTAAAACATTTTACTTACCATTGTTTTGTACTTGATTCTGTTAGAACTAATTCTGGCTAGCATTTTTTATTACTGAATCGGTGTGAAACCATTGCCCTCAGTTTTGTGGACAAAAGTTTGGACCAAAAATGTATGAAATGTGGATGATATACCTTTTTCGTGGCCTTCCTTATATTTAAGATTCTAAGTTTATTATAGAAACAAATAGTCGTGAATAGGAAGCCTTTTGTTCGGTGTCGTAAAATAACATGCTTTGATTTTTTCACACAGGTGATTTTTCAAAAATCTATGTATGCTGTTAAAATTGATTTTAAAAATAAAATAAAGTCTCCTTTCAGTTAAATTGTTTTACTACGTACAATATTTAGGGTAAGTTCCTTCCATGTAGCATGGTCTTGGGACACTCTGTATAAGTAATCTGTACTGGCGGTAATAGATAGACTCGTTGTTACATGGGACCAAGGTAGTATTAGGTCAGGATTAAAAAAAATGACATACGTACATAGCATCACGCCTTTTTCCCCGAAGGGGTAGTCAGAGGTATGCAAACACATCCACATCTCGCCAGCTATGTTAGGTCCCATGTAATAGGGGGCGAGCCTATTGCCATTTACCGGGCACAAGTTCCAGACTCTGGGATAATTATCTGGGTAAAATTCTAAATAGAATTATACATTATCCACCAGACCCGGGAATCGAACCCGAGACCTCGAGCGTGGCAGTCCGTACATAGTACCATTGTGCCACAGAGGTAGTCGTCAGTTAAAAAAAATGAATAAGTGTAATACCTTATGTAGGTTCCACCAAGTGCCGACAATCTAACTAAGGCATAAAATATACATTTAATAACTTTTTTTTTTAGAAATAAAAAAAAGTCACAAATCACTATATACGTCCTGCGTCGTTCCTGGTGCAAAGGTGCCCATGATACTGGCAGCATTGCCCCGCTGAATGGCAATGGACAATCTTTGCGCCAGGAAAGACCCAGAGCGAGTGTCACCGGACCTCTCCCTAATTCTACGTCCTAATTCCATGACAAAGCTCTTGGCTTCGGAGCCCCAACTGCCCAAGGTCTTCATCGCTAAGGGCACACATAAATAACGTGACTCCAATGCAGCGTATTTCGCTCGTTTTAATAACCCTAACTTTAATTTTACTTTACTTTTAATTTTACTTTATCTGTGAAACATAGAAATATTAAAAGAGAATATAATAAAATAATTTAATATGACCTAAAATATGTAAACGTAATAGATGTAGGTAGGTAGGTACTTCCATAATGTACCCTTATGTAGGTATAGGTATGTCGAAAAATGGGATGAGATTGGATGGAGTATATACAAGTATGTGTTAGAACACTAGTAGGATACTGTAAAGAAACTCGCCAGTCGCCAAGGCCAATACCCCTCTTTATGTAACGCCTTCATAGACTACCTATTATAATTTCTAAATGTTTGGTGACAAAAGGCTATTCTAATGTAGACGTTTATCTTAATGATAAAAATGCATGGTCACCCTAATCTTCTGCCTTCGCACAATATAAATTGTAACACAATGTAAACTAAACTATATTAAAAAAGAAAATGGATAATCCACCTGAGTTTCTTGCTGGTATCTGCTCTGTAGAACCAACTTACCGAACCAGCGAAAGAATCATTTTCAAATGGTTTATTAATGTACTTAATTTAGTATTGTTTGACATGAAATTGAAAATTTTTGTCATTCATATGTGCTCTTTATGTGCCTAAACTGAATAAACAAAATTGATTCTTTGATTCTTCTAATACTTAATAATAATGTTATTCTTGTATCAAATAAATGTATGTTGAAGCAAGTCCTATCCCCGCCGATAAACTGTCTTGCAGTTTGGCGGGTTTATAATTTTGTAATTGTGTTTATGCCAAATAAATGTTTTTTTTTTAATTTATTATTATTGTTATTTATTAATTGCAACCCGAACCCGTCAAAACTGTCAGCGTCTGCACTACGTCATCAAAACAAATCATACCTGCCAACTGATATGGGTCGGTGACATAGAGGAACGCGGACGTCGTATACGCGGTCGTCGTAGTCGGTGATTATATTCCAAGTTTTATAAAGATAGAGAAACGTATACGTAAAAAGTCATTAGGATATACTTGGTTTAGTCTAGATAATTTATTGTATCTTAAACAAGTAGACACCCACGGCTTTGCTCGCTTTAGTTTTCTTGTTCTGGTTTCCCACAAAATAACTTCAGGAGTAAAATACATAACTACCTTCTTATGGATAATGAATGTAGCTGCTGCCTTATCATTACCTAGTACCTACTATAGGCTGCTTTCTAGGGTAGATCAAGTCTAGGAACCTTTATAGTTTCGTCATGGCCGTCCGTCCGCCTGTCTGTCCGGACGGACGGACCACCGTTGTAAAAGCTAAATAGCTGGCGTGAAATATCTGAAAAACGTCAAGATAGTCCATGTAATAAACTTTGACGGAAAACTATAACGGATCATATAATTCTGTTGGTTCGGAAGTTATAGAGGCTATTACGTGTGACTACGGAACCCTATTTTATGCGTGGCCTGACACGCACTTAGCCGGTTTTTCCCCATACAGTTACTTATAAGATAGATAAAACTGTAGGTACCTACCACGTAAAAATTAGGTAAGTAGTACCAACATAATAATGACAGTAAACCTAATGTTTTTTCCACAGTGAACATTAACCTACATGCTCTCTATGGATATAACATTAACTAGTAGGTACCTACTTAATATTTATTTAAATGTACATTCGCAATACCTACTCGTTGCCTTTGACTCAATATCGACAATTAAGACTATAAGAAGGACAACCGCTAACTAGGACACAATGTCCGCTTCAATCATTTAGCTCACGAGTCTTTGGATTACACTAACAGTGAGAGACAGTCTTACCCCAAATAACTATATCAGGGGTCAACTTGATCATACTCATGATTCAAGAAGGTAGGTACGTAACCTACATTACTAGATTACTTAATTAAGGAATTTAATTGGTCGTTGATGATTAACAAACACAACTAAAAAGCATCGGAGAAATCGGTCCTACCGTTCTCGCTTGATGCGATGACCAAAGGAAATAGGGATTCGTTCATAGGGATTTATTACAGATATCGATAAAATACGGTTTTATATAGATGTCTGTGGGATTTATACTAATAATATTAGGTAAGTAGTAAAGAGAAAGATTGTTTGTTTTGAATTGAACAGACTGCGAACTAGTAAACTGATTTTGAAAATTCTTTCACTCTATATACCTAGCTACATTATCCCTGAATTACAAGGCTACTATTTATGCCGATAATGTGTTCCCACGGGAATCGGGAACAACACAACGCGGGCGGATCCTCATGACCAGCTAGTAGTATTTAATACATTGGGACCAGGTAACTCAAATTTACTCTGTTGGTAAAGGTAGCCATCCTTCATGGTCATGTATATAATCATTCGCTAACCGCTATTTACTTTAATGTTCACCCCTGTTCGAGTAATGATACTGAGCAATGTTGTAATTGAATTCATTAGGTTCTGATAGCTTTAATTGAAGTACTTTGAAGTTAAATGTACAGTGATATTGTACAAATACAAAGCATCAATATAATATTGATGCTTTGTGTAACAGATGAAACTGTTGGAAATTCCGTGATTTTGAAAACTTCCCCAATGAAAAAGTAGGTAGGTACTTACGAAAAGTATGTGATATTTCGCATGTGACAATATATGAGTTAAGTTACGTTACTATGTCATTGTATATATTTTTTAGTTTATTTTATTGTGAACATGTCAAGGTACTATACATATATACTATATGTGTTCACAATAAAATAAACTATCCTATATAGTATATAGGATCATTATTAATTGCACTGGCGAGTTATAGACGCCATTTCCAGTGTCACTGGCCTCCTCTGAAAATCAGCGCTGATCAACGTGGCACCGACCACGTTGATGACGCCCACGATGAGAGGAGACCACTTTTCACGCAGATGTGGCGTGCACTAGCATGCACCTAAACATTTTCTTGTGTAACTTTTACTCTTGTCTTATTGTAGGTATAGCTTGTTAACGCCACTTCTGTTTTTGAAATAAACGTATTTTCTTCTACTTTCTTTCTTTCTATGTTTTTGCCTTAATAGGTAGGTAGGTAAGGTACAGGGCCGCGTCGTCATCATACAGCCTCTGTCTTCCCCTTCGGGGATAATGACGTGATTCCTATATCTATGATAGTTACCTATTAAAATTCTGTAGGTTACTAAGAATGGGCAAACTAGTTTGTTAAACAGTGTTCCCTTGATCCCTACTTCGATGAATTATCAGTTAAAATTAAAATGTAGGTAGTTGGCAAACTTAATTATTGTGTGTAATTCAGAAATAAATATATGTAATTCTTTACTTCAATCAGTCACCGAGTTGGGAAAAGCCCAACTCAGTTGGGGTCGGCTTTCCAGTCTAACTACGATTCGGCTGAACTTAGATATTTTCCGTGAAGCGACTGCCATCTGACCTTCACAACCCATGGGCGATATCGAAGTTCTGTAGTTAGACTGGTCGGATTTTTGATTTAGGGCTCCAACTACCCCTAACGACTGCCATAGATGTTTGTATGACAACCGGGACCGAACGGCTTAACGTGCTCTCCGAGATGTAATTCTTTACTTATCTTTGTAAATTCTATCATCATAAAAGTTCCCTGTATCTAAGTATTTAATTATCGATAGGCTACTAGATAGTTGCTAGCGAAAAGTGGGGTGTATGTACCTAATTATTAGTGATTTTTTTTAAATTTCGACCACTAGAAAGTATTTCCAGTGGCACGAATTATTAGGTGTGTGAATTATTAGGTGGCCAACCTCTTCAGCCCAAAAACGTCAAGTTTGAATTCTGGTAGGTAAATTGTCATAAAGAAAAAAATCATAAAAATCATAAAGAAAAAAAAACCGACTACATTTTACCAGTGTAACTAACTAGGTATCAATGTCATTACAGAATGTTTTCAATCGGAACAATGGTAGGTTAGTACCTATATCGATCGACACAGTGATTTAACGACAAAACCAATAATTGTAAACCAAACAAGCGTTTATTAGCGGTCCTGACAACAGAGAATGTATAAGGTAATGTATTAAATTGACGCTGCATATCTGTATATTGTACTAGATATTCAATTGAACGGCTTAATTGGTGTTCGGAGGGTGGTCCGTCGACTGTGCAGTGTGCAGTTCTAGAAGGCAATCACGCAGTTATGTAATAATTGAGTTGCATGTGAATAGTTCTTGTGGAAATATGTTTTACGTTAAACTGTGGTAATTTGTCAGCTATTTGTATCGTTTTTAACTTGGGTATTTTCTTCTTCATATTTTAAGAAAAAAATCTCCCTGTACTGACGTTTTTATCGATAACTAGGTACAGGTACAGCTAGATAAAAATTCCAACTATACTGTGCATTATACTAATATATGTGTACTATATAATTATATGTGATTATAAATACATTGGGCCACCTACAATATGTGGTGTTTTGGCTGACACGATAATTTAGGTAGGTACTCTTCCATTTTTAAAGTCCCCGCTGCTTCGCAGGAATAGAAAGAAGGCTGGTTATTTTCTGGAGTATCGACACTCAACGTGGCAATAACGTAATTATTTCTTAACCTAACTATCATTGGGCGTTTTCATATTGGACGATAACGTCACGATAATTTACGTTCTTAGCTTAAAGTTACTGCTGCTACTTACGATATCGTCACGATATTATGGACGATATCGTCTGTCGTTATCGTGCAATGTGAAAACGCCCATATTCCCTGGAAATTTCACAACACTGTTCCGAGGTAATATCACGCGATTTAGGTAGTTATTTTACTCGCTATGTAGGCACTAGGTTTGTGTAACCGGCGACAATTTTATCATTGCGTAACAGAGTAGGTAGCAATTTGCGAGGCACAGTGCGTATCGCCTATAGTCGACTATCAAAGCGGTTACATTGAGTAGCGGCCCCTGCGTCACGGGGGGTGCTCACCACATCATCCATCTATCGTAATGTTAGTGAAACCAGTGTTAATGATGGGGTTATATCGTTCCTATGTGAACATTATGTGCTAGAGAACTATTCTAATTGATTTGCGTGCTGCTACAGTGCACCAGCTGTCGATTTTACGATACAGATTATGTTCTATAAAAGGTTTATAATGGGATGTGTAAAACAGACTTGTTAGTATTGTTTGTGTCGTAAAATAAACTATTGAAGTGGTTAAGTCCATCCCGACCTGAATGATTGTATTTAGCAGCTAAAATGTTATTCAAGTAATTTTTTTGGAAGAAAACAGCCAGAAAATACTGCAATTAAGTAATCAGAAGTTAAATACAAAGATTATTTCCCCCTTAGCAAGAGGGAGATAAAAGAACCAACTCTAAATCATACACCCACACCTTGGATTTAGAATTAAAAAAACTACGTTTAAAAAACCAACTTCATAAACTAAAAGGTACAAAATGACTTAATAAAGATTGAATATAATACACCTTTTATGGAAATATCTTTATTATTTATAAAATAATATTGATTGTATGTGCTATCTATTTATAGGTTTAAAATCGGTGCCAAGTATGTACTTCATTAACCTATTCCGAGCTATAGACAAGGGTCGATAATTTCTGAAACCAAAAAAAAAATAGTAGGATGAAACTCGTTACAAAAGAACGAGAATATAACAAAAATGAAGGGGAAAATAATTTACGGTCGATTTGAGGTCGGGAAGTGGAAGGGGGTGAGTTTTTAAGGGTAAAAAACGGTTTATCTCGATTTCCGGCAAAAATACAAGTCCTATGGGAAAAAAAATTATGACAAAGTTGTAGGTAATAAAGAGACTTACAACTTTTGTTTTTCCTCTTTTTTCATATAATGTCAAAATTTATGTGAAAAATTCAAATAATCAAGTTTCTGGTTTTTTATTTTTATTTTATGCAAAATAATTTATTTTTTCACGAAATTTGGTGAACACTTACCTTTTTATGTCCCAAAGACTCTGTAATTTTTTTGATTTGAAATATTTATTTTTTCACCCTATTTTGACTTAAAATCGAAAAAAACACCCTAATTTGCAATCGAAAATTCTCGGGTCAAAATATCCCTGCTTTTAATTTTTAATTAAAATTCTGTAAAAAAACAACACAGTTTTCAGTAAAAATCCATATTTTTTAAATTTCATATTTTATTTCTGTAAATTTCGATAATTTTAATGTATTTGTACCTAAAACGTGTAAAATAACAGAATAATTTGTATATACTTATGGGTTAGCGTTGTTAAAAGAGCAATACATATAAAATATGTAAGCATACTTAAAAAAAGGGTGAAATGGCCGAAACAAAACGTCGTATTCCATAAATTCCGAAAAAAAAACACATTTAGGTACTTAATTTTATTTTGATTATGAGTAATTTTCAATTAAAAATCACCCGACCACAACCAAATACAAACAGCATTTTGGCATCGCCAATGTTCCACTATTTTTTTGCACTTCATTGTTTATTTTTTTTTATTGGAAGGTAATTTTAGGTTTGGGAAGCACTGTCATTATTTTGATAGCTGTACTGTGCAGGCTGAGCATTCCACCAACCAAACAAAGTGGAATGCCGTGTCTACGCCGGAAGCCTCGCAGTGTTGACACGCAGGTGTGACCTCACGATGCATGCGAAACAGATACTCACCGAAGTTTCCGTGCCCGGTGATGATCTGTGTCGCACGATACGTGAGGCCACCGTGCTGCCTCTGCAGCCACTCCTCCATGATCGGTCTCACCGCCACGATGGTGGTGGTTCCCCACTTTGGTCGCTGAAGTCGCACCTTCCATGTCTCTCCTGGCGGAGTTGGGACCGCTGAGCCTCGATTTCTCGAGACGCGGGCCTGTGGTCCCGCAATATCATCATTAAACGTATCGAAAATTACAGAAATAAAATATGAAATTTATAAAATATGGATTTTTACTGAAAACTGTGTTGTTCTTTTACAGAATTTTAATTGTAAATTACTTGTAATTAAAGTAAATTTACATTACTTTGTACTTTTCCTTAATTTATGGAATAACACCTTTATTTCGGGAATTTTACACTTTTCTAAAGTAAACTTACCGATTTTGTATGTATTGCTCCTGTAATAACCTTAGGGTTTGTATGTTGTAAAAATACAAATTGTTTTGTTATTTTACATAAAAATATGTAGAATTACATAGAATTACATAAAAATAAGCGAAAATTACGTAAAAGTATGAAATTTTAATTGAAATCTGTGAAATTTCCGAAAATTATGTAATTTTCCACCATTTAATTTACTTTCACACCTATTTTCGGTATATGATTAACGAGACATATTTAGTCCTAAGTTTTACACGTCCATGAATATGATCAAATTTAGGGTCAAGTTCATGGCCGTTCTTTTTGCTCCTATAGAGAAGGAAAACAGAAAAAGCTGCATTGATTTAAAAAAAAATAATGTTTGGGGAGATAAATTAAAAAAAAACAAATAAATTATGAAAATCTGGTTACATTTAGAGTAGAGCGATAGCGGTAGCGGAAGCGGTAGCAGTAGCGGCAGCGGTAACACCAACATCGACACCAACGCCATCACCAACACCAACACCAACACCAACACCAACACCAACACCAACATCAACATCAACACTAACACCAACACCAACACCAACACCAACACCAACACCAACACCAACACCAACACCAACACCAACACCAACACCAACACCAACACCAACACCAACATCAACATCAACACTAACACCAACACCAACACCAACACCAACACCAACACCAACACCAACACCAACACCAACACCAACACCAACACCAACACCAACACCAACACCAACACCAACACCAACACCAACACCAACACCAACACCAACACCAACACCAACACCAACACCAACACCAACACCAACACCAACACCAACACCAACACCAACACCAACACCAACACCAACACCAACACCAACACCAACACCAACACCAACACCAACACCAACACCAACACCAACACCAACACCAACACCAACACCAACACCAACACCAACACCAACACCAACACCAACACCAACACCAACACCAACACCAACACCAACACCAACACCAACACCAACACCAACACCAACACCAACACCAACACCAACACCAACACCAACACCAACACCAACACCAACACCAACACCAACACCAACACCAACACCAACACCAACACCAACACCAACACCAACACCAACACCAACACCAACACCAACACCAACACCAACACCAACACCAACACCAACACCAACACCAACACCAACACCAACACCAACACCAACACCAACACCAACACCAACACCAACACCAACACCAACACCAACACCAACACCAACACCAACACCAACACCAACATCAACATCAACACTAACTCCAACACTAACACCAACACCGACACCGACACCGACACCGACACCGACACCGACACCGACACCGACACCGACACCGACACCGACACCGACACCGACACCGACACCGACACCGACACCGACACCGACACCGACACCGACACCGACACCGACACCGACACCGACACCGACACCGACACCGACACCGACACCGACACCGACACCGACACCGACACCGACACCGACACCGACACCGACACCGACACCAACACCAACACCCACACCAACACCAACTCCAACACCAACACCAACACCAACACCAACACCAACACCAACACCAACACCAACACCAACACCAACACCAACACCAACACCAACACCAACACCAACACCAACACCAACACCAACACCAACATCAACACTAACTCCAACACTAACACCAACACCAACACCGACACCGACACCGACACCGACACCGACACCGACACCGACACCGACACCGACACCGACACCGACACCGACACCGACACCGACACCGACACCGACACCGACACCGACACCGACACCGACACCGACACCGACACCGACACCGACACCGACACCGACACCGACACCGACACCGACACCGACACCGACACCGACACCGACACCGACACCGACACCGACACCGACACCGACACCGACACCGACACCGACACCGACATCGACACCGACACCGACACCGACACCGACACCGACACCGACACCGACACCGACACCGACACCGACACCGACACCGACACCGACACCGACACCGACACCGACATCGACACCGACACCGACACCGACACCGACACCGACACCGACACCGACACCGACACCGACACCGACACCGACACCGACACCGACACCGACACCGACACCGACACCGACACCGACACCGACACCGACACCGACACCGACACCGACACCGACACCGACACCGACACCGACACCGACACCGACACCGACACCGACACCGACACCGACACCGACACCGACACCGACACCGACACCGACACCGACACCGACACCGACACCGACACCGACACCGACACCGACACCGACACCGACACCGACACCGACACCGACACCGACACCGACACCGACACCGACACCGACACCGACACCGACACCGACACCGACACCGACACCGACACCGACACCGACACCGACACCGACACCGACACCGACACCGACACCGACACCGACACCGACACCGACACCGACACCGACACCGACACCGACACCGACACCGACACCGACACCGACATCGACACCGACACCGACACCGACACCGACACCGACACCGACACCGACACCGACACCGACACCGACACCAACACCAACACCCACACCAACACCAACTCCAACACCAACACCAACACCAACACCGACACCGACACCGACACCAACACCAACACCCACACCAACACCAACTCCGACACCGACACCGACACCGACACCGACACCGACACCGACACCGACACCGACACCGACACCGACACCGACACCGACACCGACACCGACACCGACACCGACACCGACACCGACACCGACACCGACACCGACACCGACACCGACACCGACACCGACACCGACACCGACACCGACACCGACACCGACACCGACACCGACACCGACACCGACACCGACACCGACACCGACACCGACACCGACACCGACACCGACACCGACACCGACACCGACACCGACACCGACACCGACACCGACACCGACACCGACACCGACACCGACACCGACACCGACACCGACACCGACACCGACACCGACACCGACACCGACACCGACACCGACACCGACACCGACACCGACACCGACACCGACACCGACACCGACACCGACACCGACACCGACACCGACACCGACACCGACACCGACACCGACACCGACACCGACACCGACACCGACACCGACACCGACACCGACACCGACACCGACACCGACACCGACACCGACACCGACACCGACACCGACACCGACACCGACACCGACACCGACACCGACACCGACACCGACACCGACACCGACACCGACACCGACACCGACACCGACACCGACACCGACACCGACACCGACACCGACACCGACACCGACACCGACACCGACACCGACACCGACACCGACACCGACACCGACACCGACACCGACACCGACACCGACACCGACACCGACACCGACACCGACACCGACACCGACACCGACACCGACACCGACACCGACACCGACACCGACACCGACACCGACACCGACACCGACACCGACACCGACACCGACACCGACACCGACACCGACACCGACACCGACACCGACACCGACACCGACACCGACACCGACACCGACACCGACACCGACACCGACACCGACACCGACACCGACACCGACACCGACACCGACACCGACACCGACACCGACACCGACACCGACACCGACACCGACACCGACACCGACACCGACACCGACACCGACACCGACACCGACACCGACACCGACACCAACACCAACACCAACACCAACACCAACACCAACACCAACACCAACACCAACACCAACACCAACACCAACACCAACACCAACACCAACACCAACACCAACACCAACACCAACACCAACACCAACACCAACACCAACACCAACACCAACACTAACTCCAACACTAACACCAACACCAACACCGACACCGACACCGACACCGACAAAAATCCATATTTTATAAATTTCATATTTTATTTCTGTAATTTTCGATACGTTTAATGATGATATTGCGGGACCACAGGCCCGCGTCTCGAGAAATCGAGGCTCAGCGGTCCCAACTCCGCCAGGAGAGACATGGAAGGTGCGACTTCAGCGACCAAAGTGGGGAACCACCACCATCGTGGCGGTGAGACCGATCATGGAGGAGTGACTGCAGAGGCAGCACGGTGGCCTCACGTATCGTGCGACACAGATCATCACCGGGCACGGAAACTTCGGTGAGTATCTGTTTCGCATGCATCGTGAGGTCACACCTGCGTGTCAACACTGCGAGGCTTCCGGCGTAGACACGGCATTCCACTTTGTTTGGTTGGTGGAATGCTCAGCCTGCACAGTACAGCTATCAAAATAATGACAGTGCTTCCCAAACCTAAAATTACCTTCCAATAAAAAAAAATAAACAATGAACAGGTTAGCGTTGTTAAAAGAGCAATACATATAAAATATGTAAGCATACTTAAAAAGGGTGAAATGGCCGAAACAAAACGTCGTATTCCATAAATTCCGAAAAAAAAACACATTTAGGTACTTAATTTTATTTTGATTATGAGTAATTTTCAATTAAAAATCACCCGACCACAACCAAATACAAACAGCATTTTGGCATCGCCAATGTTCCACTATTTTTTTGCACTTCATTGTTTATTTTTTTTTATTGGAAGGTAATTTTAGGTTTGGGAAGCACTGTCATTATTTTGATAGCTGTACTGTGCAGGCTGAGCATTCCACCAACCAAACAAAGTGGAATGCCGTGTCTACGCCGGAAGCCTCGCAGTGTTGACACGCAGGTGTGACCTCACGATGCATGCGAAACAGATACTCACCGAAGTTTCCGTGCCCGGTGATGATCTGTGTCGCACGATACGTGAGGCCACCGTGCTGCCTCTGCAGCCACTCCTCCATGATCGGTCTCACCGCCACGATGGTGGTGGTTCCCCACTTTGGTCGCTGAAGTCGCACCTTCCATGTCTCTCCTGGCGGAGTTGGGACCGCTGAGCCTCGATTTCTCGAGACGCGGGCCTGTGGTCCCGCAATATCATCATTAAACGTATCGAAAATTACAGAAATAAAATATGAAATTTATAAAATATGGATTTTTACTGAAAACTGTGTTGTTCTTTTACAGAATTTTAATTGTAAATTACTTGTAATTAAAGTAAATTTACATTACTTTGTACTTTTCCTTAATTTATGGAATAACACCTTTATTTCGGGAATTTTACACTTTTCTAAAGTAAACTTACCGATTTTGTATGTATTGCTCCTGTAATAACCTTAGGGTTTGTATGTTGTAAAAATACAAATTGTTTTGTTATTTTACATAAAAATATGTAGAATTACATAGAATTACATAAAAATAAGCGAAAATTACGTAAAAGTATGAAATTTTAATTGAAATCTGTGAAATTTCCGAAAATTATGTAATTTTCCACCATTTAATTTACTTTCACACCTATTTTCGGTATATGATTAACGAGACATATTTAGTCCTAAGTTTTACACGTCCATGAATATGATCAAATTTAGGGTCAAGTTCATGGCCGTTCTTTTTGCTCCTATAGAGAAGGAAAACAGAAAAATCTGCATTGATTTAAAAAAAAATAATGTTTGGGGAGATAAATTAAAAAAAAACAAATAAATTATGGAAATCTGGTTACATTTAGTACTCTAAATGTAACCAGATTTCCATAATTTCATAATTTAATTAAAACGCCGACGCCGACGCCTACGCCGACGCCGACGCCGACGCCGACGCCGACGCCGACGCCGACGCCGACGCCTACGCCGACGCCGACGCCGACGCCGACGCCGACGCCGACGCCGACGCCGACGCCGACTCCGACGCCGACCCCGACCCCGACGCCGACGCCGACGCCGACGCCGACGCCGACGCCGACGCCGACGCCGACACCGACACCGACACCGACACCGACACCGACACCGACACCGACACCGACACCGACACCGACACCGACACCGACACCGACACCGACACCGACACCGACACCGACACCGACACCGACACCGACACCGACACCGACACCGACACCGACACCGACACCGACACCGACACCAACACCAACACCAACACCAACACCAACACCAACACCAACACCAACACCAACACCAACACCAACACCAACACCAACACCAACACCAACACCAACACCAACACCAACACCAACACCAACACCAACACCAACACCAACACCAACACCAACACCAACACTAACTCCAACACTAACACCAACACCAACACCGACACCGACACCGACACCGACAAAAATCCATATTTTATAAATTTCATATTTTATTTCTGTAATTTTCGATACGTTTAATGATGATATTGCGGGACCACAGGCCCGCGTCTCGAGAAATCGAGGCTCAGCGGTCCCAACTCCGCCAGGAGAGACATGGAAGGTGCGACTTCAGCGACCAAAGTGGGGAACCACCACCATCGTGGCGGTGAGACCGATCATGGAGGAGTGACTGCAGAGGCAGCACGGTGGCCTCACGTATCGTGCGACACAGATCATCACCGGGCACGGAAACTTCGGTGAGTATCTGTTTCGCATGCATCGTGAGGTCACACCTGCGTGTCAACACTGCGAGGCTTCCGGCGTAGACACGGCATTCCACTTTGTTTGGTTGGTGGAATGCTCAGCCTGCACAGTACAGCTATCAAAATAATGACAGTGCTTCCCAAACCTAAAATTACCTTCCAATAAAAAAAAATAAACAATGAACAGGTTAGCGTTGTTAAAAGAGCAATACATATAAAATATGTAAGCATACTTAAAAAGGGTGAAATGGCCGAAACAAAACGTCGTATTCCATAAATTCCGAAAAAAAAACACATTTAGGTACTTAATTTTATTTTGATTATGAGTAATTTTCAATTAAAAATCACCCGACCACAACCAAATACAAACAGCATTTTGGCATCGCCAATGTTCCACTATTTTTTTGCACTTCATTGTTTATTTTTTTTTATTGGAAGGTAATTTTAGGTTTGGGAAGCACTGTCATTATTTTGATAGCTGTACTGTGCAGGCTGAGCATTCCACCAACCAAACAAAGTGGAATGCCGTGTCTACGCCGGAAGCCTCGCAGTGTTGACACGCAGGTGTGACCTCACGATGCATGCGAAACAGATACTCACCGAAGTTTCCGTGCCCGGTGATGATCTGTGTCGCACGATACGTGAGGCCACCGTGCTGCCTCTGCAGCCACTCCTCCATGATCGGTCTCACCGCCACGATGGTGGTGGTTCCCCACTTTGGTCGCTGAAGTCGCACCTTCCATGTCTCTCCTGGCGGAGTTGGGACCGCTGAGCCTCGATTTCTCGAGACGCGGGCCTGTGGTCCCGCAATATCATCATTAAACGTATCGAAAATTACAGAAATAAAATATGAAATTTATAAAATATGGATTTTTACTGAAAACTGTGTTGTTCTTTTACAGAATTTTAATTGTAAATTACTTGTAATTAAAGTAAATTTACATTACTTTGTACTTTTCCTTAATTTATGGAATAACACCTTTATTTCGGGAATTTTACACTTTTCTAAAGTAAACTTACCGATTTTGTATGTATTGCTCCTGTAATAACCTTAGGGTTTGTATGTTGTAAAAATACAAATTGTTTTGTTATTTTACATAAAAATATGTAGAATTACATAGAATTACATAAAAATAAGCGAAAATTACGTAAAAGTATGAAATTTTAATTGAAATCTGTGAAATTTCCGAAAATTATGTAATTTTCCACCATTTAATTTACTTTCACACCTATTTTCGGTATATGATTAACGAGACATATTTAGTCCTAAGTTTTACACGTCCATGAATATGATCAAATTTAGGGTCAAGTTCATGGCCGTTCTTTTTGCTCCTATAGAGAAGGAAAACAGAAAAATCTGCATTGATTTAAAAAAAAATAATGTTTGGGGAGATAAATTAAAAAAAAACAAATAAATTATGGAAATCTGGTTACATTTAGTACTCTAAATGTAACCAGATTTCCATAATTTCATAATTTAATTAAAACGCCGACGCCGACGCCTACGCCGACGCCGACGCCGACGCCGACGCCGACGCCGACGCCGACGCCGACGCCTACGCCGACGCCGACGCCGACGCCGACGCCGACGCCGACGCCGACGCCGACGCCGACTCCGACGCCGACCCCGACCCCGACGCCGACGCCGACGCCGACGCCGACGCCGACGCCGACGCCGACGCCGACGCCGACGCCGACGCCGACGCCGACGCCGACGCCAACGCCAACGCCAACGCCAACGCCAACGCCAACGCCAACGCCAACGCCAACGCCAACGTCAACGCCAACGCCAACGCCAACGCCAACGCCAACGCCTACGCCAACGCCAACGCCAACGCCAACGCCAACGCCAACGCCAACGCCAACGCCAACGCCAACACCAACACCAACACCAACACCAACACCAACACCAACACCAACGTCAATCAAGAAGTCAGAGTCACAGTCAACAGTCAAGGTACAATCCTAACCAGTCATACAATACATCCCATTCATCGAGTTATAGCAGTCCCAATGGTTATAAAGGTAACAATCAGTCTATGAATAACTCAATGTGTCCAAAATTCCTAATTTGCAATCGAAAATTCTCGGGTCAAAATATCCCTGCTTTTAATTTTTAATTAAAATTCTGTAAAAAAACAACACAGTTTTCAGTAAAAATCCATATTTTTTAAATTTCATATTTTATTTCTGTAAATTTCGATAATTTTAATGTATTTGTACCTAAAACGTGTAAAATAACAGAATAATTTGTATATACTTATGGGTTAGCGTTGTTAAAAGAGCAATACATATAAAATATGTAAGCATACTTAAAAAGGGTGAAATGGCCGAAACAAAACGTCGTATTCCATAAATTCCGAAAAAAAAACACATTTAGGTACTTAATTTTATTTTGATTATGAGTAATTTTCAATTAAAAATCACCCGACCACAACCAAATACAAACAGCATTTTGGCATCGCCAATGTTCCACTATTTTTTTGCACTTCATTGTTTATTTTTTTTTATTGGAAGGTAATTTTAGGTTTGGGAAGCACTGTCATTATTTTGATAGCTGTACTGTGCAGGCTGAGCATTCCACCAACCAAACAAAGTGGAATGCCGTGTCTACGCCGGAAGCCTCGCAGTGTTGACACGCAGGTGTGACCTCACGATGCATGCGAAACAGATACTCACCGAAGTTTCCGTGCCCGGTGATGATCTGTGTCGCACGATACGTGAGGCCACCGTGCTGCCTCTGCAGCCACTCCTCCATGATCGGTCTCACCGCCACGATGGTGGTGGTTCCCCACTTTGGTCGCTGAAGTCGCACCTTCCATGTCTCTCCTGGCGGAGTTGGGACCGCTGAGCCTCGATTTCTCGAGACGCGGGCCTGTGGTCCCGCAATATCATCATTAAACGTATCGAAAATTACAGAAATAAAATATGAAATTTATAAAATATGGATTTTTACTGAAAACTGTGTTGTTCTTTTACAGAATTTTAATTGTAAATTACTTGTAATTAAAGTAAATTTACATTACTTTGTACTTTTCCTTAATTTATGGAATAACACCTTTATTTCGGGAATTTTATTTTAGTTGGTGTTGGTGTTGGTGTTGGTGTTGGTGTTGGTGTTGGTGTTGGTGTTGGTGTTGGTGTTGGTGTTGGTGTTGGTGTTGATGTGTGCAACACCAACACCAACACCAACACCAACACCAACACCAACACCAACACCAACACCAACACCAACACCAGCACCAGCACCAACACCAACACCAACACCAACACCAACACCAACACCAACACCAACACCAACACCAACACCAACACCAACACCAACACCAACACCAACACCAACACCAACACCAACACCAACACCAACACCAACACCAACACCAACACCAACACCAACACCAACATCAACACTAACTCCGACACCGACACCGACGCCGACGCCGACGCCGACGCCGACGCCGACGCCGACACCGACGCCGACGCCGACGCCGACGCCGACGCCGACGCCAACGCCAACGCCAACGCCTACGCCAACGCCAACACCAACACCACATTAACATTAACATTGACATTGATATTGACATTGACATTGACATCGACATTGACATCGACATCGACATCGACATCGACATCGACACCGACACCGACACCGACACCGACACCGACACCGACACCGACACCGACACCGACACCGACACCGACACCGACACCGACACCGACACCGACACCGACACCGACACCGACACCGACACCGACACCGACACCGACACCGACACCGACACCGACACCGACACCGACACCGACACCGACACCGACACCGACACCGACACCGACACCGACACCGACACCGACACCGACACCGACACCGACACCGACACCGACACCGACACCGACACCGACACCGACACCGACACCGACACCGACACCGACACCGACACCGACACCGACACCGACACCGACACCGACACCGACACCGACACCGACACCGACACCGACACCGACACCGACACCGACACCGACACCGGCACCGGCACCGACACCGACACCGACACCGACACCGACACCGACACCGACACCGACACCGACACCGACACCGACACCGACACCGACACCGACACCGACACCGACACCGACACCGACCCGACGCCGACGCCGACGCCGACGCCGACGCCGACGCCAACGCCAACGCCTACGCCAACACCAACACAAACACAAACACCAACACCAACACCAACACCAACACCAACACCAACACCAACACCACATTAACATTAACATTAACATTAACATTAACATTAACATTAACACCAACACCAACACCAACACCAACACCAACACCAACACCAACACCAACACCAACACCACCCCAGACATGCGTTACGAATGCCAGAAGATCACCCGTTGATCGCTTTGGCCTGAAGCCGTATTGTCGATCATTGATTAGCGAGTGATCCTCTAGGAATTGCATGAGCTGCTTATTTATAAGGAGCTCAAGCACCTTGCAAATGACTGAGGTGACAGCTATGGGTCGATAGTTGCCTGGATCGGACCGATCCCCTTTCTTGGGGATCGGTTGTACGTTCGCCTCCTTCCAGACCTCCGGCACGAGCCCTGAAGAGTATGACAGGCGGTACAGACGCGTTAATACTGGAGACAACTCAGCTGCACATTTTCGTAGCACCACCTTCCGTCAGGGCCACTGGCTTTCCGCGTGTCGAGTGACCGCAGCACTGCCCGTACATCACATTGCCTGATAACAATATCAGGCATTGTGTGGCCGCAGTTGGCGATGGCGGGGGGCTGCAGGCCACGGTCGTTGACCCGGGAATTAGCCGCAAAGAGGTCTGCGAGCATATCCGCTTTCTCTTGGGCTTTGTGAGCCAGTGTTCCATCTGGGTAACGCAGCGGTGGCAGCGAGGGCTGACAAAAGTTAGATTGCACGGCTTTGGCCAGTTGCCAGAATCCACGGCTGCCCGTGGGATGGGAAGTGAGCTCCTGACCAAGCCGCGCGACGCGCTGGGCATCCGCTCTCTTAAAGGCCCTCTTACTCGACTTTGTGGCCCGGTTGTACGCTGCTTTGAGGTGGCCCACGTTTGGGTCGCGCACAGACCGGGCCCTGATCCAGGCGCGATATGCCGACTGTTTTTGTCGAACAGCTTTGGCACAATCTCGCCCGGACCAGGGACGGGCTCTGCGGATACTGGCGACATCAGTGAAAGGGATGTAATAATCCATCCCTAAACTGATCTCGCCAGCAATAGCAGAAGCACTATCCGAAGGAGCCTTTCTTACAAAGCAGCGCTGGCTCCAGGGGACGGACGCATAATAATCGCGTAGACCGTCCCAATCCGCTGACGAGTAGTGCCATAGTCGTCGTGACGTTTGTACAAGACGTGCAGGAGGTGACACCTTCATGCCAGCGTGAACAACACAGTGGTCGGAACTACCCAGTGGGGCTCCTACCGAAACACTGTACTGGGCTGGGCGACTCGTCAGAAGTAGATCCAGCAGAGCGGGCGCGTGATCTGACCTGTCTGGTATCCGGGTGATCCCGCATACCATCTGGGTCAGACCGTGGGAGAGAGCGAACGCATGGGCGGCTCTACCCGCATGATCAGTCTTGAGGGACCCCAGCCATTCAATGTGATGGCCATTGAAGTCCCCAAGAAATGCTAAACCATTTGATTCACGTACGGCCGGAAGACCTGCGGTGGAAAGAGCCCTACGAATTATGTCGTTTAGAATAACGTGCCGGGGTATACGACCTGCGCTTCTGCTGCAAGAAAGGCCATGGTGTCCCAGATTATCGACGGCTACTCCACAGGTCCAATGATGCGGGGATACACAAGGTGTACCCAGCCGAAGGCAAGTGGCAATGCGGAAGGTTGTGTCGTCCAACATTGTACCGATGTTGGGCGATGGGAGCGCCTGGATCCATAAGCCTGACTCCCATTCTCCAACAGCTAGTAGGCGTGCACGCTCTGAAATATTGACAGAAGTGTCAATTAGTGTATTAATTCTCAATTTACAGAGCGGTGAATCCCACAGTCGCTGTGAGCCTAGGCGTGAGGGTAGGTCAGTGTCGGGGCAAGACATCCTCCAAGCATTTATGGCATCGGTCATGCATCGCACCTCGGAATCAATCAGTGTATTTGACAAAATTTTCCTGACTAATTCTTCGGTGCTATGGACCGACGACAGAAATGCTGGCAGACTGACATCTGTGACTCTACGAATACCTAGCCCGCCCAAGCGAACTGGAAGAGACGCTTGGACCCAGGCCCGGTCATTAATATACATTTAAAATTTTACACAAAGAATTTTGTATTAAGTTGTCTAGTCTTTTGGGTGCTAAGGGGCTCTACCAACATCTTTAGGGCCCCAGCGACCTCACCTGCTAGTGGCGCAACTGCTGATAAACGGACGAGGCTCGTTAATTTACGGTACCTATGGAGTGGCTTCGGCCCCTACGTGGGTACCAGGTGGTACAACAGTGTTGGTACCAGGTGGTACAACAGTGTTGGTCCGGGGGGGTACCACCGTGCAGCTGTGCTAAAGCCCCCCAAGTAACCCAACCCAGCCTGGGTTGCGTTAGGGGTTCAGCAGCTGCACCGCCGGGCCCGGGGCGATGTATGGTGCAGCAGGCATGGGACCAGTGGGGGCGAAACGGAGTCTAGTGTGGGTGGTGTGGGTCGATTCGCCGGCCAGGGAGACTCTTAGCAACGGCGTTGCCGCGGCCGCCCGCAACACAGTCATGGGGCCCGCCTGGGACCAACCACCCCAGGAGGCTGCCCCACATGTTGCGCATAATCCTGATGTGGGACCGCCGCTCCGGGTGGTAACCGGTGTGGGGTAGCGGCGGCCTTGCATCAGGGGGGTTTGGGAGCCCTTCCGTCCGGCGAGTCGGCTCTGACCTAATCACACGGTTCTAAGACAAAGCTAGCCCCTGCGCTTTGTCACTTACTGCTGCACCAAATGTCGCCCTGTCTTCACGCTTCTTCTTCTTCAAAATCTACAATGGAAGTGCAACAAAGAAAAAATAAACGTTACACAGCGGTCCTAGGAAACCCCACAACTTCACTTTTCGAGGTGGAGTTCACTAACGTCCGTGGACTCCATGCGAACCTCGATACCGTCCACCATCACCTTGAGACGGCACGGCTCGCTGTGATGTTCCTCACGGAGACACAAATACGCCGCTCTGACGACACGTCTTACCTGTGTTACCCCGGCTACATAGCCGGGTAATCTCGAAATTGTTCCTCGATGACATCATCGAGGAACAATTTCGAGACAAAGCCGGGGTGTGCGTGTTCGTTAGGGCGGATGTTTGCTGCCGCCGGTTGCGCTGCCTAGAGAACCCCTCCAATTCCGTCCTTTGGCTGCACGTAGACAATGGCTCTATGAGCCAGATCTACGTGTGCGTCTACCGATCCCACACAGGGGACTCTGAGACAACAAAGCTCTTCCAGTACCTCAGCGAGACGGCTGATGAAGCGCAGGTGCGGTTCCCGAACGCTGACTTAGTATTTCTGGGGGAC
The DNA here is from genome assembly GCA_963556515.1 of Nudaria mundana. Taxonomy (NCBI): domain Eukaryota; kingdom Metazoa; phylum Arthropoda; class Insecta; order Lepidoptera; family Erebidae; genus Nudaria; species Nudaria mundana. The sequence goes on along the minus strand of OY748289.1, from coordinate 8,097,288 downwards.
TTCAATGGCCATCACATTGAATGGCTGGGGTCCCTCAAGACTGATAATGCGGGTAGAGCCGCCCATGCGTTCCCTCTCTCCCACGGTCTGACCCAGATGGTATGCGGGATCACCCGGATACCAGACAGGTCAGATCACGCGCCCGCTCTGCTGGATCTACTGCTGACGAGTCGCCCAGCCCAGTACAGTGTTTCGGTAGGAGCCCCACTGGGTAGTTCCGACCACTGTGTTGTTCACGCTGGCATGAAGGTGTCACCTCCTGCACGTCCTGTACAAACGTCACGACGACTATGGCACTACTCGTCAGCGGATTGGGACGGTCTACGCGATTATTATGCGTCCGTCCCCTGGAGCCAGCGCTGCTTTGTAGGAAAGGCTCCTTCGGATAGTGCTTCTGCGATTGCTGGCGAGATCAGTTTAGGGATGGATTATTACATCCCTTTCACTGATGTCGCCAGTATCCGCAGAGCCCGTCCCTGGTTCGGGCGAGATTGTGCCAAAGCTGTTCGATAAAAACAGTCGGCATATCGCGCCTGGATCAGGGCCCGATCTGTGCGCGACCCAAACGTGGGCCACCTCAAAGCAGCGTACAACCGGGCCACAAAGTCGAGTAAGAGGGCCTTTAAGAGAGCGGATGCCCAGCGCGTCGCGCGGCTTGGTTAGGAGCTCACTTCCCATCCCACGCGCAGCCGTGGATTCTGGCAACTGGCCAAAGCCGTGCAATCTAACTTTTGTCAGCCCTCGCTGCCACCGTTGCGTTACCTAGATGGAACACTGGCTCACAAAGCCCTAGAGAAAGCGGATATGCTCGCAGACCTCTTTGCGGCTAATTCCCGGGTCGACGACCGTGACCTGCAGCCCCCCGCCATCGCCAACTGTGGCCACACAATGCCTGATATTGTTATCAGGCAATGTGATGTACGGGCAGTGCTGCGGTCACTCGACACGCGGAAAGCCAGTGGCCCTGATGTCATTCCGGCGGTGGTGCTACGAAAATGTGCAGCTGAGTTGTCTCCAGTATTAACGCGTCTGTACCGCCTGTCATACTCTTCAGGGCTCGTGCCGGAGGTCTGGAAGGAGGCGAACGTACAACCGATCCCCAAGAAAGGGGATCGATCCGATCCAGGCAACTATCGACCCATAGCTGTCACCTCAGTCATTTGCAAGGTGCTTGAGCTCCTTATAAATAAGCAGCTCATGCAATACCTAGAGGATCACTCGCTAATCAATGATCGACAATACGGCTTCAGGCCAAAACGATCAACGGGTGGTCTTCTGGCATTCGTAACGCATGTCTGGGGTGGGGCTATGGAAAGGCATGGCGAGTCCTTGGCTATTAGCCTGGACATCGCCAAAGCCTTCGATAGGGTCTGGCATGCTTCGCTCCTTTCCAAGCTTCCGGCATATGGTCTACCTCCTCAAATGTGCAGCTGGATTACCAGCTTTTTAAACGAGCGCCGAGTGCGGGTCCTCTGCGATGGCCAGGCTTCTCGCTTCTTGCAAGTGAATGCCGGGGTACTGCAGGGGTCCGTACTATCACCAACTCTCTTTCTTCTGCATATCAATGATATGCTATACCTCGGGAACATTCATTGCTATGCAGATGACAGCACACTGCACGGGAGTTACTCGGTTCGTCCGACGGCGGGGCGATCTGAGATTGAGGAGGAGAGACGACGACTCGTGGCTGATCTCGACCGTAACCTCGATAGTATCTCTCAATGGGGTACCGAGAACCTGGTCGAGTTCAATGCCCGCAAAACACAGGCGTGTGCATTTACTGCGAAGAAATCCCCTTTCCTTCCCCTACCCTCTCTTCAGAATGCATTATTACCAATGAAGGACAACCTTGATATCCTTGGCATATATACCTTGATATCGAGAGCTCAATAATAAAAACTACATCGAAAGATGTAGGGCTAGCTTCGCGGAAACTAGGAATACTGAATAAGGTAAAGAGATTCTTTACACCGGACCAGAGGTGTCTGCTGTGCAAGACGCAGATTAGACCCTGCGTCGAATACTGCTCTCACCTCTGGGACGGCTCCGCGAAATATCTGCTGGACGCTCTCGACGCTATGCAGCGACGGGCTATCCGTATTATAGATTGTCCGGAGGTAACGGGAAGCCTTGAGCCGCTAGTTCAGCGCCGAACAATAGCTTCCTTGGCCGCATTCTACCGTATTTACCACGGTGAGTGTTCTGAAGAGCTCTTCAATCTGATCCCACCCTCTTCCTTCCGATCCCGAACGACTCGTGCTGGGCAGAGATGCCACTCCCACACAGTGGATAGCATGTTCGCGAGAACCGAACGTTTTAAACGTTCGTTTCTCTGCCGAACGATTGTGGCCTGGAACGCCCTACCTGTGCACGTGTTTCCTCCCACATATAATCCTGGGTTCTTTAAGCGGAGCGTGAAGAGGCACATCAGCAGGTCGTCAAGTTGAGGGCCACTCTCTATAGTATTACGTGCTGTGAGAGTGGCCCACAATCGCTAGACGTCGTCACGACTTACCACCAGGCGGGCGGCGTCAATTTGACGAACCAAACATAAAAAAAAAAAAAAATCTGCCCAAAATTTCTACATTTCTCCAAAATTGTCCTGAACGGAGGGCATGTGTAAATTTGGGTACGAAAAGACAAAAACGAAGAATAGTGAAAGCTGAATGAATACCGATATTACATAGACTATCAATAACCTGATCAAAATTTTGAATTTTTTCCTCGATAAAAGTGGAAAAGCCATCTTCTAAAATCGGGGACCCGAGGAGGCGTAAAGAAGTTTTGTCCAAAACTTTTATGTTGGGGGCCAAACAGTTGAATCTAGAGATTGTTGTTAATTTATCTGTGTTTTCAGATATAAAAATCGCACATTTATTCGGGTTCAGTTCTAAGCCAATTGACTGAAACTCTTTCCATAGTAATGTATATATTTTTTACATTATAAGAAAGAAGATATCTACGAACAAAAATCTCCACGACTTTTTTTAAAAATTAGGGTGTATTTTTCGATTTTAAGTCAAAATAGGGTGAAAAAATAAATATTTCAAATCAAATAAATTACAGAGTATTTGGGACATAAAAAGGTAATATTTCACAAACATTCGTGAAAAAAAAATTGTTTTGCAAAAAAAAAAATAATAAACCAAAATCTTGATTATTTGAATTTTTCACATAAATTTTGACGTTATGTGAAAAAAGTGTTAACACAAAAGTTGTAGGTCTCTTTATTACCTGGTCAAATTTTTTTTTTCCATAGGACTTGTAATTATGCCGGAAATCGAGATAAACCGTTTTTTACCCTTAAAAATTCACCCCTTCCACTTCCCGACCTCAGATCGACCGTAAATTATTTTCCCCTTCATTTTTGTTATATTCTCGTTCTTTTGTAACGAGTTTCATCCTACTATAATTTTTTTTTCACTTTTACCATTTTCAAAGGCTTGTCCTACTATATGGGATTTAGAAAAATAAAACTTATAAGTGGCAAAAAGTATTGTATTCTCTTTGAGTGGCAATAAAAACTGTCATATCATACATAAGTCATAAAGTCATAACAAACATACAATAAATAAATACGGTGAATTTATGAAAACTTGTTCATAAAATGAAAACCGATAAGATACCGATCGAATTGATAACCTCCTCCTGAAGTCGGTTAAAATGTGTTTTCAGGGGTAATTTTTATTTGACAGTATTCTAATCGAACTACTCTCTCTCTACTCCGCGCAAGACACCGGACTATGCTACATAACGGGATTAAGTAATCAATTACTAAAAACTTATATATTCAGAACCCTTATAGTTTCGTCATGTCCGTCCGTCCTCGGCTCTCCTCCCAAACGGTTAGTGCTAGAAACATGAAACCTTCATGGATATATTTATTAAACGCCTAATATCATATGAAGTTACCAATTTTGTACACGACTGTACTCCATACAAATGTAGGGCAAACGAAAACTTTTTTTTTTCAAATTAATCCAGCTCAAATTTATTGTAGTTCATACGACTATTTCAAGACTATTTTTTGGCATAAACTTTAAACCGAAAATCGCAGGCGTTCCGGAGAAAGATGAAGTTTTCAAATGTTCAAGATGGCTTGAACATTTGAATACTGAAGGATTATGGAATCCTCATCAGGTTACCTTTATATCTCTGGAACCTTTTAAGGACTATTTCTGAGATTTGGCATGTCGTTACGACTATTTCATGACTATTTTTGGAACCTAAACCAATTCGATAGGCTTTACCGTTTTCTTGTACCAGAGATGAGGATTACAGCTTGACGTTCAAGACATAATCCTCACTAACTTATAGCTATAACGCCGAAACTATAATACGACAATTTTTTTTACATGTACGACTATTTATGACTATTTCATGACTATTTTTTAGCGTTGTCAAAATTCGTTTTCATTGAGATTTCAAATATGAGGATTACAGCTTGAAGCACACTCATTAGATAGGTCTTTTAAAAACATTGATACTCGTAGGTGGGTAAGATGATTTTTTGATTTAAGTATCCGTTTGCGAGATATTTACCTTTGAAGAGCATATTTTTGCGAAAACAGGTCGTCGTCGCCCTCTAAAATCTAAACGGCTGGTGTGAACAACCTTCAAAAATCCATGTTGGTAGTCCATGTCATTCAGGAGTTATAGAGTCTTTTATGGGTAAATAGGGAACCCTATCTTATGCGTGGCTCGACACCCACTTGGCCGGTTTTTGATCAATGGATTTCTTTTTCATAAATTGGCTGATTTAATAATGATCGCAATATTAGAGCTATTGCTAGAGGTGTCTTGGTCATTTGGTAGTATTACAATTAGATATTCTATTGTAAAACCTTATTTCAATCGTATCCTTTTGTTGTATGGTTGAACGTGCTAATCTCAGGAACTAGGTAGGTAGACCTAATTCCTGAGATCAACCAAACAAATAAACTTTACTTACTATTTGGTATTGATATGAATATAGAAAAACATAGCATGTAGCATTCGTACTAGTAGGTAGTAGACATAAGACCTAAGTAGGTATCTAATTATATTTTAGGTCAATAACTGAACTTGTCAAATTAGCATTTCACTCTTCACTGACTTCACGTTAATAAATATTGTTGACTAATACCTACTTAGGTTTAAGTAGACACCTACCAAGTATATCGTTTTGTTTACGTGGCTCTTTGACTTTCATTTGTTAATAGAACAGAATTAATAATTAAGTCATTTACCTAAAATCTAAAGGCTGTTTTTAGCATTTCATCATGTTTACTAATTCATAATTCATTTGTGAACATAGGTTTAAAAATAAGGTTTTACATTGATTGCGTGATCCTGTCTACCAGATAACAGATACAAATGTTGTAGAAATAATGTATGTCAAACTTTTTTTTTTAATATCCGCTCTTACGTCCATTGCCGAGGTCCTCTGGTTAGCACTACGAAGAATTTTCAGTGGCGCCCGACGTCACTTTATTATGTCTATAAAGACCGTTTAATTTAAAACCAGCATGAAAGTAGGTACCTACATTATTTTGTATTTGCCTATTTTATTTTTCTAAAGTTATTTTAAACTTATGTTCAAGATACCAGGTATACCGAACATTTTCCTTATTTATTTTTATGTTTTAAAGCCAAAGAGAGTTCAGAGAGTATGTGAATTCGAGATAAAACTAATATTTGAATTAAGTGGACTTTTGTAACCTAACCTAACCTAACCTAACCTTAACTCCACCGCGAGCCGGGTGCTCGTGGGGGCCATCGGTCCCGTGCTCCGCCAGTGGGTGGAGCACGCGCAGGGGGCTCCGACCTACTTCCTCACCCAACTTCTCACGGGTCATGGCTGTTTTGCCAAATTCCTGTGGGAAGTGGTGGGGATCCTGTCGGAGCCTGATTGTCATCACTGCGCAGGCGGCGCCGTAGATACGGCGGAGCATACGCTCTTCGTGTGAGCCGCCTGGGACTCGCCGAGGTTGGCCCTCACGGGCGTTATCGGCAGAGTAGGTTCGCTGCCGGCCGTCATTAAATCCATGGCCGGCAGCGAAGAATGTTGGGCCGCTGTGGCTTCCTTCGCTCGGGAGGTGATGGCGGCGAAGAGAGAGGCCCTGCGTGAGCGGGAGCGTGCAGGCCGTACGCTCCCGCCCCGGCGGGCACCAGTCAGGGGGCGACGGCGCATTGCCTACGCCCAAGCCCCCGACTGATAGGGCCGTGGGCGGTGGGTCGGGGGGCCCACCGCTCACGCGAATGGCCCTGAGGAGTCCGACGCCCCTTATGTGTTTCGGGGGCATCGCTTCTGTGTTGATCAGGGGGGGTTTAGGCACCCCCGAGTAGACCTTGAAAGAGCGCCCCTTTGCCGGGCCGCTGTTGCTTAACAGTTCCTGCCTATCCGGCGGCCCGGCTAAGGCGAAGGAGAAACACCGTGGATAGGTTTTAGTTGGTAGTCCGGCCCGTTTTAATCCTAGGGCCGGGAGTCCCACACGAAGCCGTCTCGCTCCCCCCCAAGCGAGACGGTGAAGTGCGTAAATGCATCACCGACCACGTAAAAAAAAAAAAAAAAAAAAAAACCTAACCTTAACTAACTTTCTCGAAGCAGGAGTCCTCAAGAGGGTCTACGAGGAGGGCGCCCTGGTGCGACAAGTAGGAGGTCGCCCGTTGCCGGAGCAGGTCGATCGCTGGAGACAGGAGGCTCGCGACGATCTGTTCCGGCAATGGGCCTTGAGATGTGCGGCTCCGACCGCGAGCCGGGTGCTCGTGGGGGCCATCGGTCCCGTGCTCCGCCAGTGGGTGGAGCATGCGCAGGGGGCTCCGACCTACTTCCTCACCCAACTTCTCACGGGTCATGGCTGTTTTGCCAAATTCCTGTGGGAAGTGGTGGGGATCCTGTCGGAGCCCGTTTGTCATCACTGCGCAGACGGCGCCGTAGATACGGCGGAGCATACGCTCACTGTGTGCGCCGCCTGGGACACGCAGAGGTTGGCCCTCACGGGCATCATCGGCAGTGTAGGTTCGCTGCCGGCCGTCATTTTGTCTATGGCTGGCAGCGAAGAATGTTGGGCCGCCGTCGCCTCCTTCGCTCGGGAGGTGATGGCTGCAAAGAGAGAGGCCCTGCGGGAACGGGAGCGTGCAGGCCGCACGCTTCCACCCCGCCGGGCACCAGTCAGGGGGCGACGGCGTATTGCATACGCCCAAGCCCCCGACTGATAGGGCCGTGAGCGGTGGGTCGGGGGGCCCACCGCTCACGCGAAAGGCCCTGAGGAGTCCGACGCCCCTTATGTGTTTCAGGGGCGTCGCTTCTATGTTGTTTGGGGGGGGGGTCAGCCCCCCGTGTTGAGCTCGAAAGAGCGCCCCCTTTTCCGGGCCGCCGTTGCTTAACAGTTTCTGTCTATCCGGCGGCCCGGCTAAGGCGAAGGAGAAACACCGTGGATAGGTTTTAGTGGGTAGTCCGGCCCGTTTTCCATCCTAGGGCCGGGAGTCCCACACGAAGCCGTCTCGCTCCCCCCCGCAGCGAGACGGTGAAGTGCGTAAATGCATCACCGACCAAGTTAAAAAAAAAAAAAAAAGAAAAACCTTAACTAATTTGGGGTGCTCGGTCGGGAAACCTCCACGTGAGCGGTCTTGGTTGCTCTCGTTCGGGCTTTGGCCTGGGGGAGTGCAACCCGGATTTGCTGGTGCACCCTGGATCATTCACTAATGACCGCAGTACTCTGTGCTGCGACTGTTAGTAAATGTACCTATATCCCGACACCTGGCGGCAGGCGCATTCCCCTCTTCCATCCTTGGGGACGCCTGAGTGCCGTGCCGCCCGCCTTCTACCCCCTCTGCTTTCAGAGGGGCGTTTGAGGGCGGTGTTGCAGGGCAAAAAGCTGACCCCATTGCACGAGGGGGTCGTGGGATGGCGGGCCTGCTAGGCCCGCGGTTGTAGGCGGCAGCTCCCGGTTCTGTCCGGAGGAGCGTCACAAAGCGGCGTCGCTCCCGGCTTCCAAGAAGCGGCGGCGGCGGGCCAAGAAGACGAGCGCTGCGGCAGCGGAAGCCGCAGCTGCTCGGCAAGTGCGGCCACCGCCCACTGTTGCTGCTCCCCAGCCACTTGCTGAGGGGTGGAACGTAGTGGCGGCGCGCCCTGCGAAGAAGAAGGCCGCTGCAGCTCCAGCGTCAGCACCGGCCAAAACTAAGAAGAAGAAGGGCTCCAAAAAGCCCCGCACTACGCGCACTGCTGCAGTGACTATCACACTGCAGCAGGGCGCGAAGGAGTCGGGAGCCACCTACGCGGCCGTGCTTGCCCAGGCTGAAGACCAAATTGACCTGAAGAGCCTGGGCATAGACGGTCTGCGTTTCCGCGCCGTCGTCACCGGAGGAAAGATCCTCGAGGTGAGTGGCGCGGACAAAGATGCCAAGGCGGACGCCCTGGCCGATAAGCTGCGGTCGGTGCTGGGCGAAGTGGTTCGGGTCGCCAGACCTGAGAAATGCGCAGAGTTGCGCATATCAGGCCTTGGCGACACCGCCACTCAAGATAGCATCGCGAAGATGGTGGCTGACGTTGGTGGTTGCGGTGTCAGCCACGTAAAGGTGGGCGAAATTCGCTGCCCACCCGGTCGAACGGGCACGTGCTGGCTCAAGTGCCCTGTCGCGGCGGCCAGAAAGTTAGTGGATGGCCGTCGCCTCGTCATCGGGTGGACCCTTGTTCGGGCCTCCCTCCTCGAGTCCCGAGTCCAGCGGTGCTTCCGCTGCTTGGACTCGGGGCATGTCGGAGCACAGTGCACCTGCGAAGTTGATCGCAGTGCAATGTGCTTCCGGTGTGGGCAACCGGGCCACAAGGCGGCCGGTTGCTCTTTGGAGCCCCGGTGCCCCGTCTGTTCCACGGATGGTGCACCGGCTGCCCACCGTCTGGGCACTAGGAATTGTGACGTCGCCGCCCAAAAGCGGGGACGTCGTGGCGGCAGAAGACGTGGTGTAGCTTCCACCACTCAGTCTTCGCCGCCGACGGAGGAGAGGATGGACACCGCTCAATCATAAATGGCCATCTCGCTACTGCAGGCCAACGTCAACCACTGTGTCGCTGCTCAGGATCTCCTGATGCAGTCCATGGCACAGTGGCAGGCGACCGTCGCCGTCGTCAGCGAGCCGTATTTGGTCCGCGATCGTGACGACTGGGCTGGCGACTGTGACGGCCTAGTGGCCATAGTCGCCCGTCAGGGTGCGGTCGGTGCGTCCCCCTTCGGCAGGGTGCTGAGGGGGCGTGGTTGTGTTTTGGCCCTGATTGGCTTTGCAGTAGTTGGGGTGTACATTTCCCCCAGCAGGAGCCTCGCCGAGTTCGAGCTGGTGCTCGCCGAAGTCGAGGCCCTGCTGGGGGATGTACGTCCCACCCCTGCACTAGTCGTCGGGGATTTTAACGCCAAGTCAACATCTTGGGGTTCCCCGGCGACTACTGCAAAGGGGGAGTTTCTGGAGGATTGGGCGGTGTCAACCGGCTTGGTGCTTTTGAACAGGGGGGCGGTCCACACTTGTGTGCGGCCCCAGGGTAGTTCCATCGTAGATTTGTCGTTTGCCAGTTCTGCCCTGGTGGACCGTATACGGGGGTGGAGAGTGATGGAGGGGGTGGAGCCCTGAACCATCGCTACATATGGTTCGACGTTGTCGCCACTCCCTCGGCCACCCCCGCGGTGACTAATCGCCCCCTTGCAGGGGAGGGACCCCGGTGGCGTCTAAACACGCTGGACCGGGAGCTGACCAGAGAGGCGGGTATTGTCGAGCGGTGTGCCGCTCCCAATTTCGACGGCCTGGACGTAGACGCGAGGGCGGATAATCTCGCTGGTGCGATGGCTCGCGTCTGCGTCGCGGCGATGCAGAGGGCAGGGCCGGTACCCCCGCGAAGGCGGGTTTACTGGTGGCGTCCCCACCTCGCTGGGCTGCGGAAACTCTGTCACGCAGCTCAGCGACGGTACACCCGCAGTCGCGGGAGACGCCAAAGAGACCTTGCCCAGGAGGAGGTGCTGCTTGCCGCGTACCGGGCCGCTCGAGCGGCCTTTTGCTCGGCAATCCGGGCCGCCAAGGATGCGGCCTGGAAGGAGTGGCTCGAGAGACTGAATGAGGATCCGTGGGGGCAGCCTTACAAGGTTGTGAGTGGAAAACTCAAGCCTTGGGCTCCCCCTCTCACCACCTCTCTCGAGCCACCTTTTGTAGAAGAAGTGGTCAGTTCCCTCTTCCCCGCGCGGGATGAGTGGGTCCCTCCCCGTATGGCACCAAGCCGGGATATGTCGGATGGCGAGGCCGTCCCGCCCGTATCTGACGTCGAACTGGGGGTGGCGGTCCTAAAATTAAAACTCAGGAACCGCGCCCCTGGTCCTGATGGCGTCCCTGGGCGTGTTGTCGGCCTCGTCATGCCGGAGTTTGAAGATGAGACGCTGTCCCTCATGTCGGAGTGTTTGGCGTCCGGAAGGGTCCCGCGACGATGGAAGACGGGGAAGCTCGTGCTGCTTCGTAAGCACGGGCGACCTCCGTAGTCGCCGTCGGCCTACCGCCCCATCGTCCTGCTCGACGAGATGTGCAAGCTTTTCGAGCGGGTGCTCGCTGCGCGTCTCGTCGGGCATCTGGAGGGGGCGGGGCCGAATTTGAGTAGTGGCCAGTACGGCTTTCGTCGCGGGAGGTCCACCCTGGACGCCGTGTCCCGACTCAGGGACAGCGTCGAGGATGCCGTTGGCCAGGGGCAGGTGATGTTGGCTGTGTCGCTCGACATAGCCAACGCGTTCAACACCCTCCCCTGGCCTACTATCGCTGAAGCGCTGAGGTACCACAACGTCCCGTGGTACCTCAGGCGCGTCCTTGCGGACTACTTCGTCGACCGGGCTATCACTTACCCGACTCGGTCGGCCGTAGTCCGCAGGGAAATGTCGTGTGGTGTTCCACAGGGGTCGGTGTTGGGTCCGCTCCTGTGGAACGTAGGTTATGACTGGGTCCTGCGCGGTGCCACTCTTCAGGGCGTCGGTGTACTTTGTTACGCCGACGATACCCTTGTCACCGCGCGAGGACCCACCTTTAGAGATGCTGCCGTGCTCGCCACTGCCGGCACGGCGCAGATTGTAGGTCGCATCAGGGCGCTTGGCCTCAAGGTGGCCCTCGAAAAGTCCGAGGCCCTTTTCTTCCATGGGCCTCGGATGAGACCCCCTCGGGATGCCCAAATTGTGGTGGGTGGCACCTCCATCGCTTTCGAGAAGACCTTTTAAATATCTGGGTCTCTTGCTCGACAGCCGGTGGGGGTTTGTCGAGCACTTCCGGCGGTTGTCACCAAAACTGGTGGCGTCCGCCAATGCGCTCGGCAGGCTGCTCCCCAATAAAGGGGGACCGGGAAGTGCTTGCCGCCGTCTCTACGAGGGTGTGGTACGCTCCAAGGCGCTCTATGGAGCGCATATTTGGGCGGATGCCCTCAGCGCCGCGAACGTGGTTCAGCCTCGACGACCGCAGCGGATCGCGGCGCAGAGGGCTGCACGGGCGTACCGCACCGTGTCTTTTGAGGCGGCGTGCCTGTTGGCACAGAGTCCCCCTGGGATCTCGAGGCGGTGGTCCTGAAGAGGGTTTACGAGGAGGACGCCCTGGTGCGACAAGAAGGAGGTCGCCCGTTGCCGGAGCAGGTCGATCGCTGGAGACAGGAGGCTCGCGACGATCTGTTCCGGCAATGGGCCTTGAGATGTGCGGCTCCCACCGCGAGCCGGGTGCTCGTGGGGGCCATCGGTCCCGTGCTCCGCCAGTGGGTGGAACACGCGCAGGGGGCTCCGACCTACTTCCTCACCCAACTTCTCACGGGTCATGGCTGTTTTGCCAAATTCCTGTGGGAAGTGGTGGGGATCCTGTCGGAGCCTGATTGTCATCACTGCGCAGGCGGCGCCGTAGATACGGCGGAGCATACGCTCTTCGTGTGCGCCGCCTGGGACTCGCCGAGGTTGGCCCTCACGGGCGTTATCGGCAGAGTAGGTTCGCTGCCGGCCGTCATTCAATCCATGGCCGGCAGCGAGGAATGTTGGGCCGCTGTCGCTTCCTTCGCTCGGGAGGTGATGGCGGCGAAGAGAGAGGCCCTGCGTGAGCGGGAGCGTGCAGGCCGTACTCTCCCGCCCCGGCGGGCACCAGTCAGGGGGCGACGGCGCGTTGCCTACGCCCAAGCCCCCGACTGATGGGGCGGTGGGTCGGGAGGCCCACCGCTCACGCGAATGGCCCTGAGGAGTCCGACGCCCCTTATGTGTTTCGGGAGCGTCGCTTCTGTGTTGATCAGGGGGGGTTTAGGCACCCCCGAGTAGAGCTTGAAAGAGCGCCCCTTTGCCGGGCCGCTGTTGCTTAACAGTTCCTGCCTATCCGGCGGCCCGGCTAAGGCGAAGGAGAAACACCGTGGATAGGTTTTAGTGGGTAGTCCGGCCCGTTTTACATCCTAGGGCCGGGAGTCCCACACGAAGCCGTCTCGCTCCCCCCCGCAGCGAGACGGTGAAGTGCGTAAATGCATCACCGACCACGTAAAAAAAAAAAAAAAAAATAAAAAAAAAAAATAAAAAAAAAAAAAAAAAAAAAAAAACCTTAACTAACTTTTATTTTTATTTTAGGCGTCCGTTCGTATAGTATTCGACGCAGGACCTATGTATATCTCTTATCTCTCAATGTAGTTTCTATTATAAAGCTCTCGACGGAGGTAGACTATAATTATGCCGGAAGCTTGGAAAGGAGCGAAGCATGCCAGACTTTCTCGAAGGCTTTGATATCCAGGCTAATAGGCAAGGACTCGGTACCCATCCATAGCCTCACCCCAGACATGCGTTACGAAAGCCAGTTCATGACGTATGTACTTGTTGTCAAATCTTAATTACTTATTTCGTTCTTCTTTTATTTATCATGCAAATTACATTTATGTTGGAGGTTCTGTTTAAGTTTTACGAGGGCTAAGTCCTATCACATGCCATCTGGCTGAGTGATGGTATACCTACTTATCTCTCTAAGCTAGGCAAATTGATCTGTCCGGACTGATTGTCAGTTTTGTCGGGACAGATAATTCTCAACTTTAACTCCTTTACGCACGCGGACCTGAGAACTCGATGCGGTTTTTAAACTCATACTAATATACCCTTGAATAAATAAATATGAGATATCGTGACCGTACTACGGATAACTTTATTAGAAAGTATAATGCTTAAAGTTATATTTATAACAGAGTAAAAAATGAATGATGTACCTTTTTTTAAAAATCTTTTACATACATTATATACATACATAAAAGCGTGTGAAACATTTTCTTTGTAAGCATACATACATTATGTAGATATAGAATGTATCTAAGTATTACTCATCACGTATTTTATTTAGTTCGTGGGATACATATCTTCAAATGTGTTTGTTAGAAAGACTGTTCAAATGATTCAAGTTGCGTGACGGTAATTGTAATTACAGTAGTGATCGGTGTCTTGCGACCATTTAATTGTAATGGCGTGTAGGACTTGTGCACCCGTTTCCTGTGGCGGCCATGTTGCTTTTAACTAGTATGTCAACTGTCATTTTAATGTCTTGAGACATTGGTAGTGGTACCTACCACTCATAAACAGCCAACTGATCATAAAAATATGATGCTTCTTTATTGTTTAGCCACAATAATGTTTTATGGAAGTATAATACATAAAAAACTACTTTTTAAATTAGATAGGTACTTAGGTAAGTACATAAAACATCCCTACATCGTTACACAATAATTATATTTAACAACAAACTCTACGTAGGAATAGTTTATGGTTTCGATTGTCGGCACTTGGTAGAAGTTAGTAATACCTACTTCAAGATAAACAAACACTCTTGTACACTGTTCCACTGATTTAATATCCAGGAAATAACCTGACCCGTGCTTTACAGCATAATCAAAGGTTTTACTACACTTTATATATTAAAATAGATAAATGTAATTAAAAAAAAGAAATAGGTATATGTAGGTCAGTATATAAATTTTATTTACGCAGATTAGATATAGATACTTACACTTAATTTAATAAAATATTTAGATTAATTCCAGTTAAATTTGTTCAATGGTCCATAGTAAAAGAATACCTATATACTTCTTACAAAGAAGATTGATAATATAATAATTTATATGAATCCCTAGAGCTCGTTCTATATAGCGTCGCGTGATCCTTGTTTACAGATGGAATTTCCAAAAATCGTTAGAATTAAGAAAATCATAGACGATAAGTGTAAATCGTTTGTATGCCAACTCCTCCAAAACGGCTCGACCGATTTTACCAAATTTGGCATGCTGGTCGACATCATACCCAGGGAGTGCATATCTCTGAAATCATGAAAATAGAGCATAAAAAAAGATTAAGAAAATTTGCTCCGCTCAACATTTGCAATTAGTAGCATGCATTGCATACCTAGTTATTATATATATTGAGACACTGGGTTCATAGAGCTCTCGTCACCTTTATAGTGACTTTGCTAAACGCTTAATCAATGCTTCTCAGGACAAGAAGGCTGGCTATTTTCTGGCCCAAAGAATAAGTATCGCCATCCAACGTGGCAACACAGCCAGCATTCTGGGAACCTTCCCAGTCGGTAATGACGCGGAGGATTTTTAAACGATATTTTGTAATGTAAATATTTTTAGTAAATAATTATGTAGGTATATAACATAACATAACATGTCTATAATTGTATATTATGTAAGAGTTAGAGCCTGCGAGAACCTGTCACTAAAAAAACTCAAGGCCGATCATATCGAATCGCCAGTATTTTACAATCATTGTAAATTATTAATCGTGCGAGATTATTTATTATCTAATGTTATTTACAATTTTACGGACCAAAATTGCCATTCAAACCATATAATTTTGACGAATAAGAGATATCTCGTGATGAAAGAAAAATAACAGACCGGGGCGACGCGGCCGGGCGGGGTGGTGGCCAATGACGGCAGTGAACATATAGCGATTTTAAACAATCTATACCTACTTATAATAAATCTGTAGAAGTGAAAATTCTGTACATTGAAAATATCAAAAAAATAAATAAATGGTATTACTAGACCGACACCGAAACCAAAAATGTGACTAAAAAAAATTTTATCTGTCTGTCTGTCTGTTTGTTCAGGCATCACGCAAAAAGTACCGGTTCGATTACGATGAAACTTGGTATTAATTATTCTTTAATATCCTGGGCACCACACTGGGTACTTTTATCCCGGAAAAATATATACAATAAAAAACAAACTTAATTTTGCGGTTCGATCCCTAGACCTGATTACTAATACCAACCGCAAATAATAAGTTTGTCTTAGGGTTTTTTTTATACTGGGTTCGCCAAATTGACCCCGCCCGCCTGGTGGTAAGTCGTGACGACGTCTAGCGATTGTGGGCCACTCTCACAGCACACAATACTATAGAGAGTGGCCCCCAACTTGACGACCTACTGATGTGCCTCTTCACGCTCCGCTTAAAGAACCCAGGGTTATATGTGGGAGGAAACACGTGCACAGGCAGGGCATTCCAGGCCACTATCGTTCGGCAGAGAAACGAACGTTTAAAACGTTCGGTTCTCGATATCATGCTATCCACAGTGTGGGAGTGGCATCTCTGCCCGGCACGCGTTGTTCGGGATCGGAAGGAAGAGGGTGGGATCAGATTGAAGAGCTCTTCAGAACTGGTTACGTCACCCGCAGTGGAAGTCACTAAGGGGCGCTGCACACGGCTAAGGTACTATAATATTTTAACTTAAGATACAATATCGCTCGCCATACAATTCAATGGACTATCACACACGACGAAGATAATAAATAATATTTCATATTTTCGTATCTTAAGATGAATTTTTATGGTATAATAGAGAATATAATAGAAGATATAATAGAGAAACTGTTGTAGGGGGCCTTTATGAACGCAATAAAAATAAAACCCAAAACAATGGTTTTTAGAACTTTTGTCTGTTTGTCTGAATGTTTGAACACGCTAATCTCAGAAACGGCTTAACCGATTTGAATTTTTGATTTGAATTTGCGGTTTGGTTTTTAATCGTTTCATAAATAAAAAAGTTATGTAGATCTAAAGTAACACGCAGGCGGAGCTACGGGCAACAGCTAGTATAAAGGGAAGTTTGTGATTAGAATGTATACCTATACCCAGTGAGTTGGGTAATTGCCGTACCTACTACATTGTCATTACAGGACCAGATTTTTTAAATGTACTAAATGCATAGACTTACTTATGATCGTACTTCTACTTATGAATAAATATAAGTACCTAAGGTAGGCTACCGTACCTTCATCATTGTAAATTATTAATCATGCGATAACGTTATTTACAATTTTCCGGTAACTGTTATAAAGATTCGGGTACAACGGCAGGACCAAACCAAAGTATACAATTTTTTAACCCTAGAAAGATAACCTACGCCTCAAAGGCGCCCACGTTTGAATAAAAGCGCTGTATTTTTCTAATGAGCGTGCATATTTAGCCGTTCTTTTTTGTCAGCTAAGTCACCGGTGTAGATTGTCGCGGGACGGCTGTTTTTACGTGGTAAGTACCATAATTTTACAGTTACGACTAGGTAATGCGCTCCGGAGGCGCAAGGTAAGTATGCGCTGATTGCCTGTAAACCAAATTCCGAGCCAAATAGTTATAGCCCTGACTGATTTTTTACTGTTAATTAGTATATGAAACATATTTTAATTAGTTTTTAATAAAAAAGTTACTATTATGTGAAAACATGTGCCTATAGACAGAAGACTGTTGATTTTTTAAAGAGTATTTTTTATAATTTTTTATATACAAATAATATAGCTAAACCTATCTTTTATTTTTAGTTCATTAGCCACAAATTACAATACAATTTTTTAAGTATTTAATAAAAAAATATCATTTATATAATCGTGCGCCTCTGAAGCGTATGGTTATATTTTCACTACTATAAAATAAGGTGCTAATGTACTAAATGCATAAACTTATGATCCTACTTCTACTTATGAATAAATATAAGTACCTAAGGTAGGCTACCGCACATAGGCATAGGCCTTCTAATACAGTGTTCCCATGAGAACTTGGAAACGAGAAAACTAGCCCACGGAGGTTAACTAGTCTCTACTATAATGAGTTTAATATGATCCAAAGAAAACCAGCTACTCAACAGCCATGTGTGTTAAACATAGGGCTGCGGTCAGAAGGAATGTGCCCGCGCCGAGTATCCACTGGCCACTCGGCGCCGGACCACTACATCCACCTCTCATTTTAAACTTCTCAGAAGGGGATATTTTCAATCATTTTCTCTAGTATGTGAACTGTCATTGGATGCAATATCTAGAAATACGTGGGTCGTCGTGAACTGGAGATACACGTCCCTGTAATCGAGTAACAAGAAGTCGTATAATAATAAATTCATATAATAATAAAGTCGTCAATATAATAATAAATTCCATGTAATTGACTTTAATTCTGTTTTTAAGAGAACTGTATACAAATACAATTTGTCAACTTCTGACAGTAACTTTAACAATAACAAACATATTGTTTATGTAAACAAAGGTAGGTATTTTCTACCAAAGCATTATAAGAGACAAATAGCAAGTTTGCTATTCAATTATTTTTACACTTCAGCCAAGAACTTGGCTGACAAAACTGCTTTTATTGAGCAATGTAGATTTAGTGTTAAGACTTTGGAATCTGTTCCAAGTAATTTAAATTAAGTTCTACGACAACAGAGGCAATATTACCCTTTAGCAGACATAGTCAATTAATTGAATTAAATTTAGTTACAAATATTAATTATGTTAAAAAATGCCCTCCAAATCAAACCAAATCAAAAAATGTAAATTATATCAACATAGGGCATCAAAATATTGGTGGTTTAACACATGGCAAAGAGTTAGAGTTGGAACTGTTAATTAATTCAGACAATATTGATATTTTTTGTATTACAGAACATATGCGTAAGTCGTATGAGCTCATGTTCAATTTCAGTAATCACCGGGTTGGTAGTGCATTCTGCAGGGTGACCACAGTACGGGGGGGATCTTTGATTTTATTAAATAAACAACTTAAATTTAAAGAACGGAAAGATATTGTGTCTCTTTCTCTAGAGTGTAAAGTCGAACTGTCGTGCGTGGAAATGGAGCAATTCATAGTAGTATGCGTGTATAAACCTGGAACCTCACCCTTTTGCGAATTTGAGGAACTTATTGACAAAGTTCTATGTAAACTTGGAAAAACTAATAAGTACCTAATAGTATGTGGTGATTTTAATGTCGATTTACTTGTTAATACGCCTATGAGTTATAATATTTTAAATTTATTTAAATCACACAATCTTACAAACTTATTTTTGGAGCCTACTAGATATTGTAATACAATAGCCACTTGCCTGGATAATATATACAGCGATATGTTGCCAGAAAGTAAAAGTATTATAAAAAAGCTAGATTCAGACCATTGTGGGCAAATAGCATCTTTTAAAATCACTAAAGAAAAAGTTATAAAACGTAAAATATTATGTAGACCAATAACTGGTGACCGCTTGGAACGTATGAGGGTTGGACTTTGCAATAAAATTCCATTCTTAGACACTGGCTTAGATCCAAATGTAATGTATAAATTATTTTTTGATTCTTTTTACAACGAGTTCAACTCCATATTCAAGTCTAAGGAGGTCATGATTAGTGATAGTCCTACTTTAAGTGAATGGGCCACTGAGGGTATACACAAAAGTAGACAAAAACTTTATGAACTATACTCAGAAAGACAGCTTAATAGATCAGTTGAATTTCTAGATTATGTTAAAACTTATTCAAAAAAGTTTAAAGCAGATTGTTTAGCAGCTAAATCAAAATATATAAGTGATAAAATTCTCAATAGTGCAGACAAAGTTAAATCTACTTGGAAAATTATAAACGCGGAAAGAGGTCAACAAAAATTAAATGATAATCATTTTAAACTTAATATAAATGGTAAAATAACTACATCAGACTTCGAGGTCGCTAACGAATTTGAAATTTTTTTCTCCCGAATTCCTGTAGATTTGACAAAAACCCTAGGCTCTTCAACCCCCATTGCAGAATCTTTGTTAAAAGCAAACGTTCCTTGTTGTAACGTTATATTTAAATTCAGTAAAGTTAACATAAACACTATCTTGAAAAATTTTTAAATCTTTAAATATCAAGAAAACAGCTGACCTCTGGGGCATCTCTGTGTATTTAGTAAATTCTTTTATTGAAATGGTTGCTCCTGAACTAGTAATAATATTTAATAATTGTGTTGATAGTGGTGTGTTCCCTGATTTAATGAAATCTAGTAAATTTTTGGGTGCAAATGGGCCCTTCTTACATCTATCGGGCCCCAGCGACCTCACCTGCTAGTGGCGCACCTGCTGATTAACGGACGAGGTTCGTATATTACGGTACCCATGTGGTGGCTTTGGCCCCTACGTGGATACCAGGTGGTACAACAGTGTTGGTCCGGGGGGGTACCACCGTGCAGCTGTGCTAAAGCCCCCCAAGTAACCCAGCCCAGGCTGGGTTGCGTTAGGGGTTCAGCAGCTGCACTGCCGGGCCCGGGGCGGTGTATGGTGCGGCAGGCAGGGGTCCAGTGGGGGCGAAGCTGAGTCTAGTGTGGGTGGTGTGGGTCGATTCGCCGGCCAGGGAGACCCTTAGCTACGGCGTTGCCGCGGCCGCCCGCAACATAGTCATGGGGCCCGCCTGGGACCAACCACCCCAGTAGGCTGCCCCACATGTTGCGCATAATCCTGTTGTGGGGTCGCCGCTCCGGGTGGTAACCGGTGTGGGGTAGCGGCGGCCTTGCATCAGGGGGGTTTGGGAGCCCTTCCGTCCGGCGGGTCGGCTCCGACCTAACCACACGGTTCTAGACGAAGCTAGCCTCTCCACTTTGTCACTTACTGCCGCACCAAATATCGCCCTGTCTTCACGCTTCCCCATATTTCAAAATGACAGTGCAACAAGAGAATAGACGGTACACAGCGGCCCCTAGAAACCCCACAAAGTTGACTTCGTTTGAGGTGGAGTTCGCGAATATCCGCGGACTCCATGCAAACCTCGATACCGTCCACCATCACCTGGAGTCGGCACGGCCTTCTGTGATGTTCCTAACGGAGACACAGATACGCCGCCCTGACGACACGTCGTACCTCTGTTACCCGGGCTATATCATTGAAGAACAATTCCGCGATAAAGCCGGGGTGTGCGTGTTCGTTAGGGCGGATGTTTGCTGCCGCCGGTTGCGCTGTCTGGAGAACCCCTCCTACTCCGTCCTTTGGCTGCACGTGGATCATGGCTCCATGAGCCAGATCTACGTGTGCGTCTACCGCTCCCACACAGGGGACACTGGGACAACAAGGCTTTTCGAATACCTCAGCGAGATGGCTGACGATGCGCAGGTGCGGTTCCCGAACGCTGACCTGGTTTTCCTGGGGGACTTTAACGGTCATCACGTTGAGTGGCTGGGGTCCCTTAGGACCGATCATGCGGGACGAACCGCCCATGCATTCGCCCTCTCCCACGGGCTGACCCAGATGGTACGGGGGATCACCCGGATACCTGACAGGTCAGACCACACGCCCGCCTTGCTGGATCTACTGCTGACGAGTCGCCCAGCCGAGTACAGTGTGTCGGTACGCGCCCCACTGGGCACATCCGACCACTGTGTGGTGCACGCCAGCTTCCAAGTGCCACCGCCTGCTCGTGCTGAACAAATGACTCGACGACTATGGCACTACTCGTCGGCAGACTGGGACGGTCTCCGCGATTACTTTGCGTCCATCCCGTGGAGCCAGCCTTCAAGAGAGCGGATGCCCAGCGCGTCGCGCGGCTTGGTCAGGAGCTCACATCCCATCCCACGGGCAGCCGTGGATACTGGCAACTGGCCAAAGCCGTACAGTCAAATTTTTGTCAACCCTCGCTGCCACCACTGCGTTTTCCTGATGGATCACTGGCTCACAAAGCCCAAGAGAAGGCGGACATGCTCGCAGACCTCTTTGCGGCTAATTCCCGGGTCGATGACCGTGGCCTGCAGCCCCCCGCCATCGCCAACTGTGGCCACACTATGCCTGATATTGTTATCAGGCAATGTGATGTACGGGCAGTGCTGCGGTCACTCGACACGCGGAAAGCCAGTGGCCCTGACGGCATTCCGGCGGTGGTGCTACGAAAATGTGCTGCTGAGTTGTCTCCAGTATTAACGCGTCTGTACCGCCTGTCATACTCTACAGGCCTCGTGCCGGAGGCCTGGAAGGAGGCGAACGTACAACCGATCCCCAAGAAAGGGGATCGATCCGATCCAGGCAACTATCGACCCATAGCTGTCACCTCAGTCATTTGCAAGGTGCTCGAGCTTCTTATTAATAAGCAGCTCATGCGATACCTGGAGGATCACTCGCTAATCAATGATCGGCAATATGGCTTCAGGCCAACGGGTAACCTCCTGGCATTCGTCACGCATGGTTGGGGTGGGGCTATGGAAAAGTTTGGCGAGTCCTTGGCTATTAGCCTGGACATCGCCAAAGCTTTCGATAGGGTCTGGCATGCTTCGCTCCTTTCCAAGCTTCCGGCATATGGTCTACCTCCTCAACTGTGCAGCTGGATTGCCAGTTTTTTAAACGAGCGCCGAGTGCGGGTCCTCTGCGATGGCCAGGCTTCTCGCTTTTTGCAAGTGAATGCCGGGGTACCGCAGGGGTCCGTACTGTCACCAACTCTCTTTCTTCTGCTTATCAATGATATGCTTTCCCTCGGGAACATTCATTGCTATGCAGATGACAGTACATTGCACGGGAGTTACTCGGTTCGTCCGACGGCGGGGCGATCTGTGATAGAGGAGGAGAGACGACATCTCGTGGGTGATCTCGACCGAAGCCTCGACAGTATCTCCCAATGGGGTGCCGAGAACTTGGTCGAGTTCAATGCCGACAAAACACAGGCGTGTGCATTTACAGCGAAAAAATCCCCTTTCCTTCCCCTACCCACTCTTCAGAATGCAATATTACCAATGAAGGACAATCTAGACATCCTTGGCATAGACGTTCGTCGAGAGCTCAATAACACAAAATACATTGAGAGATGTATTGGGCTAGCTTCGCGGAAACTAGGAATACTGAACAAGGTAAAGCGATTCTTTACACCGCACCAGAGGTGTCTGCTGTACAAAACGCAGATTAGACCCTGCGTTGAATACTGCTCTCACCTCTGGGACGGCTCCGCGAAGTATTTGCTGGACGCACTCGACGCTATGCAGCGACGCGCTGTTCGCATTATAGACTGTCCGGAGGTAACGGGAAGCCTTGAGCCGCTAGCCCAGCGCCGAACAATTGCTTCCTTGGCCGCGTTCTACCGTATTTACCACGGTGAGTGTTCTGAAGAGCTCTTCAACCTGATCCCACCCTCTCCCTTCCGATCCCGAACAACGCGTGCCGGACAGAGATGTCACCCTCATACCGTGGAAACCGTCTTCGCGAGAACCGAGCGTTTTAAACGATCGTTTCTCTGCCGAACGATGGTGGCTTGGAACGCCCTGCCTGCGCACGTGTTTCCTCCTACATATAACCCTGGGCTCTTTAAGCGAAGCGTGAAGAGGCACATTACAGGGTCGTCAAGTTGAGGGCCACTCTCTATAGTATTCCTGTGTACTGTGAGAGTCGCCCTCAATTGCCAGACGTCGCCTCAGCTTACCATCAGGCGAGTGGCGTCAATTTGTCGACCTAAATATAAAAAAAAAAAAAAAAAAAAAAAAAAAAAAATTATATCCCCTGTTTAAATCGGGTAGTACTTCAGATCCGTCCAATTTCCATCCCATTTCTGTACTACCTACATTTAGTAAAATTTTTGGAAAAATTATGCTCAATCAAATGCAAAATCACTTTAACGTTAATAAACTATTACATACAAAACAATTCGGTTTCACTCGTGGTCGGTCCACCACTGATGCCGGAATTAAATTATTAGAGTGTATATACAGGGCCTGGGATGAGTCATATGATGCTTATGGTGTATTCTGTGACTTATCTAAGGCCTTCGATTGCGTTCAGCACCAGACTTTAATAAAGAAACTTGATCATTACGGAATCCGGGGGACGGCCTTGAATTTCGTCAATTCTTACTTAAGTGATAGGGTCCAGAAAGTAGTGATCAATGGTAAACAGTCACCTGGTTCTCCTGTAGCAATGGGGGTACCGCAGGGTTCAATTTTGGGACCTTTTCTTTTTCTAGTATATATTAATGATCTCCCTCACCTCATAAGAGACGACCACGAGGTAGTTTTGTTTGCTGATGACACTTCTTTAATATTTAAAGTTAAACGTGGACAGCGCGAACTTGACGATGTAAACATTGCCCTCTCTAGGATAGTCCACTGGTTTTGTGCTAATAATTTATTATTAAATGAAAATAAAACTAAATGTGTAAGATTCACCTTACCTAATGTAAGACTTGTTAAAACCAGTGTTAAGGTTAGGGATGATATAATAGAATTGGTCGATGACACTGTCTTTCTGGGCATAACGTTAGACTCCAAATTGCAATGGGGGCCTCATATCGGGAAAATTTCGGCCAGGCTTAGTTCAGCAGCCTATGCTGTCAAAAAGATCCGACAACTTACAGACATTAAAACGGCGCGTCTTGTCTACTTCAGCTACTTCCACAGTATCATGACATATGGCATACTACTGTGGGGTAACGCTGCCGATATTGAATGCATCTTTGTGTTGCAGAAGAGGGCTATCCGGACTATCTATAGAATGGGGTCTCGGGAGTCATTAAGAGATAAGTTTAAGCATATTAACATCCTTACAGTGTATTCACAGTATATTTATGAAATTTTATTGTATACCCACAAGAACAAAAGTAAGTTTGTGAAAAATAGTGATAATCATAATCTAAACTTAAGAAATAAGGATAAACTGGCTGTTCCTAAATTTAGGCTTCATAAAGTGAGTAATTCTTTTGCGGGGAACTTTATTCGAATGTACAATACATTGCCAACCGAAATAGCAAATTTATCTGTCAATAAATTTAAAAAACTAATAAAAAGTAAATTGTGCCATAAAGCTTATTATAGTATTAATGATTTCTTAGATGACAAGGCGGCCTGGTTGTAACAACGTAACGAATTGCTCCTTTCTAAATAACTCTGTATTAGATTTAAGATGAAATATTTTGAAAAAAGCCGAGCTGAGTTTCTTGAGGGCTCTTCTCAGTCTGGTTGTTTTTTGGAACCCTCGGTAGAGTCACACCAACTTCTGACGAATCTAAATAATTTTCTGAAAATTTCAAAGATAATAAACGTTATTTTATTTTATTTTATTTCGTTCAACTGAGGTAATCATGAGCCTGTTTTTTACACATTATCTAAGTAATATCACGATTCTGATGGTCTGAGGGAATCTTGAGATGTTAATGATACATCAAATAAGGATACATACAGCAGGGTGTATTAATCAATGGGGTCGGCTAGACATCAGTTGGGACGATATTAAGGTACTTAATTAAAGCGAAAGAAGCATCTTTCGCTTCTTCAACTTTCATAAATATTTTCATGCCTATACTTACTTACACATAAATAAGTCATTGGTCAGAACACAAGGAATACAAGAAACGCCTTTCTTACGTATAAACATGACTTAATAATCGTTATTATATTTAAAAATAAACAGGCCAAGTGCGAGTCGGACTCGCACACAAGGCTTCCGTACCAAAGCGGCAAAAAATCACGTTTGTTGTATGGATGGGAGCCCCTTTTAAAAATTTATTGTATTCTGTTTTTTTAGTATTTGTTAATATAGTGTCAACAGAAATACATCATCAACTATTTACATCATCATCAACTATTTATAATTTTCTCTCTCTACCAATGCTCACCCTTATGGTTATTTTAAATTCTATTCTTTCTACTTGTCCATCCAAAGGTTGCCTGTAAGAAAGGTTGCCTTTTTAGTGATAAGGCCATCATTTTTTATATGTTTAACTTGAATATTTTGTTATATATGTTGTATTGGTGTACAAATAAAGTTTTATTCTATTCTATTCTATTCTATCTTCTGTGGAAATTTCAACGTTCTTACTATCACGGTTCATGAGATACAATGACAGTGAGAAACGGACGGACGTTGGACGGACAGCGGAGTCTCAGTGATAGGGTTCCCGTTTAAAAAAAAACATTCTGGGATTTAATTTATTCGATCGTGAAATATAAGACTTGTAAGGTCTAGTACCTTCTTAGTGTCTATCCACACTATGCCGAAGTTACGTGTCCGAAGTTGCGCGGCTGATTTTACGTTCCGACATGTTCGGCTGATATGACACACTATAAGTGCTGAACTTACGCGGCAGAAATTCAGTTGCGTAACTTGATGCGTGTGTAGTGTGTATTCAGTGTTTCGAGCGCTATCGTTGAGTCGTGTCGTGTGTTATTTAATAGTCCTATTAATTAATAGTCTCCTCCGCTAGATGTTTGTCGGCAATCGAACCGAATTTCGGTCGCGTATAATGTGTCCACTACAGCTGAACGCTACGCTGAACTTACGCCCGACCGAAATTACGTTGCGTTTACAACGCAATGTAACTTCGGCGTAATGTGTCGTCAGTAATACAAATAACATTGCAGGCGTAATCATGCCAAACTTCGGTCGCATACGTTCGGCATAGTGTGTTTAGACACTTAGATCTTATATTTCACGATCTTATATTTATAATGTAGATGGATTTTGTTAATGTGGCGTGGTATACATTAATCATTGGTGTATTGTATGCATGGCATGGTGCGATTGACTTGATTCCTTGCCAAAACTCTGCGCTTAATTTTACTGTCAAACTTTCCGTAGAAAGTAGGAGATGAATGAGTCATTGTATAAATCTTGTGACATTGATCTAATGGTAGGTATTTACAATTACACCGTACACGGTGAGATTAGTGAGTTTTTAGAATTAGAGCCTGCGAGAACCTGTCACTAAAAACTCAAGGCCGATCGTATCGAATCGCCAGTATTTTACAATCATTGTAAATTATTAATCGTGCGAGATTGTTTATTATGTAACGTTATTTACCATTTAATGGTGACTGTTATAAAGTTTCGGGTACAACGGTAGGACCAAACCAAAGTATACAATTTAAATAAAACTGTCATATTTTAGCTAAGTTCTGTCACGTATGCTCATAAAAAATATGTGTCGCTGGAAATTCGTGGAATAAATCTCTCGTAACTAGTTAGTTCTTACTACATACGAAGCGACCATATTATTAAAATAAGATTAGAGGAAATAAGATCAGATTCACATGTTCGTAAAAAAGAAATTAATATGCTTCACGAGACAGCTAGTAAGGGTACCCACACAATTCTCACCTGTCATTCCTGTCAAACAGGGTGCGTTCGAAATTAACTTCTTAGCCGAGTCAGTTACTTCTAGTATTAGGTACCTACAAAATTCCTGATAGTTGTGGTCTAAATACAGTCTTGGGTCTAATCAATTGATTACTACATAACGAATTCCTCCCTCCATCCTTATCACGGGAAGAAAAACAGCTCGCTACTGGGGTATTTCCTGTTTCATACCAATAAGGTTCATACCACTGCAGCACTGGTCCGAATGAGGAAGTACTGCTTTTGAGTTCCAGATGGATGCTACACGTTGCAGAAAATATTTTATAAGTAGGTAGGTATTATAGGTAGATGTTTTAATATGCTAGGACAATTCACACAACGCCATCTAGCCTCAAACTAAGCAGAGCTTGTGATATGAGTAAATACTTACGTACATTTTTATTATACCTACATAGGAAACATCCAGACTTTGATACAAACGTATCTGTCTTCATTCAAAGTTTGTTCCGACCGGGAATCGAACCCGAGACTCCGGCGTCGCAAGCGGATGCACTACCGACCACGCCACTGAAGCAGTTTTCGCGGTATTCTGCATCATACATGTTTTGTGCCTTTGTTACCTACTCGTATTAATGACGTAGGTAGGTTGTTAGCACTTTGTATTTTATAAGGCTGTATGTGTAATAATAACGATACATTTGCCTTTGCTCTGACTACGTTTGTAAATGCTGACTCATTAACATAATATATTGCTCATAAGTCATAACTATGTTTTGTACAAAAATATGTTAATTGTACAGTAGCGTTAGAGTTAATACTTGTTTTTTTTTGCTTTATTTTACATTTAATTACCACTTAAACACTATGTATTTTAATGTTTAATCTGAATGACTAGTTGCTTAATTATAAATGTTAATTATGTAAGCTTCCTAACCTAAAATATATTTATACAGCACATAAACCTATGTCACTCACACAAAAATACGTGACGTCAGCGACAACTTGAAGTTGTAAATCAGAAAGGGTTGTCTCTTGTTTGTGACACGGCATTGACCATAGAATTGATACTGAGGCATTAACGTCATAATTATTGGTCAAATTATGCTGGTATATATATTACTCTACTGGACAACCCTAGCGTTCGAATGATGTTCTCTGTAAACTAAAGAATGTGCTTTAATTAACGTCGGAGTGCAAGTTCTGTATGTAAGTACTATTCTCTATTGTGTGGTAGTACCTATTAGCAGATTTGAAACACTTCACTATTTACTCGTGCTTGGATATATAACTTATAATTATAATGAACGCAATACCATAATTTTATATTATTCATATTCAAGGCAAGTAATATTTGACTACGACAAGTCGGGAATTAGTAGATAAAATACAGTAGGTAAGTGAGTGACTACGAAAAGTAGAGTAAAATCTCTTTTTGTAGCTGCGTGTACAAGCCATCTACTTGCTACGAATATTAGGTAGGTACACTAACTATAATATTCGACTATTATTTACATACTTTATTAGATATCAAAAAAATAGTTTAAGAGCACTCAGATAAATAAAATTGAAGTGGCTGTGTGTAATTCCAATTTTTTAAGTATTTTTTTAATGTCAGTTTATTCCGTGCGACTGATTTTAACAGGACTTTTACTGGCAGATAGCTGATAGAATACAAAAGGTGCCAATAATATGGGCTTACTTTTTAACCCGGAAATTAGGAACCAAAAGACTATTTCACGCGGGCGAGGCCGCGGGCGTCCGTTAGTGCTAAATAATTAGGAACACCTTTGCGTTTGTACCTACTCAGCAACCTATTTGCTTTTAAGTTTGATATCTTTTGAGGTGATCAAAGGTCAACGTGACAATTCTGTCAGCCTTCTAGGAATACCTACTGCCAGTTGACGATGTTGAGGTTTTGTTGATGCATAATAAGTAGTTTCCGTATCAAAACGGCAAAAAAATAACGTTCGTTATATGGGAGCCCCCTTAAAAAAATATTTTATTCTGTTTTTTTATACGTTTTTACAAACTTTTTATTTTATTAACTTGCAATGTTTTTGTTGTTATAGAGGCAACAGAAATACCTACATCATCTGTGAAAATTTCAACTTTCTAACTATCGCGGTTCATGAGATACAGCGCAAGACAGACGGACGGACGGACAGCGAAGTCTCAGTAATAGGGTTCCCGTTTTACCCTTTGGATACGGAACCCTAATAATAAGGAACTGACACTGGCTCGAATGTGGCTGAGATTTTAAAAAGCAAATGTTTACTCATAGCTTTAAAAAAATTCCACCGAACAGAATTTGTCCACAAATAGGCATAAAAAAGAACAATATAGGCAGTTGACCATTACGTATAGTATTTTAAAAGTAATAAATATGTTGTCTATGATTAGCCGGCCGGATGGACTTGGGCATGGAGGTACAAGCAGTACGAGTTACGACTCAAGGGCAAGGCCGCGACTCCGGTCGACGACCTATCCGCAACCATGATAGGATTGTACGCCGTGTTACAAAGTTCTTAAACTAAATCATGGGCCGTCAATCATTAGCTAGAATATTTTAATTTAAGCGTTAGAAATATGAAACTACGCATTTAGAAGAGGTATCGAAAAGCAATTATAAGTATGTATTTTATAATTAAGAACAGATGAAATTATCGTACTTAGAATATCGGTAAGTATCGGTAAGTTACCTACCTACTACACGTTCTTTATTCAAAAACTATTACAAGATGGCGTAGAAGATGCAAATTAATGGCTCAGCTTAACGAACTATACGAAGTATGTACGGGTTATGCTCTGCTGTACCCCTGGTTTATACCACCGGTGGTAGAACGGGTAAAATTGGTATGCTCCATGGTTCCCCTCAGTGGTACAGTGGAGAAAATATGTATGACCCGTCATTCCCCTCCTGAGTTCTTCTCTTAAGGTATACATAAGGATCCGTCATGGGTCGTGGTCCACCTAAAAGTAATATTGAAAAATGAATACGAAAGAACAAATTAAACTACTACCTAGTTAGTATTAGTAATAAATAAATAATAAATATTTTGGACATTCTCACACAACGTCATCTAGCCCAAACTGAGCTATAAAGCTTGTGCTATGGGATCTAGACAACTGATAAACATACTTATATATTTCTAAATACATACATAATATACATAGAAAACACCCAAACTCCGAAACAAACATTTGTAGATCACAAAAATAGTATTTGATTCGACCCGGGAATCGAACCCGAGACTTCGGAGTCGAAAGATGCACTATACCGACCACGCCACCGAAGCAGTTAATACCTAGGTAGTACCTAATATGACTAGGTATGTAAGTACTATTCCCTATTCTGTGGTATGACTAAGAACCGGATTACAAAAGCACTGAATAAAGTTTAATTTAAAAAAAATAAACAATCGATTAGATATGAAGACAGTAGGTACTCGAGTTAAATGATATAAATCCTCTTCTCGAGTTACCTCGTAGTTACAACATTTATTTTCCTTGTATGTATCTACCTACAAGTACTTATTGAGTTAAAGTATATAAACTTGACTGATCGATACTTTTATATAAACACCACCGCAATGACACTGAAAACAGTTACAGTCGTAGGTAATTACTTGTAATCGGAAATCCTTTTCGAAGGAAACATGTGGATAAAACAACTTTCATGACATTGAATTGAAACTATGTCATTTATCACTCGTAAATAAATACATAGATAGTTATGAATCTAATACATTTTTGAAAAAAAATTCAATTGCACACCATTCCACAAATATTTTTATTTTCGTTGAACCCTGACCGGTTTCGCCTTATGGCATCATCAGATGTGTTTACTCATACTCAATCACTCACACAATTCACTTTTGTAACACATTTTGAACACAATCGAAAGCATAAATTATATTATGAATCTAACACATACTTTTGTCGTTGACACTCAGAATAGGTAAGCTGGGGTATATTAGAGCGCTAGTAATTTATTTGGTCTCACGTTATGGGGAACTGCATAGGTTGGAGTAACTTCAGCACATTCGTCCTGGCTGTTGAAAGTTAGGTTCAGATTACAAAATGGGTATTGATTTTACCTCTAATGTCCTATAGGTATTACGTGACAAAATGTGGGTGTGTAGTGCACCCCTGCTTACCCCCTCGGGGATATATGCGTGGTTATATGTAGTTACGTAATATAGGATAGGGTTTAATTTCGATTAACCGGGCAGTTCTATGAAGAGAACCGGGAACTTCTATCTTCTAGTCGGAATTAGTGGTGATACGAGTTTCGTGCATGATGACGTGATAATTTTAAACTTCGGCGTGATAATTTTCAGTCTATTATTTACAAAAAATCGTGTAAAGAATCCTCCGCATCATTGCTGATTGGGAAGGTTCCTGGCTGCATTGCCATGTTAGCCATGTTGAATGGCGATAGGTACTTACTAATTCTTTGAGGCTTGAAATAACAAGCCTTCTGGTCCTGAGAAGATTCGATCAGACATTTAGTGATGCCGCTACAAGGGCAGCGAGCGCTCGAACCCCATTTGACTAATTTCTCAACTCCAAAAGGCTCAAAACATCATCGCTTGCTAGGTTAGCGTATTTTCGCCGTTTGAAACCTTCATCAAATGCAGCCGCTGCGCCGTTACATCCAGATGTGCTTGGAAGGTCATTATTATCATCATATCAACCCGTTTGACGCCCACTGCTGGGTACAGGTCTCCCCTAAAAAGGGGGGGGGGGGGGGGGGGGGAATCAGCCTAGTACATATAGGTATACCACGCTGGCAAGACGGGTTGCTACAGGATTTGTTTCGAGTTTTCCTGCTCTAAACATAGGTACCTCCTTATAGATAATATACATATATCTAAATACTAAATATACATAGAAAATACCCAAACTCCGAAGCAATGTTTGGTGGATCGCACAAATATTTTTGATTCGAAGCTTGAAAGGTGCTAAGGTGCTATGGTGCAATAAATATCTAACTAATAAGAACGGTAGATATAATTTTTTTTTTTTTAATAAGTCAATTGGGTTTTAGTTTCAGGAGTGGCGCTTATGGTATACGCCTTCTCCTGGAACCGTTTAGGTGATGTGGTGGAGGAGTGAGTTAAGTGTATCTGGGGCAGTTGTAAATAAGGTGGTTGAGGGTTTGCGAGATTATGTTGGTGGAAAGTTCGTGGGGTCATGATGAGTAGGAAGGAGTTGCTTGGTTAGGTTAAAGGTTTGCGAGATTGTGTTGGTGCAAGGACAGAGGTCGTTGTTTAAGTTTAGTTGATTAGGTTAGGTTAGGTGGGACATCCGCTTTTGTGTGTGGAAAAGTTACACGGGGTTAGTACTTTCCACACACTCCCTTAGTCGCCTCGTACGACATCCACGGGAGGATATGGGTTGGGGCTATTCTATTCTGCCGGCCACCACACGGCTTTAGGTATGACAATTAATATCATGTTATTGGACTTTCTATTGGTAAGCATAATTATTTGACCTACTACCGATTTCTCATCGGTAGGTCAATTATAATTATGCAATAATTCATATTGTTCACAATAAAATGACTCATGCAGTCAACGTATCGAAATATTGTTGACAAGCTCAAATTCCACCTCCTTACGAAATTTGATTTTATAAAGAAATGCGATGATATTTTAATAAGGCGATGACCCCTCTTTATTTTTCTTGTCAGTAGTTTAGACCTTTTTGACTAGGTAGGTACTTAATTGAACTTTGAGTCTTCTGTTTCTCAGTTAAAAAGTTAGTAGGTATCTTATGTCTGCTTACAGGTATAGTTATCTCTGTTCTGAAATCCTTTCGTACCTAGTCGTCTAGTTGTGTCTCTATTACTTAATATAATACTTACATTTTGCTTATATAAATGAGCATGCAGTCATCATCACTGATCCGAACGAAATTTTTCACAGAAATGCAAAGAAAAAGGGCAGGAAAATCTTGTGAATGTGAGCCAGCCTTCAGCTTAAACCGTTGACAGTGCCTATTCGGTAAATAAATGTGAAGGTAACTGTACGTAGACTCTGCCTTTATATCCGAGCCACAATAGTACTTTCGGAAATTTTAAGAATTAGTATTCATTACACAAAGGCCAAAGGATCTTATCTATTTTCATTCTTGTACTACGAAAGTATTACCAACTTAGTAAACCTTCTCTTCAAACGAGTAAGCTTCATTTTTAAATGACAACGAGTTTATACAAGTGGATCTGTTAGACGCGGAAGCATCCACAATTTCCCACACGTGTGCTCATTAGCTGTTCCAGGGAAGAAGTGAATGTTCGCTTGCTATGTGAACATCACTATTATGGCACTACACGGTTATGAACGCTACATATAGTAGGTACAGCCAATTGGCTGTACTTAAAACAACTATCACACAACTATCGTCCAATATAATTGTAATGTATAGGTAAGTAGATTATAATTTCAAAGGACTTTACTTTGATGATTAATGACCAAGCCTCACAAGTTATAATAAAGTTGTAAGTAGTTTCTCTGTATGTTGAAAGCGCCTCGGGTTTTCATTGTGACAATACTTACCTATTTAATGAAAGGGGTATGAAATAACAGCAGCTTTTGACAGCTACGTTACGAATACTTTGAACGTAAATCATTGAAATTGTGGACTTGTATTTTTTTGTTACACAGTCTTCGCAATTTTGGTAATTCAGGTAATGGGACCCATCAAGGACACATGCGTAAGAAGGCTAGGTAGCGCCACTGCTAATAAGGCTCTGGCAAGTCCCCTCAAATTTACCAAAATACGAGTACAAACAATACGCACGGTAACATGTCTAAATAATCTCTTTCTAACATCTTCTAGAGAAATACACGGTGGTATTTGGACGTTAAATTCGACACTGTTTCCATCAGTCATCCACACGGAGTTTAGGAGGAATACGTCATTGAGCTATTATAAAAAAAACACGGTTACACCGCAATTTGAGGCATCGTTTGTGTTCAGGCTTGGCCGTAATTACTCGACTAATCGCTCTGCTGCCGAGATATCACTGGTATTTTTATTTTTAAATTATTATAGAGCTATTTCCCGCATATTCGGAGTTCACGTTTTGTTAAAAACGCGTTTGTTTTCAAGGCAAATGGCCAGTATTTTGCTACCATTGCTAAAGTACCTATACATAGGTATAGTTTTTTTTTTTTAAGGATTCGTTAGAGTTTTAGACTTCAAACGTAACGCAACTTCAAAGAACAGCTACGAAAATTGTTTTAAAAAGTAGTGTTGGCATGAACATTTAAAGTTCACAACAATGCTCTACCAAGCCCAAAATAGGACTTTTGGCAACATACCTAAGCTCATCAACTGCCTGCCCTTATCCCAATTATTTGGGATCGGCGCAACATGCAACATCCTCCACACATCCCTGTCAAACGTAATTTTCTCAGTCACTCCTTTTCTTGTCATCTACTCTTTTAAGTTTTAATTCCATCTTTTCTTGGGACTACATCTAATTCTCAAGCCCTCTCTACATTCGTACTTCGCACCTTTCTTACCACAATACTTTCCGCTCTTCTCATAACATTTCTATACCACGACAGCCGCTCGCTTCTTACTTTTCGTTCACTGGCGCAATTTTCAAACTTCCTCTAATAGGTATTCGTTCCTTACTCTATCCATTCATGTAACACCTTGGCAACATAAGGTCTGACCATAATTATCCTACCTATGTAGATACAAATTGAAGTCAAACAAAGTTGTTAAACGCCATAGGACGGTAACTAATTGTTAGTGCGACTCATTATGTGAACATCGGCTCAAAGAAACTCTCTAAAGTACAATTAACTTAGTTAATTGCCACAGCGTACCTAAAGAACAGCAATTAAGGTAGTACGGTCGATGATAAAAATTTATGACAAAAGCTGGAGTACCTCGTTATTCCTCTATTATGTACCTACAAGTACGTGAGTAAGTACAAGTAACGAATGTACAATTTATATATCTATATTTTATTAATGATTTAAGTTTTTCTCAAATTATAGCTAATTTTACAATATTAATCGCAAAAACCTAAAGACTGGGCTTGAAACCACTATAACCAGTGACTTTTCCCTTTCCAAGAAGAACGTTCTCGCGAAGGAGGCGGCTGGGAGAGGGAGCAAACTCTCCCTGCTGAGTTCCAAAGTGTGCGTCGAGGGCGCCGCGGACTTCAATCAATACCATCGACCTCCATGGTCGGTCTGTACCTGAGGCGACTGGCAATGAACGATGGCATACTTCATTGCTTATAAAATTAAAGTTTGGAGTAAATTACCGTGTATAATCGAAACGGAGCGAGGGCGGTTTGCTAGTTATTTTGTAAAAAGAGATAAAAATTAGGACATAAAAACTTTATATCACTTTTTTGTGACTGAATGTACATACCTACTACAAGCAGTGTGAACAATCTATCTTGTATAGTTCCCAGTTAGTTGGTTCCACCTAATATTGTTAGTTACTAGCCTGCCTTTTGTACTAAAATACACTTACAATCACTCTTACATCTTATTACTTTATCTATTGATATTTGCTTCATATTATAATTTCTAGATCACGCTAGTAAGGTGAGCGTCGGCGCCACTTATTGGAGTTCTGCTGAACTACGGTACAGCACTTCCCATGTTAAGGAAAGGCCGCGGGTTCGAGTCCTGCCGATGACTGAATATTTAAGAATATTAGAAGCAAACTCATTGTTTTCAAAAACAGAAATAAGTCAGTACCTATATAATCAAGGGTGTAAGCATTCTATTAAGATTAAAGGGCTTCGCTAACTCATCAGTAAGTGATACACCACTCCATCAACGAACGACGCCTTAGCAAACCAAAACTGTTCCTATTAGTGGCAATCACATTTACATAAAAAGAGGCGTGTCTATTGTCGTTAATAGGCATTTAGGAGCGTGCCCCAAAACCTCAATCGTCTGTCAATAAGCTTGAATATCAGAGCTGGTTTAAAAAATATCGTGCCTAAGATGTAGTAGGTAGGTACCACATCTTAGGCACGTTTTTTTTTAAACCAGCTCAAGTTGTTTAAGTCTTTAGCCCTTTCCCATAACGGACTAAAGACTTAAACGACTCGTGCTGTAAAATTTAATATTTTAGACAAGCGCTTAAATGGACTGTGTGTAATCACTACATATTATAAAACAAAGTCGCCCGTTCTGTATCTAAGTGTAGATCTTTAAAACTACGCAACGGATTTTGATGCGGTCTTCACCAATGGATAGAGTGGTTTTCGAAGAAGGTTTTTGGTATATAATTTCCGCTAGTAATGATGATATAAGACTTGAAATTCTAGTATTTTTCTAGACTAAAGTGAGTATCTAAATAGTGTCACATGAAATCGAGTCCTTTTTAAGACCTTAATTAATCGACTGCGTTTCTGGCATCACTATGTTATGGTCGTACATTGGGTTTCGAATTTAAATAAAAACACCTCACAAAATTATATAGATAGAAAATAGAATATAACGTACCTACTGAAGTGCCTAATAAGTAATTAGGTACGTAAAGTTGGTTCAGTGTGCAGTAATTATAATTTCGCATTGACAGTTGGTTTAACACGTTAACAGCCGACCGTTTTATTTGCGGTAAATACGTGTGCGTCGGCGAATTGTACTATTTCTGAGGCTCATAAGTTTGAAACTATAGGTCATAGATTATTATTTCCTTTTTTATTCGAAAATGTTATATATCTTTTTGTGAATCTATATATAGAAATGGGGAATGTCCCCCTTAGCTCTCGAGAACTGCTTATGCTCCAATGATGTTTGACCCCTCTATAGATAGCCCTCGATTTGGAGGCAAGCCAAAAAAATCGAAAATTTGAACTAGCCCTAAGGGGTCAAAAGTTATAGGTCAAAACCTATGGCGTGATGTGCGGCGCGATGCAAGACACCGTACTAGTATGAAATAAAACAGATCAATTCCATAAGCCATCAATGTCTGCACAATCTTGGTGGCTTTTGCCGATGTCGCTGGAATCTGTCAGTGAAATGACGCCCATTTAGTATCTCGGATCTTGCAACATGTGGCCTGATACTACTTGCTTCAGCTTCAACATTAAAGCCAGCTTGTTCTGCCAAAGACTTCCCACACTGCCGCAAGAGTGATTTTCAATACAAACAGTATGAAAGTAGAGTCACGTGTATACACGTGATCGGAGTGTGAAGGACAATTCTACGTCACGTGTAATCAAGTGATCGGCCCTTAAAGTGTTAAATTCTATACCGATAATAATCATTAGCACAAAGATTCTATGTTTAGATAGCAGGTATTATAGTTTTTTTTTCTATGGTTTAGGAAACCGGTTAGACTTTTTCATATTATTCTTTTGCCTGTCTATAGCGGACGACTAAAAGAATACTTTTTGAGTAATTACGGCGGGAAATTCTAGTCGATTCGTAATGACTTTTAAGTTAACAAAGTCAAAGTTCTTAAGAAAATTAACATCACAGGCATCATTAAGTCTTTCCAAGCTTGCGTTTCCAAGAAATACTAAAGGAACTTGAATTAAAAGCTAAAAACTACAGAAATAAATAGCCACTCTATGGCAGGACATAAGATAACGGGATATAAGTGCTTATCGCACTTAAATAAACTGTGCTTAAATCTCTTCATAATACTTTTATTTATATTTACAAAATTGAGTCTTAATTTTAACCTATAATTTTGAGCTACTTATCAAGACGTACTTAGGTATAGCAGAAATGGAGTGAAAACACATAAAACCTTTTTTTCAACCCTCTTCCAAAAAAGAAGGAGTTTGTTA
Source organism: Nudaria mundana (assembly GCA_963556515.1). Lineage (NCBI taxonomy): Eukaryota > Metazoa > Arthropoda > Insecta > Lepidoptera > Erebidae > Nudaria > Nudaria mundana. Next base: position 8,060,195 of record OY748289.1, on the reverse strand, counting down.
TCTCATATCTTTGGACTGGATAAACCGATTTTGAATTTGTTTTAAAATGAATACTAATGCTCCATTCCATTCCGACAATTATTTGGTCCCATTTCGATAATTTAAAGTCAATTTTTGACGTGTATTTTTGAGCGGAGCTCCCATGGAGCAGGTTAAATGTAAAATTTTCGGAGTTCGTTTCTCAGCAACCTCTTGACCAATATTTTAATTTTTTTCACCTAAATTAATAGGTCAATTAAGGTCGTGACGAAGCTTAAATATTCTATATAATAAAAAAAAAAAATATCTATATAATATATATATAATCTATATAAATAAAAAAAAAAAAGCTCGCTCAATACGAAGCCGCGCACTGTTTACGGCAGCGTAGCTTTACCTAGTTTTTTTTTTTTTTTTTGAATAGTTCCGCGACCAAGGCCGCGGCCGCTCTAACGTCCGTTGCACAACGTACAAGTACACGTACAAGCAGAACGCTTTACCTAGTAACTTATGTTTCAAGTGTATGTGTTGTGACATCGGTAATTTTGTTTTGCAGTGTGACTTCTCCAATGATGGGTCCAAGCAGTATGGATATTGCGGGCATGGGGCATGCCGGGAATGAACATGGAATGACGTGTATTTTTATTAACGTGCGCGCTTAAAAGGTAAATATTGATTGAACAGGAGATGTAGTGAGTAAGATAGAAAAAGGCAAGCTTAGATGGTTCGGGCACGTAGAAAGGATGGGTGAAAGAAGATTGACGAAACAGATACCTACATAAGGCGGGCGTGAATGGACAGGCAGGTAAGGGTCGACCTAGGCGAACGTACTTCGACCAAATCGAGATGTTTTGACGAAATGCCAGGTCAAGAGTACCCATAACCGGAGAGCGTGCATGAAGATAGTTATGAAAGTGGAAGAATGGAAGAAGCGAAAGAAGTATGCCAGAGTCGTAGCAAGTGGAATTCCATAATCTCTGCCTACCTCCATGGGAATGGCGTGACAATGTGTGTGTATTTGTGTGTATTATGCAACAAATCTCGGTTATTACCTATGTCTCCTCTTCAATGTCCTACACAATCCCTCATATCCTTCCTATTTGCGGGAGCGGTTAACTCTGATGCGCGCATCAGATGAATCGTGCCGGCCTCACCTCTCCTACCGCCTCAACTGTCCTTCCCACAAATCCGATTTCTTTTCCTACTCTTTTTCTGTTCCTGCTGTTCGGCTGTGGAACGCTCTTCCGGACGATATAAGGAACTGCAAAACTGTATATGTCTTCAAGAAGAAAGTGAAGGAACACTATCTCGCTTCCCTTCCTTAACTATTTGTATGTTAATGTATGTATGTTTATAATAAGTTAATATGTATGTATTGGTGTATTTATGTAGTTATAGTGTATGTAAGTTTATTAACCTTAACAACCGTACCAACCTGCACACACACCAGCATCTGATTGAACTCACTTCTCCATTCCTAGGCCCACTGGAAGAGATCTCTTTAGAGATAAGTGGCGCCATTGTATACATGTATATAATGTTTCCAATTTCACTATATTGCATATACTGGGTGTATATAAAAAATATATCTGCCAAGCAACCAGAGGTTTTAGTAAGTTACCTATTAGAAGCAGTAAAAGAGGAGAGGCGAACGATACGATCGATACATTTTATTTTTATATATATTTTTATTCGCCAATCGACTACTATGTTTTCCTTATTGTAAAATGTATAAAAGCCGCAGCGACGTTAAACCCTGTTTCGTTCGTTGAACTGTTCTTTTTACAATGATTGTAGCACTTTACAAGGCTATAAAATATAATATAGATAGTTATAACAGTTATATGAATACTTATACTAGTAGTTATGTAACTGTTATATTTTTATAGGAATACTAAGTAACAGTGCGTTACAATAGGTTACACGTTACAGTTTAAAATAAAATTCCTTGTAAATTCCATTTTTACATTTCATATATCCCATCAGATCACATTGCTGGGATAAAGACTGACATTAAAAGAGGGATTAGATTAGTTAAATATAATAATAGGCTTAAATTTCCTTTAATTAGTCTTAAGTAATATGTACTGGTAGTACGCCAAGACGGCTTGGGGACGGGCGGCGTCGGCGTCGGCGGGGTGGGCGGCTGGTTGGGAATCTGTAATTTTATTGGTCCCACTTAGTATAGAGCAAGCCCATTGTCGTTACCGGGCATTATCGAAAATCCAAAACCACTCTGTACTTCAAACCAAAATTCAACAGCCAGTAACATCTATATATATAAAAATGAATCGCCTTTCGTTTTTTAAAGCTTCGGAACGGGTGGACAGATTTGACTAATTATGGTCTTGACGTATTGGTAGAAGTTCAGGGAAGGTTTAAATGTAAAATTTCAAGCGATACGAAGTTCACCGGGACAGCTAGTAAGTACCTATATAACAGAATATCTGCAGTCCGAACATCTATGTAAAGAAAGATGGTGTATCCGGGTATGTGATGGTCCAATGCTGTCTTTGTTGTGATGTTTTCAATTACTTGTAAAATAACGTCCGTAAATTGATTCGAACTTAAGATTGGTTCATCTGTTACGATATTATTTAATGTTGTGGGCCAATAACCCGTATACGGAATTGTGTTTAAAAAAAACAACAATAAGTTACACATTTAATATCTACTGATGATGATGTTAATCACAACTGCTTCGGTGGTTACACAAATGTTTGTTTCGGAGTTTGGGTGTTTTCTATGTGTATTATGTATGTATTTAGTAATATACAAGTATGTTTATCGTTTGTCTAGATTCCATAGCACAAGCTTATTGCTTACTTTGGGCTAGAACACGTTGTGTGAATAATGTCCGAAAAAAAAATTAAAACTGATCGTTTGAGAAACACAGAAATAAGAAGCTAAAATTTTGCTTATAATAGGTTGAATAGTTATGTTACTTACCTACATAAGTAGTATTAATATCCAATCTCCAATCCAATCCAATTAATGGGACATTTAAATGGAGAAAGATTATAATACTTACATAAAGTTTATATTTCATCCTGCAGCAAGGGATGAATTAGAAGGCTAACGAGGGCTGCGCGGGCGCTTAGATTCAAAATGGCGGTCGGAAGGTTCAATGATCGAGATGACTCACGAAGCCGTTTAGCTACAACGAATTTATACTTCCATTTTAACTACCTTCTATAGTGCTGTGAAACCCGGTTACACTTCGCTTAGTGATTAGTGCGAATCCTTTCCTATTGGAGTTTACTCCTTAAGAATCGATTTTCATATATAAGGCGCCCGGTATGAGAAAAATCCGAGGGGTAAAACCTACTAACAAGTAACGAAAATCGTGTCACATTTTTGGTGCGCACCTCTAGTGCGCAACTTTCTAATTTGTTATGGTTAGATACTTGTACTTAAGGAGTAAACTCCAGTCGTGCGTCGGAGCTGACACACACACTTTTTTTTTTCAATTGTTAAGTGATTTGATTAGTAAAAGGAGTTGCCCTCGCACTTAATACAAAAAAATCAAAAATTGTAAACCAGTCTTAGGTAAAACCGGTCAGATTTACAAGTAATAAAAACAAAGCTTTTTTTATAATTTATCCTATTAGGTTATTAAAGGTTATTACTGATATTACATTGCACAAAGTCACCTAGCCTCATCCTAACTAGAACTTGTAGCTACTATGAAAACCAGATAACAGATAGGTCTTTTTGTAAACATATGTTAGGTATTATTGTAAACACTTAAGCTCCTGTTCAAATATTTGCGAATCACATAAAGATTACTAAGCATGTTATATATTTTGATTCAACACTACCAGTAAAATATACCAATTAGGTGTTGTCTCTCGTCCTTTACACCTTATCTTGTACCTTACAGACGGAAATGTTGTTGTAGTACCAGTCCCACGTAATAGAGGGCAAGCCTATTGCCGTCTCCGGGCACATTTATAATGGATTATGTTCAAAATGGCCGAATGAATTTCATAAAAAGTTAATTGAAACCCGTTGCCTTGCGATAAAATGTTGATGAAAGGCAACAAAATCTTACGTGCCAGCCACTATGGCACAGCCAATTAAAGTCTTGGGCGTCTCGGACTATATTAAAGTCCTAGTAGTATTAGTTTGCAATGTAATATTCGCCGTAGCGAGACCGCACTTGTACTGAGACTCGGTCATTTTACTATAGGTACATTACCTAAATAAAATAGCTACTCTTTGTTACGTTCCACGGCACGTAATAAATCTTCGTTCAGTAAACCCTTTCTTTCTTCTTTGTATCATCAACCCAGCGGCCCCTTAGTTCACGCTAAATTCCATTTAGTCTCTTCGTTTAGGTACTGACAGCTTGACGAATCACCCCTACACCGTGACGGTATGGTTACACCAATTATTGACTTTGATACTACATTCTTCTCCCATAGTATTGAGCTAATAGCTTAATTTGGGCTAGATGACGTGTGTGAGAATGACCAAAAATATTTGTTTATTTTATTTTTACCTCAAGGTTAAAATCAAAATCTTAAACCGCGTGGAATAACTAGGTTTTCTCGATTTCCAAAAACTACTCATCACTCACTAAGCTTTTACCCAACACAGTTGAGGTCGATTTTCCAGTGTAATTGCGATGCGGCTAAATTTCGAAATTAATTTTCCGCTGAGCAACTGCCATCACGATATAGGGGAGGTAAGGGTGCATTGGGCATGTGTTGTTAAGCCATTTAAGAAATGTTTAAATTGCCATTATGCAGATGGGTACTGCGGTACCTACCTCATTAGGTTGCCTATGTCGCGTAAATGAACGTAAAATGCCATGCTACTGCCATACTACTACGTTGCAACTGTAATTGGTCAAAAGAATCGGTAGTCTGCTAAACTCACAAGCAACGCGCCAGCATGGTGCGAGAAAGGCACCAAACCGAATGACTGCAGAGTACAACATTAGGTTAAGTTGAATTTAGTTACTCCCGACATTACTTCTTAACTTCCCAGCCCCTATATCTCGGGAACCGAGCTTCCCACCTAAATTCTGGGCATATTTTTCTCCCCCCTGCACCCCCTCCCATCACAAGTTCCATTCGCCTGCAAAAAAAATCCCGGGAATTCTCATCCCGCAAAAATACCCAAGATTCCCAGTACCCCATATCTCGAAAACTAAGCATCCCAGGTCAATTTCACCCTCATTTTTCTGACTCCATAGTACCCTAAGTAAGTATTTGAACCCCATCTTCCCACAATTTTTTTCTTCCCCATTCTCATCCCACTTTCCACATCTGCATAATGCCAATTTAAAGATTTCTTAAATTGCTTAACAACACATGCCCAATGCACCCTTACTTCCCCTATATCGTCACGTCGTAGATAGAGCCTCAACGATAATTGAAATCCAATACTATTACAAGAGGTACCACGCTCCATTTAATAACGAATCTGGCGATTGTCTCGATTAGACCGCCGAAACCAAATCTCATATGAAGCTGCACGGTGGTTTAACACTAAATTGTAACACGATACAGTAAGGATACTTATGGAATATAAAACAGTTAACACTGTGGAGCAACAGCCTTTAGATGCTCTCTAATTTTATTTGCTGACATTGTGGGTTTTCAGTTCTCATTACCAATAGCACAACTCATTACTCCAATAGAATAAAAGATGCTTAAAACCATTTTTTATTCTCTATGCGTCTCTCTGATGCTTGCTTTTTGTTTCGTTTACGCTAAGTTAGGACCACAGGCGCAACTAGGAACAACGCTTCAATTATTCAATAATTAAGACGGAACTTGCGACGATGGGCTCTATCAAAAATTATTTAATAAAATTAAAATTTATTAAAAATTATTTTTAATTAATTCGGCAAAATATTATATTCACAAGAATGTATGTGACACGATAGCGGGCGCATCTCTTAACCTATCAACTTGAAATTTGGCATAAAGATATAACATACTAAGCCTGTGGTTTGCTGTATAGTTTTTGATGTATGTGGCTCTTATACGTAGGTCACACTATAAGTTTTGCGTAACTTAAACAAACAACATGTTAAAACCAAAATATTATGTTTATTGCTTTTCAAAATACTCTCCTTTACATTTTAAACATTGTTTCATGCGATCGAACCTATTTTTAAAACAGGAGGACCACAGATCTGAAGGCATGTTTTCTACGTGCTGATTGAACGCTATCACTGCCTCTTCGGAGTTGGTACAAGTGAAACCTCTCATCAAATCTTTGATTTTGGGGAAAATACAGAAATCATAGGGTGCTAGGTCGGGGCTATGCACAGGATGGGTGACGAGTTGTACTTTTTCGGAAGCTAAAAAAGACTTTGTTTTGTTGGCCGTGTGTGAAGAAGCGTTGTCATGATGTAGGAGAACGCGGCTTTTGGGTCGTCTTTCGCGAACTTTTTCTAACACCCTGGGTAAACAAATGGTAGAATACCACTCGGCATTAACACTCTTTTGATCTTCAAGTGGAATTGTACAGATGGGACCCGTAGTTGAGAAAAAAAACGCGATCATTTTTTTACCAACGTTTCTCGCCTGCCTCACTTTTGTTGGCTTGTTCTCATTTTCAAACACCCACTCACAAGATTGCTGTTTTTTTTCGGATTCAAAACAATAAATCCACGTTTCGTCTCCTGTGACAATGTCATAAACAGCATTAGAATGTCCGTGGTCGTACTTCAGTAGCATCTGTGAGTACCATTCCACGCGAGCCCGCTTCTGCTCCGCTGTCAGTTTATCCTCATATCCAGATCCAACGACAACAAAGTTTCCGAACTTTCAATTCTTCGTGTAAAATTTTCTGGATTTGACTCATACCAATCCCCGATAGTCCTCGAATTGTCTCATAGGTAATCCGCGGGTTTTCTTCAATTAACCGCTTAACAGTAGCGACATTATTTTCGTTGACGGCAGTTGAAAGCCGCCCTTCACGAAATTCGTCATGGAAAGAAACTCGACCTCTCTCAAATTCAGCAAACCATCGCCTCACGGTGCTCAAACAAGGTGCTTCTCTCCCAAAAGCATTTTGAAGACGAGCGGCACAGTCTTGCGGAGAGAGAGAACTTTTAAAATCGTAAAAAATCATCGCTCTAAAATCTTTTCGACTTAATTCCATTTTCGCTGCATACGTAGAACTTTGATGTGTGATAAAACACAATTGACAAATGATTTCCCGCCAATTGTATTTTTTTTTATAAAAAAGGTTGAAACGTTTAAAAAAATATAACATTCGAAATTCAAATAGTTCCAACTAGAAGTGCAAAACTTTAATTATGCCCCATGTAGTTTTTGAGTTATTAAGCATTAAAGAAACATGTCTTTAACAGAGCTAAAAAAATTTGATTGTTGCCACGCGCGCCAAATTTAAATTGTTAAATGCAGCATTTGAAAGTTAATTGTTGGCTCGCGCCATTGTTAAAAATTATTTTATTTTTATTTTTTAGCTTAGGTTAGGTAAGGTTAGGTAGGGTTAGGTTAAGATTCCGCCAGCTCCGTCTTTATTATTTCGATGTAACTGCCCGCGTTCTAGCGAATACTTAGTATAGGTACCTAGTGCCCGTTTAGTTTGCGTAAACATTTTAACTTCACAATAACATTTTCTTATCAACCATGAGATAGATATTGCCGCCGAACAATTGCTTCCTTGGCCGCGTTCTACCGTATTTACCACGGTGAGTGTTCTGAAGAGCTCTTCAACCTGATCCCACCCTCTCCCTTCCGATCCCGAACAACGCGTGCCGGGCAGAGATGTCACCCTCATACCGTGGAAACCGTCTTCGCGAGAACCGAGCGTTTTAAACGATCGTTTCTCTGCAGAACGATGGTGGCTTGGAACGCCCTGCCTGCGCACGTGTTTCCTCCAACATATAACCCTGGGCTCTTTAAGCGAAGCGTGAAGAGGCACATTACAGGGTCGTCAAATTGAGGGCCACTCTCTATAGTATTCCTGTGTACTGTGAGAGTCGCCCTCAATTGCCAGACGTCGCCTCAGCTTACCATCAGGCGAGTGGCGTCAATTTGTCGACCTAAATATAAAAAAAAAAAAAAAAAAAATTGATTGCTTTACTTATATCAATTAACAAAATCAACATAACATTGTAAAAAGAGACAACGCCATCTATCCTCAATTCAACAGAACTTGTTCCATGAGAATGTTTGTATTAATGTTTGCAATAATTAGTGGTCATGGGAATGTCAGAATAAATGAATATAAAATGAAATAATGATGTTTCAATGCGTATCTAAATAATAAATAAATAGTAATGAAGGCGTGCAGGGGTAGGCACGGGCGTGCGGGCCCGGTCGATATTATCACCGACGAACGAGTTCTTAGGGATGGTGTTCACACGCGTAAAAACAAGTTATAGAACAGTATGCTTGTTAATTACTCGTTAAAACATAGATAATATAATACTAACTGCTGTCCTTAATACTAGACCCACTACCTAATATTCAAAATGCAAAAGTTTGTATTTTGGATGTTTATTACTCTGTCACTAGTCACGAGACAACTAGGTATTAGGTAGATTTTAATGAAACTACACTGGATACTTAGTAATAACCCTGTTCTCTCTGAGACAGTCTTGATAATGCTTCGTTTAGAGGCGAAACAATTGTCGACGTTTTGTTGTCTTTTTAATCCTGCGAAAAATAGTGCTATTAAGAAATTTAAAATAAGTTTTTTTTTTAATATTTTACTTACCATTACTTAGTAATAATTATAGCTTATGAGTTAATAAATCAAGTGTAGTGTTTACCAAAATAAGCCTTAATGTATGTAAGTATGTACTATTCATAATGTACTATTCCCTATTCTATGCTACGAGTATGACAGCTAATTCCACAATTCCCAATTTGAAAACTTAAAAAAAACAAACTTTGTAGACATTTTGAAGTCTCGTTTAGGAATAAACAAACAAAACGTAACGGTTTTCATTTGAAATTTCAATGCGTTTATAGATATCAATCACGTCTATTTCGACACCTGCCCGTCTAATAGTTCCATTGTTTCCGTCGTTATGGTGGTTGCTTGCGTCTCCGAGATTCAAAACTTTTCCTCGCGCCGTTTCGGTTGCTCGGCCAGGGCAAGGAATCAAAAGCTATCCGCATTTTTTTTGTAATTAGAAAATGATTAGTTCCGGGTGTTTTCGATTAGTTTTCGGCTGTTATGCTAGTTGAACAACGAAAGAGCGGGGTTCGTTGGCGTGACTTGACGGATTCCTGTCTAGCGGTTCCTTTGTTCGAGGACGTAAGATTCGTAGTGATGTACCTCAATTTTGCCTATGATGTACGAACATGTCGATATGTCGATACTATAACCCAGGAAGTCCTTCCTCCTCTGTGCTAGAACTGACAATCGTTGCTAATGCGTAGCATAGCATATTTTTTAAACATGGCAACGATTTTTTTAACATAAAAATAATGTAAGTACTTAAGCACCTACAGAATTGAAGAAACATAATTAGGCAGGAAAATATAATCCCACTTTCTTAAAAAAACCTCTTTTTTATTAGTTGTGATTATGTCTTATGTATGCTTAAAATGGCGCGATATTTGACCAACAATGTCGTACAAACCATACACCGCTTGTAAATGCACTCAAAATAGGTTTAACACATGCTCGATTGATACAGATCTTAACTTCAGTCATCGTCTCAAATAGTATGATCTTTAAAACTGCAAGAAATATCTCAAATAGGTTTCATCATAAATAACAAAGCTAGTAAAGCTAGACTTCATCTTTGATTACAAGAGTGTGCTCAAATAAAGTTAAAATAATATTTATTGAAATGAATCAACGCAAACCACCCTTAAAATATCATTGTTCGATAACACAATTCACATGCCTAGCGCACATATCTGCGGCTAGTGCCCTATGCCGGTTACTACAAAACCGGTCCCTCGGCCCTCAGTGTGCCTCAGTGCCTCGCTTCACGTGCAGATACCATCGTTCGTCTTCGTCTTATACCATAACCGAAAACCCGTGACCTCTACGATCTCTTTACAACTTCATTTGCTTAACTTAAATCAGAACGGCCATTACTACAGCGTGGGTCTTATTAAACTGGACAGTCTATGTACATTGTGTCCGTACAAATCTTAGAGTGCGTACAAAGGACCATATAAATCATGTTTACGAGCTCCACGACTACATTTATGGTGCATGGGAGTTTTTACATGTTTAGTCTTTATTGAATAAGTTTGACCTCTATCTTAAGGCTGTATGTAGAATTTCGTTTAGCCTGTTACAGCCTGATTTGTTGTTCCAAAAAAATCTCAAACATAAAATATTTAAAGGTTTTGTACAAAACTGAATTAAAATACTAAGTTAGAATATATGGACGTAGGTACTTCTGCAGACAGCAGCCATGTGAGGGAAACTAGAAACGGACATAACATGCATTTTTAGTAAGTCTAAAATAATCAAAATATCGGTTTATGTCATGTCGAATTTAGTTATGTATGTGCATAAATATATTTTTTTGGAAAAAGTGCCATATTGCTGCTTTTGGAGCAGTTGGGGAACTAACCACTATTGTACGCTGTGTCACAGATATAAGAATACTATACTACTGGTTCTGTGAACCGTAGACTTTGGGAGCTTTGTTTAGAAAAAATATTTTTCAATTTTCTTTATTACTCTTTCATTTTTCATCCAATCCAAAAAATATCACTCACATGTTATTCATTGTAAGCAAGGAGTGTGTGTGTAAAGTTTCATGAAAATCGGTTGATAAATACGGCTGCAAACATGATCTGACAGAACCCGTAGATGTAGAGATGTAGAGGTACAGACGAAAGAAATTCTCCCCAGTCTGCAAGTTGAAACGGAGACTTCGGTCGCTTCGCTCCCTCAGTCAACTAGTAACACCAACATATTGCAATATAAACATATTATCTACATATTTAATAGGACAATTTGTCTGTCTGTCCGTCGCGTTTTTCAATTATAATTAATAATACATACATACATTTGCAGGAAATATTAAAATATTCGTAGAAGCTTAGGGAAGGTTTTTTTTTATATATTTTTTTTATATTTGAGGCGATACAAAGTTCGCCGGGATAACTAATTATATATTATTTGAGAAAAGTCATTAATATGATTAACTCGCAACAACCAACAATAGAATGAAGTTTATTTAAATAGTTTTTTTTTACAGGCAAGGTAAGAAAGGACCCAGATTTTGGGGCAGAAACTAAACTCGCTAATCGCAGAAACTGAAAAAATCTTTTTGTGTTTGATAGCCCTTTTATCGAGGTACGTTATATAAAATAAAATAAAAGTTGTTAGAGATGGAAAATAATGTTGCAGCTTAAAAAACTAATTTATTACTATTTTTGCAATTTATTTCTACACGAGTGACTATTTTTCCCGAACATTGTGGAATATTGTTGTTAAATATATAGTTAAATAATTACTAACATTTAAGGTACAGTTTCATTGGGGCTTTACTTGTTTTTAAAGTGATTTTGGCATGTGATTTTTAGAAATATTTTTTAGAGACACTTTAATGATTGAGCCTGATTTTGCGAACATTCGACAGGACGTAAGTAATCAAGTACTGTACCATATAAAAAGAAAAAGTATTTGTTTAACAATAAGATCCCTATGTATACTGTTAGAATAAGCTACAAAAAGTTATACGTAGGTCACACTATAAGTTTTGCGTAACTTAAAAAAACAACATGTTAAAACCAAAATATTATATTTATTGCTTTTCAAAATACTCTCCTTTACATTTTAAACATTGTTTCATGCGATCGAACCATTTTTTAAAACAGGAGGACCACAGATCTGAAGGCATGTTTTCTACGTGCTGATTGAACGCTATCACGGCCTCTTCGGAGTTGGTAAAAGTGAAACCTCTCATCAAATCTTTGATTTTGGGGAAAATACAGAAATCACAGGGTGCTAGGTCGGGGCTATGCGCAGGATGGGTGACGAGTTGTACTTTTACGGAAGCTAAAAATTACTTTGTTTTGTTGGCCGTGTGTGAAGAAGCGTTGTCATGATGTAGGAGAACGCGGCTTTTGGGTCGTCTTTCGCGAACTTTTTCTAACACCCTGGTTAAACAAATGGTAGCATACCACTCGGCATTAACACTCTTTTGATCTTCAAGTGGAATTGTACAGATGGGACCCGTAGCTGAGAAAAAAAACGCGATCATTTGTTTACCAACGTTTCTCGCCTGCCTCACTTTTGTTGGCCTGTTCTCATTTTCAAACACCCATTCACAAGATTGCTGTTTTTTTTTCGGGTTTAAAACAATAAATCCACGTTTCGTCTCCTGTGACAATGTCATAAACAGCATTAGAATGTCCGTGGTCGTACTTCAGTAGCATCTGTGAGCAGCATTCCACGCGAGCCCGCTTCTGCTCCGCTGTCAGTTCATGAGGGATCCAACGACAACAAAGTTTCCGAACTTTCAATTCTTAGTATAAATTTTTCTGGATTTGACTCATACCAATCCTCAATAGTCCTCGAATTGTCTCATAGGTATTCCGCGGGTTTTCTTCAATTAACCGCTTAACAGTAGCTACATTATTTTCGTTGACGGCAGTTTAAGGCCGCCCTTCACGAAATTCGTCATGTAAAGAAACTCGACCTCTCTCAAATTCAGCAAACCATCGCCTCACGGTGCTCAAACAAGGTGCTTCTCTCCCAAAAGCATTTTGATGACGAGCGGCACAGTCTTGCGGAGAGAGAGAACTTTTAAAATCATATAAAATCATCGCTCTAAAATCTTTTCGACTTAATTGGTGCAAAGGGGCTCTACCAACATCTATAGGGCCCCAGCGACCTCACCTGCTAGTGGCGCACCTGCTGATAAACGGACGAGGCTCGTTAATTTTACGGTACCTATGGAGTGGCTTCGGCCCCTACGTGGGTACCAGGTGGTACAACAGTGTTGGTCCGGGGGGGTACCACCGTGCAGCTGTGCTAAAGCCCCCCAAGTAACCCAGCCCAGGCTGGGTTGCGTTAGGGGTTCAGCAGCTGCACCGCCGGGCCCGGGGCGATGTATGGTGCAGCAGGCATGGGACCAGTGGGGGCGAAACGGAGTCTAGTGTGGGTGGTGTGGGTCGATTCGCCGGCCAGGGAGACCCTTAGCAACGGCGTTGCCGCGGCCGCCCGCAAGACCGTCATGGGGCCCGCCTGGGGCCAACCACCCCAGGAGGCTGCCCCACATGTTGCGCATAATCCTGATGTGGGATCGCCGCTCCGGGTGGTAACCGGTGTGGGGTAGCGGCGGCCTTGCATCAGGGGGGTTTGGGAGCCCTTCCGTCCGGCGAGTCGGCTCCGACCTAACCACACGGTTCTAGACAAAGCTAGCCCCTGCGCTTTGTCACTTACTGCTGCACCAAATGTCGCCCTGTCTTCACGCTTCTTCTTCAAAATCTACAATGGCAGTGCAACAAAAAAGGAATAAACGTTACACAGCGGCCCTAGGAAACCCCACAACTTCACATTTCGAGGTGGAGTTCACTAACGTCCGTGGACTCCATGCGAACCTCGATACCGTCCACCACCACCTTGAGACGGCACGGCCCGCTGTGATGTTCCTCACGGAGACACAAATACGCCGCCCTGACGACACGTCTTACCTGTGTTACCCCGGCTATGTCATCGAGGAACAATTTCGAGACAAAGCCGGGGTGTGCGTGTTCGTTAGGGCGGATGTTTGCTGCCGCCGGTTGCGCTGCCTAGAGAACCCCTCCAATTCCGGCTGGGGCTGGGGTCCCTCAAGACTGATCATGCGGGTAGAGCCGCCCATGCGTTCGCTCTCCCCCACGGTCTGACCCAGATGGTATGCGGGATCACCCGGATACCAGACAGGTCAGATCACGCGCCCGCTCTGCTGGATCTACTGCTGACGAGTCGCCCAGCCCAGTACAGTTTTTCAGTAGGAGCCCCACTGGGTAGTTCTGACCACTGTGTTGTTCATGCTGGCATGAAGGTGTCACCTCCTGCACGTCCTGTACAAACGTCACGACGACTATGGCACTACTCGTCAGCGGATTGGGACGGTCTACGCGATTATTATGCGTCCGTCCCCTGGAGCCAGCGCTGCTTTGTAGGAAAGGCTCCTTCGGATAGTGCTTCTGCTATTGCTGGCGAGATCAGTTTAGGGATGGATTATTACATCCCTTTCACTGATTTCGCCAGTATCCGCAGAGCCCGTCCCTGGTTCGGGCGAGATTGTGCCAAAGCTGTTCGACAAAAACAGTCGGCATATCGCGCCTGGATCAGGGCCCGGGCTGTGCGCGACCCAAACGTGGGCCACCTCAAAGCAGCGTACAACCGGGCCACAAAGTCGAGTAAGAGGGCCTTTAAGAGAGCGGATGCCCAGCGCGTCGCGCGGCTTGGTCAGGAGCTCACTTCCCATCCCACGGGCAGCCGTGGATTCTGGCAACTGGCCAAAGCCGTGCAATCTAACTTTTGTCAGCCCTCGCTGCCACCACTGCGTTACCCAGATGGAACACTGGCTCACAAAGCCCAAGAGAAAGCGGATATGCTCGCAGACCTCTTTGCGGCTAATTCCCGGGTCGACGACCGTGGCCTGCAGCCCCCCGCCATCGCCAACTGTGGCCACACAATGCAGGATATTGTTATCAGGCAATGTGATGTACGGGCAGTGCTGCGGTCACTCGACACGCGGAAAGCCAGTGGCCCTGACGGCATTCCGGCGGTGGTGCTACGAAAATGTGCAGCTGAGTTGTCTCCAGTATTAACGCGTCTGTACCGCCTGTCATACTCTTCAGGGCTCGTGCCGGAGGTCTGGAAGGAGGCGAACGTACAACCGATCGGTCCGATCCAGGCAACTATCGACCCATAGCTGTCACCTCAGTCATTTGCAAGGTGCTTGAGCTCCTTATAAATAAGCAGCTCATGCAATTCCTAGAGGATCACTCGCTAATCAATGATCGACAATACGGCTTCAGGCCAAAGCGATCAACGGGTGATCTTCTGGCATTCGTAACGCATGTCTGGGGTGGGGCTATGGAAAGGCACGGCGAGTCCTTGGCTATTAGCCTGGACATCGCCAAAGCCTTCGATAGGGTCTGGCATGCTTCGCTCCTTTCCAAGCTTCCGGCATATGGTCTACCTCCTCAACTGTGCAGCTGGATTGCCAGTTTTTTAAACGAGCGCCGAGTGCGGGTCCTCTGCGATGGCCAGGCTTCTCGCTTCTTGCAAGTGAATGCCGGGGTACCGCAGGGGTCCGTACTATCACCAACTCTCTTTCTTCTGCATATCAATGATATGCTATCCCTCGGGAACATTCATTGCTATGCAGATGACAGCACACTGCACGGGAGTTACTCGGTTCGTCCGACGGCGGGGCGATCTGAGATTGAGGAGGAGAGACGACGACTCGTGGCTGATCTCGACCGTAACCTCGACAGTATCTCTCAATGGGGTACCGAGAACCTGGTCGAGTTCAATGCCCGCAAAACACAGGCGTGTGCATTTACTGCGAAGAAATCCCCTTTCCTTCCCCTACCCTCTCTTCAGAATGCATTATTACCAATGAAGGACAACCTTGATATCCTTGGCATAGACGTTCGTCGAGAGCTCAATAATAAAAACTACATCGAAAGATGTATAGGGCTAGCTTCGCGGAAACTAGGAATACTGAATAAGGTAAAGAGATTCTTTACACCGGACCAGAGGTGTCTGCTGTACAAGACGCAGATTAGACCCTGCGTCGAATACTGCTCTCACCTCTGGGACGGCTCCGCGAAGTATCTGCTGGACGCTCTCGACGCTATGCAGCGACGGGCTATCCGTATTATAGATTGTCCGGAGGTAACGGGAAGCCTTGAGCCGCTAGTTCAGCGCCGAACAATAGCTTCCTTGGCCGCATTCTACCGTATTTACCACGGCGAGTGTTCTGAAGAGCTCTTCAATCTGATCCCACCCTCTTCCTTCCGATCCCGAACGACTCGTGCCGGGCAGAGATGCCACCCCCACACAGTGGATAGCATGTTCGCGAGAACCGAACGTTTTAAACGTTCGTTTCTCTGCCGAACGATAGTGGCCTGGAACGCCCTGCCTGTGCACGTGTTTCCTCCCACATATAATCCTGGGTTCTTTAAGCGGAGCGTGAAGAGGCACATCAGTAGGTCGTCAAGTTGAGGGCCACTCTCAATGGTAATGTGTGCTGTGAGAGTGGCCCACAATCGCTAGACGTCGTCACGACTTACCACCAGGCGGGCGGCGTCAATTTGGCGAACCAAATATAAAAAAAAAAATAAAAAAAAAAAAAAATAATTTTCGTTGCACACGTAGAACTTTAATGTGTGATAAAAAACAATTGACAAATCATTTCCCGCCAATTGTTTTTTATTTTACTAACAAGGTTGCAACGTTTAAAAAAATATAACATTCGAAATTTAAATAGTTCCGATTAGCTAGAAGTGTAAAACTTTTAGTGTGCCCCATGTATTTGAGGAGCTAGGATATATTATTTCATGCAAACACAATTTTTCTGTCTCTATAGAATGACCCACGTATATTTTAGCAGAATTTCCGTTGTAAGGAACAATTTTCTATCGAGCATCAAAACAAGGATTTTGTCTTGACTAACCCAATCAACACGAACGAAGACGCGAGCGTGTGCCAGTTTTTAACTAAACAATCAGCAATATTATTGCTACTAAAGCATAATTTGATAGCCCGTATGTTAGGCACGTGTCGGTTCTACGGGTACAGTCATCAACGCACGTTCTGTTATCACCCCTTGCACTTTGAGTAAGTACCCCTATCGCGTGCAGTTTTCACACGGATACACCGATTGATACTCCACTCTTATTACCGTTATGGACTTATTAGAGGTAGTTCACCTAATTTTTGTTTATCAATTTAGGTTAATTGGTAGGTTACTTACTACTTTACTAACGTTAACTACTTATTGGTTTTTTAATCCGCATGTTAAGTATAAAGTAGAGATGGTACCTACTTAGGTACACTAGTGAATACTAATTGTGAACTCGTGATTAGGTAAGTTACGTATTGTTTTTAGTTCTTACATTAATGACTCTGTTAAGTAGTAAGTGAGTTTTTAGATGTGTAGGAAGTACATTATACAACTAGGTAAGCAGGTATTTTCTTTCTTAGAGTCCCCATATTCATCCCGGCAACCACCCGCCCGCTAAATGGTAAATTATACCAAGACAACACCGAAGTCTAGCGATTGTGTGCCACTCTCACAGCAGACGACACGGTACCATCAAAACACCCAGTGATGTGTCTCTTCACGCTCCGCCTAAATAACCTATGGTGGAACAAGTGCGCAGGCAGGGCGTTCCAGGCGACTATCTTTCAACAGAGGAAGAAGCGTTTGAAACGCTCGGTTCAGGCGAAGATGAGCTATATTGGCATCGAAAGGAATGGTAGGTAGGTAACTAATGTCCGTAGTTTCAGTCCGCCCCGATATTAAATTAGTTTTCTTGTCGTCAATTCCCAAGAGTAAAACATTACCTACCCGGATGAAGGTAACATACAGATTTGCCATTTGGCAATAATAGTCTGGCCAACAAAAAGCAACTCTATAAGGCAACTAGTACTTACTTTATATAATTACAACAGAGCTCAATGACAAATGATTTGCCTGTTGTGTGTCTGTGTCACTTACTGGAGTGGCATGCGTTAAGGAATACGTTTAGACAGGTATTATTATTTTCGTATTAGAATTATTTAAGTTAGATTTACGGAAGAAATTATGTAATTATAATTATAAAGAATGCCAAATTTAGATGATATCGGATATCCAACCATGTGAAGGCCCCTGTGGCTGTAGCACTTCTATCATACAATATAGTTTTACTTACATACCTAACCTAGAACCTTCCTAGAACCTTCCGAGAACCTAGTTATCTATATTACTGCCCGTGAACTCAGAATGAAATTTGATTGAAATTTTGTACGAAACCACGTCTTATAGCACAGATAAAGGAAAAAATTCGATACAAAGAAGTCTTGTTGGTGAAAAGTTGGTAGCAAACTCATTAGTGTATGTAGGAGAGTAGAACTAAAGACTTGCGTAATTCCACCAAAGAAAGATATATTCAAATATCTTTGGTAAAACACCACTCAGTGACAATTTCAAGCGAATTGATTGGTAAAGTATCGACGCGCCATAATCATCGACAATCAGTCCACCGACCGTAGCGGTCGGTGAACTCAGCTTTCATCCGCGGTTCACTTACCAATATTAACCGATTTGTGATACTCTGAAATAGATTCACTAGGTACCTACGCAGAGACTCTGGGTACAAGAGATTTATTTTGTAACTGTATACATCAATATGTAATAAAAGATTTAGTTACCTACCTATCAATTATGATCTTCCAAGTTACGAATGAGCTGATCTAGCCTTGACATACGTTGTATGTAGGGTTACCGATGACATACGTTGTATGTAGGGTAACCGATGACATACGTTGGGCCATGTATCTATCATGGATATTTAGATCTCTGACGGTACTGCTGTTATGCTACTGGACTTCAGTAGTGCATCTCTGCATAGTGCATCTCTGTACTCGTATATGACGTTTTTATGGTATTTGGCGGCCGGCAGGTTTTGGCAAGGCTGCATATTATGCCATGTCTTTCAGCTGTTTTGAAATCCACGGCCCGGGGCCGCGGCCGCACCTACATCCATTGCCGAGCGCCTCCGGTAGTGCCATTTGTCCTGGAGTTCTCATATTAACGAGGTCAGCAAAAAGGTCCACTTCACTTCTCACACGCTTAAATGTCTCCAGAGTTTCTTGCTCCTCGATAAAATTTCGCTGGCCCAAACATTCATTCTGCCAATCTTGGACTACGCGGAAGCTTGCTGTCTGGGTCCTGGATGCTACAGAAGAGCTCTTAGACAAACTTGAAAACAACGTAAATGGAGAACAAAGTGTTTGGATTTGGAGTTAACTTTTAGGATATTAATAACGAAGTATATAATACTTAGCTTACCTACCTATCAAAATGGTATTTCTTTCTACCACAAAATAATATCAAATCAAGGCGATATCGCTTGACCGAACAAAGACGTGTTAAGTTTTAACGAGATTTATCTTTAAAATTACAAGCACTCTATGTTCGTGATAGAGGCTTACAAAAATTGCTTCGTCATCTATCCACGACTTAGTTAAAAAAAACCTATGACTCAAACGCGTTTTGATGTTAGAGCGATAATATTTATGTGTTGTGTTGTGTTGTGTTAATAAATATAATTTAGACCGTGAGGGAAACTTTAGGGACAAATTAATGTTACGGACACAGATACAAACCGTAACAAGCATTTAGGAGGAAAAAAATTTTTTTATCTATTCCAAAAATGTGTCATTTTCCCGCGTAACTCGTGACCGCTGGCGGGAAACGTCAAATTACGGTTGCGTTCAGAGACGACGCGGTCGACCAGAACATGACGAATTATGAGCGCTCTCGACAGCCGGTCCCGTAATTATTGTGGACAAGGCGCTTTTTGCTCCTGACAAATAGTAAGAGCGTGGAGTGACTGTGGGGCTGCTAATGACACTGGAGGAGCGGGCTCTAATGTAACTATTTCTTTTGTGCAAGTACCGAGCACAGTGTGATTCGTTCGCGTCTGCCGGGATGGTACAACGACCTTTTTTTTTTATTATATACTACAAATACTTGAGCGTTAATATGAATCGAATGAACTGAGGGGCTCGAATTTCCTTGGCCCGCTCGACGACGGCTTTCTGCTGTCACGCAAACCACTTTTTGATGAATATAACATTATTTAGGTAAGTAGGTAGGTATGTTTAGTACGTAGGACCTGTGTGTGAGTTTATAATTTACTATGGTTTCATTCAAATCTGTACCTACTTACCTACTTACTATTACTTACAGAAGTTTTCAGCTAAATCTAATGCAGTAATCTCTGTAACTGTGTATTTCTTCCGTCAAGGTGAACGTAGAATAGTGAAAAGATAAAAACTGGCCAAGTGCGCTGCGGACAAAGGGTTCCGTACTAAAAATAAAATAATCACGATTGTTTATTATATTTTGTTTTTTTTAATATTTGTTGTTATAAAAGCACCAGAAATACCTTACATCATCTGTGAAAATTTCAGCATTCTAACTATCACGGTTCATGAGATACATACAACACAAGACAGACGGACGGACAGCAAAGTCTCAGTTGTAGGGTTCCCGTTTTACCCTTTGGGTACGGAACCCTAAAAGGACGTTTACCTACAGTAGGTACAGTGCAAGGCCAAGGGCATCACTTATTTTCCATAAAAAAATCTTCCAGTGAGTAAATGGTAGGATGTGTATGTGTAGGTAAGAACTTAGGTATTTAAATATCTAATAGAAAGTTGAATATAAATTATGTAGGTTCGTCTCTCCTCCAGACCCACTAAATGTGCAGCATTGCGCATTTCGGGCCTGGACGACGCGGCCACGACGGATGAGTTAATCTCCGCTGTCGTGGAGGCGGGCGGCTGTCCCCATGACCAGGTAAGGGCTGGAGAGATCTCCTTCAGCCTTACCAGTCATGGAACGACAGTCGTCCAGTGCCCCGTCGCGGCGGCACTTAAAATTGCGGACGGACGGAGCCTCCTTATAGGGGGATTCCTCAAGGCGCAGGTGCACCTCCTGCGTGCCCGGGAAATCAGGTGTTTCCAGTGCACGATGGTGGGGCACGTAGGAGTGCAGTGTGCAGTGGAAGACACCGTGGGTGATCGGTGCTTCCGCTGCAGCCGGCCCGGTCACAAGTCCAACGCCTGTGATGCACCGCCTCGCTGCTACAGATGCGAGGCGGAGGGCAAGACGGCGGACCATAGGGTCGGCAGCCGTTCCTGCGCCGCTTCGAGACCAAAACCTCGTCCGTTCGCTGAAGGCAGCGGGGGTGTCGCTACCGCGCGCCCAGATTCGCGGCGGGATGCTGATATGGACGTCCATTAATGGACACCCATATCCGCATCCTGCAGACGAATTTGGACCACTGTCGCGCTGCTCAGGATCTTCTGTACCAGAGCATCGCGCAGTGGTCCATAGATCTGGTCGTGGTCGTCGAGCCGTACTATGCCCACCCGGGCAGCCTGGTGGAGCAAGACGGCTTGGCCTGCATCTTTGGGGGGTCCGCACGCACCTCGCACCTTGCAATTATTGCAAACGGCCGAGGCTGCGTTGCTGCGGAATATGAAGGGGTGGCAGTCGTGGCCGCATACATCTCGCCGAACAACATTAACGACGCTCAGTATGAGCTATGGCTCACTGAGCTCGACGTCGTCTTCACTGCGTGTCGCCCTCGCCCTGTCCTTCTCCTGGGAGATTTTAACGCCTAGTCTACGGCGTGGGGCTCCCGGGTAAATAATGGCAGGAGGAGATTACTTGAGGACTGGGCTACTACACGTGGTCTAGAGCTCCTCAACCGGGGGAATGTCGCCACCTTTTGGCGGTCGGGGGTCAGCTCGGTCGTGGACTTAACGTTCGCGACCCCTGCCCTCGCCCGTCGTATTATGGGCTGGTGCGTGGAGGAGGGTGTGGAGACGCACTCGGACCACCGATACATCCGGTTCGAGGTCGTCCCCCCACCTAACCTTCCACAGCCGGTACCGAATCCCCCGGAACCGCGTTGGGCGCTCAAGAGTCTAGACCGGGAGGCTCTCCTGGAGGCATCCATCGTGCAGGCCTGGATTCCGGCGCCAGACAGGCCTGTCGACGTAGATGCCGAGGCGGAGTGGTTCAGGTGGGCTCTCTGTTTTCGACGAGCGCGGAGGAGCACATCCCTACGTGCATGGCTCCATCTCAGACGCCCAATGCGGATAGCAGCAGCGAAGACGACGTACCCGAAGTCAGAGAGGGTGAGTTAGGAGCGGTGGTACTTCGGCTCAGTCGCCGGAAAACCACCGCCCCTGGACCCGACGGCATTCCAGGTCGTGTATGGGTCCTGGCCCTCGAGGAACTCGGGCCTCGACTGAGGGGGCTCTTCAGCGCATGCCTCGAAAGGGGCCAGTTTCCCAAGGTGTGGAGGACGGGGAAACTGGTCTTGATCCGGAAAGCGGGGCGGCCGGTGGACTCACCGTCCGGTTACCGGCCGATCGTGTTGCTCGACGAGGTGTGTAAGCTCTTTGAGCGAATTATTGCGGAACGCCTCGTCGAGCATCTCACGCGTGTGGGCCCAGACCTGGCGGACAACCAGTACGGTTTCCGTCGGGGACGGTCCACCGTGAGCGCGATCATGCGCGTGAAGACCCTGGCGGAGGAAGCTGTCTCGCGGGGCGAGGTGGTGTTGGCGGTGTCTCTTGACATTGCCAACGCCTTTAACACCTTACCCTGGAGTTGCGTTAGGGAGGCACTGGTATACCACGAAGTGCCTCTCTACCTCCGTCGTATTGTCGGGGCATATTTGTCCGAGAGGGCTATAACTTACCCTAGCTGGCTCGGGCCAGCTCGGTGAGATGTGTCGTGCGGTGTTCCTCAGGGGTCGGTCCTAGCACCGGATACGACTGGGTGTTGCGGGGTGCGTTACCTGAGGGCGTCAGCGTAACTTGCTACGCTGACGATACCCTCGTCACAGCGCGGGGAGCAACGCACTAGGGAACTTCGGACCAAACTTCCGAAGTTTGGTCCCCAAAGTGACGGGGGCAACAGCCGCGCTTTCGCGACTGATGCCCAACTTAAAGGGACCCAACGCTCCCTGCAGGAGACTGTACCTGGGGATCGTGCGGAGTATGGCCGTGTACGGGGCTCCCGTATGAGCGCCGAGTCTGACGGCCAACAACGCTGCTGTTTTACACAGATCGTTGAGGACCTTGGTCGTCAGAACAATAAGAGGGTACCGCACGATCTCCCTAGAGGCTGCATGTCTCCTATCCGCGACCCCTCCATGGGACCTGGAAGCGAGAGCCCTTGCAGCATTGTTCCAATGGCACAAGGAGGCGCTGGAGCGGGACCACAGGCCTGCGTCTCGAGAAATCGAGGCTCAGCGGTCCCAACTCCACCAGGATCTCATGGAGACATGGAAGGTGCGACTTCAGCAACCAAAGCGGGGAACCACCACCATCGCGGCGGTGAGACCGATCATGGAGGAGTGGCTGCAGAGGCAGCATGGTGGCCTCACGTATCGTGCGACACAGATCATCACCGGGCACGGAAACTTCGGTGAGTATCTGTTTCGCATACATCGTGAGGTCATACCCGCGTGTCAACACTGCGAGACTTCCGGCGTAGGCACGGCATTCCACACGTTAGTGGAATGCTCAGCACGGGCGAGTCAGCGCCGGGATCTCGTTGTGGGCCTAGGCGTAGATACGCTCTCGCTGGAGACCATGCTACGAGCCATGGTCTCTAGCGAGAGTCAGTGAAACGCGGCCGTTTCCTTCTGCGAGTAGGTAATGCTCGTGAAGGAGGCGGCCGGTAGGGTGAAGGAGCGTACCCTCCCCGCTGAGTTCCGAAGTGTGCGGCGAGGGCGCCGCAGACGTGACTACGCCCAGGACCATCGACCTCCATGATCGGGGCCTGAGGACGATGGATTAGCAACCCACCGTCCTTACAGAAGCAGGCTAGAAGGGCTGCGTGATGTGGGGCTGCACCCCACGCACGCCTTCACTCACTGACGCAGGATAAAACCCGACCCCAAAGATGCGGGGTAACACCCGACCACCACGCAGTGGCCACGCGGATGGCCAAAGTCCGCCGGGCGCCACCGGGAATTCTCAATGGGGGCAATGGACGTAGGTGCGGCCGCGCCCTCGGGCGGCGGATTCAAAAAAAAAAAAGAAAGGTTCGTCTCAAAAAAATCTGGAGGATAGGATACAGCAGGTAGGTAAGGTACCTATACTAGGTAATCTTCCCTCTTTGAATTTGATTTTGATCAACAAATGAATAAAAAAGAGTTTCTCAGACCACCGAAAGGAATAATCAAGTTGATTTTTCCACGAAATTTGCCACACGATGCAACTTGAGATGCAGTGTTGGTGGCCTGCAAGGATGGCGCAACACTTTAAATTGAATCATAATGATAAAACCATATTGAGTCACGATTAAAGTATTTATCCTGTCAACAAACTTTTATGAAATTACACTATAGCGACTAACATGGCTGTGAGCTGTGAAGGCTTCCTGCCCTCGACGGCTTCGAGCGCAGAAATCGCTGTCAGTTTCGCGTAATCCGTGCGATTTTCTTAGGAATCGAACTTCCATCATCAAACATTCCTATTGTCACAACAATGTATAAGAATGGGATTTAGGCTTAATTCACACCGGAATCGAAACGACGCGCAGTGGCACTTTTTACCGCGACCGCGTGCGCGCGTCTTCTCACGGCTTCCCAGGGCCGCGCACCTTTTAAACTTTCTCAAGCAATACATGTAGGTATCGAATAATGAACCTAAAGTAAAATCATATTACCATGAAACGGCTCCATTGTCGTGTCCCTTCGTCCAGCATACTCACCATGGAATCCTGATATTTCATGAATGCCAAAAAATTGTGCTGAAATAGTGCTAATTAGTGCCCAAAGGAAAAAAATAGTGCTCTTATACTTAAGAAATTACAGCCATAGTTCGATGAGTATGCTGGACGAAGGTTTCGCCCAGCATACTCACCTCCGTTTGTGGAATCTGTGTACGCTTCAACCATAATTCATACTTAAAAATATTGTGCCCAAATAGTGCCAAATGGTGCCCAAAAAGAAAAAACGGTGCGCTAATAACTCCGGAGTTATAGGCTTCGTTAAGTGAGTATGCTGGGCGTAGAACCTACGCCCAGCTCACTTCACTACGCGAATACCGAACGAGCTATTGGTACAATTGACGGCTTAAAAAATTGTGCTTGAAATAGTGCCCAATATCAGTCCAATTTTCGCTTGACTTTTGACCTAGAAAACCATTAAATTTAATTGTAAACTTCTACATACTAACGTTAAATGAGGTACAGTCGTTCACACATGTTTTAAGATAAACATATTAAAAATTCTTATTGTGGGCGGTTATGTGATTGGGAATAATTGTGGTATTTTCTCACATATCAAAAACTGTCGATTAAATGCAAATTTAATTTATTTTAATTTTTATTAATTATTTTTTTGTTTTTTTTTTATAAATAAATGAAATTGTAAGCGTAAATGAAATCTACTCGTATTACTTCATTGCTTGTAGGGTGAAATATTTCCCAAAAAAACTGTCTGGGCACTAATAGTCTATTGCAGCCAATAAAATTAATAAAATAGGTACCTACCCATTTTATTAATTTTAGATCTATTTGAGATCTTGAAAATTTGTAAAAAAGGAAATACGTAGATCACACTATAAGTTCTGCGTAACTTAAAAAACATACATAGCATCATGCCTTTTTCCCCGAAGGGGTAGGCAGAGGTGTGCAAACACAGCCACATCTCGCCAGCTATGTTAGGTCCCATGTAATAGGGGGCGAGCCTATTGCCATTTACCGGGCACAAGTTCCAGACTGGGATAATTATCTGGGTAAAATTCTAAAGAGAATTATACATAATCCACCAGACCCGGGAATTGAAACCGAGACCTCGAGCGTGGCAGTCCGTACATAGTGAGGTAGTCCTTAAAAGAACAACATGTTAAAACCATACCCCACATCCCGACTAATTCACCTTACAAAAAAACAAAATCCAAATCGGATCATCCTTTCAGGAGCTACGATGCCACAGACACACACATGTTCCAATGTGCAGACGATACTTGCATAGTGTCCGCCGGGCCTAGTATTATCGAGGCCCAAAATTGTCTTCAAGGGGACTTTGAGAGACTCTTAACATGGTCACATGATGCTGGGCTGGTTTTGAATGCACAAAAGACTAAGGTTATGTATATTAGCTCCAGCCAAAACAGAAAACCTTTTACTCCTCTAATTTTATAGCATTACGGATCATAAGGTTCAGGAAGCAAAATGGACTTTCCAATATGTTCTCTAGTCATGACGTATTTCTATCAATTGGTCTCCCACGGCAAAACACCCATGGAGCTAATCGTCCTCATTTCAGTAAGTGTTTAGTAAAAATAGCCTTCAACTGAAGGTTAAATCAAAACGTGTTTGATGCATAACGAACTTTTCCATTTCCTCTTGAAATGAAACCTCTTTAGATTATCATTTTTCATTGTCTATTTTATGATCAATTTTATCGTAGATATCTTAAGTAGAAGTCATAAAGTGCATAAAGACAACAAATTAGCTTGTTTCATGGTGTCAAGAGACGAAAGGTTGATATTCGTTTTAATATACAATACGCCGAAGAGAAGAAAAAACTTGAAGAAGAGTGTATAAAAAATAAAATAAAATAACGTTTATAATCTTTGAAATTTTCAGAAAATTATTTAGATTCGTCAGAAGTTGGTGTGACTCTACCGAGGGTTCCAAAATGCAACGAGACTGAGAAGAGCCCTCAAGAAACTCAGCTCGGCTTTTTTCAAAATATTTCATCTTAAATCTAATACAGAGTTATTTAGAAAGGAGCAATTCGTTACGTTGTTACAACCAGGCCGCCTTGTCATCTAAGAAATCATTAATACTATAATAAGCTTTATGGCACAATTTACTTTTTATTAGTTTTTTAAATTTATTGACAGATAAATTTGCTATTTCGGTTGGCAATGTATTGTACATTCGAATAAAGTTCCCCGCAAAAGAATTACTCACTTTATGAAGCCTAAATTTAGGAACAGCCAGTTTATCCTTATTTCTTAAGTTTAGATTATGATTATCACTATTTTTCACAAATCTACTTTTGTTCTTGTGGGTATACAATAAAATTTCATAAATATACTGTGAATACACTGTAAGGATGTTAATATGCTTAAACTTATCTCTTAATGACTCCCGAGACCCCATTCCATAGATAGTCCGGATAGCCCTCTTCTGCAACACAAAGATGCATTCAATATCGGCAGCGTTACCCCACAGTAGTATGCCATATGTCATGATACTGTGGAAGTAGCTGAAGTAGACAAGACGCGCCGTTTTAATGTCAGTAAGTTGTCGGATCTTTTTGACAGCATAGGCTGCTGAACTAAGCCTGGCCGAAATTTTCCCGATATGAGGTGTATTACACCTTATGAGTTCTTGCAAAGAGTTTCTAATATTAAAAGAATCCTTAATGTGTAACATTTCTGTTCCTACTCATCCAATGCAATGTTCGTTGTGTTGTTATCTCAAGTGTAACTTTACGTTCGTCATTTTGTCGACTATAGGTACCTGCAATAACTCGAGAAATCGAGGACCAGTGGTCCCAACACCGCCAGGATCTCATGGAGACTTGGAGGGTGCGACTTGAGCAACCTAAGTGGGGAACCACCGTCCGGGCATGGATGCCTCGGTAGCTATCTGTTTCACATCCATCGTGAGGTCACACCCCGGTGTCAACACTGCGAGGTCTCCGACGCCGACACCGCACTCCACATGTTGGTGGAGTGCTCAGTATGGGCGAGTCAGCGCCGGGACCTCGTAGTGGGTCTGGGCGTGGATATCATCTCACTGGAAACCATGCTCCAAGCCATGGTCCCCAGCGCGAGTAGGTGGAACGCGGCCGTGTCGTTCTTCGAGCAAGCCATGCTCGCGAAGGAGGCGGCTGAGAGGGAGACGGAGCGTACCCTCCCCGCTGAGTTTCGCAATCAGAGGCCAGGGCGCCGCAGACTCATCTACGCCCAGGACCATCGACCTCCATGATCGGGGCTTGAGGATGGCGGGATAGCCATCCGCCGTCCTTACAGAAGCAGGCTAGAAGGGTTATGTGCTGCGGGGCCTTTGCCCCACAGCAAGCAACCAGATTCACTCACCGACGCGGGATAGAACCCAACCCCAACGAAGCGGCATTTTCATTCCGACCAAACCCCCAAAGAGGCCACGCAGCTGGCCAAAGTCCACCGGGTGCCACTGGAAATACCTTCTGGGGTCACCGAAGATGCCCGAAGCAATGGACATGGGAGCGGCCGCGTGCTCGCGAAAAAAAAAAAAAAAGGTACCTACAATAAGGTAATTTTTTTATAATTTGAATATTATGTTTAAAAAATACAAGAGAAAATATCGTTTTCCATACCTACCTACCACCGGCATAATGACATGACAGGTAGGACTTTAAAAGGATACGGACCTTTTTCTCTCAGGGCCTTTTACGTTGCGAGTATTTATCATTGAGGACGTTGTGCTCTCGGAACATGCAGTCATTTTCAATTGGAGACGTTTTGCTCTCAGAGCGTTTTAATTTACAGTCGATATGCATCCAAGTACTTTTTGCTTCCAGAACCTTATGATCCGTAATGTCTTATAGCACACTGTCACGAATGTTTACATAAGAATAATCTAAAATATTCAAATACGCCTTGTAACTGTGACCTTATTGAACACGTCGAAAATCAAATGTACCTCGGTTTAACGATGGATAACCGCCTTAACTGGAAAGATCATATTAACCTAGTGTATAATAAACTAAGAGCAATTCTAGCAAAATTTTCTATAATTAAATATAAAGTTCCTTATAAAACCCTCCTCATTCTCTATAAATCGCTAGCAGAATTCATAATTTCATATGGATTATCAAGCTACGGAAGGACTCGGACTTGAGGGGCTCGTGGTCTAGTGGTAACCGACAATATTAACACATTGCCAAGGTTAAGCAACATCTACTCAGGCCGGTCTTAGGATGGGTGACCATTTCTTAAGACACTGAGACCCCTCCGGGCCTCGGAGAGCACTTTAAGTCGTCGGCCGGACCGACGGCAGTCGTTAGGGGTAGTTCCAGCCCTAAATCGAAAATCCGACCGGTCTAACTACAGAACTTCTATATCGCCCATGGGTTGTGAAGGTCAGATGGCAGTCGCTTCACAGAAAATATCAGTTCAGCCGAATCCTAGTTAGACTAGAAAGCCGACCCCAACTGAGTTGGGAAAAGCCTCGGTGAATGATATCAAGCTACGGAAGGACATTTAAAAGCCACCTTGACCAAATATACGTACTTCAATTAAGAATCCTAAAAGAAATTGTTCCTGAAAATATAAAAAGAATTACACAAATGACTATCATCAACTCTTCCAGTTCTGCAACATAATACCTACATATATACATGAAAAAGTGAAATTGAACATACTTAACGAAGAGTATTTAAATGAGAATTTTAAAAACCCTAAATCATCGGGGGACTCTAATCGTGTAACCCGTAGTGTCACTAATAAGAAACTTTCACTACCTCGCTATACGAACCTGTACGGGAAAAGAACACCTAAATATATAGTATGTACCCCATTTAATAAACCAACTTCCTGTCCCTCAAAGATAGAATCACCAACAAAAATTTTAAAACGAAATCTCGAAAAATATTTTCTTGCAAATTAAAATAAATAATTACTAAATGTGACTTTTTAGTGATGGAGCATCCTGTGTAGTCACAGCTATGCGCTGTACTATGGTACCTACATCTACGTGTGGCTGTTGCTCGAAGTGGCGGCGGCGGTTGCGTCCAGTGTGGTGTCGACTCACTCGTCACTGATATGTGCCAACTTTATATTTTTCTACCTCCCATGATAATATTCATTAGGTGCTTAACGTAAGAAATTGTGCTTAGAATACCTACATTAGAATTAATAAGATTGACGACCCGAATGCACGGTAAAACTCGAAGGAGTTTTTGTTGCATCGTATTATTGCAATTCTTATGTATGTGTTTTTCTTGTAAGATTTATATAAATAAATAAACATAAACACAGACACGTCAAATTTCCGTCGTTTTTGCGTCGGGGGTTAAAATATTGTTATACAAAATGTAAGTTATTAGAAAGTTTTGAACTGGACTGTACTAAATCTAATGTTATGTAAAAGTTTACAATTAAATTTAATGGTGTTCTAGGTCAAAAGTCAAGTGAAAATTGGACTGATATTGGGCACTATTTCAAGCACAATTTTTTAAGCCGTAAGTTGTACCTATAGCTCGTTCGGTATTCGCGTAGTGAAGTGAGTATGCTGGGCGTAGAACCTACGCCCAGCATACTCACTTAACGAAGCCTATAACTCCGGAGTTATTAGAGCACAGTTTTTTTTTCTTTTTGGGCACCATTTGGCACTATTTGGGCACAATTTTTTTAAGTATGAATTATGGTTGAAGCGTACACAGATTCCACAAACGGAGGTGAGTATGCTGGGCGAAACCTTCGTCCAGCATACTCATCGAACTATGGCTGTAATTTCTTAAGTATAAGAGCACTATTTTTTTCCTTTGGGCACTAATTAGCACTATTTCAGCACAATTTTTTGGCATTCATGAAATATCAGGATTCCATGGTGAGTATGCTGGACGAAAGGACACCGATTGTCCGCGGCGCGTCGCTTCGTTTCCAGTGTGAATTGAGCCTTACTTTTCATAAACTGGATTACAGAGCGTAAGAATTTAGTACTGGTTTTAAAGGAGAGACTTTACATTTTCATCTGCTCTAATAAACTGAATGAACTGAATTTACGACTAACAGAGACTTTTTTTTTAGATTGCTAATGTTAAATGAAAATAATTTGCTGCGATCTTTTCTATTATTCCAGTACTTAATAATAATTCAATAGCACTATGCGAACGCTGATATAACTTCGCCACCTTCGCGACATAGGTAGGTACCTACCAAAAAGTTAGGTCAACCATCCACTGCAGTGACATACGGTTACCGCCAATAGACCTTACACTGTAGATTATTATATTCTCTTAAGCTATATAACAAGTTGCTAACACAGTGGGCCACTATCATAAATCAGGTTTGTTGCTACCCAACTATTTTTAGATATTCTTATAGTTACTATAGCAACAATTTGATAGATTGATACTCGTAGGTACCTATTAAGAACGCTGTCTATCTGAATAGCCTGTTGGATATCAATTCCGGTACTCGTTTAAGCAAGTTATAGTATACTTATAGGTAGAGGTAGGTAGGTACCAAGTACAAGGTTTTGAAAAAGGTTTATAAAGGTAGTTTCTTGTTCTTTCTTCTTCTTTCTTTAAAAACGTGGCTCCATCGATGTTCAACGATGATTTCGCCAATGTCAAGGTAATGCTTGATTAGTTGATAGTCCCGCACAGAAGTAGGTACTAGTTATTCCTAACTAGCTTCAGGTAACTTTGTTCGGTATGTGAGTGTCTTGGAACCCGATTTTTGCGGAGCGCCAGAGGTAACCTAAAAAGCCACCAGGCACGCGCTCAGCAAAACTCGAACCTCCCTGGTACTTAAAAGAGCCTCCTCTAAGTGTCACCAGTTGATATTGGCCTTGGGGATGACCATGAGGTCTTTAACACTTGTAGTTACAGCAGGTATTCTGTAGTATTTTGTCTATTTGAACTGTGCTTACAGAACTTTGCTCAAACTTCTCTCAAGATTAAATTAAACATGTAAAATCGAAGGTTGAGAGCCTTGAAGGTTCTATAATCTATAGGTAAGTACCTAATATAAACTTTAGAGGTCTGCTAAATATACAAATACAAATACATATAATTTATTACCAATGGGGTGCCTATATAATCTATAGCTTTCTATAATGTAAGAAAGGTTGCCATTAACTATCTATTCTATAATGGAAGTCTGCTTAATTATGTAGGTACATGAACCTACTTATTTTTAATTAGACCAAAACAATAAAATCTTTTACAATACATAAGTCTTGACAAATAAACAATCATTGTGTAAATTGTTCAGTTAATCGAACAGTTTCATGTACTTTCCTATAGCCAGTCCTATGTCACTCGCCTAACAACCGCAAAAAATACGTAAAAAATACGACAACTTGAAGTTGTAAATCAGTAAGGGTTGTCTCTTGTTTGTGACACGGCATTGACTAAAGACCTAAAATTAAACTCTTACACTTTTCACCCGACTGCGGTCAGCGAGGGTTGTATAAATCGCAAAAAAAGACCGTCTTTGTCTTTTCACATTGGATCTAACTCTAATTAGGAGACACCTTCATTCAACTTGTGCCTTAGATCTCAAAAAATGGTCTTGTATAATTTATTTTCAATAAATATATAAAAAATTATACATCGAACGAAATACTTACCTACTTAAGTAATTTAAATCTGATCGATAGAATACGTACCTACCTACTACTACTATACTATAAAACCTATAAATATTAAAATGACGAACAAAGAATTGGAATAACGTCGAATCCGCTCTTGGAATTTCGATGGCGCCTGTTGCTAAGAAATAATAGTCATTTAACTGTTTTATTATGAATATATTATCATATTTTTATTCACTTCATAAGATGTGACCGAATGTGACCAAATTAAGATATTCATATTATGATTCACACTAAAGCATTACGTACATAAACACATACTAAATAGTCACTTAATTATTTTGTTAAACGTGCCAATGGGTGTTGGAGCGTTGATATTTTTCTTACGTCCCCTATGAATAGATAGGACCACACAGCCTCATCATCATCATCCACCGAGCCTTTTCCCAACGCAGTTGGGGCCGGCTTTCCAGTATAACTGCGATTCGGCTGAAGTTCGATATTTTCCGTGAAGCGACTGTCATCTGACCTCCACAACCCATGGGCGATATCGAAGTTCTGGAGTTACCGTTCGGATTTTTGACTTAGGGCTCCAACTACCCCTAACGACTGCCATAGATGTTTGTATAACAACTGGGACCGAACGGTTTAACGTGCTCTCCGAGGCACGGAGGGGTCTCATTGTCTTAAGAAATGATCACCCATCCTAAGACCGGCCTGAGTCGATGTTGCTTAACCCTTGCAATGTGTTAACATTGTCGGATACTCTTGCACCATACAGCCTCGTCATCAGTGCCTATAATTATATTCAGTTCGAAAAATATTTAGTCTTTTTATACTCAAGTAGGTCCCACGTAATAGGATCACCACCTTTACGTGAGACCAGCAATGAGCAAAGTTACCTACGAAAGCGAATGGCGAAAAGTGGGAAAATAATAATTATTCTTCTGCCTAACCCTTCGGGACGGCGACGTAACATGATTATAACAAGTATGTTATGTTTATAAAGTATATTTTATCTTCAGTGTCAATGATTTTAAATACAATGGATTTCGGATCATCGCTCAAAAGTGTCCGAACTAAAAGAGAAACAAAACGCTAAAAGAGAAACAATCGCGCGCCAGTCTTGATTTTGACAACTGAACGACAACACGTTGCACAATGCCGTACTGTATTGTAAAAACGTGTAAAAACTACGAAAAAAAAGCAAATTGACGACGGTGTATCATATTTTCAGTAAATAAGCTTTTGTTTTATTATTTGCAATTTATTATTTCACTTAAAATACAGTATTTCGTCGATAATAAATTAAAAGACAAAAGTAAATATTGCAATCCAGTCCAATACCGAAGTACCTATCTGTCTCTTTCGAACTCATCCCAAGCTCAGTAAAAAGAAAGAGACCATTTCATTTTCACTGAATAATGTACTAACAAAATGACCATTCAGATTTATTCGGATTACCGATAGCGATAAAACTATTTGGAACAAAGATTATAGTGGAGACGCCTTGGCTCTTTATGATTTTTTTTTCGTTATATGAACCAACATCTATTTCAGTTTTCCTCGGGATCCAGTACACTGTGCACAATGGAAAAATATTATTGCCCTAGCACGGCGAGAAGAATATTTTGATCCAAAAAATAACAATCTTGTTTGTTCGGCTCATTTTATGGACATAACAAAAAGAGGTCCGATCTTTATGAAACTTGTACAAGAATCCCTTGATTGAATGGAGGAGATAAGCCCAAAAATGTTTTTAATTTTCACAGGGTATCATTGTTTTGTCATAAATATAATTACACATGTCATTTTATTTCGTGTATGTACTGTTATTTTCTTTTTATTTGGATTCTCGGTAATGTATTCCCACGGGAATCGGGGCCGAGATAACTATATCTCGCGGGCGGAGTCACGGTGATCAGCTAGTAGCCAATAATTTCGTATCCCAAAAATTAACCATAAGATAAAAATAAATTAATGATGCGCAGTTTTAGCAACTAATTTAGTCACTTGAAACACGGCTATCTTGTAGTAGACGTAGCGACATAGCGTTATGAAAATAGTAATGAAAGCGGAAGAACTTTGACACCCGCAAGAAGTTTGGCATTTATAATATTATAATTAGTTAAATTCATTAATTCCCTTTTTGTTATTCATACACTACAGTTACTTATTATGAAACTGACTCGAAAAAAAAATCTTTGTCAGTCGTTAATTAGTTTTTCAGCTTATTTCGTCTAACATAAACAAGTAATTACAATTTATAAGATTATGGAATTTATTGTAGTCTTACATTAATTATTACGCCTACGTAGGTACATATCATGGAATCCTTAAAAGACTTTAACAAAATAAACCTACTCCATTGTTTCTATGTTCACGTAGTTCAAGTATAAGCTGCATAAGGTGAATTAGTCAGGCGGACAGATAGAAGCTACGTAATGCGATAAATTAGTGCAAACAAAAGTGAACACTATTCCGTTGAATCAAGGTTTAAATTTTAATATGAAATTTGTTTATATCTATGTATGCCTATGTATGCCTATGTATGCCTATGTATAATGTATAGGTCGACTCGGGACATTATTTTCTTGCGATTTGTTCTAGATCCTATGTCCGTTGTATTATAAGGTCTTTGTTCAGTGTGTTAGAAACTGGTTTCAATTGATAGGTACCTCTACGTAGAGAATTCATTTATGGATTTCTGGTTGCAAAGGTCATGATTTATAAGTTGGTTTGGCATTATTTAACTGGAATTTATTAAACAGAAAATCTATATAATTAAGTACCAGATATTTAGGTGCCTACTAAAATAAAAAGCGCGCGTGGGTTTTACCGTTTTGTACCTCAATGTATTTACAAGTTCTCCTCATCAAGATATGAGACCAAATGTGCTTACCATTAGGTACCTAAGTACCACTGAATATGGATTTGTTAAAGACTATAAGAAAACAACCCTTCATTTTTCAACCGACTTCTAAATAGTTCTAAAAAAGGAGGAGGTTCTCAATTCCACTGTATTTTATTTTTGTTTGTTACTTACCTCATATCTTTGGACAGGGTGAATCGATTTTCAAATTTTTTTTAGGCCCCATTTCGACAATTATGTGATTCCATTCGGCAATTTGAAGTCGGTTGTTGTGTCAATTTTTGACGTGTATTTTTAAAGAAACTAAACTACCTTTATGGACTTGGGTTTTTGCGGAGCGCGTGGCTGGTTACCTTTTAAGTTACCTCTGACGCCCCGGGTTTCCAGATACTCTCATAGCGAACAAGGTTTCTTGTCCTGCACCTGGAGCTAGTTAGGAATAACTAGTTCTTCTGTGCGGGACTATCAACTAATCAAGCATTACCTTGACATTGGCAAAATCATCGATGAACATCGATGGAGCCACGTTTTTAAAGAAAGAAGAAGAAACTACCTTTATAAATCTTTTTCAAAACCTTGTACTTGGTACCTACCTACCTCTACCTATAAGCATACTATAACTTGTTTAAATGAATACCTAGAATTGATATCCAACAGGCTATTCAGATAGACAGCGTTCTTAATAGGTACCTACGAGTATCAATCTATCAAATTGTTGCTATAGTAACTATAAGAATATCTAAAAATAGTTGGGTAGCAACAAACCTGGTTTATGGTAGTGGCCCACTGTGTTAGCAACTTGTTTTATAGCTTAAGAGAATATAATAATCTACAGTGTAAGGTCTATTGGCGGTAACCGTGTGCCACTGCACTGGATGGTTGACCTAACTTTTTAGGTAGGTACCTACCTATGTCGCGAAGGTGGCGAAGTTGTATCAGCCTTCGCATAGTGCTTATTGAATTATTATTAAGTATTGGAATAATAGAAAAGATCGCAGCAAATTATTTTTAATTCATATTAGCAATCTAAAAAAAAAATACCATGGATTTTGCCACAAACCACGCCTCTGTAGTGTCCCCTTGAAGGATAAAGAGGTGAGATATATATAAAAAGAAACTTTGATTTCTCTTAATTAAAGTTATTTCTCAGAAAACAACAGGATCTAATACGTAAGTAGCTATATTTTATCTCAAATTAAACAGGTTGCTCGGTATCATTTCCGCAACAAAAGCCGGATGGCATAACGCTGAGTCATTGTATCCTGTGGACGCTACATTCCGGTAGAAAAACACTAATTAACATTTAAGTAAGTATCTTTACTTGTACCTAGTAGGTGACGCTGAATAACAACTATTTAATAATAATATTATTTGACCTCTCTGAACTTAGCAGGAGGACCGGACGAGACGAGACCGGGAGTCAGTCATGTAGTTAATAAGACTTACAGAACAAGCTATCAGTCCCAAATCCCGATTTGAATGTCTTCGAAAAACTTCAGGGGAATACCTGGATCTTAGCAATAAGGTAAAGGAGGACAGTTTAGTCTACAGTTTAGTCTATGATCATGTTCATGAGGATATTGCGTAGAGCATTACAAAAAGGTTTGTCTTGTGTTTATTAAGTATATTGTATTTTCCTTTTACCTCTAATTTGTTATAAGTCCAAATTAGTCCACTGCTTGATGTAGACCGCTCTGTGGCGCCATTTTATCCTATCTTGGGCTAATTTCATCCACCCTCCGCCCATAATCCCATAGCCTCCGGACGTCTGACACTAAGTTTGCTAATTCGCGGTATCCACTAATGCTAATCGGTCTAATAAATTGCAAATTTTCCGAAAAGCCAACATCCTCTCTGTAGCGTCAATAATACTTACAAAGAACCCTCCTAAATACTTACAGTAGGCACAAAGACTTTCACACTCTGTTAAACAAAATAGTTCATTCGAGGTTTGCATGGAGGGTAATTATCCGGCGTATTGTTACACACAATGGTGGAAGTATTTATTATTTCAATTTCACAATATATTGTTGAGAGGAAAACAATGTAGCCAACAAACCTAGGACCATTTTTATATAACTCTGCATGCTTTCGCGATGTTCGGGGGCCGATAAAACTTCTTGGCCTCCCTGAACAGCGCACGAGAGACACCGCATTCTATTTTAGACTAGTTATTTTTCTGGGCGTGGATACTCTCTCACTGGAGACCATGTTTCAAGCCATGGTCTCCAGCAGGGGTGGGTGGAACGCAGGAAGGAGGCGGCCGCTCACCGACGCGATATAAAACCCTACCCCAACGACGTGGCATTCTCATCCCGACCAAACCCCTTGAAGAGACGCCTGGTAACGGACGTAGGAGCGGCCGCGGCCTTGGACCGTGAAATTAAGAAAAACAAAAAAAGGCTAGGTATTTGGTTAGTAAACAAACACAAGGATTATGAATCCATCTGAGGTTAAATAATTATAATAAACTATAAATAAGTACCTAATGCAACATATTATTATACCTACTGGGAAAAGCATCATATATTAAATAACAACATAATAAATTTATAAGTCCTACCTACCTTAGGGTAGGCAGAGATGCAGTAGTTTGCCATTACCGGGTACTGTACCTATACAATATAAAATCAATGATCATCCTGGAAACCTAAATTCTAACAGCCAGGGCCGTTGTTACATATCTACATTATTCTCTGCAGTCTGGGCAGCATATATTATTATATAGATAATAAATATCACAGCATAACCTTTATACTGGTCTAAGAGGCTGCATATATTCTGATTACCATCGTAATCAGAATAACACAATCGATGCTGCCTATTTGTACTGGGAAAAGTATAGCTCTACAACAGAGTTATAACGGGTTAATATTTTTTGATTCATTTTTATTAAAATGGTAAGCTTCGTTACCTACTATAAAATCTAATTAATCTTACCGACAAAGCACTTATGTATCATCATTAATAGCTAAGTTCACAACGGTCATCAAATTTGGTAAGAGAATATCTAAGAAGTAACACAATTACATCAATCACAGTGATCATTGAAAAGAATAGAATCAGTGGAAAGAATATTGTTGTTACTTTATATTATGTAAGTATAATACCATAAGTAGTATTTATTTTGCTATTTACAATATAATAATACCCGATGGTAATAACGGTGCATCTATCTACCTATCACAATCGTCTGCAACATTTTTAAGTTCATAAATTACTTAGATGAGTTGAGAGATGTGTATCATTTACTAAGTCAGATTTTATTAGTAGGTAGGTGTACCAAGGTATCTATTGAATGGTAAGAGGAGGTAGGCAGGTACCTACTTGATCAAATTTTCCTGAATACGGCTGCATTGTGACATACCATTTAGCAAACATTAGAATTTGACCAAGATTGGAGGGGTTGGCGTGTCATTGGAAAGGTTCAGCAGTGGAGTGATGTGGGCTGATGATGATGTGGAAGACGTGGACTTTGCCATAATGAGTTTAAAGCCCTGTTCAGACTACGTTATAATAACCTATACGTGTATACTAATATTACTAGGTATGCAATGCATGCTGCTGTTGCAAAAAACTGAGCGCGACGATTTATTTTTTTATGTTCAAACTTTTTTTTTTTGTTCTAATACACTTTGACAGACCCTTATCAATTTGGCCTGTAACTTTGGACCCCTTAGGGCTAGGTCAAATTTTCTATTTTTGTCAACCATCATTGTAGCATAAGCAGTTCTCGAGAGCTGAGTCCGTCCACGCAAGGACGCCACTAATATAGATATCTCAGAAACGGTGGCTCTTAGGAAAAAAAGTACTAAAACATTTTTATAGATAATTTTAAGATCTACAATTTTTGTCTAGGGTACTTTTATGATAAAACTTATCGTTTTGCTGAAAATTGCGAAGAAGTCATTTTTTGGACCTTTGACCTCGAATACATTTTTTTCCATACACGGGAATGATGGGGAAGTTTTAAATTTTATTTATAATTATGTCCTGAACAATTTTACTGATTTTCAGCTTGTTGGGACTTTATGCACCTTCACTCTCATTTTTTGGTCTAAATTGACCGGACTACTAACTAGACATCTGTGCGACAAAAGGAATATAACTACATGCGATGTATCGTAATTTTTCATTCATTTATAACATAAATAACCGCAAATAACTACAAACTACTGCTGAACAGGAAACAAAGGAAATTGTGAATCAACCGCTTCCCTTTAAATAAGTATTAACTTAGAATAACGTCACCACAACATTTCCCTCGCAATCGTCTAAATTAGATCTCTTTTGTACTCCTAAATGTACATACAAATTGTAGAAATGTTGCGGTTAAATGTGTCGGTACAGTTATTCGTTGATATTCCCATAGGTAGGCACATAATATAGGAGCATTGTGCGCGTTCGGCGCGGACGCAGCTCAGAGAAAGCGTTGCCGCAACAATGCATATCCGTAGAAGGTACTAGGTATTATATAGAGCCTGCGAACTTTGAACCGCGTTCTATAACTCTTTGATACTAGAATTTATCCGTTGCGGTGGTCATATCTCATTCCGGTTTTCATATAAGTAACCTAACTTAGTTTTAATACCTGCTTGCTACAAAGGTGCCTACTAAAGTTAAGTAGGTACCTACGTACGCTACGAAACCTATTTGTAACTTAAACATTACCTAATTGAATATTTTAAGTGATAAATTTACTTCGTTTTATATTGACGTCAAAAAAGCTACGAAACTCTTCAAAATGAACCTAGAAAAGTAAAGACGTCAACTTTACTTTTCCAGAACGTTGGATCACTGTATGATGAAAATCCCAAGAAGTGGATAACACTTTACAGAATTTCATTGTAGCCTGTAACTATTTATTAATCTGTGCTATTAGAGGGAAAAGAAAAGTAGGTATCATCTACCTCGACGTTAAAATTCCTACAAAAACGCTAAGACGGTTAAATAGGTACATACATAACTAAACTTAAAATCACAAATGTAAAGATATGACCGTCTTGTAATAAACCACCTATGTATATCTATATCATGAAAAACGTAATAGGTAAGCTATAAAACTATAAAAGATAGTTATACTATAGAGAGCACTAGAGTAATCTACAAACAGCCGCAGAGGTGAACGCTCGCCCTTCTACCGATATTACCACGACCGCATCATTACGGGCCGCACGCCTCAGCCTTTCATAATATTTTTATTCTACATTTTCTACGTACTCTGTTGTTGACAAACTCATAGAAAAAAACTACTCGAGAATAAATTACAACGCGTTTCAACTAAATAATGAAAATAAGTCGGAAGAACAAAAAAAAAGCAAATAAGAATCACTTTTCAAATGTTCCCACGTTTGAAAAGAATGGATTGTCGTCCAACGGTTAAAGACTTAGTTAAGTATGTATATGTTTTTATGAATGACATGTCATTTTGCTAACAAATCACACACTCTTAGGTCGTTAATTTCAAAATTAGGTACTCAAATACATAGAGAACCTTTAAGTAGAGACGAGCAGCACCTCCGTTCGATTGTGTTAGGTTTTGATAGTTTTCTCGTGCCTTTTATCCGGGTAAAAAGTAGCCTGCCTGAATTATTCATAACATCTGTCAGTCAGTGAATAAATTCCGCTTCCAGGTCTCAAATTACGAGGAACTAACAGACAGTGAGATAAAAAAAACAAATGCTATTTGGCATCAATACGTTCATAATTTTGCATTAAAAAACTGTGCATTTGCATTTACAAACAGACACTCAAATTTTATTTAATATAGGTTTATGTAAAGCCTACATTGTAATTTAGAATAGGTACAAGGTACAGTTCGCGAGGGATAAACGGAGCTTTGCATTTGTGTGAGTGACCACGGAAAGTAGAGTAAAAACTCTTTTTGTAGCTGTGTGTACAACACGTGTGTGTAAAAGAGGTCACATATACGTTCACGTACCCTGCACTCTCCAACGTTCTGGAAAAGTAAAGTTGTCGTGTAACTACACGACTTTACTTTTCTAGGTTCATTTTGAAGAGTTTCGTACCTTTTTTGACGTCAATATAAAACGAAATAAATTTATCACTTAAAATATCCAATTAGGTAACGTTTAAGTTACAAATAGGTTTCGTAGCGTACGTAGCTACCTACTTAACTTTAGTACCTAGGTACCTTTGTAGCAAGCAACTGTATAGGTACCTATTACAATGTGATTATCAACTTAATTTGAATATTACGAGCGTTGAAGCCCTTCAAAATTCTTGGTTGTAAGTACATTACAACTCTTTTGATAGCGAATGAGAATGCATGATAATTAACAACCTACGGTTGACGAAGCACAGAGTAACTACACAATAGGAGTGCATTATCTGTGCAATCAAAAACTGCGGACGGTAAAGTTGTGCGAACACATTTATGCAGTTAAATTACGAAGGTAGGTAGGTACTTAGTCCTGATTTAACCAGTGCACCAGACGTGTTGCTTTTTGCATAATAGATACTTAAATAGGTATATTAAGTATTGTCATTCTGAGTATTCAGACTTAGAAGGGACAGGTTTAGGTAAAAGGTAATAAAGTATGAAAAATTAAGGTGGTACGAAGTTCGCCTGGACAATTAGTTGAGTACCGACAAAGTTAATACATTGCAAAGGTTTAGCAACATCGCGTCAGGCCGGTCATAGGATGGGTGACCATTTTCTTTAGACATTGAGACCCCTCCGTCTCCGTGTCTCGGACAACACGTTAAGCCGTCGGTTCCGATTGTCATACGAACATCTATGGCAGTCGTTAGAGATAGTTGGACTCCAAAAACCAAAAATCCGACCGGTCTAATTACAGAACTTCAATATCGCCCATGTGTTGTAGAGGTCAGGATGGTAGACGCTTCACGGAAAATGTGGAAGTTCAGCCAAATCAATCAAAAATCAAATCAAATCAAAATATTTTTATTCAAAATAGGAGCAGTTAATACACACCTTTTGAATGTCAAGAAATCCGTCCGTTCGATTACCACACACCCGAGAAGAAGGGCAAGAAATTCAGCGGGGTCAACTTTTTTTTTTTCAACCGACCCCGACCGCGTTAGAAAAAGACTCGGTGGATGATGATTCTCAAAATCATTACGACGACATAATAACAGTGAAGAGGTCCTTTTGATTATTATATCACATCTTCACACGGTTAGCAGTCCAAGGGATCACTAAAGTCTAATATAAAGCTATGGGTAGGGTAGGGCGGTAGGGCATAATCGCATTCCACTAATCGTCCATTTCCCCATTGTTGGTGCCCGGACACGTACTACGATGGCCACAAACAATAGGATACCAAATCTAAATGAACGTAAACCACAATAATACATTTCGTGAGCCGTAATTATCTTTATGTTGGTAATATCGAACGATGAAAAGTTATATTTTTTTCTATAGGTTGGTAGATACTCTGGGTTGGCGATGTAGATAGGCACTGATCTTAATAGCGATTAAAAAAACTCATGACGGTTTTAGTGTCAATTTTTTACGTGTTAAAAACCGTCTTAAAATTACCGAAATAGGACCAAATAATTGTCGGAATGGGACCAAATTGAAATTTAAAAATCAGTTTACCCAGTCCACTAGGATATAACAAACAAAAGAAAATATAGGCGAAAAAGCAGTCGGTTGAAAATGGAAAATGCGCGTTGCAGGTCTCATGATAAACTGATGTTAAACCATTTTGTATAATTTCACGTCATGAAGGTATTATTTAGCTTACTTACCTATAACCAAGTTTCTGAATCTCCCGTCGATATTTCTAACCAAAAAATTAAGTACATTTCATTACAATTTTCTAATGACACGTGGTTTATCATAGTCATAAAGCGAGATGCTTATTTATGCGACATGATCAATTCGGTTCTCTCTTAGTTTAGTAACCAAACATACAACTCGCGATTCGCTCACACTGAAGCAAATCCTTACATCACTGTTAAGCAGAGAGCATGTACGCAAGCTAGACAAAAGCCTGTCATTTCAATGTCAAGCACATAAGTAATTATTAAGTACCTACGTAGGTACTTGGTGAAACTACAGCGTCTATGTTGTCATTATGGTAATACCTACCTTTTATATAATAGGTACTATTGAAATCATAATAGTGTCACAGTTAAAAGAAAAGAGTAAGGTAGGTGAAATGAACTGAAATGAAACATGTTCATTCAAGTGGGTTACAAGGTTACACTTTTGAAGTCAGTCAGTTATAAAGGTTACAATTAAAGTCTAAATTGGACTTCGGTATTTGCGGAGCGCGTGCCTGGTTGCCTTTTAGGTTACCTCTGGCGCTGTGCAAAAATCCAGGTTCGAATGCTCAATTGTAATGCCGAACAACGTTTCCTTGTCCCGCACCGCGAACTAGTTCAGAGTAACGCGTTCTTCTGTGCGGGAAAAATCAAACATGACCAAAATCAAGCATTGTCAAATTGACTAAATCATCGATGATCTTCGATGGAGCCACGTTTTTAAAAAAAGAAGTCTACATTGCTTCTAAACTTACATTTACTGCCAGATTCGCAAAACAATAGGTAGAGCCTGAGAGAAAGAACCTGGCAATAAAACTCACGGCCACTCTTTTCTAATAGTATGAAATTACAATATCAAGTACCTACATAACGAGCGCGCAAATTAAAACCCGTTGCCTTGCGATGAAATGTTGATTAAAGGCAACAAAATCTTACGTGCCAGCCCCTACGGCACCGTCAGTTAGTCCTGGGCGTCTCGGACTATCGTTATAGAGTCGCGCCTAAATAGTTTAAGACAGGAGCAAGCAACTCGTTTCTCTTTACTACTACTCGTAGTACGGTTCCTTGCGCGGTGCTTCGCGCCGCACCACGCCATAGGTTTTGGCCTATAACTTTTGACCCCTTAGGGCTAGGTCAAATTTTCGAGATTTTTTGGCTTGCCTCCAGATCGAGGGCTATCCATAGAGGGGTCAACCATCATTGGAGCATAAGCAGTTCTCGAGAGCTAAGGGGGACATTCCTCATTTCTATATATAGATAGATATATTATGTACTACTCGGTACTATGCCCCATCCCATACAAAGAAATGGGGTCGTTCTTATCCGGACCCAGGTCGTGCTAAGGGGCTCCACTAATCGTTCTCACCTCCACGTGGTGCACCTGTTGACAAACGGACGAGGCAATAACCTCGGCACCTATTATGTGGGCCCCGCAGCACGCGACCCTTCTAGCCTGTTTCTGTTAGACTTTTACTACGGAACCCTTAGATCAAAAATACTATAGATTCAGTTCAAATACAACGCGGAATCTTGGCATTCGAATACTATATAC
Organism: Nudaria mundana; assembly: GCA_963556515.1. NCBI lineage: Eukaryota > Metazoa > Arthropoda > Insecta > Lepidoptera > Erebidae > Nudaria > Nudaria mundana. The sequence continues at coordinate 8,016,041 of OY748289.1, read as the reverse complement.
AATCTTGTTTATTTTATAGATGGTATTTGTAATAATTATATTACAAATACCATCTATAAAATAAACAAGATTGTACATTGATGGTTGACATAGAAATAATTCGTAATAATTAATACAAAAGCATCGATGTACAGCGCTGTTGTCGCATCCCTCGAGAGTCAGCAAACGGAATAGGAACTTAGTACGGAAGCAGTGAAGCGCTCAGGTGTGCAATGACCGAGGTGAAGTGGTGACATTTTTAAAGCACTAATCGGTAATCTAGGTATTTTTGATCTAAGACGGAACCCTTTTACGAAACCCAAGTAAAAGTAATTTGAAGAGGACATAAAAAACACAAATATTTCCAGTGCAATATGTAATTGACTAATGAATAATTAGATATCATCTCAAATTGACGTCACAGATTTTTTTTTGGCTTTTTTTACAGAAGTATTCACTTTCAGGTATAATACGTATTATAAACAATAAATGATTATGTACGTATAACTTATATAATACAGTGTATTCATAAACATAGGGTACAATATCTAAGGATTCAACACAGTTCTGCAGCGAGACTAAATTAACTATTATGACATTATATTGCAATTACAAATCATTTACGATTTATTGTCCGTTACTACCAGTAATGCTTACAGGTAGGTAAGTATTACTGGTAGTAACGGACAATAAATCGTAAATGATCTATTGAAGTGGCTTGGGCCCCGTTCGCGCGAATTATTTTATAAACGCGCGTTAAAAATGCGTCGAAATAAATCAAATGCAGTTTTGTGTTTCAAGCGCTGGGCGTCGAGCGTAAAGTTAATTGCCCGCTCAACACTCATCTAGCGTTAAAAAAACGTCGCGTTTTTTTAACGCCCATGTGAACAGGGCCTTAGGTGTGGATTCACAAGTCGAACCCCTCAGCCACCAGGCTACGGAAATTTCATTCATGAATTATTTTAACTCTTCTAATTACTTCTATGTTACTTCCACTGGTAGTAACATAGACAATCAATTATATTTATGAAATATTTTATTTACAATACCCCTTTTTTATTATTTTTTTCAAGCTCGTGTTTGCTCTGACAATACCTTCACATGTATTTACAATTATTAAATGTGGTAGGCCGGACAAAAAATTATATATTCAATACACATCTTAAAATCACATATATTATATACCTCTTTACAAATTTATCAATAAGTAGACCTATAATATCCAGATAATTACATTTTTACTTAATTATATTTACAGTTAAAAGGAAATATTAATCTACTAGCGAATGACCGCGGATACGCCCACGACCATAGCGTCTAGTATGCACGTAATGGTTTCATACGTAACCTATTTGCCGAGAGAGGTATCAACTTCCATTAAACCTCTGTAAAATTGCTTTTAAGAAACGCCCGAACAAACAAATAAACATGAAGAAAAAATCATAGATTCGGATTTAAAAAATCCGTAGGATTGTTAAAACCGTAAGATTGTAATCACACTCGACTTGCGATTGGAAAAGAGTGGCCCTGAGTTTTTATTGCCAGATTCTTCTCTCACACGCTCTACCTACACTTAAAAATTATAAAAACTCAAATTCACTCTTTTCCAATCGCCATCCAGTTCAGAATTTATGTAGGACAAACAAACAAATATTAAATTGTGCATAAATTCACACTAAAACCCTGTTGTACCCGACACAAATACAAAGGAGAATAAAAACATAAAACCCAAAGCTTGTCTAGGGCAGTGGCGAATGTTCCATACATTCCCATAAGCCCGGAATTTCCTAAAACATTTCAAAATAATATAATAATAATATTGTACCATTGACCCTAAAATAATATTGTGTATTTTGACCCTAAAAAATTTCGAACGATTATTTCAAAATTTCGCGCGCTAAGGGTCAATCTCCTATACCGACTAACCGTTCCAAATGTTGTGGTACTCTGTACGGTGTTGAGCGCGCGGATGCCATCTCGCTCGCACAAGTTGTAAGTAGACGCAATGCATGCCCGTTATAATCGGGCTTGCATTTTCTCTTTCACACCTATGGATATTTTCGCTAGCATACCACAACATTTAGTAGGTTGTTATAGCAAAATCTGCCTGCCGAAAAGCCTGGTTTTGCTCTGAAGTTCATCGCACATCGGTTGGTTGCGTGGCGACCTATGCTATGTTCGCGTTTGTTTACTTCAGTTTCGCGTAGTAATTTGCTTTATAGAGTGGGTGATTATTTCAAAATTGTTTTTTATTGTTTAAAAGTTGTGAATTAGTTTATTTTAGTGTTAAATATGGAAGAAATTGTGCCTTGTGATGATTTGAGGTGCTGTAAAGTAAGTAAAACTCACTTGTCACGCCAATTTGCTGAAGAAATTTCAAAACACAATCAGCAAGTTGACCAAAATCGTAGTATTATTCAGACTTGTATTGCCTTTTAGAGGACATGACGAGTCCAAAGATTCATTAAATAGAGGTAACTTTTTAGAATTAGTTTCATTATTATCGAAATATTTAACTTTGATTTTTAACCGACCTCAAAAATGAAGGTTCTCAATTCGACTGCTTTTAACTTTGATTTTTAACCGACCTCAAAAATGGAGGAGGTTCTCATCTCGACTGCTTTATTTTTTTATGTATTTGTTACCTCATATATCGGGCATGCAGTCCTCAGCTTATGAAGCTTCGCCCCTGGTCTAGGGTATGATATATACCCGGGCGTCTGGACATGGACAATGGAGCCCATTTGAAAAAAAACGGCACTCTCCGACGCAAAGAGAAACGTTACACAGACTACAAACTATGGTCGATATCTGACTATTTTTTTCGGCAACACACCGGATGGAACGTCATCTCCTTATGTTGGCATTTCGACGACGGTTCTTCCTCAACATACCTTTGGGAACTGACCCAGAGAATGGTCAATCTGGTGTGATGTCGTGGTTCGTCTATCCCCGTACCTCAGGAACAATTAGTTCCGCGAAATATCCGTATTCTCGCAATGAAGAAGGCGTTTAGGAGGGGCGTTGAGTAAATGTCGAAGAACTTTATTATACCATTTTAAACCTCAAGTTTCGAATGTTTTAAGTCCATGTCAAAACATAAATCGGTTGACATAAACATAAACGTTTAACACAATTAATATTATTAATTATTGTTATTGTGAAAATTTAGAATTAACAGTTAAATATCTAGGTTTAAGCACTGATGTAAACTTTAGCTGGAAGACACATGTTGTTGATATCCGTAACAGACTGAGATCGGTGGTGGGGAAGTTTTACCAGTTAAAGGGGGTATTAAATAGACATACATTATTGATTTCATACTATGCATTAGCCGACTCACTTATTAGTTATTGAGTCATTGTATATGGAAGAACTTTTAATACATACCTAACGGACATAAAAGAATATAAATTTGATTAATAAAATTTATAGTAAGCAAAAAAGAAAAGCAAGAATATAATAAGGATTAGGAGAAGTTATTTAAGTTATGTAAGATCTTTTTATTGGATAAAAAAGTTGAATATTTAATAGGATTGGAATACTACTTTAGAGATGAGGAAAATTGGTAATAAATAAATATTATACAAGAAGTGTCAGAGAGCATAGATTAGTACAACCACGAGTTAACAACTATTACGGTGAAAGATTGACAAAATATAAAGTGCCAAAAGTCTTCAATAAGATTAGAGAAAGGATCCCGGAGTTAACAAAAATGTATTAGAACCTAAATTAAGAGACTATCTTATATTTAAGTATTTATGTTAGTTTTATATAATTTTAGAAGTCCAAAGAGTTTTAGAAAAAACAAAATATTGTTGTTGTAAGAATAATAAGAATAAGTCAATCATAATAGTTTGGCGAGATACTTATGTACTTAAACTAGATTTTTATTATATGAATAAATGATTTAAAAAAAACCTATATGGTATGTATGTATTACTAGTACCTACAGCTAAATTATTCATTGTATTACACATATATATTTTTTAAATGTCCAATCATATTTCTGTGCTATTTGGTGAAAGATTAATGGTTCAGAATACTTCAGAACGGTGGGGTTATGTACGAGTATATAACGACTATGTGCTGTTAAAAACAATTATTTCATATAAAAAAAGATTTAAACTCCATTAATTAACACAAATAATATGCCTATAAAAATATATGAATGGAATAATTATTCTAGCAGATGCTGAGGGCTGCCGTGTGGAATAGTTTTGTCGTCCCAAGAGCTAATTATTTATAAAGATAGCAATGTACAAAGATAGAAAGTAATCTAATACCTGCCCAGGATTTCAACATGTCGTGTTTAATCATGTGTTCAACATGTCCAAGTTCGTACAGTGGGCCAAGAAAGTGGTTCAAAGTTTTAATTTTGTTTCCTAGCCATCGTAAATTACAACAAGGTTCATACTAAAAAGATATCGGAGAAAGAGATGCATAATTATGATGATGATTGAGATGCAAGATTGGTACAGATTGAAGTGAAAAAATTGTACTTCATAATTTTGTAGATATATTAGCAGTTGTTTAGAGAGATCTATCTAGAATTTGAGCAGATATTCTATGGAGGATCGCGAATAAGACTACTTCACGCCGAGGCGGAGCTGTAAGCATCTGCCATTGTTTTAAATACTACTAGTTATCCCGGCAGTCGCTTTACGGAAAATATCGAAGTTTAGCCGAATCGCAGTTATACTCGAAAGCCGACCCCAACTAAGTTGGGAAAAAGGCTGGATGGAACTCCCATAACTTAATGGTTTTGTGAAGGAACAAGGTGATATTCCTTTAACGAACAGAAAATCTTAGTTTGGTGTATGTTTGCTAGATAACGCTGGATACAATATAGGACGCCATAGTATAAATAAATAAATGCTATACATACTTAAAATAAAATAATAAAAATAATAAGCTTACTATAAATTAAATGCACACACTCCTAATCTAAATACATTATTATAGTATAAAAGTCATGATCCCATTTTAATTCTACGAAGCGATAATTCGATATGACGTTCAATTTTAGTTTTTTTTCTAATTAGGCCATCTTTTCAATTTTCCCATTATACCTTCCGACTTGTTTACTCCTAAAATGTTTAAAAACAAATCAGTTCCATAACCTACTTCTTATAGAACAAGCTCTGCTTATATTGAAACAAGATGGCATTGTACAAAATTACATATTTATATTTTATTTATTAATTAAAATAATCCCAAAAAGATATATTTATGACACTTTTATTCCAGCAATATGTCAGCTGAAGAAGCTGGCAAATTCAGGGGATTTACTTAGATTCTAGTATTTGTTATAAAAAATTACTGCAACTCCGTAGATGATTGCTAGAATTTTCGTTAAGGGACCCACAGAATAAACGCCTTGATATACGATGTTGATATCAGACGACGGCTTGCAGACAATCTGTTAGGCCTTGGTTTCCTATGAAACGCTAGGCATAGTGGCAACGTTCAATACAACTCATACGCGAACGTGGCCGACGGCGTTTACTAGAGATCATAGCCTTAGTGAGTGGGGCCCTTTAGTCTATAATATCTATCTAAAATAATGACTAATTATAACTTAATCGTGATGTATTTTATCGTAGTACTGGTGCGCCATGTCGAATAGTTCCCGTCGCAACTGTTGCGCCTGCGCACGTAACTTTTGTTCGCGTGAACGAATCAGTCCGTATTGTTCCTCGCGAGATTCTGTGTGTTGCTCCACTAGCCAGCGAAGATACAGCTCTGGAAATTATATTAATATAAAAATATTCAGATAAATGAAATTGAAGGTTTTGTTACTAATTAAATACTTTTTAATATACTAGCAACTATACAACACAAAAGAAAGTTGCTATCCTAATCAGTAGATACTAAGATTAGAGCGTTCAATCAAACACACTCATTATCACATATCCACCTGCTATTATCCCAACTATTAAGGCTCGGCGCAACATGTCCTTCTCTTCCACACATCCCTGCCACATCTCCTCAGTCACTCCCATGTCTCCCATCCTTGTAATATCCTCTTTCACACATTCCATCCAACTTTTCTTGGACCTACCTCTGCTTTTAAAGCCCTCTACATTCATTATTTGCGCCTTTCTAACCACATTACTTTCCACTACTCTCATAATAATATCCATACCATGACAATCGCTAGCTTCTCAATGTTTAATTCAATGGCTCAACTTTCAAATTTCCTCTGATTTATGTGAATATACATACCTTCCCATATAACAAAACTCATGGGCGCTACTGACGGCCATATGACATTGGGTGTCGGCTCGTAAAGAGGGTTTATGTACTTGGGCAGCTCGTCGGGTTGGTTCAGCCACGACCACACGCTGGTGGTCTGTACGTGAACCCCGCGGATATCACGTTCTTGTTCATTGTCGCATAAGAAAGTGCCTGGAAATTCACTTAAAGTAAGGCCACCGAGACGAAAGAATAAAATTTAAACAAAGATTCGGGGGTTTAAAACGTTTTTATTTGTTTAAGAGTCCTCCTATTAAATTTTACCGTTTTCGCTGATTTTACAGACGTGTTTTTACACTGAAAATACTGTATTTTTATAAGTTTTAATGCATAACATGAAATATCATTTCAATAATGATCTAATAAGTGAGCTACTTTCTTATTTTTGTCATTAAATTTTGATTAATCGACCTAAAACAATCGGTAGTTTTTCGTATCTTTTGCTGGAAGAGGTCTAGATTATCACAAATTCACTAATCGTTTTGACGTCTTAAAAGTATTACAAAAATACAGTGTATTCTTGTAAAAGTCATCTATCAAATGTATGGATTACTTTTTATCACTTTCATAAAAAAAAATTGAGTAAACAAATATTTAAGTTAGTCAAATTTTAGAGAAAATGGGCAATGAATTGGTTCTTATTTCGGCTACATAAAACTCTCGTTCATAAAATTAAAACAACATAAATAAACCTTGGTTCAAAATCAATCCATTTCCAAAAAAAAAGAAAGCTAAATAATAAAAAATAGGCTGTAAATAATCTTTTAAAAACACCTAAATTTCGCTTTATAATACTCGACGCATGCCTCAAGTAAGCAGTCCGCGCCAAGCGCTTACAGGTAGAGGACGTGTCGCTCTGCGCGCCAAAATTCGACACCGTCTCAAAGAATCAAAGAATCAATTTCATTTATTCAGTTTAGGCACATAAAGAGCACATATGAATGTCAAAATTTTACAATTTTGTCAAGTAATATTATAAAAATACTAAATTAAGTAAGTACATAAATAACCATTAGAAAATGATTCTTTCGCTGGTTCGGTAATTTGGTTCTCCTGAGAAGAGACCAGCAAGAAACTCAGGTAGATTATCCATTTTCTTTTTTAATATTGTTTTGTTTACATTGTTACAATTAGTTTCTATTGTATTATACGAGTGGCCAACAACAGAAGATTAGGGTGACCATGCATTTTTATCATTAAGATATTCGTCTACATTATAGTAGCCTTTCATCATCAAACATTTTTTAACTACTATTTTAAACTTATTAAGAGGCATGTCAACCAAATCCTGAGGAATTTTATTATAAATTTTTATACATTTGCCAACAAACGAATTACCAACTTTATGAAGTCTAATTTTTGTCATTGCCAATTTATTTTTATTTCTTGTATTAAAATTATGGTTATCGGAATTTTTTTTGAATAGATCTATGTTCTTCCGTACATATAAGATGTTGTCGTAAACATATTGAGAAGCAACTGTTAAAATATTAATTTCTTTAAATAATTCTTTCAGCGAGTCACGGGGTCCGAGTCTATAGATTGCTCGTATAGCTCGTTTCTGTAATATGAATATTGTCTCAATATCGGCAGCTGAGCCCCACAGCAGCAGACCATATGACATAACGCTATGAAAGTAGCTAAAATAAACTAATCGTGCCGTTTTTTCGTCAGTCAGAGACCTTATCTTTCTAACCGCATAGGCAGCTGAGCTAAGTCTTCCTGCCAAGGCTGTGATATGAAGACCCCATTGTAGTTTACTATCTAGAGTTATCCCAAGAAAAACTGTGGTATTGACTATTTGAACTAATTCATTATTCATAGTAATATGAGTATCCACCTGTCTAACATTGGGCATAGTAAATTTTACACATTTTGTTTTCTTCGCATTGAGCAGCAAGTTGTTACTTGTGAACCAATGCAATATTTCCGAAAGGGTATTATTTACATCGTCAAGTGCTACTTTTTGTCTATCACTTTTAAAAATTAATGATGTGTCATCAGCAAATAATACTATCTCACAAAGATTTTTAGTGAAATAAGGAAGATCGTTTACGTATATTAAGAATAAAAGGGGTCCTAATATAGAGCCCTGGGGTACTCCCATGACTAATGAGGCGCCAGAAGAGTCGGTGCCATTAATGTTTACTTATTGTACTCTACCAGTGAGGTAAGACTCGAGTAAGCCAAGTGAGCTGTTCGAAACACCATAATAACCTAATTTTAGTAGCAAAGTCCCATGATCAACACAATCAAAAGCTTTTGATAGATCACAAAATATACCAATAGCATCCTGCTTTTCCTCCCAAGCATCAAATATATGTTTCACAAGTGCAACTCCTGCATCCGTTGTGTTCCTGCCTTTAGTGAAACCAAACTGTTTGTTATGAAGTAACTTATTGTCTGTAAAATGTGAAAGCAATTGATTAAATATTATTTTTTCAAAAATTTTACTGAGGGATGGGAGTATGGAAATAGGTCGAAAATTTGAAGGATCACTTTTGTCTCCTGCTTTAAATAAAGGATTGATTTTACTGTACTTCATAAGATGAGGAAACTGATTTTCATCTATACATTTATTGAATATGAATGCAAGGTGAGGTGCTATAGCGGGCACTATTGATTTTATTATATTAGTTGAAATGCCCCAAAGATCCTCGGTATTTTTTATATTTAGTTGTTTAAAAGTTTTAAGTATAGTGACAGAGTCAATATACTGAAAATCAAAGTTAATTCTACATTTATCAACACTAGATTTAAGAAGAGAATTGGCTACGTTTTTTGACGAATTTAACTTATTTGTAGTGGTGATTGGAACATTTGTGAAGAAAGATTCAAATGCATTGGCCACTTCAGAATCAGTTTTAATATGTTTATCATCTATTTTTAACTCGAAGGATCGATCACGTGACTTTGCTTTACAAGTTTCTTTGTTAATAACATTCCATATTGCCTTCGTTTTATTATCAGATTTTTCAATTTTAGCCCGTATATAATTAGATTTAGCTGTTGAACATACTTTTTTGAATAGTTTGGAGTACTTTTTAATCTGTTCAATTACTTGTGGCTCATTAGTAGATGCCTTTGTCTCGTATAATTCATATAATTTCCTTCTACTTTTATAGATTCCAGGCGTAGCCCAATCACTAAATTTTATTTTAAATTGATTTACATTTATTGTTTTTTTAGTGAAAATGTTATCACATTCGTATTTGATTACTCCGAACAAATCTCCGTAATGATCATTCGGGTGTTTATCATTATTCAACTCCAAAAGAGGTACTTTAATCTTAATGTTTTCTTTAAATTTTTCTAATCTATAAGTTGTGATTGGTCTACAAACAATATTTTTTGATAATGGAACATGTTGGAACTTAAATCTAGCTAACTGACCTGCATGATCTGAATTTACAAAATGTATTATAGATTTCTCATCTACATCGCTGTTAGAAAAAATATTATCTAAGCAGGTAGCTGATGTGGCTGTGGTGCGTGTTGGTTCACAAAAAAGATTTTGTAAGTTAAAAGATTTAAAAAGGTTGAGGAACCTTAGCGCGTTCTGAGAGTTTTCTAAAATATTAATATTAAAATCGCCACATACAACTATAGTCTTCTTACATTTACATACCTTTTTTAAGGCTTCCTCCATAATGGACTCAAACAGGTAGTAATCTCCAGAAGGAGGTCTATAGACGCTAATAATAATATATTGTTCTAGCTCTGCACATGATAGTTCAATATTTCGCTCACTTGTGAGTGCTACTACGTCTTTTCGGTCTTTTGATTTTAATTTGTCATTAATTAAAATGAGAGACCCACCTCTTATAGCGGAATCTCTAGTAAACGCACTAATGATTTTATAATTATCAATATTAACTAAGAGTTCATGTTTTTTTAACCAGTGTTCAGTTAAACAAAGTACATGGATACGTTTTTCATTTAAAAATAATTCTAGTTCTAACTCTTTGCCAGAAAAGCCTTCAATATTTTGATGAATTATATTCATGAACATAGACTTTTCCTTTGTCCTTAAACAGACGACAGAGAACAGAGAACCTTCTACAGACGAATATAGCGTGGCGTGAGATTTTGATACTTTGGTAATATTAGTTATTATTTTGTGATGATTAGGCTTCTTTTTAAATACAACAAGTGATTATGTAGAATGTATTTATCATTGTTTTTGTTAAAAAAAGCTGTTATATTTTATAAAGCTGGATTACTCACTCACTCACTGACACAATTTTATTGTTCTCCTTGATGGTGGAGGGGAAGGTACCTATGTTTTTTTTGCAGAAATGTAAAGGGGGTTCGGGGACCTAGGGAAAATTCCGAGTTTTTGAGATTTGCCCTCCAGTCCCCCAAGGGGGCTCCCGAGTAGAGTCAAAATGAGTAATAATTTTATAGAGGTAGTTTTTTATTTTATTTTTTTGTATTGGGTTCGCCAATTTGACGCCACCCGCCTGGTAGTAAGTCGTGACGACGTCAAGCGATTGTGGGTCACTCACAGCACACTATACTATAGAGAGTGGCCCTCCACTTGACAACCTACTGAACCCAGGATTATATGTGGGAGGAAACACGTGCACAGGCAGGGCGTTCCAGGCCAGTATCGTTCGGCACAGAAACGAACGTTTAAAACGTTCGGTTCTCGCGAACATGTACCTGACTGTGTGGGAGTGGCATCTCTGCCCGGCACGCGTAGTTCGGGATCGGAAGGAAGATGGGATCAGATTGAAGAGCTCTTCAGAATGCTCGCCGTGGTAAATACGGTAGAATGCGGCCAAGGAAGCTATTGTTCGGCGCTGAGCTAGCGGCTCAAAGCTTCCCGTTACCTCCGGACAATCTATAATACGGATAGCTCGACGCTGCATAGCGTCGAGAGCGTCCAGCAAATACTTCGCGGAGCCGTCCCAGAAGTGAGAGCAGTATTCGACGCAGGGTCCAATCTGCGTCTTGTACAGCAGACATCTCTGATGCAGTGTAAAGAATCGCTTTACCTTATTCAGTATTCCTAGTTTCCACGAAGCTAGCCCTATACATCTTTCGATGTAGTTTTTATTATTGAGCTCTTGACGAACGTCTATGTCAAGGATCTCAAGTTTGCCCTTCATTGGTAATAATGCATTCTGAAGAGAGGGTAGGGGAAGGAAAGGGGATTTCTTCGCTGTAAATGCACACGCCTGCAATGTGCTGTCATCTGCATAACAATGAATGTTCCCGAGGGATAGCATATCATTGATTTGCAGAAGGAAGAGTTGGTGACAGCACGGACCCATGCGGCGCCCCGGTATTGTTCCTCGATACATATATACATAACTGGGGCAACACAGGTAAGGCGTGTTGTCAGGGCGGCGTATTTGTGTCTCCGTGAGGAACGTCACAGCGGGCCGAGCCGTCTCAAGGTATGGTGGACGGCATCGAGGTTCGCATGGAGTCCACGGATGTTGGTGAACTCCACCTCGAAAAGTGAAGCTGTGGGGTTTCCTGGGGCCGCTGTGGAACGTTTACTTATTTCTGTTGCACTGCCATTATAAATTTGAAGAAGAAGCGTGAAGACAGGGCGACATTTGGTGCAGCAGTAATAAGTGACAAAGTGCAGGGGCTAACTTCGTCTGGAACCGTGTGGTTAGGTTGGAGCCGACCCGCCGGACGGAAGGGCTACCAAACCCCCCTGGTGCAAGGCCGCCGCTATCCCACACCGGTTACCACCCGGAGCGGCGATCCCACATCAGGATTATGCGCGAGAACATGTGGGGCAGCCTCCTGGTGTGGTTGGTCCCAGGCGGGCCCCATGACTGTGTTGCGGGCGGCCGCGGCAACGCCGTTGCTAAGGGTCTCCCTGGCCAGCGAATCGACCCACACCACCCACACTAGACTCCGCTTTGCCCCCACTGGTTCCATGCCTGCTGCACCATACATGGCCCCGGGCCCGGCGGTGCAGCTGTTGAACCCCTTACGCAACCAGCCTGGGCTGGGTTACTTGTGGGGCTTTAGCACAGTTGCACGGTGGCACCTCCCGGACCAACACCCGGTGCCCACGTAGGGACCGAAGCCACTTCATAGGTACCGTAAATTAACGAGCCTCGTCCGTTGATCAGCAGGTGCGCCACTAGCAGATGAGTTCGCTGGGGGCCCTAAAATCTCGCCCCCCCTTTGAGAGTGCAACGACAGAGGAAAGGTAGAGGAGTTTTGATTACGGGATCATACGAGTATAGAGGGTCTTTTCTTGAATTTAAGGAGAGAAACCCCCCTCCCCCTCCTAGCCCTCTTTTCACCTCCCCCACACAAGACACTATTATTATAAAATGAAAAAAAAAGATCAAAACCATGTAATCGCCGTACCTACTGGCTGACCACCATCGGTAACTCCGGACTCACGCACAAAATGTGTCATATACCTAATTCCGCCCGTTTCGATTCTGCATACGGACTCTTAATTCTCTATTCTAATCGCTGTCGTCTGTATTAAATATGGATAATTCGTTGGAAGAGTCCGAATCAGACTTATTTATGACAGAACTATCTATTATATCCAAATGGTTGAGAACTACAGTACCAAATGTTTATCTGTACCATGAAACACGCAACGACAGCTCTCGTCGACTAACTTACGTCATTACTGGGCACGAGTGATAAGAACAGAGATAATAATCACTCGTTATCGCAATGCAACCCCGTAACGGTCCGTTTGTTGACCAAAATTCTCTCGTTTCGTTGGTGTTTCTATAGGTTTAAGTTTTTTCGAATTCGGTATTATTTTTGCCACACTGGTACAACTATTTCATTCAAATCTGTTTAAAAGTTTACTGTCATTGAATAACACACATTCCAGCAATTTGAGGACCTTTATTTGATTCAGTAATGACGAGGTGGATATTTACACACTCTTTTGTAAATATTGTAAGTAGGTACAGTAAGGTTCATAAGTCCATTCTCATTATTACAATGCAATCACTAGACTGTACTCTATACTTACCGCTTGACAAATTATATACAAAAAACCTTTCTCGAGAATCACTCTATTCATTGGTGATCCACATCAAAATTCGTTGCGTAGTTTTAAAGATCTAACCCATAGGGAACAGAAGCTACTTTTTTTATAATAATTTATGATATTGTAAAATTAAATAAATGTTTCTTACAGTCGAATTTCAAACACTTACCAAATTGACTCGCATAAGAATGTTCAAACAGTGTAATCAGAAAAGATTGTCTATATTCGAAGCTACAAGGGAACTGTTCCAGGAACTGTCTGACACAGTCGAGGAACAGCAGGAACGTTGGCGCAGCCTTCGGAGACGACGTGTAGGGTCCGCAACGTTGGCGAGTACCCCACGGGTGACCCGCTTGAATCCATTCGCGCTCGATTAGAGCTTGGAACCTGTTCAAACAAATACATTTTCAATGAAAAGGGGATAAACATCACTATGAAGATGGCTGAACTATTTACATCAATCAGGACAAAATTGCATTTTCCTATGCTTCTAACCTTTTCTATCACTCGGAACATCGGAACATGGATCATTCGCGTGTCAAAAAGGAGAGCAGTGCTACTCTTTCGATACAGTGTCAATTAGTCTGTCCCGCGTTGGAGGTAACGGATATCAACCGAAATTTATAAAATGCCTAAATGAGCGTATTCCGCTTTAAGAACTGTACAAAAAATTGGACAATGGACACATTTTCTTTAACAGTAAGTAATTTTGTTATTATAAGCTGTGTATCATTCATTCAAAGTGGCACACTTTGTTTGATACAAATACTCGCTCTATCTATTGTTGACCGAGCGAGGGAAGCGATCATTTTAAGATTGGACAATTTTGCTTTCTTTCGTTCCTATGTCTGTCTGTCTGTATGTATGTACGTGTGCTCCGGGGTAGCTTTTTATTTTTTTAATCTGCGGCCGAATCTACGTCCATTGCCATTGATTTACACGAAACTTGGTTTAATTTTTCGTCGTTAGAAAGAAAGAAGGAAAGATTTTTTTTTATTGTTGCATCACAACTTTACGCTCAACGTTACACAAAGAATAATATAAGTTATCTGTGGTCACAACGGCCACAGATGTAAAATTGACGTAAGTGACACGGTCGTGTCACAATAACCTGACAGTGTGGTTTGTTTGACACTGTAATGTGTGTGTTTTACAACATATTATTTATAATTGTTTACATTTATTGCCTAAATTGGCCTAACGTACAGTAACTTTGTTTTGTTAGCTATTTTGGATTGGGGGGAAGTAGGCTAATTATGGTCAAATAATGATTTTACGGGCTAGCGGCCATATTTATTATCCGATCTCCACGAAACTTGGCATAAGTAGTTAATAAGTTCATAGTAATCATATATCATAGTAAGTTCCTTTACTTGAAACAATATTTTATTGTAAGCTATTATTGTGTATATCTATTAGGCTGATGCAGCTAAGTGGAAACTTGGCAGCGCATCTCGCATAACTACTACGTACGCGGTGGCTCGGGGGGGTCCGACACGACAGCGCACGCGTTCACTTCGCCGCACGACGCGCTTGAACACGGGCACTAAGGTGGCTTCGCAATCTTTTTATTATATACGACAAGTAAACAAATTAATACAGTCCACAAATACTTTTATTTCATGGAGTAACCATCACAGCCGCTCCAAACTTATATGTCTTCCAAAGCCTCGTCCACTTATAAAACTTAACCTTAATAGTTCTGAATGAAACTTACCCTCTAATAGTTCTACAGTCTGGGTTGAGAATAATTTGTACAAGCGAACACACAAGTAAGGTGGCATCTTCGCCGCGAGTTCCGTGGACTAAAACTGGTTCTGCTTTCTGTAAAGATATTAAATATACGTCGTAAAATCATGACTATATCCTCGACGGGGTAGGCAGAGGTGCATCACACACCCACACTTTGTAATCTAGTTGGTCTTACGTAATAGGGGGTAGTCGTACTGCTGTTACCGGGAAGTTTAGAAATTATATAACCACTCAGTAATTCAAAACAATACTCCAACAACAAGGATAGATGTTACATTCCTACCACTAAATAGAATATCTGGAGTTGGAGCTATCCTAAATACATATCACTATACTATTTCCATTTCTTTAAGCTTTCGATGACAGTTCTAATTTGATAGATGTAGTGTTGTGACCAAATAAGTAATGATATCGATCGCATATATTTATTATATTTTGATCAAAGACAACTACAACAAAAACATTCAAATATATACAACAGCTTCGAAAATTTAAAGAAGTTGGCATTATCAATTAAGAATTAATACGTGTAACATCTTGTAATGAAATATATAATATCAGTTAATAAATTTTGTTTATTTAATAAAGTATACGGTAGTAGTTTAGTTTCTAATATTTTGTAAAAAAATATCGGGTCTGTTATCGTGTTACGTTTATCGATAGCTGCATCCCTATCAGTTTCTCCGACTCTGGTATAACCTTGTACGTGCGTAAGCGTCATATTTTATAAAATAATGCGTACATAATGTAAAAAAGACGCTCGTTCAAGTTTTCACAGGAGCTGTCATCGAGAGCTTAAAGAAATGGAAATAGTATAGTTATTGTAAGCTCGTGTGCTTACTACAGTCTGTCCGACTTCAAAAACTTTACTAGGTGAGTAGCAGGTTATAATTTTATTATAATTTGGACACTAATCTATCTCTGTGTGAGACTGGTATCTGTTCCGTACTAAGAAACTGTATGTCAGAATGATGAAACCATGGTCGTGCCGCCATTTGTACTGTATTTGCTTCTGGGAACACTGCAAGTCGGCGACGAGGCAGAGGAGTTCTTTGACGCCTGTATATAGTGTAGATTTTAGTGTGTATAGTATAGTTTTTAGTAAGTGTAAATAGTATTTTCTTCTACAGTTAATTTTCTTACTTGTGTGAACTTGTGTCCCTATTTCCAAGTTACATTTGAATCTGTGACTACTACTTGTGCGCGATAAGTTGAGATCTTAGCGCTGTTTATATCAACTACGTGTGTTTGTACAGGTCCAAAATATTATCTTAACAAGCCTCTTTTTTTTTGTTCTCGGAGACAGCGCAACTTTATTAAGACTAAAGCTTAAAACACACTGGTCCTTAACATACGACGTATGCCACGCGACATGGGAAACAGCGACACACGGGTCCTACGTCTTACGTCTGACGTTTACATTTTGACCAGTGTTCGTTACCATACAAATTGTATAGGCCAGATCCTGTTCAGATGTCATAATGCGTGGTGTACGTTGCATGTGAAGGATGTGTTTGCCCGTCCCTTCTAAGTGAATCGAACGGAAGTCTCAACTTACCGCGCAAGAGTACTAATTACTATGTTATTATTATGACTTTATTATTAAGTAAAGAAGGAAAACTCGACACAAAACCCAGTACTAACCTGTCCGGCTAGCTTGGTATATGTAGGCTAAATTCCCCGTCTTCGGGGGAGGTCTATGCTCAGAAGTGGGTGTCAAACGTCAATGACGATGACAATGCAGTATTCATTGGTTGAATGGAGGAAACATTTGGAATATTTAAAAGAAACAGCTTCATTAAACATATTTACCTGATGTATATGTTGTGCTACAATACAAGATGTATGTAACGAGTTTCTTACACTCTCCGGCCATCCACAAGACTCTAATTTAGACACCCATTTGTCACTTGATATTTCACGGTCGTTACAAGCTGAAATGTATATATATTTTTATGTTAATAAGTGAAAGAAAATGTACCTATTCACATAAAGAGCTTCATCAAATTAATTAAAACTGGATGTATAGTCACTATACTCAAAAAAAAAAAGTGTGTGTGTCAGCTCCGACGCACGACTGGAGTTTACTCCTTAAGTACGAGTATCTAAGCATAACAAATTAGAAAGTTGCGCACTAGAGGTGCGCACCAAAAACGTGACACGATTTTCGTTACTTGTTAGTAGGTTTTACCCCTCGGATTTTTCCTCGGATTTTCGGAAACAAAATATTTTTGGAGTTTACTCCTTAAGAATCGATTTTCATATTATATATGAAAATCGATTCTGCGCCCGGTATGAGAAAAATCCGAGGGGTAAAACCTACTAACAAGTAACGAAAATCGTGTCACGTTTTTGGTGCGCACCTCTAGTGCGCAACTTTCTAATTTGTTATGGTTAGATACTCGTACTTAAGGAGTAAACTCCAGTCGTGCGTCGGAGCTGACACACACACTTTTTTATTTAATAGGTATAGGAACTAATTTAACATCCAGTTATATCGACATTTAGGCATTTAATATCTACACATCTATGATAGTCGTTAGATACGGCTAATTGGAGTCATAAAATATCGGACTGGTGTAACTACAGAACTTCGATGTCGCTAATGAGTTGTGGCCGTCAGACGGCAGTCGCTTAACGGAAAATATCGAAGTTAGATTGGAGAGCCGACCTCAAATAGGTTGGGAAAAGGCTCGTGTGGATCATGAAAAATTTCTGATATTAGTATACATAATATGTAGATAGATATAGATAGTCTTTTATGATTCTTTTTTTAAATTTAGTAAATTATATCAAACCTTCAATTAATTTATAATAACTATCTAAAAGTTGATGTTGGTTGTCCACTTCATCCATAGATCTATTATATATTTTCCATTGAGAATAATTAGCACTGCTTTCTGTTCCACCACCTGGAAATTATGAAAACAGTCAACTATAATTCCTTACACGAACGTCCTATTTTACGTCTAAAGGCTCTTAGTAAGTGCCTGCGCGTTACTAACTTTGTTATTCATCCTAGTAGAAAAGCAATCGTAAAATGTGTAACCTTAACCACGGAATACACGACTGCCACAACTAGATTTTTGCGGCAAATGATGGCAACACTGCAGGAGCCTTTGATACTTACACGAACTCGACTCTGCCTTATTGTTGAAAACCTGTGTATACCCTTGAAAGAAGTCTCTAAGAAGCTCATAAAGGGTTGGGAAAAGGAACAGTGTAATTAATCTTAAAATATCAATCAGTCCTGTAGATTTTAATGAGATATCTTCATAACCTCAGAAGTGGCGAGATGATCTTCAAAATTTATAGCTAAGAACCATCTCGATCACATAAGCTTTGGTACAAAAAATTTAGTCCGAATTTGGTCCTTCCAATCGGGGACATAGAACACAAAATGTGGGGTAATTTGGACATAATTTATATCTTTGCCTCCTAAAATAATCTGATCTTAGTTCTTAACAACTGTAGATACATGTTAAGAGCCATTTCACGTTTTCGCACGAATTTCTAATATTTTGAGCTCCAAAATTACCATAGTCTGTAATAACTAGAAGTTATTGAATATGCGCAAAAAATGGGCCAAGCTTTCGTGTTGACGTTAATGTAACACCTTTACTAAAAATAACTTATTTGATCTATAGTAATCAATTTTCCACAAGCATTTTATTGAAAAACGGGCGCAGAGTTGATTTCAGAGTCGTATTTCAATCAAAAATACTTATAAATTGAGTTTAAAAAAATACATAAAGCATTGGATATATATTTTAATCGTCATTTAATGTAACAGATGATTGAATTGTATAACAATAATTTAGTCAAAAAATAAACCATTCGGCCAATTTTTGAGTTCGCAATTTGATCGGGATTTTTGGTTTAAATACACAGTACAAAAATAAAATTATTCCAAAATAAACTACGTTCATTAGAGAACCGATTTCTGCAGTAATATAGGAAATTCTTGCATATACTTTGTCAAAATACTGATATGACTTCAATCGAAATTACAATAAATTACGATACACAAGTGGACACCGTACTAAGACGGCGCATTTTGTGAAATGGCTCTTAAATGTTTTGCAAAGTGTAACTGAAACAGAAATTACACTACAGTTTTTACCTTTGTTCTGCTGCTGTGATATTGAATTGGTACTTCGCAAATCGTATATAACTCCTTTAGTACCAACAGCTACAACTGCATTAAGTATGGCCTCGTCTGGTCGACATCGACGGTGCTTCGGTCCGTATAGAGGCTGTCCAGCGCGCATCAGAACTGCCTGTACAAGGGGCAAGTTTACGTATATTTTATTGACCGAGCTTAGCGAATGCATTTCGAGACTATTCTGGACCATTTTGCTTTTAATCTGTAAGCTCCGAGTTAGCGGCTACATTTTTAATCCAATCTCGACGAAACAGTTTTAATCTAAACTCAACAAAACTCGGCAAAAGTGTTCCTTAATTGAAAGCTCAAAATATGTTAACAGGGGTAATACTTATTATAGTTTTTACCCCCCAGATGTCCACCAAAGTCGGGCCGAACCATTATAGTAAATCCTAAATAGATTGGAATAAAAGGTCATTGACACCGTGGAACACACTGTCATTCTGGAGTGGGGAAGGCGGACCGGCGGCGAAGGTTTTTTTTATAAATAAACGAGGCGCGGTCGTGCTCATTTTGTATTGGTTGTTTTCGGTTTCAATGACCTTTTATTTCAATCTATTTGGGATTTACTACAGTAATTAATTACACGTATTACGTAAGCGAGGGCGATCGGATGGTGTCGCTTCGGTTTCAATGACCTTTTATTTCAATCTATTTGGGATTTACTACAGTAATTAATTACACGTATTACGTAAGCGAGGGCGATCGGATTGTCGCTTCGGTTTCAATGACCTTTTATTTCAATCTATTTGGGATTTACTACAGTAATTAATTACACGTATTACGTAAACGAGGGCGATCGGATTGTCGCTATCTCGCGAAATTTTATGTTTGTCAGACCCTTGTCTGTTGATTGGCAGACCACTTGCAAGTGAGGTTAAATTGGAACTCTTAAGATCTTGGTCTTTAAACCAAACCCTAAAATCTTAGTGGGAACCCATTACACCCAAGGGGATAAATCAGAAAACCTATGTTATACTTACGCCATTATTATGTCTGTAAGACAGAACAGGAAATCGCCCACCCTGTCTAAATGTTGCCGCAGCTGCAAGTGTCTCGTCATCAATACATTTAGGCACAACTACTGATTTTCCATAACTAGAGCTGATATTATAGTTCTGATTACATCTGGATACACGCCATTCTTCTGTCGCCAACACTTTGGTAAATTCGCCTTCTGTACTATAACATGAATTATACATAGTTGAGATTCACAAAATTGGTTTTAAAATTTAAATACACTTTCAGTAATCTTGTCTGTCTACAATGTTTAGAATAGTTTCCCTCCATTTGGCATTGTCTGGAACAGCACACTGTACGCTTGGACTGGACTGGACACTGGTATACCCATAAAAAATGCTCTATCATATCATAATAATCTGTTTATACATCTTATTTTTCTAGCATGTATGGTGTAACAAGGATGGATAGAGTAAGGAATGAGTATATTAGAGGAAGTTTGAAAGTTGCCCCAGTAAATGAAAAAGTGAGAAGCGAATGGCTATCATGGTATGGACATGTTATGAGAAGAGAGGAAAGTAATGTGGTAAGAAAGGTGCAAAGTATGAATGTAGATGGCCTGAGAACTCGAGGTAGGCCTAAGAAAAGATGCATAGAATGCGTGAAAGAGGATATGACCAGGAAAGGAGTGACTGAGGAGATGACGTGTGACAGGGATGTATGGAAGACGAAAACATGTTGCGCCGACCCCAAATAATTGGCGGGCTGATGATGATGATTTTTCTAGCATGTGTGTGTATTGTACAGTCTAGTGTAGTGACTATAATCCGAATTTTGCAACTGAAGATTTTCAAACTTCTCTAAATTTGGTGTTGATTTATTATAATGAAATAACATTTACCTGTACAATGTATAACCATTCTCAACAATAGGGTGCATATGTCTGTAAAAGAATGGGTAAAATAGACTGGGATCTTGTAAACTGGATAAGTTCTCAAGTGTCTGAGCCACCATATTTAACTCAGTTGTAGATGCAATTTCCAACTGAAATATCCTTAAATCTTTGCATTTTAAAAACAGAGAACCACCCTGTTGCACACCACCACTAGGTTTATTCTCCTTTTTGTCTATGGTATCAATATTTCTATGGAGAAGCTGTAATTAAAAAAAACTTATCATTAGCCATGTCAGTAAATATAGTCATCAACTCGTAAAACAAAGATATAGATAGGTATCTCAGATATTGATGCAAGACTGAAGTGTGAGGCTTGGATTACATACATACATACATACATATTTTTTTATTACATACATACATATTTTATGGATAGTCACTATGTCAGGTTAAGTAGAACTAAAATGTAGGTTTGTTTTTTATTATATCAGTTTGAGACAGTTTGTTTTCTGTCGTCCACATTTCTAATAGTCAACATTTCTAGCCATAAACAAATAATAATAAATACTTTTACAATATATATACTATAATATACAATAATATACACATATACAATATATATACAGACACTAGCTGATTATCACGGCTCCATCCGTGTGATTTAGTGTTTTCGTTTCAAACTCCCATACCTACTACCCGGATAAACAGTAGCTATTGCACTTAGGCATAATGTAGCTACATATTAGTGAACACATTTTCAAAATTGGTTCAGTAGTTTCTGAGCCCATTCATAACAAACATCCATACACAAATCTTCTCCTAAAACATTATATATCCATTTATAAGTTGTTTAAGTTCAATGCAGAACTACTTACCCATAACTCTTGAACGCCTTCTTTTCTGGAACTCAAAATCAGATGATGTCCTGTGATACATACGGTCCCATCGATATTATCCTGATGTGGATATTTTAATATTACACCATCCAGTTTATTTATAAGTATGAGTTCTATAAACTCCATTATTCTGATTTATTTAACACACAATAAATAATAAACAAATGTTTATAAAATTCGAACAAAATATTC
This sequence comes from Nudaria mundana, assembly GCA_963556515.1. Classification (NCBI taxonomy): domain Eukaryota; kingdom Metazoa; phylum Arthropoda; class Insecta; order Lepidoptera; family Erebidae; genus Nudaria; species Nudaria mundana. Next base: position 7,993,947 of record OY748289.1, on the reverse strand, counting down.
ATCAGTTCTGACTGACATTGACATCTGATCTGACGTCTGTCTGATTTATTTTCATGTTCGTTTAATTTCATTCATAAACATGAATTTTAGCACTACCAATAAAACGATAATATATACGCACTACTCGATAATCGATTCCTTTTTGGCTGTTTATCTTCACACTTCACAGTTTGTTCGTAGGAGTTCATGGCTTCATGCTAGCTTTCACTTCACTCATAGCCCTTCATTTTTATGTTTACAAAACCAATGTATATTTGTAAAAATGAAGTGAAGATGTGAGATATCGGTTTTTGGGATTCTTTATATGGCAAGCAACATTGTCATTTCAATGGCACAAAGGCATTTGAAGCCATGCCAAAAAAAAAAAAAAATATCACTCAACACAACACGCAACGCACACACTTCACTTCATTCCCAAGACGTAAACTATCTCTCTCATTAATACGCTCGACAAAATGGGACAGAGTATTATGCTTGATATCATCAAGACAGAGATAGTCATATATGAACACGTTTAGTTCAATCTCCTCCATCTGTCGTTTCGTCTACCAACCAAGGAGCCAATAAAATCCCGTCTCGAGTCTCGACGCAACCCGAGTCCCGAGACCCTACCGAACGTAGCTGTTTGTTTCGTTTGTGCGATGGCGATGTGTGAATTTTTGTTGGTTGATGTGTAAATGAAGCTTCTTGAGAACAGTATTATTCATTTCATTAGCTTCTGTAGCTAAATTTCAGACCTTATGATTTAATACAATCTTTACTTTAAACATTAATAAACGTCTAGTGAATTCATTGGAGTGCAAAAGAAAATAACAAATCGTGTGGTAAGCAGTATTATTTGTATACTTGTATTGAAAGTCGGTATTTAAGTAGCTGAGAGGATGGCGAAGCTCGGGCATTGACCGGTTTCCTTGGTGTTTAGATGTTATTTGTCTCATAAGACTCCTCAACACCCAGTTCTAAAAGTCACATTGTATCTTGCAAGGATGAGCTAAAAATATCAGTTGCCTGTTTGTCACAGGTCATGGAAGAAAGTACAGAAGCCCACATGGAGACAGATGTGTCTTCCACCACTGAAGATGTCCCGGAGACACAGGAAGTCACAGGGTCCAACGGAAGCATAGAGATGGTCATTGTTGTGGAGAAAGTAGTAGAAGAAGAAAGGAACACTAACATACATGATGGGCAGGATTCCCCACTAGTTGAAGAATCCTTCAAAGAAGTGAGCAAGTCCATTGAGGAACCAATCCCAATGGGCACTGAAATACAATTAATTGGAAATAAATCACCAAGCAAAGATGTTGTGTTAGTACAACCCCCTAGTACTGATCCTCAGATTAAATCACCACAGAAATTGGTTGACAAAAATCAGTTACTGAATAATGAAATAGAAGTTTCAGCTAGACTGGAAGATGCAGATTCCTCTATTACCGATTCTGTACCAATACCAATAGAAAAGTTAGAAAACATAAATGAAGGAAGTACCACTGAAATTGTGCCAGAGATAATTCATAATGAAGTTGTAGAAAACAGTCCCAAAAAAGACATCCCAAAGGCTGTCCAAATGTCACCCAATGAAGAGCTATTGATAAATAATTCCACGGTGGTTTCACCAATTAAAGAGCCAGTTGTTGTAGAAAACCTTATCACAAACGGTGTAGCAGATTGCACTGAGACAATTCCTGATACACCAAGTACAAATGAGCCCATTGAGACCATTATTCCTGTAGATGTCACAATTGAAAGAGATACTTCAGATGATTCTCAATTAGATACTCTTTCAATATCAACCACCTGTTCTGAAACACCAGAAAAGGAGCATAACAGGAGTATCAGTAGAGAGCTTAAGTCTTTGATTAACTCTGCCAAAGAGTCTAAGATTATCAATGAGTGCACACAAGTAAAAACTAAAACAAGAAAACCTAAATTAACATTAGATGCTTCCAATACTAGTTTAAATAGTTCTTTTGAAACGGAAAAGATAAAAGGTGTAAGACGTCTTAGTAACAATTCTCAGAAAAGTAACAGCAGTGAGAAATCTGAGAAAGTTGCTCTGAAACGATCTATGAGGTCACAAAACCCGGAGTTTGTTACTAAGGTCAAGCAATTTTTGAACTCGGTCACTGGCAAAGGTCAGAAAGATTATGAGGAAGACATTGAGAATATGGAAGAGAAAACCACTAAAGAAAAAGGGGGTAGTAAAGAAAAACATCTGGACAAACACTCATCTGTATCTCCATCTAAAATGAAAAAGATGGATTCTCCAGTAAGTATTTTATTTAAGACTAGCTGATGACTGTTTTCTCAGTCCCAATTTCAAGTGGAGCACATTACCGGTATAAAAAGTAGCCTATAGCACTCAGGGCTAATGTAGCTACATATTGGTGAAAGAATTTTAAAATCAGTTCATTAGATCTAGGGGTTACCCCTTCTACAGCCCCTCCAAGGGAAAATTTAGATCTTCAAAAATAATAAATAGTGTTAATTATCTTTGAATGAAATTCATTCTCACATTAAATAAATCAATATCAATGTCATGTGAAATCATCATCAGCAGAATGCCAATTTACATATTTTTTTATAAATACCTTCATTTCATTTTAAAATGATATAAAACCTTATCATATTTTGAATGTAGGCCAGTATTATGTCAAGTGTATGACAACATGAAAAAACAAAATGGCATCTTCAATAAAATAGAAAAAAACTAAAAGATTATACACATTGCCATAATGTGGTGTGAACATGTAAGTCTTAAAATAATTGTAATAAATGGTTTTTTTTTAAACATCCAACCACAGTTACCTAATCATTCAAAGAATTATCTGTTATCCAATATCTTTATTTGTTAGCAGCTGCACTGAAAATTTGATCTTATAAACTATCTGCTGAACAATAGGGTCCGATGAAGCCTTATATCTGAAGTAACCTTATACTTTACAATGTTGTCCGAGACTGCTGTACTACTCCTTGGGAAATATCTGTAAGGGACCAACTAGTACAGTGTCAAACAATAACCAAAACATATTAAAATCTAATAATTTATATCATTATTTCGCTAAAATAGAAGACATTACAACGTCGACATATGTTTCACCTCTACACGATGCATTCTTAAGACTGTCTCAGAGAGAACAGCTGTTCTCTCTGAGACAGTCTTGAGAATGCCTCGTGTAGTCGAGAGAACAGCTGTTCTCTCTGAGAGAGTCTTGAGAATGCCTCGTGTAGAGGTGAAACATATGTCGACGTTGTAATGTCTTCTATTTTAGCGAAATAATGATATGAATTAAAAGTTTGAACATCATCACTGTTCTCTCTGAGACAGTCTTATGAATGCCTCGTGTAGAGGTGGAACACATGTCGACGTTGTAATGTCTTCTATTTTAGCGAAATAATGCTTTGAATTAAAAGTTTGAACATCATATTTACCATTGCTTTGTCATGGACTTTCGCCAGGTAACGCCTGATTCCATCCAATATATTAAAATCTATTTTTTTCTATCTAACAAGGTTCCTATAAAAGATGGTAAACTTCGGTCAGACAACTACTGCTGGAGATGCCATTGGGAAGTGGGCCAGACTCCAATACCATGTACTGTCTGCCCAAGGACCTTCCACTACAAATGCTTATCAACCGCAGAAAGGAATAAGATAAGTGATCAGAAGAACTGGGTTTGTCCAGAGTGTATGCTTATACTGCAAGCTGAAAGTTCAGAAACCAGGTAAAATTTAATTCAGACAGGAATCATTTAAATTTATTTCCAAACCTTATGACCATGGCAGTGTCTATTTCTGATAGATCATTTCTGTCACATGATCCAATTAACAAATTTTTCATATTATCTGTGATATCATTGGTTATTGACAAACTAAGAGGCCATGTACGGTTAGGGGGCAGTAATGATAGGCTGTATACTTCATAGCTCTTTCATCCTTATAATAACAATTAAAATATTCAATAATAACCATAAATTATCATAGATATCAAGTATGTAAATATTTCCGTATTTAAAATCACTTTCATAAATGACGGGGCCTGGTTAAGTAATACTTTCTTTTTTTTTGTTTTGTCCTGTATAGATATAGGTATACCATCTATAATCATAGAGAATTTATTACTGATGAATGATAGGTGAAGGAAGTCTTCAACTTTTTACATAATCACAATTTACTTTTAAATTTACATAATATGATATTAAATGTTACAATGTTTGGCGAGAGTTCTGTACTTTTTTTTGCATATTGCCCATTTAGCTTTGCAAATTGCACAAAATTACTGTTTTGTATCATTCCTATTTACATTAAGTTGATGGTTTAATCTGTTTTCCAGGTCACAAGCTATGAAGAAAACATCTTTAGGAACTCTTTGTGAACTACTCAAGTATGCACTAGAACGTATGCTGGTTACTAATGGGGTAATTTGTATTTTTATAATATTACTAGCTTATGTCCGCGGTTCCGCCCACGTAGTACCGTTCGCGAGGGATAACCGGAGCTTTGCATTTGTGTGAGTGCAGTGTACATGAACGTATATGTGACCTCTTTTGCACACACGTTGTACGCTACAAAAAGAGTTTTTCCTCTACACTCTCGTGGTCACTCACACAAGTGCAAAGCTCCGCTTATCTCTCGCGAACTGTTTGGTTTTATCATTCCGATTTTATTTTTCTTTCATAAGAACCTTCTTCATTTACGCATTATGTGAAGAAGATATAACTGAACTCCATAAGAAAGTAATTGACAAATAAACTAATATTTAGGTTGCTAAAATCAAGTAAAGGAACTGTATTTTTAGTTTTAATAATAGGTACTAAACTAGCTGGTGCTTGCAGCTTCGTCGTTTTATTTTGTTACCGACTTCAAAAACAGAAGGCTCTGGTTTTTACGAAACGTACTATCGTGTCTCATCCTGAGCTTACTTTAGGAACTTACCAGCAAAACCGATCAGTAATCTCGGCTATTAAAGTGAACATGCAAACAGACAGACACAATTATCAAACCAGGCCTATTACATCTTATGGAAAGTTACTATCATCATTAAATCGCGTAGTCTATCTGTACATTATAATCAACATAATTTGAGTAATGCAAGAGGAAGAATTAAGTGCATATTTAAACTTATAAAATCAAAGCGAAACGAAAGCGTATCGTTAGTTCTATAGGTATTAATACTTCTTGTTGTGACCTGATTTAAATATTTTTATCTAGAAAAAGTATAAAAATACTTATTTTTTCGTACATGACCTGATTTAGACTATTAGATTTAGGTCCTCATTATTTATGTTGATTAAAAAAACCATTGTTCTCTATTAATACTGCATCAGCGAATTAAATTTTCCATGTACTCTAGTGTGTATAACTGAAATATACATACTTAATTGTTTCTTCTATATTATGCTAATTATAATTAAATACAAAATATGCTTGATATATTAGAAATCGCTTGTTGTCAGGTTGGCTAATAAATTCCGTAATAAAGTCCCGACGAACTTCGTACTGCCTTATATCCTACCTTTGAAATTTAACCCGAGTTTGAAAAAATATTTTAAGACCAAAATTAACCAAATCGGTCCAGCCGTTCTCGATTTTTAGCGAGACAAACAAACGGCAATTCTTTTTTATATATTCAAATACATTACATATACATATAACATGAATGAAATATGTTAATAAATAAATCAGTAAGTATAGCCGTATAGCGCTTCGATCACCAATTCTGTATTACAAAATGGCGCGTGTAGTCGTGGACTTTCACCGGATCGACGTATAAACCAACAAAGGGGCAGCCATTTAGTTTAGAATACAGACGATCGTGTCTGAATCGGGCTCAGGCGGGTCTCAATGACCTTGCCACTTATCTACCTATTACGCGAACCCCGGCGACGATGCCACCCGTCTCTTTCTAACCTCACCAATCGATACTGAAGCGTCATGTGTTGTTGTCTCATTGCCACATGCTAATAATAAACATACCGATGTGTGTTGTATGTACGTAAAAAATATATGAATGTGTGTATTTTTTTTCTAGATTCGTCATTTTGGGTTGATTGTAGAGAATTGTACCTATTAGGTAGCAGAAAGTAAGCGTATTGAGATCAGCGAAATATTAACATTGACGTCATCGTGTTTAGTTGAAGTAGGTACTGTTTTTTTTTTTAATTTCCGTCCTAAATTCCATTGCTGTGCGTCCTGGGACGCTCTCGACAGGATAACTCAAATAAGAATGATTTTACTATAAGTAACACTTAGCTTATTAGATACTAAAGTACTAAGTGACGTGCGCGGGTCCGACTGTTTTCTTGTTCCCAGTTCTCACGGAACCACATACTTACTTAACCGTAATAAAAGTAACCTTTTGTTCCATGAGAAACAAACATTCACAGATCCATACCAATTTTCACGATTATATTATTAACCGAAGTCCGAGACGCCCAGGACTTTTGGCTGTGCCATAACGGCTGGCACGTAAGATTTTGTTGCCTTTCATCTACATTTCATCGCAAGGCAACGGGCTTCAATTTGTTTTCAAAATTACAATATAGCTGCTACTTATTAAATTTATTCGACAATTTTGGACATATAACCCATTATGTGTGCCCGGTGACGGCAATAGGCTTGCCCTAGCTCAACAATGGCTTGAAGATATGTTAGACAGTGTAGTAAAATACTTGTTTAATCAATATATAAAGTGTAACAATAACCTTAGATAATGCTATAAAGCGAAACTGGTCAGGTTAAATCCTGGATATTAAATAAAAAGTGAAACAGTGTACAAGTGTTTGTTTATCATGTAGGTATAACATAGGTTACTTTCCATTCTGGTAATGTGTCCCACGGGGGTGTCGTGCCGTGGTCAGCAAATAGTTACTTGGAATGAGATAAATGGTATTTGGTACATGACTAGTGTAACTGTCAGGGCCACTTAATGTTCATGTTCATGTTCAACTGCTTCGCTGGCGTGGTCGGAAGTGCATCGGCTTACGACTCCGGAGCCTCGGGTTCGATCTCCTTGCCGAATCAAATATTTGTGTGATCCACAAATGTTTGTTTCGGAGTTTGGGTGTTTTCTATATTATACTTAAGTAATAATAAAATGTATGTATTAAGAAATGTATAAGTATGTTTATCAGTTGTCTAGATCCCATAGCACAAGCTTATAGCTTAGTTTGGGCTAGATGGCGTTGTGTGAAATGTCCGAAAATGTTTATATTTATATACTGAACTAAAAAAAAAATATTATCTTACTACTCTTTGTTTATTTACTAGTACGGTGTCTTGCGCGGTGCTTAGCGCCGCACCACGCCATAGGTTTTGGCCTATAACTTTTGACCCCTTAGGGCTAGGTCAAATTTTCGATTTTTTGGCTTGCCTCCAGATCGAGGGCTATCCATAGAAGGGCCAACCATCATTGGAGCATAAGCAGTTCTCGAGAGCTAAGGAGGGACAAAAATGACATTCACCATTTCTATATATAGATTTAGCTTACAACATATACTCGTACACTAACACATTTCATAATCATCGTAAGTCTAAATATCTTTTATTTGGTGCTACCCAGTGAACGGAAACTGGAAAAAACATACAAGCATAACTTCAAACAAAATCTCTTAAGTAAATTAAACGGTCCCTCGATATATTTTGTTTTCTATGCACAACGGTTACTATTTCGATTCAAAATAATTGTTGGTTCAAATGTCAATGTACGTCTCTGATTGGCAAGCAACTGATAGCAACTATCGCATTATAGGTGAAATAACAGGCCGGCTACAAGAACCGAACTACACACACACCTTCGCGCCAAGATTTGCGTAGCAACAGCTACATCTGCGTTGGGTCATTTTCGAGCGCGAGAAATGCTTCTATGTTTTTTCCGTTCACAGGTGCTACCTCAATTTCAAGGTGCCACGGCATGCATTGAGAAGAAAATTATAGACATATATAAGCCAAAAACAGAAAATTTTAGTAGGTACAGTAATTAAATTCATGATTAAAGAGTAGAAATAATGTGTCTTTGTCTACATCTTCTATAATATAAAAATGATTCACTGAATTTGTTGCTAAGCGCAAATCTGGAGAGCAGCTGAACCGATTTCGCTAATTCTTTTTTTTGTTGTGATCGTTACTATCAGGTGAAGGTTCTTATGGAAGAAAAAAAAAGTTTAGCGGAACATTAGAAAAAAATATGCGGTACGAAGTTCACTGGGACAGCTAGTTATACATATAAAAGTAACAATAAAACAGTGTAGGTGCTATTGGTCAAACGATTAATAAAACCCCAAAAAGGTATTGTTTTTATTCTTGTCTGTCTGTATGTACATACTAATATCCGAAGATATTAAACGGATTTGCGATAGATTAAGCTTAGTTCCGGGTAACAAATCACCGAAGAGGCCACACAGGTGGCCAAAGTCCGACGGGCGCTACTGGAAATACAATGAGAGCGGCCGCGGTCTCGCGGAATTAAAAAAAAGTAACAAATCAGATGACAGCAAAAAAAGTACCATCATACAAGCTATTCCACACGGGCGGTGCTCCGAACATCAGTTCGTATAACAAAATAAGAAGAAGATCATATACAAAATAAAATCTACATAATAATATCTATGTATCATTTACTTTCCAGGTGGACGTATTCGCACAACCAGTGGACCGCACCATGTTCCCTGATTACGACAAATATATCGTACATCCTATGGACCTGTCGCTAATGCGCTTTAACATTGACGACGGCGTATACGGCAGCACTGTGGCCTTCCTTGCAGACACGCATTGGATATTGCACAACAGTATAATCTTCAATACGTGTTAGTATAAATAATAAATCCATTACAGTCTTAATGGCGCATGTGTCTCATTACTGCAGCGGCCAGAATAATTTTTCACCCGCCAAAATATTCTTTTTTTTTTTTTTCAAAAAACAGCTAGGCTGAAATATTTGTTTAAGGTTTTATCAAAATCCAGATCACAATTTTAACTTCAACACCTTGATATAGAAATATTTGAACCTTACCATCAATTCTGTGATCATACTGCAGACAGTCGGTTACCCCTTAAGAGGAGACGGGCCTGTTGAAGCTAGACATGGACCTTTGTTTGCTAGAGCGTCGTCGCCGACCAACACGGCAGAAGCATAATTTACTTGTGAGGTCGAATTGGCCTCCTAAGATCTTAGTGTCCGTGTAACCCATTTTCATACCATAATCTCAGTCTATATAATAGTACGTTCAGTGAACTCTTGAGTCAGTCTATCCTTCAGTGCAATCGAAGTTGACGGCGAGTGCGCGTGCGCTGATACGTGCGTGTCGCAACGAGATGAGCGAGATAGAAGCGTGCCCGGAATGTTACGCGGCGGCGCACGCGAGGCGACCCACTTGGTTCACTGATGTCTGCACTACGCCTCATATACTGTTGTGGGCTAAACTTAAAGGTTGGTCACATTTTTTTTTCTTTATACATAAACTTTTTTTGTCTGCATGATAGTGTAATACGTGTTCGTCAGTCGTGAAAATCTGTGTCAATGAATTCATTGACATATTTCTCGTAAGGGCCACCCACTGCTTTATGGTGTGGATTTTGTTAGCCACGCCCCCGGTCGGGTCGCTAGTAGAGAAATGCTATCTTAAGTCGTTTCGTTTCGGAATCAATGTTAATAAATATATTGTGTATTCGGGCCTTCCGAAGACACTCTTACATTTTCTTCACTTATGATAAATGAAATGCATCTTGCTTTCGATAACTTTATATGCTTTATTAATAGCACAGATATAAAAAGTATAAAAGATACAACGCCATGTTGGATGCTGAAGTTTCGTAATGACCATAGAGTATATTAACTGCTAAAACTAAATGTGTCACAGAGTACAAATATACTACAAAATACATGTACCAAATTCTTATGATTACAATGTTCGGAGCTTTAGAAATTTACTGTGATAATATTATTATACGCTTAACGAAAAAACCGACCGTGTTAAAGTGCACTTAGACAGAACACATTTATCCAGTTTAACTATCGATTTTGGAGGGAATTGTAGATGAGAAAACTATTCCAAGCTATCTGTCATGTTTCATAATAAAATTCTTCCTAATTGCACTTCATTACAGGATTCCCATTTTGGCCAGCGAAGGGTATGTCGGTGAACACATCTGGCCACGTGGACGTCAGATTCTTTGGCGCACACGACAGGGCATGGGTCCCATCAAGAGACTGTTTTCTATACTCTGAAAAGGACCCAAACAACTTTAGAACAAAACGGCAGGATATTATTGATAGTATGCAGGTAAAATTTTAACTCTTAGGGGCTCCAGAGACCCCATTTAGTTTTTGCTTATTCCATTATTTATTTTCGATGTTATTATAGTATTTCTTTTCTCCCTGTCATTGTTTCTACCATCAGGCTGTGTCTGAAAACCAGCGCTGTCTGCCTTGCACCACGCAGACAGCATAACGCTGAGAGACAACTGTTTACTCCACATATTATTATCATTTCGTTTTCCTTTTTCTTCTGAGCTTTTGTTGTTTTCGTTGTTTTTGTTAGTTAATGTTGTAAAAGTGGAGTAATAAATGTTTTTTCTTTTATTTTCTTCGTCTTTCACATAGTCGTATCGGCCTATCAGTTAGTTGAACTACGAACTCGATCATAGACATTCTGTGGGTCCCTTTACATACTTTTAGTACTATCCGTAGTCGAATCGAAGTTGAAATTGTTTGCTTAATAATTACTATTATTTGTTCTGTACTACAGGAAGCGGAAGAGCACATTAGAAACCTTTCTAGGAAGTATGGCAAATTTGTCTACCCTGCGTTCAAAACCATATTCAACCCCAACAGAATGACTGAGCAACTTAAGTTAATGGTAAGTAATATTAATGTAGATGTCATTCACCGAGCCTTTTCCCAAATAAGTTGGGGTCGGCTTTCCAGTCTAACTGCGATTCGGCTGAACATCGATATTTTCCGTGAAACGACTGCCATTTGACCTCCACAACCCATAGGCGACATCGAAGTTCTGTAGTTAGACCGGTCGGATTTTTGATTTAGGGCTCCAACTACCCCTAACGATGACGGTCAAATAAAAAATTCTCTTATTTTTATATGTCAAAAGAAATCAGCTTCACAGAAATTTGTATAAAATACTAAACTATGATATCACTTATTTATACTGTCAAATCAGTTACAATGTACCTATATGTCACCGTAGAATTGTAAAAACCGTTGGATTGTAATCACACTCGCATTATTAATGGAATGATTGTAATTACTGGCGATTGGAAAAGAGTGGCCCTGAGTTTTTTTACCAGGTTCTGCTCTCACAAGCTCTACCTCTAAAAACTCACAATACAGTCAAATTACAAGCAATCTCACAAGACTTGACACAATAAGTGAAATTACTGGCGATTGGAAGAGAGTGGCTGTGAGTTTTTATAGTTTAGGTAGAGTGTGTGAGAAAATATCCTGACAATAAAATTGCAGGGCCACTCTTTTCCAATCGCCAGTAATCCATCAATAATGCAATAATAGTGAATATTTCCTACAGTGACATAATTATAATAACATATTCCGGTATTTCAGATACCTTCTTTCGCCGGTGAAATCGAAACAGGTTTGAGAGACAAATCTAACGCGTCTCCTGCGATGCCTAAAATCAAGTCCAGATCGAGGAAGAACTCCAACAGTGTCAAGAACAATGGGTTAGTATTTTCATCATTTAAGTAGACTGTTACATAACTATTACTACATATTATAAAACAAAGTCGCTTTCGTCTGTATGTATGTCTAGATCTTTAAAACTACGCAACGGATTTTGATGTGGTTTTCACCAATGGATAGAGTGGTTCTCGAGGAAGGTTTTTGTGTATATAATTTGTCAAGCGGGCGAAGCCGCGGGGGTCCACTAGTATATTATATAATCACGCAAAATTCCGAAGGGGGTAGGCAGAAGTGTGTCCCCCATGTAATAGTGGGCGAACCTATTGCCGTTTCTGGGTACTTTTATACTTAACAGAGGGTATGCTTAAATAAATTAAAACGCATTTGTGAGAGTAGTATTATTAAAATTACAGAGACGTTAGTGAAACAGATGGAAATGAAACTGAAGGTTTTACAAGTGGCGCTTCTAGAAAAATGGCCGACGGTGCTGAAATCGCTAAAGAAGATGATACAAATACTGAAAACTTGTAAGTAAATATCCCAAAAACCGTTGGCACAGTCATATTTAACGTTAAAATTTCGCCAATCATGTAGTTGGGCCAGTTAGAGGGCCTTTTACCACGCCAGACTTATGTCCGTAGAATGGCAGGCGCAGTATTTGCAAGTGATCTATATAGATCACTTGCAAATACTGCGCCTATATAGAAATGTAGAAATATATAGAAATATAGAAATATATAGAAATGGAGAATGTAATTTTTGTCCCCCCTTAGCTCTCGAGAACTGCTTATGCTCCAATGATGGTTGACCCCTCTATGGATAGCCCTCGATCTGGAGGCAAGCCAAAAAATCAAAAATTTGACCTAGCCCTAATGGGTCAAAAGTTATAGGCCAAAACCTATGGCGTGGTCGCGCAAAACACCGTACTAGTACTACAAAGATTCATGGATGCCGGTCTGATCTGTTTTTACAAAGTAGAATAATTTTATATGTCATCTAAATATTCAACACACTGCAACTAATACTTATTTCCTTATACTACAGGGACCTTATGGAGGTGGACACCACAAGTAAAATAAATGATCAATCTTTACAAACAAACAATAATCTTGATTCACCTAAGAATCAAAGCAAGAATATAGACTCCTCATTGCAGAAAAGCAAGACTAGTCAATCACCAATCGTAAAAAGCAAGAGAAACGACTCACCAATAACGAAAAGCAAGAGTAGTGGTGACTCACCATTTCCGAAAAGCAAGAGTAGTGAACTACTCTCACAAACAAACAAAAATTCGGAATCTAGAAAACGACGTCGTTCTGATTTAGAGGAAGCAGTCATAACCATAATAGAAAGCTCTAGTAATTCGCCTGCACCAAAACGAAGGAAAAGTGAGAATAGACATGACCGATCAAAGCGCAAATCTCAACAGGAGCCGAGCAGTAGCAAAGAGTTTGACAAAAATATTGCTGATATAGCAATGAGCAATGGTGAAGTGACCAAAAAAGATGTAACACCTAGCAAAGATAACGAACCGTCAAGTAGCACTAAAACTGAGTCAGATAAAGATAAGAACCAGAGAGTAACACCGATTCGAATAGCCTTAGTACAAAAAGATAGACATCACAACCTCAGAACAAGTACAGCCAAAGAGGCCATGGCCAAAATTCTTAACCCAACAAAAGATAAGGACAAAGAGAAAGATAGTGAGAAAACTACTCCGAAACAAAAACATTCTAAGACAGAAAAAGGAATGGATAAAACACCGAAGGAAGATAAACTAACAAAGTCTGAGAAACGGAGGAATTCAAGGCACAAATCTTTCAACAATACTCCTAAATTAGATAAACCGAAACCATTAAACGGCAAGAAGTCCGAAAGTGAAGCTAGTACTGCAAATAAAGACAAACTTAAAGAGAATAAAACTTCTAACGACAAAGATACGGCAACAGAAAAATCTAAAAGAGATAAAACAAGTACTCACAAACCTAATGCAGAGACTGGGAAATCTGTAAAAGATCGTCGTCAATTCGACAACGACACTAGTATAACATTTTTAGCCCGAAATTCTCAGACAGTAATCGTACCTATTAACATTCCAGGGCTACCCACTATTAGTTCTGTCTGCAGTTTATCAACTTTAGCCCAAAATACTACCCCAACTACAACTTCAATAACAACTTGTGCAAAATCCCCGGATATTGTCATAGAATCAAGTTCAGACTCAAGCGTAATCGCTACTAGCATAGACACTGCAAATGCGAAATCTAAAATAGTTAACAATTCAGACTCTATGGTAGGAAAGGTAGGCGTTAGAGCTTTCGCAAGAATGACTTCTCCGGAAAGAACTCGGAATAAAAATGATGCTGTCGAAATAGAAATAAAAGCGGAACCGATAGATGTCGATGACGCTGACAGACAAGTTGAGAAAATGAATCTTATGAACGCGTTCAGACTCCAGCCGGTTAATCCGGCGAATACCGCGAATTTGAGAGAAGTTCGAATAAATAAAGTGTTGGTAACTCCTCTCAATGCGAAAAAGACTGCCCCTAAGACTATTGAAGTGAGGCCGAAAGCGAAAAAGACATTCCCACAGAATAAAAAGGTGGATGATGGTCAACTACATTGTAAAAATAGTATGGTGTATATTCCTATTCAGCCTCCGATGACGCAAGCACCGGTTAGACCAACACGAGTGGTAGCGGGGCCAACTTGTCCACCACCCATGTCTAAAGCATTGATGTCAACAAGCGTACACAGTAAGTTGTCGTAACTTTACTTAGTATAAAATGAAGTCTGTCTGTTCTGTTCGCTTAGATCTTTTAAACTACTCGGCGAATTTTAGTGCAGTTTTCATTCAGCAATAGAGGGATTAAAGTTTGATGTTAATTACAGTGCGATAGCATACAAAGCGAAGCAAAACCCTTGCATATTTGTTACACTTTTTGAAGTCATTAATTCACAGATTTCCATACTTTAGTCAGTTATGGGAACGGAAAAACTATAGCATAAGCATGTTTTTTAAGTTTACTAGTAATTGCAAATACGTGTTACTAGTCTGTTGCAAATAGATTAAGATAAACGTTCATTGACACCGACAACAAACCTGTCTAACAAACTGTCACTGCGGCATGTGGCGGGCGGCGGGGTCGCGCTCATTTTGTATTGGTGTTTTTCGGTGTCGATGACCATTTATCTCAATCTATTTAGAATAGACTATAGAATTCCCGCTAAGGAGCGGCTTTACGTAAGCAGGCCAAACTCCCGTTTTACAATTAACTGTACGTAGAGAATCACATTTGTTACAGACAGCAGCCTAGTAAATACAGTGACGACTCCAATCATGCAAATATCATCAATCTGCGCGACGTCATCGTCAACGGTGACCAGTTCTTCAATATCGATGTCGACCCTGAATCAGGTGCCGGCGTCGGTCCAGACCGTGCCGGTGATGACGTCGGTCAACGGACAGTGGATGTTCAGCTTCCAACCGGTCATGTCTGTTGGGGCTATCGAAGTAAGTTGGTTTTTTTTTTATTACGAAATATACTATTTATTACTTCAAGTTCTTTATATTGTAGGTTTACCCACATTATTTCGTGTAAAATATTGGATAGAAACAGGCGTTACCTGGCGAAAATCCATGACAAAGCGATGGTAAGTAAAATGTTTTAAGAAAATACTTTTTAAATTTATAATAGCATTAATTTCTCAAACTGTCTCAAAGAGAACAGCCTGTTCTCTTTGAGACAGTCTTGATAATGCCTCGTTTAGAGGCGAAACAATTGTCGACGTTTTGTTGTCTTTTTAATTCTGCGAAAAATTAATGCTATTATAAATTTAAAAAGTTTTTCTTAAAACATTTTACTTACCATCGCTTTATTTCGTGTAATTCTATTTTCGTCCAAAGGTGCGAAAGAATAATAAAATAAATAAAATAAAAAATATTTTCGAACATTCTCACACGACGTCATCTAGCCCAAATTAAGCTAATATAAGCTTGTGCTATGGGATCTAGACGACTGATAAACATACTTGTATATTTCTAAATACATACATATTATACATAGCAAATACCCAAACTCTGAAACAAACATTTGAATCACACAAATAATTTGATTCGACCCGGAATCGAGCCTGGGATCCACAGTCGCATACTCATACCACTGCGCCACCGAGGTAGTCTCATTTTCAAATGGTTATTTATGTACTTAATTTAGTATTTTTATAATATTGCTTGACAAAAAATTTAAAATTGTTTGACATTCATATGTGCTCTTTATGTGCCTAAACTGAATAAACAAAATTGATTCTTTGAAATGGTTGTCTAGAACAGAATGCTACCTAGCATTACGTTACACATAACTTAAATGTATTGGCGGTCCTTTGTACATTTAAGCTATACATTTTAAATGTTTCCGCGTCTTCCTGTCGTAACATCTACAAATATCTTTTAATGTAGAAAAATGAATCCCTATTTAATAGGGGCGTGACGGCATCACGCGTCAATGGCTGGATCAATGTCGTTAATTATTTTTTGTTATTGGCAACACAGATGTTTTGTAATCTGGTAAAGTGTATGGAGAATAAGAAATCGTATTTCCCGCGGACGAAGCCGCGAGTATCAACTAGTTCAAAATATATTTCGGTTCCTTTCTCAAATTTATCCTAAACATATTTGTAATATGCAAATCGGTTTCCAGCGTAACCCTCAGACTGCTCAATCCTCACCAATAGTGAACGGAATCCCCGAAAGGAATACCAATGCTCCACCCCTGGTACCGCTATCTCCTGCTCAGAGCATCCAGGCCATAACTGTCAACCCTGGGACTGGTCATATCGCGATCACTCCACCCACGACCAGGATATCTGGTGATACTAGTACTCCGGGAGAGGTAAGTTAATAGATAAATAGATGTTAGGATAGGAGCACCAACCAATGCTTCACCAGAGCATCCAGGCGATAACTGTCTCTGTAGCTGGTCATGTTGCGATCCCAGCCACAACTGGTATATCTGGTGATACCATTGAATATGCTCCGTAACTGCTGAACCGATTTTGAAAAATCTGTCACTAATATGTAGCTACATTATACAACGAGAAAACGTAATTTTCTCGCAGAAGGAGCCGCGGTACACAGCTAGTACTTAAAAAAGAAAATTGAAGTTTCTGTTACTAAGTTAAAGGTAATTAAAAGTACTAAATGCAATATTAAAAGCAGGTACTTAAAAATACTAGTGCTCAGTACTTATACAAGTTATTTTAAAAGTATCCCATACCTTTAATGTATAGTTTCTGAAGGTCATAATGTAGCAAGTTTTGTTTTACTAGTTTGCAAACCTCCGAATAATTTTTTTCCACACAAAATTTAATACTCGTAAATCGACATTGGCTCGTCTTTACACGATATCACTACGCAGCGAAGTACATGGAATGTGTTCGTTCCTGGTAGCCCCTATGGTTAAATCAATATTTATGGGACTTTAACTGGCCGATAGCTGAAGTTATATGATGTAACTAGGACTACTTTTTATCTTAATAATATAAATGTAATATGTTATGATTATAATGTAAGATAGATATATTGAATATCATCTTTTCCCCAGCCACCTCGGCTACAGCAGCGGCCGTCGCCGTCACACCAGTTTCTAGGTCCACTGGACCCGAACACGCCTGTCCGTATCATGCCAGCTCCTTCATCCGCCGGACCTCTCACAGCGTTACTTGAACAGAATGCCGTTAAGGTAACTATCACCACCAGTATTGAGTGAAAAATACCATTTTTGTGTAAAGTGAAGTTAACTAAATGAGATAATTTTATTTAAAAAACGTACCGTTACTGAGTTACATTGCGATAACGAGCGATTATTATCTCTGTCCTTATCACTCGTAGCTAGAACTGACGAGTGATAAGGACAGAGAGAGAGATACGAGACCTGTCGTTGCGTGTTTCATGGTACAGGTAGACATTAGTACCGTAGTTGTCAACCATTTGTCCACATTGATAGTATAGATAATTCTGTCATAAATACTTCGGATTGAGACTCTTCTAACGAATCATCCTAAAATTTTACTGGGATACCTGAAAAGGAGACCCCAAAAATCGATTCAGGCGTTTTCGAGCGTTCTGTAAATTATTTCACACACAGTTTTTCCGTTTATCCCCAGGTTCAGTTTTCTTTTAGTCCCAAACATGCATAGCATCACGCCTATATCCCCATAACAAATTGTAATACCAATTTTACAGTTGGCAGATTACTTCCGCACCATACTAGAAGATTCTATAGAAAAGATAGACGACCCGATTGCCCAGTTGACGACCACCAAGCTACAGATGGAGCAGATGAAGTGGAAATACCAGTCTGAGATACAAGAGATGAAACATAATCAAGGTATGGAGTTATTATTGTTTTTATATTCAAAGTTCTTTAGCAAATGACTGTTGGATAAGATTGGCTTTACACAGGTTGTTTCTAATACTACAAGTAAAAACCTTGCACCTAGGTGGGTCTCTCATTTTAATTAATGACAAATTAAAATCAAAAGACCGAAAAGACGTAGTAGCACTCACAAGTGAGCGAAATATTGAACTATCATGTGCAGAGCTAGAACAATATATTATTATTAGCGTCTATAGACCTCCTTCTGGAGATTACTACCTGTTTGAGTCCATTATGGAGGAAGCCTTAAAAAAGGTATGTAAATGTAAGAAGACTATAGTTGTATGTGGCGATTTTAATATTAATATTTTAGAAAACTCTCAGAACGCGCTAAGGTTCCTCAACCTTTTTAAATCTTTTAACTTACAAAATCTTTTTTGTGAACCAACACGCACCACAGCCACATCAGCTACCTGCTTAGATAATATTTTTTTCTAACAGCGATGTAGATGAGAAATCTATAATACATTTTGTAAATTCAGATCATGCAGGTCAGTTAGCTAGATTTAAGTTCCAACATGTTCCATTATCAAAAAATATTGTTTGTAGACCAATCACAACTTATAGATTAGAAAAATTTAAAGAAAACATTAAGAATAAAGTACCTCTTTTGGAGTTGAATAATGATAAACACCCGAATGATCATTACGGAGATTTGTTCGGAGTAATCAAATACGAATGTGATAACATTTTCACTAAAAAAACAATAAATGTAAATCAATTTAAAATAAAATTTAGTGATTGGGCTACGCCTGGAATCTATAAAAGTAGAAGGAAATTATATGAATTATACGAGACAAAGGCATCTACTAATGAGCCACAAGTAATTGAACAGATTAAAAAGTACTCCAAACTATTCAAAAAAGTATGTTCAACAGCTAAATCTAATTATATACGGGCTAAAATTGAAAAATCTGATAATAAAACGAAGGCAATATGGAATGTTATTAACAAAGAAACTTGTAAAGCAAAGTCACGTGATCGATCCTTCGAGTTAAAAATAGATGATAAACATATTAAAACTGATTCTGAAGTGGCCAATGCATTTGAATCTTTCTTCACAAATGTTCCAATCACCACTACAAATAAGTTAAATTCGTCAAAAAACGTAGCCAATTCTCTTCTTAAATCTAGTGTTGATAAATGTAGAATTAACTTTGATTTTCAGTATATTGACTCTGTCACTATACTTAAAACTTTTAAACAACTAAATATAAAAAATACCGAGGATCTTTGGGGCATTTCAACTAATATAATAAAATCAATAGTGCCCGCTATAGCACCTCACCTTGCATTCATATTCAATAAATGTATAGATGAAAATCAGTTTCCTCATCTTATGAAGTACAGTAAAATCAATCCTTTATTTAAAGCAGGAGACAAAAGTGATCCTTCAAATTTTCGACCTATTTCCATACTCCCATCCCTCAGTAAAATTTTTGAAAAAATAATATTTAATCAATTGCTTTCACATTTTACAGACAATAAGTTACTTCATAACAAACAGTTTGGTTTCACTAAAGGCAGGAACACAACGGATGCAGGAGTTGCACTTGTGAAACATATATTTGATGCTTGGGAGGAAAAGCAGGATGCTATTGGTATATTTTGTGATCTATCAAAAGCTTTTGATTGTGTTGATCATGGGACTTTGCTACTAAAATTAGGTTATTATGGTGTTTCGAACAGCTCACTTGGCTTACTCGAGTCTTACCTCACTGGTAGAGTACAAAAAGTAAACATTAATGGCACCGACTCTTCTGGCGCCTCATTAGTCATGGGAGTACCCCAGGGCTCTATATTAGTACCCCTTTTATTCTTAATATACGTAAACGATCTTCCTTATTTCACTAAAAATCTTTGTGAGATAGTATTATTTGCTGATGACACATCATTAATTTTTAAAAGTGATAGACAAAAAGTAGCACTTGACGATGTAAATAATACCCTTTCGGAAATATTGCATTGGTTCACAAGTAACAACTTGCTGCTCAATGCGAAGAAAACAAAATGTGTAAAATTTACTATGCCCAATGTTAGACAGGTGGATACTCATATTACTATGAATAATGAATTAGTTCAAATAGTCAATACCACAGTTTTTCTTGGGATAACTCTAGATAGTAAACTACAATGGGGTCTTCATATCACAGCCTTGGCAGGAAGACTTAGCTCAGCTGCCTATGCGGTTAGAAAGATAAGGTCTCTGACTGACGAAAAAACGGCACGATTAGTTTATTTTAGCTACTTTCATAGCGTTATGTCATATGGTCTGCTGCTGTGGGGCTCAGCTGCCGATATTGAGACAATATTCATATTACAGAAACGAGCTATACGAGCAATCTATAGACTCGGACCCCGTGACTCGCTGAAAGAATTATTTAAAGAAATTAATATTTTAACAGTTGCTTCTCAATATGTTTACGACAACATCTTATATGTACGGAAGAACATAGATCTATTCAAAAAAAATTCCGATAACCATAATTTTAATACAAGAAATAAAAATAAATTGGCAATGACAAAAATTAGACTTCATAAAGTTGGTAATTCGTTTGTTGGCAAATGTATAAAAATTTATAATAAAATTCCTCAGGATTTGGTTGACATGCCTCTTAATAAGTTTAAAATAGTAGTTAAAAAATGTTTGATGATGAAAGGCTACTATAATGTAGACGAATATCTTAATGATAAAAATGCATGGTCACCCTAATCTTCTGTTGTTGGCCACTCGTATAATACAATAGAAACTAATTGTAATGTTACGAGCCGGGGTTCTACCGAATTGAAATGCCGGTCAAACTACCACAAAACACTTTATTTATTACACCACTAATTTACACTTCACTATAAAGCTTCACTAAACACTTTTAATCGCACTTGAACTCGCAGGTATAACTCGTATTATCGCTCTGGAAATACTGATCCCCCGCCACCGAAGTGCTCCGCCTTTATAGTACGGTCATTACTCTAGATTACTCTAGAATCTTCACGGAAGAATTATCGCGAACATTCCACACCTTCGAGATGCTTCTAGATAACACGTTACATAGAAGTACCTTGACAGAACATTCCCGAAAGACGTTACGTAGTAGTACTGCGATTTGCTACTAGATGGCGCCGAGTTTGGTAGTCTTATTACTCGCTACGAGATGGCGTTACAGTAACAATGTAAACAAAACAATATTAAAAAAGAAAATGGATAATCTACCTGAGTTTCTTGCTGGTCTCTTCTCAGGAGAACCAAATTACCGAACCAGCGAAAGAATCATTTTCTAATGGTTATTTATGTACTTACTTAATTTAGTATTTTTATAATATTACTTGACAAAATTGTAAAATTTTGACATTCATATGTGCTCTTTATGTGCCTAAACTGAATAAATGAAATTGATTCTTTGATTCTTGATTCTTTGATTCTTGGATAAAAAGTCAACAAAATTGTGGGTGATAAGAGGTGATTTTGTATTTAAAAACGTCAGAATAATGTTAAGCTTGGAAATTCAACTATATAACTAAAACATTCAAAGCTTTGAAGATATACGAGGTTTAAATCGTAATATTATGCCAAACAACCTTCCATACAAACTTTCGCCGAAAGTTATTTGAAAGATCACGTGAAAACTACTGAACGAATTTAATGAAACTCTGCTATAATGTAGTTCATACATCATAATTACATATATTATTGATATTTAGGGTAGATAAACTTTGTCTTTTACCAAACTCTGTCTGTGTACGACAATGGGATCTACTAAAGTAAGGCTTCCGAAACGAGATATATTTGACAAAATATATCTCGTTTCGGAAGCCTTAATTTAACAAAGGGCCGTTACTGAGTTACATTGCTATAGCGAGCGATCTGTCCTTATCACTCGTACCCAGTAATGACGTAAGTTGGTCAACGAGGGCTGTCGTTGCGTATTTCATGGTACATCATACACAACATTTGGTACCGTAAATACTTCTTATTGCATTTTCTCTTTTAATGCATCCATGATAAGGACGAGAATGGGAATTAAACTGAAATAAATTATTATTGTATTTTCCAGAGCTGTCGTTAACGGAGATGCGTCAGGTCTGCGAAAAGGAGAAGTTACGCGCCCTGAGTGATGCCAAGCGAGCTGCTCAACTCGAACTGGAGGCCGCAGTCAAGGCAGCCAAGGCTAAGCAATGGTCAGTATTCTACACAGTATAGTCAAACAGTCAAGCTTCGAAAGTGCATTGCCATTATTACAATGCACGCCGTATATATTGTTCTACGGGAATTAACACGAATGAGGATGGGTCAGGACACTGACAGTCAGCTTGTGACAACGGCTCGTGTAACTTGGGCGAAACGTCAGGCACAAAATATATGTGCCTGTGCATTGCCAGCCATGGCAAGATCTATGTTTCAACCCAAAAATAACTTATAGTCTAGTAAGATGAAAAATAATAATATATTTTAACTGACTTAATCATAACTAAGATGTTTTTTTTTTAAAGGTATGTTTTTCGTATGTCTGTTCTAGTGTAATTCAGTTGTACAAATGCACTATGAATCAGCAGCAAAAATTCCAGACAGACACACATTATGCCTGTATCCCAACAGGGGATAATATAATATAATGTATACTACTATTACTATACTATTATAAAGAGGAAAGATTTGTATTTTTGTGTGTGTGTTTGTAATGAATAAACTCAAAAACTACTGTGCCGATTTCAATAATTCTCACCATTGGAAAGCTACATTCACCCTGAGTAACATAGGCTACTTTTTATCCCGTTTATGTGTTCCCACGGGAACCGGGAACGAGTAAAATAAAACACGCGGGCGCATCTGCGGCGATCAGCTAGTATATATTTATAATAATAATTCTTTGCTTCCACGTAATAGGATGCAAGCCTATTGCCGTTACTGGGCTCTATAGATCAAATAACCAATCTGTAATTCAAACTAAATATACATACCTCAAAAAATTCCATGTAATAATAATAAATTGCTTAAAATCTGTTCCACTTTCAGCAGCAATTCTAAATCTTTTTTTGTTGTGTTGGCAGGTGTGCGAATTGTAACCAGGAGGCTCAATTTTATTGTTGTTGGAACACATCGTATTGCGACTACCCGTGTCAGAGGGCGCACTGGTCACAACACTTCAGTGTCTGCGCTCAACAACGACAGGTAAAAACATCATCTTCTTTATATATAAAAATGAATTGCCGTCTCGCCAAAACTCGAGAACGGCTACGGTACTAAGGTTTATAAGCAAAATTTCAGGCGGTACGAAGTTCGCCTGAACCACTAGTCTATATATAGAAATGGTGAATGTAATTTTTGTCCCCCCTTAGCTCTCGAGAACTGCTTATGCTCCAATGATGGTTGACCCCTCTATGGATAGCCCTCGATCTGGAGGCAAGCCAAAAAATCGAAAATTTGACCTAGCCCTAAGGGGTCAAAAGTTATAGGCCAAAACCTATGGCGTGGTGCGGCGCGAAGCATCGCGCAGGACACCGTACTAGTCTTAAATAAATACTGAACAAAAAACCGTTCAAGTGTAAGTCGAACTCGGGCACGAAGGGTTCCTGTGACAAAATCTCGTTTGTTGTATCTTAAATTTAAATTGATTTCAATTTCTTTTTTAGTATTTGTTGTATAGCGGCAACAGAAATCATCATCTGCAAAAAATTCAACAGTTTAACTGTTACGGTTCATGAGATACAGCCTGGTGACAGACGGACGGACGGACAGCGAAGTCCTTAGGGTTCCCGTTTTACCCTTTGGGTACGGAACCCTAAAAAAAAGAAATTCGTATTAAAATAATTTTAAACTGTTATTGCCTACTGCTATCCGCATAATAGTTCCCGATAAAACAGTATATTACCTGTGGCCTTATGTCCGCCATTGTAAAATAACTGCAAAAAGTTTAAAAACAATAAATACTATATTTTATAGGTGCTATTTTTACCCGACTTATAAAAAAGGCCATATCGGCTAGCACGTAAGATTTTGTTGCCTTCATCGCAAGGCAACGGGTTTAACTTTTTTTTTTTTTTTCAAAATTACAATTAAGCTGCAACTTTTTATTAAATTCATTCGGCCATTTTGGACAATATATGTGTGCCAGGTGACGGCAATAGGCTTACCCCCTATTACTTGGGACTAAAAATACTGGCAAATTGTGGGTGTGTTATGCGCCTCTGCCCTTTCGGGGATATAGGCGTTATATGAGTTTGTGCAAAAAAGGAGTCGGTTTTCAATACTACTCATATCTTTTAACTGCGTGAACCGATTTTACGACTTCCCTATCTCATTCCGACAATTATTTGGTCCCAATCCGTTAATTTGAGGTTTTGTGTCAATGTTTAACGTCTTTTCCATTTATTGTTATACAGGACGGATGCAACAACAGTGAACCTCCGGCGCCGACGGAAACTAGACTACAAACACAATCTGATAACACACCAGTAAGTTATTTTCCACTCTTTTACTTCACTTCACATGCCAGGGTCGTTAATTTGAGGGCCACTGTCAATAGTATTGTGTACTATATGTATATCTTATACATATTATAAAGCTAAAGACTTTGTGAAATTTAAGGAAAAATAATAATTTTATATTTATATAAAACAAATTTTTTTTTTCGTTTCCAAAGATACAGTTAAAAAGCTCATTAGTATCAAGGATATGCATAGGCAGAACATACTCAAATATTACGAATATAAGAAACATCGAGTTTTTTTTTCTGTCCGCTTGGCGTGAAATGAGAAATAGCGAATATAAAGGGGAAAGTTTGTATGGATGGATGTTTGGATCTATGTGCCTCTTCTCCACGAAAACTACAGAACGGATTTTAATGAAACTCGACAATAATGTAGTTCATACATCAGAATAAACTACTGTTTATTCCTCGGAAACGATAAAACTATATCACGCGGGCGGAGCCGCGAACAATTGCTAGTATAATATAACATCACGCTACGACCATTGAGAGCAGAACTACTATAAGAAATGTTGCAAATCGGGAACGAATTAAGTCGCATGCACTTGCATTGCATTTTTGGACTTACACAACGTCATCTAGCCCAAACTAAACTATAAGCTTGTGCTATGGAATCTAGACAACTGATAAACATAATTATACATTTCTAAATAAATACATATTATTATAGAAAAATATAGATTGTATATGCTAAGTTTTGATTTTCTAGAAGACGCCAGCGCCAGTGCTAACAGTTGGCGGCAAGGTGGCGACGCAGAGAGTTATATCTCAGGAACAAAATAATGCCAACTCACAGAAAAGTTCCATTATAGGTATGTATTATATACATTTAGAAGCGTGTGTAGCCTGGTGGCTTTTTTCTAACCGACTTCAAAAAGAGGAGGAGGTTATCAATTCGACTGTATTTTAGAGTTTTCGAAACGGAAATCTCTTATACAACAGTAATATCCGTCCGTGAAAACTTTCAACTCGAGAACGGTAAGAGCTAGAGACTCAGTGTAAACGCCAATCGACTTAACATAGTCGAAAACCTCCAAAATGAACTTGACCTTTGACCTCTGATCTCAAGGTCAAGGTCAAAACGAGAACGGTAATAGTTAGACTCAAGACCAGCTGTAATCAACTCAGCATGGTCAAAGACCTCTAAAATGTACTTGCCCTTTGACCTCTGATCTCAAGGTCAAGGCCAAATCGAGAACGGTAATAGTTAGAGACTCATGACCAGCTGCAATCAACTCAGCATGGTCAAAAACCTCTAAAATGTACTTGCCCTTTGACCTCTGATCTCAAGGTCAAGGTCAAATCAAGAACGGTAATAGTTAGAGACTCAAGACCAGCTGCAATCAACTCAGCATGGTCAAAGACCTCTAACATGATGTTGAACTTCATGTAATGTGATATTTTTTAGATTTTAAAACTTTCGAAAACTCTAAAATATATGGCAAATTTTTAACTTGTTTTTATGTTACTTCATATCTTTCAACTGGGTGAACAGATTTAAAAAATGTCCTCCGGGCTCCTGGGGTTATTCTTCCAAGGGCGTACCCGGGGCGTTGGAAGTCGGTTGGTGGAACTTATAGTAACACATAACGAAGCACTGCAGACACACTATTCCGCTCGTAATTAGCAGCCGTATAACGGATTTTAGTACTGAATGCGCAGAATCCTTGACTTGAAATTAGACGACTTTGATGGTTTATAATTGGTTTCTTCCAGAAAGTTGACACTTTACAGGAGAACAATTATTTTGAGGTTGTCGATAGATAGTCTCAAGACGCACTGATTATTAGTAGTAATTTGTAGATGACAGATATTCACTGCGATGACATGTTGCTATTATAACTTCGGCAGGCACTTATTGTTAGGCTGATTAGGCCTCAACATCCTCCCCCCCTCGGAATTCAACAATTACTTCTCTAATAAATGTTTGTTGTTTTACAGTGAGCATGGTGGAAGACAAAGGCGGTAACCAAACAATGAAGTGTGTAGGCACGTACAAGTCGCCATCTACTGCTCAGAACGTATCACCCATTATACTTAACAAACAGGTAAGTAAGGTCAGCCATCGAAACTAGATAAATAATGTAAACGGGCCGTTACTGAGTTACATTGTGATAGCGAGCGATTATTATGAAATAAATAAACTCGTACCTAGTAATGACGTAAGTTTGTCGACTAGAGCTTTCCTTGTGTGTTTCGTGGTACACGAAAACATTAAGTACCGTAGTTGTCAACCATTTGACATAATACGCCGTGATTTAGTTTTCTTATTCGCAATTCCCAAGGGAACACAATACCGGGATAAAAAGCAGATTATAACACTCGGGGTTAATGTAGCCAAATGTTAGTGAAAGAATTTTCGAAATCGGTTTAGTAGTTTCGGAGTCTATACAAAGCAAACAATCAAATCGTTCCTCTTTGTGATATAAGTATAGATTATGACTGTATGTTCCACATGCAGCGTCCAGTAATCGTGTATCCCGAGTGGCGCTGACCCGTCCCAGTAGGTGTGGTAAGTTCGCAGATAAGATGCTTAAGGGCCCCACACACCTTCAGTCCGACGGCGGATACAGGCCTGTCAGTTATTTAAAGTTGATAGAGTCCGTAGCTATGATTTTTATAAGTAACTCCTATCATTACATATTATAAAACGAAGTCGCTTCCGTCCGTATGTATGCTTAGATCTTCAAAACTACGCGACGGATAGAGTAGTTCTCGAGGGAGGTTTTCGTGAATATAATTTGTCACGCCGGCGAAGCCGCGGGGTTCCACTAGGCCTGACTAGGTGATAATAACTACGTTATGACTTTGACAACATAGTACGAAATGGCCATTTTTCGAGTCTTCATAAGGCACGTTCTAATTATTTTAAGGGAAGCCCTTGTGGACCCATTTCAATTTAGTCCCGGTTTATTTTTTTTCTAAAATTATTAGTGTGACAGGCGGATATCAGACTGTTAGTCTGTGGGGCCCATTAGCTGTCTTTTTAGGATGTCCATTTTGGTAGTTCTTTATAATATATTATTATTTCGTTTATTCAATAACATTCTTATTTTATACATTTTTAAATAGATTTATAAAAAAACACAAATTCATTTAAAAATATAAAAAATAGTGTCCCACCAGTAGCGGAGTAGGACCCAAACTACCGGTGGCTACAGACTGAGAAACCTCCTAACAATACGGCACGTGTCAAGGATAACAGTCTTCTGAATCTGACTCTTGATTCAACAATCTAACGAGAGTCTCTTGAGATGTTGATCGAGACTCTTCGCTATTAATCCGTTTGCCGAAACGACCACCGGGACAATGATCGTCGAGTCTACGTCCCACATGGCGGTTATCTCGAAGGACAGATCAAGGTACTTGGTAAGTTTGTCCTTCTCTGCCTTCACGACATTTTCGTCATGCGGGACGGCGATATCGACGAGCACTTCCCGACGCTGGGTCCGATCAACCAACACGATATCGGGCCTATTGGCAACAATAGTCCTGTCCGTGATGATTGATCGGTCCCAGTAGAGCAATGCACGACCATTCTCAAGAACTGGCACTGGTGTGTACTTATAGTACGGTACTTCAAACTCAATAAGGCCATATTGAAGAGCAAGTTGCTGGTGGATGATCCTGGCTACTTGATTGTGCCTATGCAAGTACTCGCTGTTAGCAAGATACGAACAACCGGAAATAATATGGCGAAGTGATTCACCAGGACGGTGGCATGCTCGACAAATGTCGACCGTACCGTCCTTCATGATGTATTTCCGATAGTTGTTCGTCTTAATAACCTCATCTGCAATTGCACAGGCAAAACCTTCAGTTTCCCCAAAGAGGTCCCCAAAACGCAGCCAGTTCACCGAAGCGAGCAGGTCTACGTCGGGTCCTGTTAAGACCCGGTAGAACCGCCCGTGTAGCTCCTTACTCTTCCATACGTCCTTACGGTCTTCAGTACCTATAGTCTGGCAATTTCGTGCGCGACCGTCCCGCGGGGTGACAGACGGTGGCGGGGACGAGGTAGCGCGTCATTCTAGCACACGGCTACACACGAAGAGAAGTTTGCCAGGATAAATCTTGCGATAAGTTGTACTTACTTGTGACGTAATATAGGAGTAAATAAAAAGATGGAACTACTTTTATTATTTACATTTTTTTATTATGCTTGAGGACAAATTATTAGGAAAAGTAAAATTATAATTTTATTATAAATCAATTTCCATATCACTTTCATGTTCACTCTCTGTTTGATCTTCTTCATAACTTTCGTCGTCATCATCATCGTCGTTTTCACCCAGTTGAACTATGAATCTAAAAAGACAAAAATGTACTATAGGAATAATAAACAACTTCACGTACAATGACATGATTCCGAGATTATAGCTTGAGCACTCTGCCAAGTTAAAGCAATAATAATCGATTATGTTAATAAACAATAACGTACCTGTCCATTTCATCGTCAAATACTCGATCTCAATTATAATATTCATCCTCGTTTTTTATGACATGATTATCACAATCGCGCCACTGTTCAACCGAATAATTAGAAAAAAGCAATTCTAAATTTTTTAACTTTTTATCTAAGTTCGAATCAAGGGAAGTCCTTGCGAGCTCGCCTTTTACGTACCCCCACACGAGTTCAATTGGATTTAAATCCGGATGGTATGGGGGTAAGCGAAGCACGATATGTCCATTTTCCTTTAATATTTCATCAATTTTGTACTGTTTCTCCGTGTTTTGCTCATTAATTATTTTCATTAGATCAGATTCACCAAAAAAACGTTCTTTCACCGATTTCTTGATATCCTCTACCGCTATACCCAATGACTCTGACATACCTAGGTATTTGTATGTTTCGGTCTCGGAGAGAGATCTGAGAGTTATTATCTCAGAAAGTTGTAGATTCGGTGAATTTACAACCTTCCCCCGCTGTACATGCATAACCGCACACTTATCAACACCGAACTCCATCTTAATGGCATTACTAAAAACTTTCGTAGTTTTTAATAATGTCACTAAATCTTGGTGCTTCGGTGTGAATAGTTTGAGGTCATCCATATACATCAGGTGAGAAATAACCTCACCCCCTCTACAAAACCAATAGCCTAGCCCTGAATCCTTCAGCAATGTGCTAAGTGGATTCAGTGCTAAACAAAACCACAATGGACTCAAACTGTCGCCCTGGAATATACCACGCTCGATCCTTATCAAGCCTTGCGGGTCAGAGGCGTGCCCACCACTACCTGGTTGACGAAGGACTGTGGTCCACTGTCCCATACACGAGACTAAGAAGGATTTAAGAGTCGGATTAATTTTATACAACTCTAAAATCCTCCTCAGCCATGAATGAGGCACCGAATCATAGGCCTTCTTGTAGTCAATCCAGGCTGTAGAGAGGGTGCCCCTACTCCGCTTGACTTGTTGGCTAATGGCCATATCAATGAGGAGTAGCTCCTTAGTACCACGAGACCCAGTCCTACATCCATTCTGAGCGCTATCTAAGATATTATTAGATACTATGTGCGAGTTTATTTTACTTCTCAGAATAGATGTAAGGAGCTTGTAGATGGTAGGTAAGCAAGTTATGGGTCTATAGTTTTTAGGTTCCGTGGTACTACCTGATTTATGGAGCAGGAAGGTGATGCCAGTGGTCATGAAAGCGGGTAAGGAACCAGACTCAAGGGCTTCTTGATACTGTGTTGCCAAGCGTTCATGCGAGCTCTGAACCCACTTTATCCAAAAGTTGTGCAATCCATCCGGCCCAGGACTTTTCCAGTTCGGGGCCGTACGAATTGCACAACTAACGTCTTCGGAGTCTATGGTAATAGACTCCATGGGTTCGATAATACTGCATTCACGCTCGACGACACGGATCCAGTCGCCCTCCGAATGTTCGACGGGCACCGACCATATGTCACGCCAAAATTGATTCATGGTGTGAGCATCTGGCAGTTGACCGTCGCTCAAACGTTGTCCAGTTCCCTCCCACTCTCGGTACACCTTCCTTTGGTCACTTTGGAAGATGCGATTCTGCCAGTATCTATTTACACGCTCTCCATAACGAAGGATACGGCTTGCCCATGCATATACTTTCTGTTTCAGAAAGTCAATACGTTCCGTGACATTGGCTAAGTATTGCTGGGGACGAATACCGGTCCCAGCAAATGCCTGAGTCACGAAACGCATGACCCGGGGACGACTATTTCCCCGGCTGAAAGAGATAAGCTTTGCAATGAGAGTCCTAAATGTGCCGATACGTCGCTCGATTCTTGCCTGCCATACGGGAGCACCATCCGGTCGTGGTGCACGGTTAACTTCGGGGAATTTAACGCGTGCAACACGACAAGCGGCAATGGCTCCACAGTAAAGAATCGAGTGAGTATCAAGCAAATCACTGCTAGTCCGTAAGTACGGCTCTAGCAATGCATTCAGGGCTCCCATCAACGCCAGATTTCGTTTATGCATTGGCAAGCGTGGTAGCCGCGGTCTAGAATTAGGTATAAACCTATACTGCGAGATCACATCTTCCAAAGTACTCCTCAATTGCTCGCTTACCTGGATAGATGTATCACTCGTATCATTTCCCGCGTCGGGTGCGGGCGTCGCTAACGTCACACTTGTAGCAACCGTCTGTGTCACAGGTGACGGTGCTCTCGTTGACACTGGAGCTGTACGAGTAGATAATACTTCCAGGCGTAGTCGATCAAGCACAGATTGATCCAACAACTTACATCGTTGGATAGCCCGCACTTGATCCGATAGTCGTTGGACGGCAACGGTCATTGCTGGTTCAAGAGCCTGAAACAAAGGAAGCATCCTTGAACGGTAGGCAGTCGGGTTGGTTTCCCCATCTGTAGCCTCATAATATGTCCGCATGACGTTTTCATTGATGGATGAAGTCCATCGCATGCGGTGCACAATACCACTGGTAGTGGGGACCCTACTCGAAGCTGGTAGGCTTCGGGGCCCCAAACTGCTCGGCGGCCGGCCTCTCCCTCGCCGGCGTACAGGTGTTGGCGACGTCGGCGGAGAGAAATACTCGTCACTTGAAGAGCTCGACGCCTCAGCGAGCACCTGTGTCAGCGATGTGCGGTCCGGTGCCTGCGAGGCGGAGTTTAGTGACGAGTCCGGGGGTGTTATTTGCGCAGTCCGGGGGTGTTATTTGCGCATTAATATTATTATCCGTATAAGTATAGTACGTAATATTAGTGTAGTTTTACTTCAAATTCTATGGCTTTGTTGATGGTATAGGTGTTCTACTATACTGTGAAGATTGTTCCGTAGTGAGGTTGTGTAGCTATGTAAATCTATGCCGACAATCGAAAGTATTAATTAACTTGCTGATTAGAGCAATTTACAATTCTAGGAAAATGTAGCTACATATTAGTTTTTTTTTAAATCTTCAGTTGTTTCGGAGCCTATTCAATGCACAAAAAAAACAATCAATCTATTATTTTCTATTAAAGCGCTGTTCACATTCATCGGATGTCCGCGCGAACTCTCATTGGTGGATTCTCAAATCAGCCAATGAAACTCCGCTCAGTCGCTAAAATCTCATTGGTACATTGATGATAATAATTTAGTAATTGACATTTAGCATTGACATTTTTTAATTGATTCTATTACTGTTTGTATTCTTTAAATTTTGACTTTACATTGTTACTTGACATCTGTACTCATACTATTATTGTTGTTATGTACATATATTAACATGTAAATATTGCTGGCCCAATTTTGACATATCATTTATATACCTACATATTTCTACCAAGTAAAGGGCCTAATAATATTTTTTATTACACATATGTATGATAATAATTATTTTACTGTTTTATACTGCATGTGTTAATTATTTACATACCATAATGCAATGGTAGAGTGTAAATGGGACATAATGTAATTGACCGACCGAGCGAAGCGTCTCAGTTTTAACTCGAGGTCTGGCCGATTTGGCGTTGTTGGTATGTGTGTCAGTTCCGGTCTACAGGCCGCATTTTTCAATCGAGTTTCATGAAATTTTGCAAAAGTGTTCTTTGTTGCAAGGCGCAACTTTTGTCGAAGGGATTTTTCGATTGGGGGGGGAAATGGGAGGAAAATGTGAAAATAACGCGAGGTCTACTGTTCACAGAACCACTAGTTTAACACCTAAAACTGAACCTAAATTCTGTAAATGAATAAATGAATATGAATATAGGAATCTGCCACTGAGAGTTCGTGAGTCAACTGTCTATGCGCGGACGTCCGATGAATGCGAACAGCGCTTTATATTAGTAGTTTACATAGATATTTTGTTTAGTTTAGATATGTGATTGTATACATTTCTTTGTTTCTAGATAATGAATAGCGAAGAAAACGCGAATAAAAAAGTGGTATCTACTGGTGGGTATTTGATTGTAGGTGGCAACACCAATAGTGCAGCGGTAGTGACACCTGCGAGGCGGACGCATACCATACAGTACTATACTTGAAACCAGTGGGTAGAGAGTATTGTACTAGACTGTGAATGAGTGCAATCATATCTATAAAATGTGATTTTAAAAGTGTACAATAGATATTTAAGTATATGGCTAAAACGTTACGGCACCTACTACAATAATATTGCACGATATTTTTATTGTGCAATAGAGCTTTAGAAGGCGTCTAAAATATGGATTATAATTTTGAGGTCTTATGATCTTGGTATGTCACTTGATAAGGCATTCCCTAAGGGCTGTTTGACACGGCCGCCGGACAACGGACCGTTATGTTCACCGAATTCACGGTGATGTATGGTTTAT
Source organism: Nudaria mundana (assembly GCA_963556515.1). Classification (NCBI taxonomy): domain Eukaryota; kingdom Metazoa; phylum Arthropoda; class Insecta; order Lepidoptera; family Erebidae; genus Nudaria; species Nudaria mundana. Next base: position 7,960,604 of record OY748289.1, on the reverse strand, counting down.
AAGTTTCTAGCTGTCCCGGCGAACTTCGTACCGCATTAGTTTTTCTAATGTACCGCACAACTTTTTTTTTTGTTTTTAAGAACCTCCTGATAATAACGAATACAACAAAAAAGTTATTAACGAAATCGGTCCAGCCGTATTCTCTTAACGAATACGACTTTGTTTTATCTATATATTTAATACGACAACTTGTCTGTCTGTCTGTCTGTCTGTCTGTCTGTCCGTCGCGTTTTTTTTTTCAATTTACATACACTTGCCTGAATTTTTTTTTTTTTTTTTTATTTTTTTTTTTTTTTTTTTTGAGGCTATATAAAGTTTGTCGGGATAACCAGTATATAAAAATGTTTCTACACGCACCACGGCGACCTTCGGCGACAAATTACGCCGAAAGCACCTCCCGTCGCGTCGGCGCGATAATGTGTGTAAAACAGCCCTAAGGACTGACGCTGGTTCAACTCCGGGCCGTCGTATGTCGTATACAGTCACTTCTCAGAACATTACGTTTGTAATTAAACTTTCGGTTTAAACTATTGGTGAAGAACGCAAAGGGATTATGTATGCAGACCTACATTATGGAGGGCGCGCTCTAATTGAACTGTATACGACATAATCGCTATATACAATTACGTGTTTATTGTATATATTTAAATTTTAATAGTACAGTCAGCATCAAATATTTGGACACGGCTAAGAATTCAATAGTATGGTTGCATCTATCGCGTCATTAAAATTTCGCGTTTCATTATCTGTATTATAAGTAACCGTCCGTTGGCGTTGCGACCTTGGCCTTAAGTTCCATCCCTGTGGAACCACGTGAACCCACACTTAAACACTTTTAGGTTATCTGGACGAGTTAAGAAAAATGCAAGTACTTGCTATTTGCATTTTTCTTTTGAAAAAAAAATAAACCTTGTCCAGCTGTATACAGAGACAATTAATAGCAATTTCTTAAGAAAAAGTACATTCAAACCTGAAATAGTAATGATATTGAGTGAGTCCAAGTAATTTATGATGACTATTCCAAACATTTGCATTAAAAATGTGTTAAAAATGTTTAATACTCTTAAGTTTATTTTAGACAGACAAATTAAAATGTATGTAACAATACAATATTCATACGTATTGTATTGATACGTATACAATTACGTAGCATTTATGTATTTTTTTAACGTAGATGTATATTTATTTTTATTCTATGCCCATACTCTATATAGGTCTCTAATAATTTAAAAATGACTGTTATCGTAATATAGTCTGACATACTATTTACGGTCGCTAGATCTATCATTTCTGCGACGTTATTGAAAAAAATAGTGTATATTTTAGAGAGGTACTACATATTGATTGTTTAATCATTTGAATGCTTAATGAAGCAAAGGAATTAAGTATGCAGGACACAACTACCAATAAAAACACATTTTTTTAAAGGACAGTTTTTAAATGTGTCAACTGAGTAACATTATGTGTTAAAGTTATCTTCGGCACTACGTACGTACTGTGTTAATATGTACGTTTCTTTTTTTGGTTGTGTCCTGCATACTTATTTTTTTTGCTCACTGTACATCTACCTAATAAAACTTTATGTGCTAACTAACTTCGTAATACCGAAAGTTTCGATACGTGGCAGGTGTTGCTTAATCACATTAAATGTATTATCATATAATGCCTTGACTGCCTTGGTGGCTCAGTGGCATGAGTATGCGACTGCCCCCCCCTGAGGGTGGGTATTTTCTATGTATAATATGTATGTATTTAGAAATATACAAGTATGTTTATCAGTCGTCTAGATCCCATAGCACAAGCTTATATTAGCTTAATTTGGGCTAGATGATGTTGTGTGAGAATGTCCAAAAATATTTATTATTTATTATTATTATTTATTATAATAAATAAATATTATTGTACATTCTCACACGACGTCATCTAGCCCAAATTAAACTAATATTAGCTTGTGCTATGGGATCTAGACGACTGATAAACATACTTATATATTTCTAAATACATAGAGTACATTATACATAAAGTACACCCAAACTCAGAAACAAACATTTGTGGATCCCACAAATAATTTGATTCGACCCGGAATCGAACCTGAGACCTCAGGGATGGCAGTCGTATACTCATACCACTGCGGCACCGATTAAAATTGATTAAAATGGTTTTCGAAGTTTTTTCGAACATAAACTTTATTTGGTAGGTATTATGTGAATTATGTTGATTCTCTATTATTGAGAATGATAGTTGTAGTTATAGCCTAAATTTGAAAAAAAAAAAATTTTTTTTCTTGTGTTTTATTTGTCTTAATATTTCCGTGGCGTTCATTTTAAAATGTATATGAAAACGTGAGCTAAATTGTCCTCCAATATATTTAGCGTTATGTAAATATTGTAAATTTATTGGCTACTAAATTTGGCATTAGATCAATGTGATTAAATATAATTATGAATATGGTATATCCGTATAAAGTAACTATTATGATCAACTTCTTATAATAGTTAGAGTTACTACCTAGTAATAAACTTATACATCTTCTATCCATATAAATAAAAAATAATGTTAAAAAAAAAGCAAATCTTAGTCGTCCGGTAGTATTATATAAAAATAACTTTCAAATATTATTTACCCAAGCCATCTTAGAGTGATATAATTTTGCGGGCCCCTGTATGAAAAGTTACCCAATTTATCCTTCTAAGTTGTCAGCTGCATATACATATAAACCGCGCACGATGTGAGTGGGTTAGAACCTTGCCACAAAAACCCCACCGTGACGTCAGTCATTACTCGCTGAAAAGTTTGGATACCAAACCATTATTGTTGGTTAATCTACACGTCACCAACATGGCCGCCAATCCCATTGTCATCTTGCGCCGCTTTATGCTTTAGTCATTCTCAACATTTTTTTTTTATAGAAAGCCGTGCAAAATTGTTTCCCGCCTTTATGTATGTAACCTAAGTATCAACATCTGCGCAACTGATCGTGTTATAAGCACAAATAAAATTATTCAAAAGATCGTGTTAAATAATTTTAAGACTTTAATTTTAAGTTCATTGTGATGTCTTTAATGGTTTTTTCGCTCTTCAAAAGACTAACAATTTAAAGTTTCTCTAAATCTTAGGTACCTATACTACCTAACTAGGTATAGGTAAAAAGTCGTAAGCTAAGCTTTGCATTTGTGTGAGTGATCACGAAAGTAGAGTAAAACGGCTGTGTGTACAACACATTGTAAAACAGGTCACATTATACGTTCGTGTACTCACACAAATGCAAAGCTTAGCTTACGCCTTTTTACCAAAATCTACTTAGTTACTAGATACCCAACCTTTTTAATAGATATTAAAAAATGGAGGTTTTTAATTCATCGCAATCTATTTCGAAAAAGTCGTTTGGACTACAGATATAATCTATATAGGTACTTAGTGGGGTACCCCACTAAGAGGAAGAATGAGGTTATGGATTTTCTGTAGTGCCCATTTAGGCTTGGCCCCAATTACCTGGTACCAACAAAGTTACTGGCTATGTGTGGGTATCTAATACACCTCTGCCTACCCCTTGGGAAATATACGGCTTCGCATACTTGTGTATGATACGAATGGAATTATACTCATTCTAGGGATGTTTTGTTTTGTAAATATTAGGATTATAATAATATTAAGAGCTTTTAGTACATATTTGTGTCACAGATATATGTATGTTAGTTTCATTCAATAAATATACGATTGAAACTAATCTGTTCTTTTTTTGTTATAAGTAATTAACTGTAGGAATATACCCTAGATTCTGTACTAAATACTTTTTTTTTCAAACTCAACAAAGTATTTGCAAATCCTACTAATATTATAGACGCGAAAGTTTGTGAGTATGTAAGTATGTATGTATGTATGGATGGATATATGTTTGTTACACTTTCACGTAAAAACTACTGAATGGATTTTAATGAAACTTTACAATAATATAGCTTATACATCAGAATAACACATATGCTACAATTTATAAAGATATTGTGTGAATTGTTCAAAATATGACGCGGCGCGACGGGAACCGAAAAAAAATCCAAATTACCACGCGTACGAAGTCGCGGGCGACCACTAGTTGTACAATAAAGGTAAGTCAAATACTGTTCCGTACTGACCAAGAATTTTAAAGACATTTCCTTTCTTGCTGGTACCTATTACGGGACTCGAGATTTAGATTAGATTAGATTAGAATAAACTTTATTGTACACCAATTAAAAATCATATGATACAACAGATACAGGTGTACAAAGGGCGGCCTTATCGCTAAAAACAATATCTTACAGGCAACCTTAGGATGGACAGGTGGGTCAAATATTGGTGCCAAATATTAAAAATGAATTTTAATAAATAAATTATTAAAACTATACAATAATTAATAAGTATCGCCATCCAACGTGGCAACACAGCCAGCATTTTGGGAACCTTCCCAGTCGGCAATGACGCGGAGGATTTTTGAGAGGTACCTATATTTTGTACATTTTAATTCTTATTGTAAATAATTATAATAAATCTAGATACCTACGTTACATACATATTTAAGGTATAATATATTACAAATATATTATGCAGGTACGCTATTTGTATACCTAATTGATTTCTCTAGACCTAATTTGTTAAGTGCAACTGATTTTACTAAACACTGAAGAATTGCAACTAAAAAATGTGGGATCTCGCACTAATCAGTGTAAATGGCGCCTTACATGGGTTGGTCGCAGTGGCGTAACGATAGGGTGGCAGGGCTGGCAAAATGCCACGGGCCCCCGACCCAAGAGGGCCCCGGTCCAAGAGGCCGCGAGTTCAAAAATATTGTTTTACATTGTAGGTACCCGAGCACCTATTTTATTTTATTTGAAAAGTATAGTTTTATAAGTTTTGCTTAAAATCCAAAGTGAGACAACTAAATACCATAATAGATACAATAACAAAACAAAAAGAATTTGCCACGGGCCCCATTTGGTATAGTTACGCCACTGGACTTGGTCGTACCTCTTTCTACCCCCTTGGCGATGGCCGCCGTTCCTTGCCAGATTCTGCCTATCCGGGGGCCCGGCTAAGGCGAAGGAGAAATACCGTGGATAGGTTTTAGTGGGTAGTCCGGTCCGTATTCCATCCAAGGACCGGGAGTCCCAGTCGAAGCTGTCTTGCTGCCCCCGCAGCGGAGAGGCAAAGTGCCTAAATGCATTACCGACCACGTAAATAAACCCCTTGGCGATATAGCCGGGATATGTCGAACCGACTCTGCATAAAGTGCATACAAGGCAAAGAACAGTGGGTGCAATTACATGATCATGTTACTATAACACTCTTGTTTACATTAGCTGATTATCGTGCAAGGAATTCCATAAGTAGGTACTCTGATTACGACAGTCTTAGCTGGCTTATAATAAAATTATCATACGCAAAAGTTTGAATGAATGGTTGTGTGGATTTTAAATAAATCTCTCATGCAAACTAGGTAGATATGTACCGAATGGATCTCAATAGGTAGGTAATGGTTGGAATGCCACTGGTATTATAACCAACGAGAAAATGTAGTCAGGATAAATTGCTGCTTGTCACACACAACAGTAACTAACGTCTCAAATCTATCACATTGAATATTTCAATATAGCTTTCTATATAATATGTAGGTACCTAGATTTCATGCCCACCAGTGACGGTGAAAGTATAGGTTACTCTCTAGGTACCTTACCTAAATACTGTAACTGTAGCCCTGGTATTGAATATGATAATGACAATATTACTATAGCCTTGGTTTTATCTAAGTTTGTGGATTACTAAATACCTAGGTACTACCTATATTAGGTTGGGAGTATCATAGTCATAACATAGTATAAAACAAAGTCGCTCCGTCTATTTGAAGCTTACATCTTTAAAACTACGCAACGGATTTTCATGCGGTTTTCGCCAATGGATAGAGTGATTCTCGGGGAAGGTTTTTGTGTACATAATTTGTCAAGAGGGCGAAGCCGCAGGTATCTACTAGTATGGAATAAAACACCAAATATTTAACTTCGTATTTCAATAAACTTCTTGACACAGTAAACATGATTAGGTACATAATAGTAGACAATTAATACAGTCATCAAGATTAGATATCAACTTATGTCTAAATTAACAAAACAAATACAATCAACCAATAATGGAATGCTTTTAAATGGATCAAATAACACCAAACAAATAGAAATATAATTTTGATTGGTACCTACCCAATTTTTTTTAAATTACAAAAAAAAATGTTATTTGCTATGAAACATTCCATAGGAAAATGCAAGTTGTTTTCGTAAATAAAAAAACATGTATTCCTTAATTAGAATTCTTACTTACAAACTAAAAAAAAACAAAACTTCTGATGAAATTCTTGCAATGAAAGGTTCGAATCTTAAAAAATATATAGTAGTGCAGCAGTCAATAGCGTCTGTACATAGATGCCCCAGCCTTGGCTAGTTGGTCAGCCATTTCGTTACCATGTACACCTTTGTGACCAGGGACATATTTCCATTGAATCTCCACATTGCTCTCTGTCTGAGCTCTGTGCAAATCCCTGAAATCCCTCTCATTTTTAACTGGCTCTCCTGTGGGACGAGTCCAGCCATTTTCGATCCAACCTGTAACATTTATTTTATAATTAGTGGGTAGGTAGGTAAGCTTTAAAATTATTTGCCTCCAAATTGGTAGGAATTTATCTAATGAATGAGGGTAGATAAAAATGTAGGTAGGTACCTAGTTGGTTACATTAGTTGAAACGAACAATATTATCCTAATTTACAAATATTTTCAGTCTGAAATAGATTTTGTTATATATTTTACACACGTGTGCTGTGGCCCTGTCGGACATAATGGGTCCTTGCCCGGCCTGAATCGGAAATTTCGTAAGAAAGTAATTAGGTAGGTACTTACCAGGAAGCCATTCGGTAGCAGATTTAATCAAGAACTGGGAGTCAGTGTGCATTCTGATTTTCTCGATTCCATGTTCTACAGCTTGGTTTATAGCTCGGGTGGCAGCCTGTATTTCACCAGTGTTGTTGGTTGCACGTCCTGAAACTGGCTCGCTCACGTTCAGAGGATGACCGTCGCCCCAATAAACGCCGTAACCCGCACGTGCGTCACTCCTTCCATTTGAATAACATGCTCCATCAATGTAAACATTCCTAAATCCATAACGACTCATCTTGGTGGCTACAGATTTTTTTACTTACTTTATAGTACAACTTATACTTTGTGTCCAAGTTGAACTATTAATTAATTCACGGCGGTTTAATTTTCGAACTGGCATGCGAATTCGCCGCACTTTGCGAAGAGAATGAATGAATTTGAATGAAACAAAGAATAAGGCGGATATGATGATGAATGAATTGAAGAACTGAGTTTCCTATGAGTGATTGGCATTGCTCATACTAATCTACACTAATATTATAAAGAGGAAAGATTTGTACTTTTGTGGGTTTGTAATGAATAAACTCAAAAACTGCTGTGCCGATTTCAAAAATTCTTTCACCATTGGAAAGCTACATTATCCCTGAGTAACATAGGCTACTTTTTATCCCGGGAATGAGTTCACTTCCCGTGGAAACACATTCCCGGTTAGTTTTTCGCATTTAAAACTAATCGAGCATTAGATGTTTGGTAAAAAGTTCATTCGGCCAACGTTCGTCGACCATAAATACTTCGGCAAAAAACTTTTCACTTTTACGATCAATCGAACAAACGTTGGTCGGCAAATAATTAATTCGACAAATCGTTCATCGACCATGTGTATTTCGCATAATCGTTGCGGATCCCATAAAAGTTATCCTAAAGAGCTGTAAACTTTAAAGCAATATAAACCATATACCCAGCAGATCACAAGGGAAACAAAGCATCTTTTAGTACATTTAACTATTGCAATAGGTAACATGGTTCCTACCTAAACAATATAAACATCATTCTTTGCTTATCTTTGTATCTAATGCCTCAAACACATTAAGTATAAAATTTATAATTCACACTGCAAATAGAGTGCCAACAAATGTATGTTTTTCGTGGACTGTTTATAGCCGAAGTGGTTTTTATTAGCATATAGGAATCTAAATGCTTTCACAAATGCCGAGCGCCGGCCTAATAAATAAAAAGAACCTCATTTATGTAAGTAAGTAACAAAAAAATATATAAATTAAGGCAGTCATTTTTGGTTAATAATTGCGTCAAGTGATATTTACTTACTTATATTATATCATTTTAAAAATATACTTTAAAAATATTTGTCTTTGTTCCGCCCGCCGCCCGCCGCAACAACTTCAAACTACATGGTTCACCCCTTACAATATAGATGGCGTGATTTTATTTACGACGAGTGCACTCCGTCGTAAATAAACACGCCATGAAATTTAGATACTTCATACCACGTCATAAATTGCATATTAGCGTTGCACCACCAGGTTGAACGATAATGTTTAAATTTTGGAATTGCCTAGTCCTAAATTATAAGATTTACTAATAAAAGAAATGAAAACCTCACACATATGTAATGTAAACCAAAAGACGATCAAAGGGGCATTTTATATTTTATGTAACTACTTATTTGTAATTGTAATAAGTACCTACCTGTAATTGTGATTTTGATGTAACATCCAATTTTTGTGCCATACAACTGATATTTAGGTATTCATTGAAAAACATTGTGCCTTCAAATGTCTTTACCAATTTTGATTTATATAAACCAATAAATAAACATTATTCAGTGGAGTTCGATTTTTGCTGAGCGCATGGCTGGTGCCTTTTTAGGTTACCTCTGGCGCTCCGCAAAATCGGGCTCAGAGATACTCACATACCAAAAACGTCTCTTGTCCTGCACCTGGAGCTAGTTAGGAATAACTAGTTCTTCTGCGCGGGACTATCAACTAATCAAGCATTACCTTGACATTGGCGAATCGATCAATATCTCGTGGCTCCATCGATCAATATCGATGGAGCCACGTGTTTAAAAGAAGAAGAAGAAACAGTATTCAGTGATTACATTATTTGCTTATCATTTATTATTATAACCATTACTATAGGGAGCTGTGAACATCATAGAAAGCGTACCTAAATACAACTTTGCCAAACTAAGTCAAACATTACATTTAAAAAAGTCCGAGTAGGGTGACATGTTCAACAATGAAACACTAAAAGTTCTGAGAGTCGTAACTCAGTTATTTATAACCATAAAGTTACAATTTTGTACACAGAGGTGGAGAATTTAATTGGCTAACGAACTGTGTACTCAGTTTATCTCAAATAGTAATAGAAAATCTACCAGATGTTGTTTTTTAAAAAATGAGAAATGTTTCATTGTGTCCATGGGTGTGTACACAATAAAACACCGTATGTTCATCAATGAAACAGTAAAAATATTGTTGAAATTTCACTTAATTTAAAAAGAAAAACCAATTAAATATTATTAAATAGATTTATTTATTATTACAAATAAATAATATAACCCAGAGATATTATGGTCACCCGACGACGGTAAGTGAACGTGACGACTGAAAATGCCTGCCTACCTGCGCGCTTTAACACGTGCTGTGTAGGTTTAAACTGCAAACAGACGTTTCTATATGTAAAGATATTTAAAGAGATAACTAATTACCAAAGTAATTCTACTTTAATTTATCTAGGTATGTACAATGAATCAATTCTAGTACACAATGACACAGTTTCATTGTGTCCATGTTGAAACGTTTCATCGTGGACCACCTCGGGTTTTGCTAAAAGAACCTCAAAAAAAGCATTAAATATGAACTCTTTGGTTATCAAAGTAGGCTACAAGAATCTTAGATATATGCTTATTCATACGTAATACACAAAAATGACCAATTGTAGTACACATAAGACTAGCGAAAAAATAAAAGAAAAAAAATCTTACTTTTTTAGATGAAAATTGCAAATATGCTCCGCAAACATGCTTCCGCCACGAAGTGCGGCGCCTGACTAGGTCAGTGGGGGGCGCTCGTAAAGAGCTACTTGCACACTGATTTGCACGGTTTGGTAATGTCGCATTTTTGAAATATGGCGATGTTTCATTGTGTACACTTGTTTCATTGTTGAACATGTGACCCTACGTACATTTTCATGGTCACCCTACTCCATAGAAATGTTGGGTTTTGTTTCGAAAGCTTATAACTCTTCAGGATAACTTTTATGAAGCTAAAATGATTGTCACGATAGCGTTTCGTTACCGTCACAAATGTTTAATGCAAGTTTCAAACTCGTAGGAGCTTCCGTCGTCAAAATACAAGTGGGCGTAACGTTCAGAATTATGAACCTTGCGCCCATCTTATATTTCGAGAATGGGTGGTCATAAGAGATTCAAACTTGGATGTAGAATTAGTGACGACATCGTAACGAAATGTGACAACCTAAAAAGAAATGCAGTGATTTATGAGTAATTCAAAGAAAACTGCTGGGCGCAAGGTGTAAAATCGCCCCGTTTCAACATCCAATATCTACAAACCCAAGGCGTCACAAAATTGGAATAAGGTTGAGATATGCGTCACTGCGTCACATTTTCGTCACTGGAAGATGCGATACTTACCACGCCGCTAGCAACTTCGGCGCAAGGTTCTGAGGTTAATGGCGGTAGGAAGAGTTTGTCGTAAACCAATGATATGTCAGGAAATTTCAAAAAATGTGTTGATTAGGTCACGTCGTCGACATTTTCTGCGATATCGTTGGTTTTCGACTAACTCTTCAGATGTCATAATGTTTTATGCTGCTGGTTACTAACTCTGCCTTTCGGTATTACGCGTGTTATGTTTACCACCGACATCTTTATAATCATTCCGGCCGTCATCACAACTGACTTTCGTAACCAGTAGCGATGGAGAAATAAGTTTACCTGATGGCCAACATTAGTTATAACGGGAAGTACCTACAGTTAAAATCGATCCCGCCATTTCAGAGATAGAGAGAGAACAATCAGACCTGACAAAAATGTTATAATTGATTTTTTACGCGAGAATTGTTTACTTTCATAAGCATTTAGTGAAAAGCTATTGTAATTTGGAATTACAAACAGGCATTTCCATTTTATTTATTTGTATAGGGAATAAGGAAAATGGAGTGAATCTACCAATGATATATATTACTTTTTTATTGACAATAATATCTTGACAATTATTTTTAAATGATTTTAATTTCTAAAACACATTGATTACTTAATTATTATACAAAGAAGCACCAGCCTTGGCCAATTGATCAGCCATCTCATTACCATGTATACCTCTATGAGCCTCAACATAATTCCATTTAATTTGTATCTTATTTTGTACAGAATCTAGATCTTTGAAATCTATTTCATTTTTCACTGGCTCCCCTGATTTTAATTTCCAACCCTTGTTCTTCCAACCTGGAAATTTAATTATAAGAGGGTTAGCAAGAAGCAATGGAAAGAGACCGGATGGTATGTCATTGCTACCATGGAAGATGAGAAGGCCTTTGGAGTGGGATCCTACATGTGTTGACACCTTAGCCTTTTCCGGCGTTGCTGCTGCATCGGATGAAGGCCTTAAACGGCGTAAATATGCTAACCTAGCAGGTGATTACATATTAGAGCCGTTTGGGGTTAAGACACTGGGGTCATGGGTCTGACCGCTCGCCGCCTTTATAGAGACATTGCTAAACACTTAATTGATGCTTCTCAGGACCAGAAAGGCTGGCTATTTTCTGGCCCAAAGAATAAGTATCGGCATCCAACGTGGCAACACAGCCAGCATTTTGGGAACCTTCCCAGTCGGCAATGACGCAGAGGATATTTTTAAACGATATTTTGTTATGTAAATATTTTTAGTATATAATTATGTATATTGTAATTCTTATTGTAAATAAATGTAGTGTAAGAATAAAAAAAATATAACAGGTTAATAAATGAATGAATGATCTTATTGAATTGAATGAAAATTTACAAATGTGTAATAAATAACAGGAAGTCCATGAGGAACATTCAAAACATGTCAAATATTGACACAAAAACCGACTATAAATTACTGAAATAGGATCAAATAATTTTCGGAATGGGACCACAAGAGGAGCTATAGCTTTCAATTAAAAATAAAATCAACATGAGTTCACCCAATTGAAAGATTAGGAGGATTAGGAGGAAAGATTAAAGATTAGGAGGTAGCAAAAAAACCGTTGAATTGAGAACCTCCTTTTTTAGAAGTGACATCGTTAATTATTGCGTCTACCAAATAATAACACTTTATTATATACCCCAATGTAGTACACAGAATTTACACAGTCTTTTAATGTGAATAACAGTCACTAAGGAATAATTGTAATATGAGCCAGGAACATTGGTCTCATGTAATAAGAGGGGAACCTTTCCAGGCATTTCAGAAATCTTGTGGGGCCATGAAGAAGTTTACAGGGCCCCTTAACACTCAAACCCCTACCTCTCAGCAGGATGGCACAGGATAGGAATAAGTTCCGAGAGATGGTCACTGACATCCGATGAGGACAGGGCAGAAGAAGAAGAACACTCATAGTAAAATTATAAGTTTAAAAATAAACCTTTACCTTTCATCCATTTTGTAACAGAATTAATTAGAAACTGCGAGTCTGTATTGATTGCCAGTTTAGTGATACCATTTTGAATTGCTTGCTTTATTGCTTTGGTGGCAGCTTGTATCTCACCACAGTTGTTAGTTGCTCTACCCGTGACTGGTTCACTTAAATTCAGGCTATGACCTTCGCCCCAGTACACCCCAAGACCTGCTCGAGCCCCATTTTTACCATTAGATGAACAAGCACCATCAGTATAACAATGAACAAAACCTTCTTTGTCAGTCTCAAAACCATTTTCCCCAGTTGTTAGCTTCTCTTTCTGTGGAGGTTCTATTAAAATTGCTTTTTTAGAACCTTTTGTAATTATTTTATCAACTCCCTTTCCAAAAGTTTTAAGTCTTTTCTCTATGTCATCCAATTGCTTTGATAATATTGCGCTTAAGCCATCTGAATCATCAGAATCTAAACTATCTTCTGTAGTGTCATTTTTATAATTTGATTTTCGTTTTTTAACCTGGGTTGGTTTACTGGTATTTCTTAGGTTACTACTCGACGCCGATATCGACCTTTTAAGGTTGTTAGAAGTGTTAAATTTAGTGTCAGTGTTATTTTTATTTCCTCCTTCTTTAGCAATGAATTCTTGAGCTAATCCAATTGTGTTGAACTTTTTGTACCGTGCCCCTTGAAAGCCTTTCACTTGTGCTTCACAATCTGGCCATGTCATAAATATGCCAGACGCCCGTCCCTTAGCTACAGCATAAAACGACATTCTTGTAAATATTGACCAACTTTTTGAAAATACTACGTGCCGCGTAACTGCCCTCAACATTGATTGCCTTGAAGATTTAAAATAGACACCATCATTGATTAGATTTCTTGAACAGTGTTGAATTAACAATTGGATTCTTGATAAGGCTATGTGCTTTTAATACCTAGTCTTCTTTCTCTTCTTTCAAAATATTCGAATTAATTCGATCAAAACAATGTGTAATCTGTCATGTAACAAACAGAACAGTCAAAGTTACGTCAGTAATGTCAGCGGGAGTACTGCAGTATTTTAGTGTTGGTTGAAAGCACCCAGTATTGATTTAATCGACTAAAAAGAGTTGTCCAATCCAATTTATTAATAAGAACGCTGAAGAGGACATTATTAAAATTTACTCAGCACCATGTAGCCCAAAGTAAGCTAATATAAACTTGTGTATTTGTAAACATAATTACATTATGTTACCTATACATAAACATACATATGTTATAACACATACAACATACCTAAATACCAAATAAAACATACCTATACATAAATATACATAAAAATAAATCGCCGTTCTGTCTGGACCGATTTGGCTAATTTCGGTTCTTTGTTTTTTATTAGTACAAACTCAGGGAAGGTTGAAATCTGTCATGTAACAAACAGAACAGTCAAAGTTACGTCAGTAATGTCAGCGGGAGTACTGCAGTATTTTAGTGTTGGTTGAAAGCACCCAGTATTGATTAATCGACTAAAAAGAGTTGTCCAATCCAATTTATTAATAAGAACGCTGAAGAGGACATTATTAAAATTTACTCAGCGCCATGTAGCCCAAAGTAAGCTAATATAAACTTGTGTATTTGTAAACATAATTACATTATGTTACCTATACATAAACATACATAAGTATAAATAAAAATAAATCGCCGTTCTGTCTGGACCGATTTGGCTAATTTCGGTTTTTTGTTTTTTATTAGTACAAACTCAGGGAAGGTTGAAAAGGTTAAGTTCAGTACGAGGTTCGCCAGGACAGCTGGTCTTACTATGTTTATAAATATAAATCATTTGTCCGGTAAAACTCCAGAATGGCTGAAGCGAAATGGCTAATTAAATTTTTAATATTTTTAATATTTTTGGACATTCTCACACAACGTCATCTAGCCCAAATTAAGCTAATATACGCTTGTGTTTTGGGATCTAGACAACTGATAAACATACTTATATATTTCTAAATACATACTTAACATACATAGAAAATATCCAAACTATGAAACAAACATTTGTGGATCACACAAATAATTCGATTCGACCCGGAATCGAACCTGGGACCTCAGGGGCGGCAGTCGCATATTCATACCGCTGAGCCACCGAGGCAGTCAGTCATTTTGGTCTCGAATTATCCGTACTAGTTTTGTAGTAGTTCAGAGAAGGTTTAAAGGTGAGTTTAACTTAAGGCGGTACAAAACTCGCAGAGACAGCTAGTTACGGCACCCTGACACAGATCAAACCATCGTGCTCGTCCACTAGGTGGGGTTGGATTACATAGGACATAATTCACTGACTAACTAACTTCAACTTCAACTTTTTATGAAATAGACGGAAGCAAATTAGTTCTTCATGAAACTGCTGTTTATTGTTCACAGTTGAGTCCTTGAATCTCAGACTTTCGGTCGCATAGTTAGTTCGTGCGACGCGTTGGAGAGACATTTATGTTGGAAGATTTCGAGACATTTTGATCTAACTTTATGAGTTGGTCAGCCAGTGTTGGCAATGGTGTGATCAAAGCCAATTTATAAGTAAGTAATCAAAGTTAGATAAGTTTTATTTTTATATTTTTTTATATTTGGCTCGCCAAATTGTCGCCGCCCGCCTTGTGGTAAGTAGTGACGACGTCTAGCGATTGTGGGCCACTCTCACAGCACACAATACTATAGAGAGTGGCCCTCAACTTGACAACCTACTGTTGTGCCTCTTCACGCTCCGCTTAAAGAACCCAGGATTATATGTGGGAGGAAACACGTGCACAGGCAGGGCGTTCAAGGCCACTATCGTTCGGCAGAGAAACGAACGTTTAAAACGCTCGGTTCTCGCGAACATGCTATCCACCGTGTGGGAGTGGCATCTCTACCCGGCACGCGTTGTTCGGGATCGGAAGGAAGCGGGTGGGATCAGATTGAAGAGCTCTTCAGAACACTCGCCGTGGTAAATACGAGGGTGGATTGAAAAGTAATCGGCCTAACCAAGAAAATAAATACATAATAAATGAAATATATTTTTATTTTTCAACGTAATCACCATCTGAAGCCATCACCTTACTTGCCGACAAAATCGACTTAGCCTTTTTGGGGGGTGAACCAGGTCTTTTCCACTGTTTTGATTGTTGTTTTGTTTCCGGTGTACAGTAATGAACCCATGTTTCGTCCATAGTAACAAAACGATTCAAAAAATCATATTCATCAGCTTCAAATAACTCCAAACAGTCGCGTGCTATAGTCAATTGCATCCTTTATTGCTCCACTGAAAACAGTTGCGGAACCCACCTCGCAGACACCTTGTGGAAACCCAACACGTTGACTATTATGTTTTGAGTACGTCCATAAGAGATGCCTATAATCTCGGCTATCTCTCTAATTTTCAATCTGCGGTCTCCCATAATTAAGTCGAGTATTTTTTTAACATTTTCTGAGTAGTGGACGTCGGCATTCCAGAGCGGGGTTCGACTTTCACACTCTCTCTACCACGCTTGAATTCTGATATCCATTTTTTGACGGATGAATATGAAAGAGCGCAATCCCCTAATGTACTGACCATATCATCATGGATGGCTTTTGATGACAGCCCCTTCTTATGGAGGTACTTAATGACGGCACGCTGCTCGATTTGCTCCATTTGCGGAAATGATGTCAGATTGCTTTGTTAATAAATTTATAAAATTAAACCTAATTATCGCACACGTTTCAAACTTCACACAATTAACAGGTCTGAACTGAACTAAATAATGTGGGTAGATTTGATTTTTAGAACTAAATGGATCAGTGTTAGGCCGACTACTTTTCAATCCACTCTCGTACGGTAGAATGCGGCCAATAAAGCCATTGTTCGGCGCTGAAATAGCGGCTTCCCGTTACCTTCGGACAATCTATAATACGGATAGCCCGTCGCTGCATAGCGTCGAGAGCGTCCAGCAGATACTTCGCGGAGCCGTCCCAGAGGTGAGAGCAGTATTCGACGCAGGGTCTAATCTGCGTCTTGTACAGCAGACACCTCTGGTCCGGTGTAAAGAATCGTTTTACCTTATTCAGTATTCCTAGTTTCCGCGAAGCTAGCCCTATAATAAAACTACATCTTTCGATGTAGTTTTTATTATTGAGCTCTCGACGAACGTCTATGCGAACGATTTCAAGTTACGGCAATAGGCTTGCCCCCTATTATGTAGGACCAAAAATTTATAGGCAAAGAGTGCGTGTGTAATGCACCTCTGCCTACCCCTTCCAGGATAAAGGCGTGATACATGTATGTATGTAACAACAAACAAATAGCATATAAAGCTAAATACATTTTGTTTTATTCAAATTCTTGCGTAATAAACTCCCATTACCTACATTTATTTTTAAAACATCACATTGATAAATTTAAAACATGCACAAAGGTGTGCTTAAGTCAAAAATAACTTCTCTTCCAGCAGACCTCATAGTTAACAGGATAGATATCATACATAGCAGAGAAGAGAAGTCAAGCAAAAACACATTTCCTCACACTCCACAACTACATCTCCCCTACTATAATCTAATGTCAATATAACAGTTGCATGTGAATGATTAAGTTTTTCTAGGACTATAAATGAAAAAACCAGTATAAATACAATAGTGTACTTTATTAAGAGCCTTAACTATAGGTCTGTCATTATTTATATAAAATGTTAACACACCATTCCACTGTCACCACTAATTTCTGTAAAAAATCTTATCTACATTTTAACCATTGTTCATTGGGATTAATCTCTCGGCACTACGTTATTTAACTACTTTAATAACAGCAGTCTAAAACTGTTAATTTCTCCTGCTATACCTAGGTACCATAGGTAAGTAGGTACCACCTATTGTAAATTGAGAAAATCTAAGATATTATGAAAAAAAAAATTTTGTAAAGAATAAATTCAATAACAAATAAAATAGGAAACCTGAACAACATTAGGCTCCTACAATTTATTCGTCCTACTAGGAACGTATTCTATTCCACACAATTTCACACGGCAAATACATACAACAATGTAACTAAGTATTTACGACTAAGTATAAATAATATATTCAAATGCAAAATTAGTTTGATTGGTATATAATTGGCGTATAAGTTCAATAATTAATTTGATTTAGTATTTAATAACAGTTAGCTTTGTTTATCCATATAAGTTAATAATTAATTTGCAAATGGCACAACTAAAAACATGGCCTTTAATTAACGACATGTGAAAATCAAGTGTATATTTTGAATAAGTAGGTACCTACAACAAGAAACAATTAACCCATTACATGATTGAATTATAATAACCACACAAACACTAAGACAGTCCATATTTATTGATAAGCAATTTACCTTAAACTTAAAATAAAGTTCTAACACCTAAATTAAGTAACTAAATTACTTTAACTTTAAAATAGCTAAGCTCAAACATTTAGGTATTTAAAACATACCCTAATAAAATTAATCTAATATAAACAGTACACAACATATTCATAAAATTTGTTAAAAATGTGAACAATCGATTTGGTTAATACTTGGTAATTAGTTTAGTTGGGTTGTAAATAAGAAATTATTTAGATAATGGAAATGACTAGGTTTAATATGAAACAAGAAGTATAGGGACATTAATATATAGGTTAGGTAGGTACCTACGTACCACTCAGTGATCATTATACATCTGATTATACATATCCTACATATAATAACGAACCATGACGTAAATAATACGAATATATGAGGCACTAATATTAAACATTAATACGTTTATTTATGAAGTTAACTAGAACAATAGGATTTAAAATCGATAGTTAGATACCTAATTGATAAACCTTAATTTCATTAGGTCCTTATAACTCTAACAAGAATACTTTTATAACTGAAGTAATAAACTTGTAAATTACAGTAACTAATTTAGGCGATTACAATATCTAACAACCGATTCTTTGGTTGTGAAATAATATCCATTCGATTACAAGATTTAGACCGAGAATAAAAAAACACGTCAAAAATTGACACAACAACCGACTTCAACTTACCGAAATGGTACCAAATAACTGTCGGGGTGGCACGCAATTGAAATGAGAAAATTTGGGAAATAAGCTTAGCTAGGTAGCTTAGCTAAAAAAGTCCAAAGATATGAAGTAATAAACATAAAAAAAATATCCAGGCGAATTGAGAACGTCCTCCTTTTTTGGAAGTCTGTTGAAAACGGAACTATATTGCTATCATCATTCATCATTCACCAAGCCTTTCCCAACTCAGTTGGGGTCGGCTTTTCAGTCGAACTGCGATGCGATCAATATTTTCCGTGAAGCGACTGCCTTCTGACCTCCACAACCCATGGGCGATATCGAAGTTCTGTAGTTAGACCACAAGGATTTTTGATTAAGGGCTCCAACTACCCCTAATGACTGCCATAGATGTTAGTATGACATCCGGGACCGACGGCTTAACGTGCTCTCTGAGGCACGGAGAGGTTTCAATGTCTTAAGAAATGGTCACCCATCCTAAGACCAGCCTGACTAGATGTTGCATAACCATTGCAATGTGTTAACATTGTCGGTTACCACTAGACCACGAGCCCCTATAACTATACGGAACTACATTGCTATAACAGTATTAAATGCTCGATACCTCTTTGTGGAAGTAACGGTTGTAGAAGTACAGGTTAATCGAGACTGATATATGTAAATGGTTTGTCGTCAACCTTACGCCTATATAATAAAGGCCTAGCAAACTCTTATAACAAGTTAGTCCCGTTTGTATAATAATTAAGTAATGATGTAGGTATTAAGATCCCGCAAGTTTAAACATAGAAACACAGATGGTGCCGAATTGGTAGACCGTCAAATGGCTGTTCAGCACCTGTAGACTAGAGTTTAACATATTCTACCTAGCATTATCTAGAAGCTTATCATTTATACAGCTGCCATATATTCACTATTTAATTAATATCTCCTTTTAATTTAAAATTATTTGTTATTGGCCAAGATTTATTAATCGTACATAACTTTCAGATCATCGAATCGCAACCTCGACATTCGGCGACACTCAATATCCATTATAATTATCTAATTGGAGCTGGGGTTTTAAATTGTAGTTTTTAATTGTTATTATGTTAGAACTATCTTCTAAGAAAGACCAATCTGACTGGACACTGTCCATTATCAAAAATATTTCTATTTATTATTCTAAATTAATCTGTGCGTGTCAAAGATACTGGTTTTTATTATGATATAAGTAAATAAACAAAGCTTAATTAATGGACGACGGATAATGGTGGTGTCAGTACCAAATTAATTTTTTGATGATGGATGGAAGTTTAATATAATTATAATTCATCGTAAAATACATGAGAAATAACCTATTAATACTAATAGAAAATTGTTTAATTATAACAATAAAAAAATGGTTAAATCACGTGCGAAACAAGAATACATTTTGGTTGATATGGTTAATTTGAGACAGTCAAAATATTGTCTATGCTAAATATTAATTAATAATATAATATATATGATTATTTACTTTTTAAAAATAATGCGATAGTAAACTAAATTTTAAAAACAGTTTTTCAATTCACTTTTTCCCTACATCAACACTATAATCGACTAATGTCAAAACTTGCTACATTGACACAAGGAACGTATCAACAACTAAGATACGCTGAAAAAATATTTCTCTGATTTACGTAAGAGACAATCCACTATTTATTCTTAATTTGATATCAGGTAGGATAGGTAATAAAAGTTTTCACAAATCTCACGTCATCTTTGGTGTTCACAAAATAAAACGGTTTTTACTGTTGTATATATGGCAACATCACTGGGTATTTTTAATTCCTAAATGGAACATTCGTCACTATCACGAGCATAATCTTCATCTTCTTCGTCTTGGGGAACACTTTTCTTTTTAACTTTACTTGACACCACGCCGGTGTTAACTTTACAGAAGAGACTACTGCGATTCAATCTAGAGATTTCTCTTTGTGGGCTGAGCCGCTCCGCCACCGCTCGTTCATAGTTATCTGAGATTTTGTTTATTCCATTGACTGGACTTGTAACTGGAGATTCAGGTTTGATAGGTGATGTAACAGCTTTTTTGGTTTCTAAAGTAGGGTCGAACAAAGTACCTTTGGTTGCTGCCGTGTATGAAGGAGGATCTTTAGGTCGAGCCCCACTCGCGCCCAGAAGTTGAGAATAGAGGAAACTGTTGTTACCGAAGCCAGCATATCTATTATCAGTTTTGCCGTTAACCATCATCAAGCTAACGGGTTTTTCGGGAGGGACGGGTTTTTCAATGGGGAGCTTTTTGTCGGTAAGACCGTTTTTAGATATCGAGTTTTGCGAATTAGCCCACCGGTCACCCCCTATTGAGTAAATGGAGCTTAGATTGACATAACCAGCACCACTGGTAGCCCCAGGTCCGATGGAATGGATGTGGTGATTGAAATGGGTCGGTCGGGCAGGTTCTCGACGTGGTACTGCCGCGCACTCACTGAGCGTAGAGTCCTCAACACTCGAGTCTTCAATTACCTCCGTATTCGTGATGTCATCTAGATGTGGCGATAAACAATCGTCATCTGTTTCATCGTATGAGCTGGAATTTGAAACAGAATATAATGATATGTAGATAATTGGCAAATAGTTCTCATTAAAAATAATACACATATGTACTGAATGCAAGTGAAAATGTCGTTTTGTTAGTTTCGCTTCATGCGTTATGTTGTTTCGGTATTATTTACAAACAAAAGCTCAAATTGACCGATAGTGTGATGAAAGATTTATATATTAGAAGTATTTAATGTGAATTTCATCAGTAAGGCAGACAAAGACTTTCAAGCAAAATAAACAGCAGAAATTATCATACCTAAGCCATCCATTTTTAATGTTTGGCTTATTATGAATGCCAGAATTTGGTGCAATATAGTCATTCTGGTGAGTTCATATGTCGATGGGCACAACGCAAAGTTATTCATAGACATTCATGAAATCTCGTAGTGTAAACGTTAAAAAATAACTCTCAAGCGACGACGTCTGATATCAAAGACTTTAACGCAACATGGCCACATTAGTGCAACATTGGTACACAAACATAAAGGGCATATCACCAACACAGTCTTACCCTAGCATAGCCAGATCTGTCTTCCTCCCTGATGAAAGAAAGTACAATATATAATGAACGAAAAGAACTTTATATAACAATAGGTATACATAACGTACAATAAGTCGATAAAGAACAGAAAATGAAACGATAGGTAGTAGATACTAAATAGGTATATATTACTTGTGAAATTGATTGCTTGTATGAAATCGAATAGAATTCTTGTTTCGAAAATGTAAACAATCTACTCAGGTTCCATGTGAAAGGAATGATTTTTCAAATAGTTATTTCCGAATAATATTATTATCTGAGGATTCACTTCATACAGTACACTCCAAGTTCTAAAATTTTCGTGTTTTTTTTAATGGACATACAATAAAGTAGCCACTTAGTTGAACAGTCAAAATACTTGCTTGCTTTACTTTACATGCGGGTCCCATCTTAATAAAACGAAATCCACATGCGATCCCTAGGTATAATCATGCTGGAATACAACCCAAAATAATTGCCGTTTGACTATTCCTTCTACAATTGAAGCTACACATATTGTATTTGACTGGGAAGTAATTGAGAAGTGAATTTAGTACATGAAAGACGTGATAGATTGTTTATATTATTTCAGAATTGTGTAATTATATAATACCTACTATCTAGTATATCTTTCAACACATACTGGAAGATGTGATAATCGTTTGCATTCAGAACATATCGTTGCTAAACATTGCTTAAGGTTACAAGGCTATAGTTAACATTTCAAGGGGATGTGCAGGTTTTCGTACTTTGTGATTAACATGTGCCACCTCAAAATGCATCATAATGCTTAATGTTTCTAATCTGCACTAGTGTGTATCATGACCCAAGACATTTCTTAACTATAGTCTACTTTACCAAGAAGTAATAAATTATTATTTGTATAATTTAAACCCGTTCAGTCCATTAGTGCTGCACAACTCAAAGAATCGACTCATAGACTTCTTTTTCTCTGATTCTTTCATTATCTTATACAACTGCCTGTTTGTAATAAAATAATATTATTATATCATATGTTTAATTTAAAATTAGGAACACTATAGTGGTAGAGTTTGTGTTACTTACATCTGGTCCTGTGCATCACTACCGCCTTCCTCTGCGACTAATAGTTCATATTCTTCGGCTGCAAACCTGTCCCATTCTGACATCTACATAAAAAAAAAGAATACTAAAATTAACTAATAATAAATAAAACTTAACTGACATGAACTTTAATGCGTTTAAATGGTTTAGTATTCAATTACAAATCCTAATAGAAAAAAGCAATACAGTATACACTGTGAATAATCTTGAACTAAAGGGTAATTTTTTTAGAGTTACTTTTGTGGTGGCGATTTATTGCAGATCCCTAAATGAATCACCTCGTTATATAACAAATACTTAACGAAAAATCGACCTAATTTTTAGTGCCTCTGCGTTTTCGTAGACTAGAATCGACTAAGATAGTTGATTTTTAACAGGTACAACACTAGTAGCTCAATGTTGTGTAATATTTTACTTTATGGTATCTTATTTCTTATTCACTTTTTACTTCCACTACCATGCCATGTAGGTAGGTACTGATTGCAATTGTTGTAATACCAATAAAATTATGAAGGTTACTTTTAGTTGGACTATTGTAAATTACCTACTAATTAGGTAGGTACCCTTATTTTTCTTCATCCTTAGTATAAAAATGCTCGGCAAATATGGCGAAACATGCGGGGGGAGGAGGTAACTACCTAATTTACCTTTGCCTTGGATATTATATAGGTATGCATTTTAAAATATCAAAAGGTATACGTTACCTCACAGTCGGAATCGCGTTGTGTCGCGAAAGGATCGCGTTGCTCATGGTCTAGATATTTCTCTAAATTGAAGAACGTGTCATAGAATATCGGCGTCAGCTTACATCTCTTCAGATCTGTTAGTGTAATCTTGCCTTCTTCAGCGGGATGCGCCATGTCCAGCATCTGTCAATAGGCACATTAATAAAGTATCTCGCCGCGTATGTCTGAGGGTCGTGAGACTATACCATGTAGGTATATAAAATGAAACCTACCTACTCATTGTTATGCATGTCCTGCAGCTGCTGAGATCAGAATGTGTATACCTTTTTGGATAGCTGATGAACTGTGGCAGTTCTTTACCTACGCTTAGGTTAGTGTTATATTTAGTTTTTTTTACAAGGAGACGAATTACCTATACTTTTTTTAATTCGAATTGTCAGTAAGCTACAGTACCTACGTATAGTAGGTAGGTATTTGTGTTATGTAATTGTAACCTATAAAAGTATGAGATTCTTAGTTCAAGCCCGGTCATTCATTGAGATATAATTTAATTAGAAACCTACTTGACATAAACAATCGGTGAAGGGTAACGTTTCAATGCCGATGGCCTCCATTCGCTGCATCTGTTCTTCGTAGAAGTATTCTAACTCATACATTGATATGTAGCCGTCTCCATCCACGTCCATACATCTGAAATAAAAAATGCAATAAATGTGAAAAGCTGAAGAGTACCTATTTAAATGTACAAAGGTACTAGATTCTTAAGTCTGTATATCAATAGCGCCATGAGTAGGTATACCTAGCTAATAATAATGTACGTTTCTACTACAAAACAATTTTTTAATAAGTTTACCCACATAATTTAACGTATTTGCAAATAGGTACCTTCTTATTATATTTTTATTACAAACTTCTAAAAGTTATACTTATAACTGACAAGGCTGTATGTAAGTTTGCCGAGTGCCTTCACGCTTAGGTATTGTTAAAAAAATATGCAGAAAATGGCGGGATATTTACCTACATAGAAAGTTTCCAAATTCTAAGGTAAGATTATACAATATTATATAATAATAAAATAATAAAACATAATAATAAAATACTTAACAAATGGACGTACAAAATGAATATTGGACCATTGCAGAAGTCCAAGACACCCAAGACTTTAATTGGCTGTGCCATAGCGGCTGGCACGTAAGATTTTGTTGCCTTTCATCAACATTTCATCGCAAGGCAATGGGTTTAATTTTTTTTCAAAATTGCAATATAGTAGGTACTTTTATAAAATTCATTAGGCCATTTTGGACATAACCCGTTATAAATTTTCCCGGTGACGGCAATAGGCTTGCCCCCAATTACGTGGGACAAAAAATACTGGCAAATTGTGGGTGTGTAATGCACCTCTGTCTACCCTTCTTCGGGGATATAGACGTGATATGTGTGTGTGTGTACCTACTTACATACCTACATTTTGTAAAAAAATTAAGTTCTTATTTAAAAGTATTTTACCTAAACCAATATTCGATGGCAGTGGGGTGAGTCTTATCTTCTTCAGCTAGCAGGAACCACACAAACTCTGTGTAGGACATGCGAGGTTCCCCGTCCGGTGTCACTCGGTTCTGATTGCCGCGGGTCACGCAGCCGGAGAGGACTCGTTCGATCATACGACTTGACAAAGCTGCAACATTTAAGATATTTCATCATTATTATACTTAAAACATTGTAAAATGTATGTACCCAGTACTTACTAATCTACTGAAGACATTTACATGTACAGTTTTCACCAATTTCAAGAGTGATTGATAAAACGACCTTCATAATACACCTGCCGCAGGGACAATGCAGGGCGGTTTTGGCGATACTTATACGTAGTGTCTCCACTACATTACTAGGAAATCGCCCCTGCTTGTCTAAATTGCCCCTGAGGAAGGTGTGTGTGTGTGTGTGTGTCGCTTGTGTGATACTGTGTCGAACATGGCCTACGGTATTTTAGTAATTTGCATCGTATCGGCAATCAATGAAATTTCACTCAAATCTAGACACTTCAATTAATTAAAACTTTCCTATAACACAACAAAACGAGCCATAAAACAAAAAAGAACTATCAAAGTTTGTTTACGCTTTGCTTGATTCAATAGGTACCTTTAGTTTTCCAGAATTTATAGCCCTGTCAGAACTTCTGCCAAACAAATGTCCCTAACTTTTAATGTAAAGTGACAGGGCTGTTTTGACGGTGACTTTGCGTGACTTTGAGTATTATTATTTAACTGTTCAACTATTCATGTCGTGAAAGCAATTAACACTGTCAATTTCGTAATATTATTGCCTTGCCTATTAAATTCTAATTGCAAAGGTGTTGCTCAGTTGAAAATCGATTGTAAGTTAGAACTTAATTTGTTCTTATTGACCAACTGTCACAGAACGAGAGTCCTACCTACCTCATCCACCGAGCCTTTTTCCCAACACAGGTCGACTTTCCAGTCTATTGTCTGAACTTCGATATTTTGTGTGAAGCGACTGCAATCTGACCTCCACAAGCCATAGGCGATATCGAAGTTCTGTAGTTAGACCGGTCGGATTTTTGTTTTTACGGCTCCAATTACCCCTAACGACTGCCATCGATGTTTGTATGACAACCGAGACCGACAGCTTAGCTTAAATGAAGTCCGACGCTTCGGGGTCTCAATGTCTTAAGAAATGGTCACCTATCCTAAGACCGGCCAGGCAAGATGTTGATTAACCTTTGCAATGTGTTAACATTGTGGGTTACCACTAAATCACGAACCCCTCTAATGATTTATTTATTTGTATAGGTCACTAAATGGCTCTTACAAACGTCAGTAGGTACTTAAAATAAAAAAATGTCATTGCTTCTATATTTACATGTACTGCCAGATTCGCAAAGCAATAAGTAGAACCGAGAGAAAGAACCTGGCAATAAAACTCTCGGTCACTCTTTTTCAATAATTAATATACATTTTCTTAAGACTAGATGTGGACGAATGTTCATTGGTCCCGTGTCAAAGTCAAAAAGAGCGTGTATAATGCAACCAAAAAAAAAAATAAGTATATAGTCACCAAAGCACAAAATATGCTACAATTACGGCATTTTAGGAGGCGCCTGCACCATGATCGAGCCAGACACTTTTATCGTTAATGTACCTATATATAATAATGTATATATTATTATACGTATCTATATGATTTGTGAGATGCGTAGCTATAATACTCTTTTGTATGGCTTCTATTCAGTTTCAGTGAATAATTTTCTGTGATATTCGGCAGATGGACTTAAAGTCAATGAACTCAATGTTAATGTGATCATCATCTGATTTTTGTTCCTAATCTTGACCTATCTATTATGTTATGGAAACTAGTGTGGTGTGCAGGCAAGCATACTAAACGAAGCACCACCTCTGACGTCACATCATGAGAAGGCGGTTCTAGTCCCTTCTACCAGTTTCTACCCGCGCATACGCCATAAGCCACACCTCCTTATAATTGAACTAGCCAATTATTTGCATTGCAAGCGAGAAATTATAAGCACTACAAATGTATAGGTATATTAAACTAGTCCCTTGTTTAGATTCACACCCATTTAAACCTGTTTGTGTCAAGCTATTGCCTGTGATTTCCTCCGCATGAGTAAGTTCTATCAGCAATACCTATATTTCAGTCAAATTATAACGCGATGAAGAAACATTGAAAACGCATGTATTATATTAATAGGCATTGATGGGCGACATACCATGATCATTGTGTCTTGCCAAATCGTGTTTGTCTATGAACAAGTCGTGGTCTCTATCCAGCTCCCAAAACTTGCAATAAATGACATAGAAATGCTCGTAACTGAAATAAAAGAAAACGATTTTGTCTTTGCTTTTGCCTTGGACAACTAGGAAACTCCTCCCTCGTCATTGTCTGGCAGATGCGCCTTTTGCAAGATTGAACCGCAAACAACCCCAACCAGGGGTCATGAAAGAATTCCTATGCACTTTTCCTATCTAATTAATTTAGAGAAATAATAAAAAAATCTAAATTACATACATACATACATATGGTCTTTCCCATGGGGGTAGGCAGAGACTATGGAATTCCACTTGTTACGATCCTGGCATACTTCTTTCACTTCTTCCACTTTTATAACTATCTTCATGCACGCTCTTCGGTTCTGGGTACTCTTGACCTGGCCTTTGGTCAAAACATCTCCGATTTGGTCGAAGTACGTTCACCTAGGTCGACCCTTACCTACCTGTCCATTCACGCCCGCCTTATGTATCTGTTTCGTCAATCTTCTTTCATCCATCCTTTCTACGTGGCCGAACCATCTAAGCATCCCTTTTTCTATCTGACTCACTACATCTTCTGATACACCGCAACGTTCTCGTATCACGTTCTCAAAAACTAAATTAAAGGAATATATTGGAGGATAATAATATCGGTAATTGTGGTTTTTATACCTAAAAAATTGGGTGACTTGATTGATATCCTCTTCGTCTTCTAACAATTCTATAACTTGTAGTAAATTCGATCTTCGTAACTCAGGGATACTAATTCGACCAGACCAGGACCGGTTCACGCAATAAAATATCCTAGCGATTACCTGAAAAAAACGAAAAATAAAATTATTATTATCACTGACACCAATCTAAAATGATATAAGTAAGTAGCGGAAGAGGATGACCAAATTCTACCATTCGCACTCTAATGGTTAAATGTAAGAGACGATAACCTCATTAAATAAAATCTGTGTTATCTCGCTATCATCTACATCTCTATAATCGCTGCAAAGGTAGGTACTTAAATAGTATATTGTTAACCAAGGGATGAAAGTATCCCATTTCTGACGAGATATTTTGGCCAACGCCAATGATTCGAGGCAGAAATGGGTGTTTTCACCCGAGTTACACACTCTACTTTTCATTTCGAATACGAAGAAAGCAAATAAAAGTCAAATAAAAAAAATATAATAATAGAGATCACGTATAAAGTCAGGCTCTGAAAGTGGGTCATTGCTTACCTAATATGCGGGTTGAAAGTGATACATTTCGGCCCTAGGGCGGAAAAGTAAAAAAAAATCATCAGCATAATATCTTGAGGCGATGGCATAAAACGTATACAGCCAAATTTCGATTAAGTCAATACAACATTCTGGTTTTTGAATGATCATAAGCAAAAAAGAGTTGAGTTACAATAAAATAAAACGTAAATAGCACAAACAATAATTATTTGGACAGGTGTACCTTAAAATACTGAGTATTTTACTCAGTATTTTAAGTTTGAGACTCCGACTAAACCTGACTACAACGCTTCTGTAACGCGTGAAATCATAAAAAAAATACTCTATAGCGCTTCAAAATAATATGTGCGTAAAAAAGATACTGAAAAAAATCAAAAATTTAAGACTATTTTGTATGGAAAAATATAACTAATGACAAGGCGGTATGACCAAAAGACTAGAGCCTACCCTGAAAAAGTGCGAATGAAAAACAAAAATTAAAAAATAGGCGGGAAGTACATACAATACTTGATACGTGATCAATCTCTATTGTTATAATTTTTTTATTTGACTTTTATTTGCTTCCTCGCATTCAAAATGAAAAGTCTAGTGTTTAACTCGGGTATAAACACCCATTTCTGCCTCGAACTGTTGGCGAATATCTCGTCAGAAATGGAAGGCTTTCATCCCTTGGTTAACAATCTACTATTGTCCTAGTAACAAGGTATATATCATTAGACTGGGGTCTCCATAAACTTGAACCGACTTTTCAACCGAAAACCCTTGAGAATTTAAGAAATAGATTCTTCTGCGTTTTTATTGGCCATAAAGTAGAGAATACCACCCAGAGACTAAAATTGCGTTGCTTTATGGGAAAATGTCTCACATAAACACCGCAGCTAGAAGAGCATATTGTCTAGTATAGGCAGATCTACAAATTAATTGTTATCTTTGCGCACCAATAGGTAGACATTTTCTCGTAATACGGTTTCTATTCGGCCATTATCATGACAGTTTTAGAACAACTTCCAAATTTCCCTAAGGATAACTTGTTTGTTGTTTGAATGTGGATTGTGTAGTTACCCTTTTCCAACAATCTCTATCCGATCCTTTATGAGCAAATCATTTTTACAAGCGTCTATACGAATATCAAGTGTGCCACAGATGCTTCGGTAGCTATCTGTTTCGCATGCATCGTGAGGTCACACCCCGGTGTCAACACTGCGAGGTTTCCGACGACGACACCGCACTCCACACGTTGGTGGAGTGCTCAGCGTGGGCGAGTCAGCGCCGGGACCTCGTAGTGGGTCTGGGCGTGGATACCCTCTCGCTGGGGACCATGCTTCAAGCCATGGTATCCAGCGGGAGTAGGTGGAACGCGGCCGTGTCCTTCTGCGAGCAAGTCATGCTCGCGAAGGAGGCGGCCGGGAGGGAGCGTACCCTCCCCGCCGAGTTCCGTAGTCGGCGGCCAGGCCGCCCCAGACTACGCGACTACGCCCAAGACTATCGTCCTCCATGATCGGGGCCTGAGGACGGCGGGATCGCCACCCACCGTCCTTACAGAAGCAGGCTAGAAGGGTTGCGTGCTGCGGGGCCTTTGCCCCATAGCACGCAACCAGATTCACTCACTGACGCGGGATAAAACCCGACCCCAATGACGCGGGATTCTCGTCCCGACCAAACACCCGCAGAGACCACAGAGGTGGTCAAAGTCCGCCGGGCGCCACTGGATATACCCTCTGCTAGTAACCAGAGACGCCCGGCAACGGACGTTAGAGCTGCCGCGGCCTTGGGTCGCGGAATTAGAAAAAAAAAAAACAAAAAAAAAGTGTGCCACAGAATGTAATAGGTACTTATATAAATTACAATACCTGCTTCAATTTTAATGTAAATGATTTCGTTATTAATTTTATTGTGTATAGAAAACTTATTTCAGAAAGAAAGACACAGAGAATAACGTGTTTCCCCTGAAGTGGAAAGGATACATTAGAATTAGAGTTAATAACGCACACATTTGACTATATTTAGTCAATATAGTTATTTAAACTGCCATAGTCGTTATTATTATAAACTTTGGAAATATATTCGGGTACCATGTATTATTTGTTGTCGAGTTTCCGATATTTCGGCACTATTGCAAGCGCCATGGTCACGGAGGAACTACAATAATACATGGTAAATATCCCGAATATATTTCCAAAGTTTATATTTAGTCACTTTGTTGGTCCAACATAACTGGGGGAGAAATGTCTATTGCGGTTTCGGGTACCTATATTTACCACAGTCTCGTCTGTCTGTTAGTAGGTGCACCGGATGACATAAATATATTGGGCCAACAGTATGAACATTATATTTCAATGAAGTTTGTTAATTTTGTTCTCAAACCGCCGAGCGCCAATCCGTTGAGCGACACTGGACATTCCCTGTCTGCTCACCAGAGGCGCTCGGCAATGGACTGTTCTCAAATCTATGCAAAATGTATTGCAAAAACGATACTCTTGGGCAGGACCTAAACCAGCAACTGTCCCTATCCAGGAGCAACGTTATACCAACTGTAATTTAGTTTGACGTAATTTAATTTTATTTGTTTGTTCTTATAAAACTGACAAGACTCAACCAGCCCAAGACATCGAAACTTGCGCCGGTATATCGACGCCGTATGTCTTACTTACAGTATGTACGTATCTGGAGTGGAACTCAGTGGCTTCTTTGAGGAACGAGAGTCCTGGATGAGTGTCTACAACGTCTTGTATGAGAGGTACGAAGTCTTCAGGCGCCAATGTGTTACTCTTCCCTCGTGTCATGATGTGGACAAAACGGGAAGCCTGGTCGTGGCATTGTGACGTCATGCTGGAATTGAAAGAATACTATTAGGGAAATTTTCAGGCTTTAATTAAAACAATTCAAGTCTGAAAAACGACTCATTCGAGGTTTAGTTATTTGTACATCATCACAAAAAGAAACGGTTTGAACGATTTTGATGAAACTCGGTACGAATATAGTTTTAAGTCCTACGATTCTTATAATCGGATCCTGTAAAAACCGAGAGCGGGTTTAAAAAATGAATTCCGTAAACTCGTGGTCGGTAGTGCATCCGCATCCGACGCCGGAGTATCGGGTTCGATTCCCGGTCGGGACAAACTTTGTGTGATGACACATACATTTGCGCCGAAGTCTGGGTGTTTTCTATGCATAATATGTATGAATTTACAAAAAAAAATGGTAAGTATCGATATCAGTTTATCTAGTACTCATATTATCACAAGCTCTGTTTAGTTTGAGATTAGGTGGCGTTGTGTGAATTGTCCTAATATATTAATTTGTATTACTTTAGTAAATTCTCGACTTCTCGGTTTTTTTTTTTTTCTTTTATATTTGGTTCGCCAAATTGACGCCGCCCGCCTGGTGGTAAGTCGTGACGACGTCTAGCGATTGTGGGCCACTCTCACAGCACACATTACTATTGAGAGTGGCCCTCAACTTGACGACCTACTGATGTGCCTCTTCACGCTCCGCTTAAAGAACCCAGGATTATATGTGGGAGGAAACACGTGCCCAGGCAGGGCGTTCCAGGCCACTATCGTTCGGCAGAGAAACGAACGTTTAAAACGTTCGGTTCTCGCGAACATGCTATCCACTGTGTGGGGGTGGCATCTCTGCCCGGCACGAGTCGTTCGGGATCGGAAGGAAGAGGGTGGGATCAGATTGAAGAGCTCTTCAGAACACTCGCCGTGGTAAATACGGTAGAATGCGGCCAAGGAAGCTATTGTTCGGCGCTGAGCTAGCGGCTCAAGGCTTCCCGTTACCTCCGGACAACCTATAATACGGATAGCCCGTCGCTGCATAGCGTCGAGAGCGTCCAGCAGATACTTCGCGGAGCCGTCCCAGAGGTGAGAGCAGTATTCGACGCAGGGTCTAATCTGCGTGTTGTACAGCAGACACCTCTGGTCCGGTGTAAAGAATCTCTTTACCTTATTCAGTATTCCTAGTTTCCGCGAAGCTAGCCCTATACATCTTTCGATGTAGTTTTTATTATTGAGCTCTCGACGAACGTCTATGCCAAGGATATCAAGGTTGTCCTTCATTGGTAATAATGCATTCTGAAGAGAGGGTAGGGGAAGGAAAGGGGATTTCTTCGCAGTAAATGCACACGCCTGTGTTTTGCGGGCATTGAACTCGACCAGGTTCTCGGTACCCCATTGAGAGATACTGTCGAGGTTACGGTCGAGATCAGCCACGAGTCGTCGTCTCTCCTCCTCAATCTCAGATCGCCCCGCCGTCGGACGAACCGAGTAACTCCCGTGCAGTGTGCTGTCATCTGCATAGCAATGAATGTTCCCGAGGGATAGCATATCATTGATATGCAGAAGAAAGAGAGTTGGTGATAGTACGGACCCCTGCGGTACCCCGGCATTCACTTGCAAGAAGCGAGAAGCCTGGCCATCGCAGAGGACCCGCACTCGGCGCTCGTTTAAAAAGCTGGCAATCCAGCTGCACAGTTGAGGAGGTAGACCATATGCCGGAAGCTTGGAAAGGAGCGAAGCATGCCAGACCCTATCGAAGGCTTTGGCGATGTCCAGGCTAATAGCCAAGGACTCGCCGTGCCTTTCCATAGCCCCACCCCAGACATGCGTTACGAATGCCAGAAGATCACCCGTTGATCGCTTTGGCGTGAAGCCGTATTGTCGATCATTGATTAGCGAGTGATCCTCTAGGAATTGCATGAGCTGCTTATTTATAAGGAGCTCATGCAATTCTAGCGGTACTAATAAACACCGTACCGCTTATTACCTTCTATGTCCAGCTTTAAGAAGGCACCTGACCCTAATCAATTCGCCCAATCTGCTACCACTAACCCCGCTCGCGCTATCGCTCGAGTGAAGGATAGCGATATTCACTTTCCAAAGGACAGACAGAGATCGAGCGCGTTCTCGAAAATTTAACGTAAGCGACAAAATAAAAACTATGAATTAAAGACGAACTATAATGATTATGAAAAAAGTATGTTGAGCAAATGTATGTTTTATCAATGCCTTTTTAGATTTTTAAAAATATTAAAGAAAATACAGCAAACTTAAAAGATCTAAGTTAAAATGTGATTAAAACAAGGTTTTTTGTAATAAAAAAACTATCGAGCATTTTTTCAGTAATCGTGTTTTCATCTTGAGCATTTAATCTTCATGAACTGAAGTTACTTGTATAAAAAAATCAGTTTCCTAGACCTTATAGATTTTGAGATTTAGGTCAGTAAAGGTAGACAAGTTAGGGTCAGGTGGCGTCTATTCAATTATAAAGTAATAACGCAACGATGAACCGTTCGCTATGATACCAAAATTGGACAATTATCCAGTTAAAATAAATATAAAGAACTAGGGCATCCGGTTTCGGTGAATACATCTCGTAAACATTTTCAATAAAGATCGAAATGGCTCGTAAATCTATTAATTAGGTCATCGGTTCCAACATTCAAAGACCATGGTGAAGAAATTAGATTGTTCCTGAGACTAAAACTGAATATACCATATTGCATAACCTATCTCTTGCATTTTTATTCTCTTGCATATTTCGCAAAGTTACCAAGATTTGATACTAAAATGTTACAAGAGTAAAATATCAAGAATATTTCCAAAGCAAACTAAGCGAATAAGGGCCAAGGGCCACTCTCGCGTATTTCAAGGAAAGTACGAAATCGCAACGCGAATAATATAAGAGCTACGACGGATTACGACAAAAGATGTAATATTGCCGTAATCCGCGGATAAAACATCACGCAAATACGGCCCTGGAGATTCTTAGAACATATTAATTGTACTTACTCTCTCCAATAGTCTATGAACGTAACGATGAACCGTTCGCTATGATACCAAAATTGAACAATTATCCAGTTAAAAGAAATATAAATAACTAGGGCATCCGGTTTCGGTGAATACATCTCGTTAACATTTTCGATAAAAATCGAAATGGCTCGTAAATCTATTTATTGGGTCATCGGTTCCAACACTCGTAGACCATGCTGAAGAAATTAGATTGTTCCTGAGACTAAAACTGACTATACCATATTGCATAACCTATCTCTTGCATCTTTATTCTCGTGCATATTTCGCAAAGTTACCAAGATTTGATACTAAAATGTTACAAGAGTAAAATTTCAAGAATATTTCCAAAGCAAACTAAGCGAATAAGGGATAAGAGGCCACTCTCGCGTATTTCAAGGAAAGTACGAAATTGCAACGCGAATAATATAAGAGATACGACGGATTACGACAGAATATGTAATATTGCCGTAATCCGCGGATAAACCATCACGCAAATACGGCCCTGGAATTCTTAGAACATATTAATTGTACTTACTCTCTCCAATAGTCTATGAATTTATGTCCGTCGACGGGAACGTGTAAGTTCTGCTGCGTTACAAGAAACAGGGACATCTTCCAGTACAATGGACATTCGCAGGCTTTTACTATATGCTTGAAACTCTCCCGGGGTACCTGTGGAGAATAATTTAAATTTAAATATTGCTTTCTTCCTAATTTTAAGTTTAAAACATCTTTCTCCTAACTCGGCCTATTCATGGACATATCTCCGTAGTTTTTGAGGTTCCCAGAATATTGTATGCATGCAGTAATTATACTGAAGGTAATGGATACCTCTTCTACGCGCAATAAGCTGAAATAGCATGCCCTTTTACAAATACATATGAATATGTTGCAACAGTGATCATTGTTGTCACTAAACGTGTCCAAATTCTTTGTATTTCCGTTCCCCAGTCAGCGTGGCGTCGACTGCGGTATCAAATTGGATAAAATTGGGCACTGTGACCGTAACATACATCATTTTCGGTATAAGTACCTATGTATACCTTAATTGTTTCGTGTTACGCGAACGATGCGTACTTAGCAAATATGGGGCATGGATTATTCGTAGTCACACACAGGCACGTATCCTACATACTCATACCGTACACGTTCTTACTTTCTCAGGTCTTCATTCGTCATAGAACCGTTTGTTTTTATGTGAGTAGGATACGTAGGTTGTTTTTTTGATGGCCGTGTAATTTTACATGCAACTCGTGAGGTCACGCTGTACTTGTGTTTGAGTTGATATTTACTGTGAATACCTACCTATATCCAGGTTAGGACATATAACGGTAATACCTATTTATGTGGTTGGACGATCACGACACAGGTGTGTTTGTATTTACCAAAACAGCTGAGCAGTGAGGGTGAGAGAGGGTGGCGTATATCAAGTTTACAAGCGCCCAATTCAAATTAAGATAGGTAGGTAGATGTTGAGAGGTGTGCGTCAGAATGGCTGGTTGTCAGTGGCGTTGGTCTATGAGAGTTGATTCGAAAATTGCTACATAATTGCTTCTATTTGCTTCTTCTTGATATAATAAATAATTGCTACATTGGATATATACTTCGAAATTAATTTTTTTTTGACCAGCCATCCTGACGTTTGGTTGGCTGGTCACCCCCTAGTTTAGAGTCAAGCATGCAGAGCTTCCCGAAATTTATTGCGTCAATAATTGCTTCATAATTACTTCATTTATCCAATTTAGTTGTAACTTCAAACATATGCTCGTATGTTATATAAAGGTGTAGCCATTATTTAAATTATCTCAAGAACAAGTGCCCGATGAAATAATAAAGACTTCACTTACACGGGTACCAGAGCCTTAACGAATAAAACCGACGCCTACATAACTAAGTATTTGCCTTTATTATTTCATCGGGCACTTGTTCTTGAGATAATTTAAATAATGGCTACATCCTTTATATAACATAAGAGCATATGGTTGAAGTTACAACTAAATTGGATAAATGAAGTAATTATGAAGCAATTATTGACGCAATAAATTTCGGGAAACTTTGCATGCTTGACTCTAAACTAGGGGGTGACCAGCCAACGTAACGTCAGGATGGCTGGTCAAAAAAAAAAAAATTTCTAAGTATATATCCAATGTAGCAATTATTTATTATATGAAGCAAATAGAAGCAATTATGTAGCAATTTTCGAATCAACTCTCATAGACCAACGCCACAGACAACCAGCCATTCTGACGCACACGTTGAGAGTCACTAACATTTAGGATCTCACCAAACGTACAACGAAAAATTTTAAAACAAAAAGAAAGTAATCTGTTTTCTTTTTGGAAAGTAGATATACTGTGAAACACGTATATTAATCATGTCCTATTCGGAAATTGACTAACCAAAACTAGTTTTATTAAGTTACGAAATATATGTAAAACAAATAACGACTCAATTGTTTTGTTAACATTTGTATCAATATTTCACCCAAATTTGACAGTGACGGAACAGCATAAAAGGTAAAAGAAAATATTGGTGCAACTTCCTAATATTAACGACAAGTCAGCGGGGTCAGCGACCGGCAGTAAGTAGGTCAGTGAGACTTGATGTGGCTATTTATAGCCAATGGACGGCTAGGTTTGACAAACCGCGACGATGTCCCGAACCGCCAGTGCGCCCTTTCTTTGAGAATCTAAAGTAAGGAATGTGATTTCGTATTGTTGATTAGTATCTGTGAGTGTGGAAGTCAAAGTTGGCAATTAATGTTAATTTACATCTACATTTGGTTTTGACGAGGGTTGAGGAAGATTACCAGTTGTTTCAAACTTTATAGCTGAAAATTGTATTGAAAGTGAATTTACCAAGTATTTTACCGTTGTTAAAAATATATTTTCTCACTCTGTCACGTTTTCCCCACGAAGGGTTAGGCATAGGAGTATTTTCGCCAGCCATTTTATTGTTTTCATGTAATAGGCGAGCCTTTGCTGTTTCCAGGCACTATGGTTATGTTATCTTAGAGTCACGTCCGTCTTCTACTAGGTGCGCTTTGTGCAGATGTGGAGAATTCGAGCCTGAGAGGTAAGTTATGTAAGGTTATGTTATGTTATGTAAGGTTATGAGCATAGATAGCTTGAAGGCAGTGGAGGTTAAGAGAAAAACCTTTACAGTTTTCTCAGGTTGGTAATGTCTCTCATACATTGTTGATCATGTAACATGTATTGTTGGTCATATAACTCAATTAACATTTATGCAAGTGTCTGTAAAGCTGAACACGGCCTTCTGAGATATAGGTACCTATCTCACCTAGTTTACGTGGCTAACTGACGAATACTGAAACGTCACTCAAATAAGCAACTCAGTGATGTTATTGTATGAAAAAAATAAGTTTAAGTGCTGCTCAAGAATTTAATCACCGCCAAAATATTTAAGTGACGTTTCAGTACCTATTCGGTCCTGAGTTCCATATTCTGGGACAATTTTGTTAATAACTAACTTTAACCTGAATACCTAATGCACCTATGTAATAAACTGTGTCAATAAAACAGACAGACAGACATACATGAAGCCTATATCCCCGAAAGGGTAGGCAGAGGTGCATCACACATCCACTCCTTGCGAGTAATTTATTTGTGTCAATATTTGTGAGGATGTCATGAGGCCTCAAAGTCCGTACTTAATATAAAGCAATTAACTCTAAATCCTATCTTTTATGAGGAGGTAGTCTACATATCTGCTCAATGCCAGTCTCAGCGCATTGCGGATTTTATTGCGGTACATGGCGGTACACTAGTCTAGTTAAGACTGATATAACTATCAACATAATTATAATTAAAATATGTTCAGATGACAAAATTATTGTAGGAATGGGACCAAATTGAAATTGGACCACTTCGGAAGTTGTAGCTTTCATTTAAAAAAATTCAAAATCAGTTCACTCAGTCCAGAGATAGTATGAGGTAACCGACATGAAAAAAAACATACAGTCGAATTGAGAACCTCCTCCTTTTTGGAAGTCAGTTGAAATATTTTTTTTACATACCTAATCAATATTGAATTTTCTTTACATAATCAATATTCAATAGGGGCCGCTTTCTGTCTAATTGTTAATGAGGGTGTAAGCAGATTTGATGTAAATTTGAATGTGTAACGAGTAACTACCTAATTTAAAAGTATCTGCAGTTTAATTCGCCAAATGTCACAGGCGCAGCGCTTTGATCTGAGACTTCGTTATAGTCAATTCATATCAGGCGAGTGATTGACAACATGATCGTATCAGCAACGTCGTGGGTGACAACCTGATTAAGAGGAAGACTGGGTGGTATCCATATTTTACCCGTTCTTTCTTTCAAACTGGGTACACACACATGCTTAGAGACATAATCATTCAACATCGATAACTAGTGTAATACGCGTAGTTATTAGGGAACATTAAAAATGGAACAGTGAATTAGGCAAAGACCGTTAATTTACTCTAATCTATTGGGAATATTACGAAAATAAGAGTCTCTATGGAAATAATGTAACATGAGTCTGCGTAAGGACAGCCCCATTTCTTGGTATGGAATAGGTAGTGTCCATACCTAGTATAGTACCTAGATATACTTAGTATTTTTTATCAACTAATATTATAAAATAAAGCGTTATGTTGTAGTAACCGGAGGAACTACGTCTTCAAATTGAAAAATATGTTTAGTCACCATTTAATGTATAAGGTATTGTTTAATTAAGCTAGATAAAATTTTCAGACGGGAATTTTCAAAGTCATGCTGACCACTTACTTTAAGTAGGAAGTGACCCAGAATTTAAATAGATTTTATACGACGACGTTAGCGCGGTTAGAACATGTAGGTACTTTAACAGACTGTTAGGAAAACTAAATACACCAGCTTATTTTCGATTGCGTCTCATATTAAGGGTACAAATATAGTCTGTATGTATGTATGTATGTATGTATGTATACATTTATTTATAAAAATATACATTATTATATACTAGGTACAATAGAAAATGAAATTAATACTAAATTTAATTATTACTATTTTAAAAAAAATGTAAAAAGTTTGGGTCCCGCGGTAGGGTGCCCATCATGGCGGCGGCATTCCCGCGCTGTATGGCGATGCTTATCCGCTGCGCGAGAAATCCGCCGGCTCGTAAGTCTCCCGTTACCTCCCTGAGCCGTTTGCTGAGCTCCTTGAAAAGCGAGTGGGCATCCGGGCCCCACGGGCCCAGTGTCTCGACACCAAATGCGACAAAGTCGTATTGAGTGCCGAGACAACTGTACTTGCCCACCTTCGAGCGCTCACGTACGTCGGCCGCCGCGCCGGCACGTTTGGCAGTTGCCGGAAGATAGGACGCAGCTAGTGTGTCGGCACACGTGGCGTCCCACACTAGTGGGTGACCCATCCTCCATGGTATCATTGACATCCCGTCAGGTCTCTTACCATCGTCCCGTGCAATGTGCTGGGGCTC
Organism: Nudaria mundana; assembly: GCA_963556515.1. NCBI lineage: Eukaryota > Metazoa > Arthropoda > Insecta > Lepidoptera > Erebidae > Nudaria > Nudaria mundana. The sequence continues at coordinate 7,920,899 of OY748289.1, read as the reverse complement.
CAGAATCGCAGGGACGTTTACACTGACGAGACACCGTCGCAGGATATCGTTGATCGCGGCATGGCGGGATAGGCGGCCAGCACTCGAAGAGCAGGCAAGCCCATGGTGACCTAGGCGATCCACACTCGCTCCACAAGAAGCACAACTATGTTCTACACAAACCTCGGCCCCCAGCCGGAGACCGATGGCGAGTCGGAGAGTGTTGTGTTCAATGAAAGTACCAGTGTTGGGGGATGGGTAGGCATGGAGCCAGTGTCCGGATTCCTGTCTTGACACTGCTTCCAGCCTGGCGCGATTTTTTAAAGATGACGAGGTATCAATGAGGGTTTGTAAAATATGTTGGCATGAAATGTTATCCCAGGCCTTCTGATTTTTGAGAGTGGGAGGGAAATTTGGACTCGGTCCAGCTAGCCAGGCAGTTTCAGCCTCGACCAAGCTCGCGATCTCACAGTTTGTAGCCGCGGGGGCTTTAAGGATTTTTCCTGCGAGGTCAGACGAGCTATGGATTGAGGACAGAAATGCTGGCAGTGCTACAGTAGAGATTTTTCGGGTTCCCAGGCCACCATACCTAATTGGTAGGGAGGCTTGGGTCCATGCCTGCTCGCTTAGTCTGATATTTATGATAGCTTCAATTTGGAATTTTATTGTATTGTCCAAGTCTTGGGTTAGATGGGGAAATTTCCACACTGGGCAGCAGCGGAGCAGGTACGTAAATTTAGGAACAAATAGACAAAACTTAATGATGAAAAGAGCGGAATGGCTGCTAATTTTAAGGAGGCGGTCCGAAAATTCATTAAATTTAGAAACCGAATTTGTTAGAAGTGGTGGCTTAGACTGTTCTTTGTTACTATATTGATATTTGGGGCTACGCTATTAAAATTATTAACTATGGATTGAGCAGAGGTTGTGTTTATTTTGTCGTTAATGAAGAGTTCAGACTTATTAAAATTTAAATGTAAGCCAATGAGATCAAAATTTTGTTTTATCATTACTAAGTCAAATATTGGATAGAAACAGGCGTTACTTGGCGAAAATCCATGACAAAACAATGGTAAGTAAAAATTTTTTTAAGAAAAAACTTTTTAGCATTAATTAATAGCATTAATTTTTCGCAGAATCAAAAGGACAACAAAACGTCGACAATTGTTTCGCCTCTAGACGAGGCATTATCAAGACTGTCTCAGAGAGCTGTTCTCTCTGAGACAGTCTTGATAATGCTATTAATTAATGCTAAAAAGTTTTTTCTTAAAAAAATTTTTACTTACCATTGTTTTATTACTAAGTCAGTTAGAACAGTCTGAGCGTCCCCGGCTATGGTACCGTCATCTAGGTACCATATATTCAACTTTGAATTTACTTTGTGGATTATCGAATTAATGGCCAAACTGAAGATTGCTGGACCGAGGGGATCACCCTGCTGACATCCCACAGCCGAAATAATTTCATTATTTTTGTGTAATAATTTAGAAGGACAGTGATAACACTGTAACATAAAATTGTAGATCTCCGGAACGTATAATTTAATTTCATTCAGGAGGATGTCCCTGTTGACCGAATTAAAAGCATTTTATACGTCTAACTTAAGGATCACTTCACATTGATCATCTTGAGCAAAGGTGCGTACGGAATGTACCGTCGCTTCGCAACCTCCACGGGTTCCGAAGCCAACTTGTACGGGTTCGAAAAGGGACTGAAATTTTGACCGTGTTAGCCGAACACAAATTTTGGCAGCCAATCGCCGCAGAGTGGACCCTACAGCGATCGGTCGTACACCACCATCTTTTTTAATTAAAGCTATTAAATTTGCTCCGTATAGGATAGGCGTAACTTCCTGGCACACAGCCCCCTCCAACATGATGTTGACTAGTCCGGTTAGGGCCGAGATGACGTGGTCGCCACCTGCGCCCACACCGTGGCTGGTGAGATGCTGGGGGGAGATGCCATCCAGTCCAGACGCCGAACCTATAGGGAAAGAAGCAATGGCAGCAACAACATCTTCTTCTTTGGCGTGGAGGCATGTTGCAACCTCAGATGGTGGGTCTACAAAAGGTGGACAGGTAGGGCCTGGGGGGTGTTTCGATTGTAATGCTAAGGCGGTCTCCGGTGTATCAGGTGCTATGGTGTCATTTGAAAAAAGAAGCCGAGCGGCACCCTTTAGGTCTCCGTCTTGCAATTTCTCTTCAACTTTAGAGAACAAGTCTTTAGGTTTGCTATGCGGAGGCCTTGGAGGTGCCACTGGGGGTAATTGAGTGTTAGGGGCAGTGTTATTTTTAATTTGTTGAGTTAGTGAGGTTTTAGTTTCGGGGGTGGCGTGTAGAGTTCTGTAAGCGAATGTTAGGAGGTCATGCCAAGAAGCGGGGTTGTTGTCGCGAGTACATTTTCGAATGGTATCTGCTAGAGCCGAGGCTACGCAGGATCGGGCACCCCGGGGTATTCGTTTTACGATGCTAGTTGAACGTTTCAGTTGGCTAAGGTGTGAGTGTAGGGGTATGGGGGATAGTGGTGAGTTGTTGAAAGTCAGGGGGTCGAGGCTTTGGCTACATGGAGGTGAATTAATGATACGAGCGTGATGAATACGTGATTGATGTACATGAAGTCCTTTTGTGCTATGAAAAGATCGTGAACACACTTCACAGATGTGCATACGGCTCGAGGAAAAGGAACACTTACTTACAGTAAAATATTTAACAAGTACTTAAACTATTAGAAAAAATATAACTAAGGAAAATAATTGTTCAGGGCTAGTAGTAAAAAAAAACGAAGAAATTCAAAGGGTAGTAGTGTTTGCTTGCAAAGCTTGATTCATTTATAGAATTTTAAATTTTTCAATTTTCAAAGCTCCCATCCAACCATATCATAGACTTATTACAACACTGTGCGCACATAACAGCGGCTGGTTGCCACGCAACCGTTACTATGGTTTCGTATATTGTTACACTTTCTTTTGCACATACATATCAATTATAATGGATTCTGATTCTGTAATTAGTACTTTAATATCATTCATAACACTTCTATCACTGAATTAGGCTATAAACTCAACATTTTGGTATATTGGTATATTTGTATGTATGTATAATTGTCTCAGTACTTTTATTATCTTCTTTTAGCTTCATTATTAATTATCATTACCTATATTAGTTTATTTTCTGATTCTATTTAGACATATCTTTATTTCATTGTTTACTAAGCTTTATTCTTCTTTCTCCTTACGAGTGATAGTTGTACACTACCCTTTTAATTTCTGAAACTCGCTATCCACCCAAAGGTTGTCTGGAAGAGATCGCTTTTAGCGATAACACCGCCATTTGTACTCTTCTTAAGGGATATCTCCTTTTTGTATGTTCTATGTTGTGTACAATAAAGTGTATTGGAATTGGAATTGGAATGTGAGATTCCCAAAACCTGTATACCATCCACTGAGATCTGAGATCTTCTCGATAGAGACTTTACTTAACCCGACCCACTAATATTGCTTTCGTTTTACCAAGGTAAAAGAAGCATGATCTACTAGTACAGTTTTAAGTCAAGGTTATATGCAAAAATGCAAACCAATTTTACAGATTGTTTTTAAATGATTAGTGTGATTAGTTAGTGATGCGAACTATAAATCCGTAATCAGTGTTATCGATTTGAATCATTCTGCGGTACTTGTTCGTGAGTTTCGAGCAATTCGAGTTTAAGTGATTACGTACTCATATCTCGGTCAAAACCGCGCTATTCTCATGGACTTAACTTGTAGGATCTAAAAACAAGTAGGTTCCCGATTAGTACCTAATTTTAAGTAATTCCTGTATACTTAAGGTTTAAACGAATCTATTATTCAGGACCAATGATATCATAACATAGTACAAAACAAATTCACTTCGTTTCCTAAGATCTTTAAAATTTATTTTGATACGGTTTCCACCAATAATACGGTTACTGCTTCGGTGGCGTGGTCGGTAGTGCATCGGCTTACGACTCCGGAGTCTCGGGTTCGATCCCCGGGTCGAATCGAATATTTGTGTGTTCCACAAATGTTTGTTTCGGAGTTGGGTGTTTTCTAAGTATATTACATATGTATGTATTTCGAAATAAGTATGTTTATCAGTTGTCTAGATCCCATAGCACAAGCTTATAGCTTAGTTTGGGCTAGATGAAAATGTCCGCAAATATTTATTTTATTTTTAATGGATAGCGTGGTTCTTGAGGAAGGTTTTTGTGTAGGTAGGTATATACGAGTAATTTGTCAAACTTCTAATATTAAAAAAATCTCGTGTAGCCGTGTAGGTACCTCCGTCCCTCCCTTTTTATTTGATAAATAATCTATATGGCAGAACAATGTGTCTTGTTATAAAGCACAAAAGCTCAAAGATAGCCTATAATCTTACTGCATGCTTTGTGATTGACCTAAATGTTTTGAATAGGTGAGGTCGCGTATCGCTGGCTGACTGGGCTCGGCCTATACCTAACTACAAGTGACCCTTTCATGGTCTCGCGGCCATTTTCTATACATTCTGTCTGAGATGTCGGGGATAATGTAAAGTGGAGATGACAGCTGGGAAAATTATTCACCTAAATTAAGTAGGAACACATACCGTGTTCCTGATAAAGCTAGTTGGAATAGAATCGAAAATGTCACCTATTAGGTCTCAGGTGTCTTCATTTTTATGATAATATTTCCGTAAGAGAAAGGCCGTGGGTTCGAGCACAGGTTCGAGTCCTGCCGATGAGATCAGTTTTTGTGATCTGTTTATAATTTATATCTTAATATTTTATTAGTTGGAAGCATAGCAGCATCGACTCAACTTTGCCCTACCAGCAGAAAGTCACGGCCCGCAATTTTCTGGGATATCATTGGTTGGATAAATCGATCGACTAAAGTAGATTGTTGTCTAGCAGCTGGTCCTGATACGTAACATAACTAAACGTAAGCAAAAACTGATAACAATTTGACCATTTCGGACATTAAACAGGGAAAACCACAGACAAAACAATTGATTATAATACTCTATCTAGAACCAAATGTTTTTATGGTCATTTACGTTTAAATTGTGCTAAAATCTCGAAGTTTACATAAACATGACTAGCTGATTCGTACAACAATCGTAAACAGCAGATATAAAAACATAATTATGCAAACCCATGATCATTTCCCGCCATCACAAAACAATGGTGATTTGTAGATGTTTTTTTTTTGTATTAGGTATTTTTATGTACCTAGTGTAATATCCGTGAGAATTGTCCCACGTTACCAAACTCTGCAGTCGACAGACAGGTCTTTGCCTGCTTGTCTGTCTTGTGCTGAGTTTCGAGGAATATGATATCAGTTTCAGTAAGCGGCTTCGTGTCTTCTTAAACCTGTCCAAATGAAGAAGCCCTACAACATTATCTGTTACTAATCATACTTATCATTCTAGCTTATACTAGGTATGCAATGCAATGCAAATGTTGAGCGGGGCAGATTTTCTTAATTTTTTTTTATGTTCTATTTTCATGATTTCAGATATATGCACTCCCGGGTATTATGTCGACCAGCATGCCAAATTTGGTCAAAATCGGTCAAGCCGTTTCGGAGGAGTTGGCACACAAACGATTTACACTTGTCGTCTAAGATAGAGCTTCGCTTCGCTCCGCTCAATAATTAAGTATTTGTGGATATGTTTTGTTGACTATCTTAGCCTCAAAGCCGAATTGAATGCACTATGAACTAACTCATAGTCTGCGGTCCCGAGGCGGACCATGAACTATTGCGACTGCTATTATAAGCGGCAAGTAAAAAACACCTCAGATATCCCTGGTTTCAATATCCGTAACTCGAATCGAATTATTTACTGTTCATAACTAATCTCTATTGTAGCCCTAAACCATACAGCTTCATTAGATCAGTAAGTTAAGATCAGTCACAGTTCAGTCTGTAGGAGGTAGATACTTACAGATAATGTTAAAGTAAGTATCACACACACATATATCACGCCTATATCCCCGAAGGGGTAGGCAGAGGTGCATTACACACCCACAATTTGCCAGTATTTTTAGTCCCACGTAATAGGGGGCAAGCCTATTACCGTCACATATATATACCACATTTACTTAATGGGTTATGTTCGAAATGGCCGAATGAATTTAACAAAAATTAACAGCTATATTGTAATTTTGAAAAAAAATTGAAGGCCGTTGCCTTGCGATGAAATGTTGATTAAAGTTAACAAAATATTACGTGCCAGCCGCTATGGCGCAGCCAATTGAAGTCCTGGGCGTCTCGGACTATTCCTTTTAAAGTAAGTATGTATAAGTAAAATAAGTGACTCCTGTTATTTTCAACTATCTAACAATTCATAAGCATTTAGTACATATTCATCTTATAACAAAGTAATTGTATCTAGATTCCAAGAGTAGGTAAGTGTAGAATACAAATGAAATGCGCTATACGACGAAGGCGATAGTATCTTTATTTTCTCTGCTTTCCCCGAGACGCGATGAGCATCTGTGCACAGGTATTATTATAGTAGGTACAACTTTATAACTTGACAGTTTAATTTATAGGACTGGACTTGTCCAGTTTGTATTCTGTTTATAAAGTGGACCGGCTAAGCTTATTAATCACAGTTATAACGATTATGGGAATGCGGGAAGGTAAATATTACCAAGAAGTTCTTTTCCTTGGTAAGGAAGAATCTCGTAGGATTATAATGTTGTGGATTTAGGAGACCTCTTTGAGTCTCAAATTTTTGCACTTGATCCTGTCAACGAAGTCGAATCTATTCAGATTTCTAGATATTGGAATTCTCCTTAATATCTTTTACCGAGTCCCCGAAATACACCGAAGAGTCTCTGAATGCGAGAGAAGCACTATTATAGATTTTTTTGAGGAGAAAATGTTCTCTAACATTTCATTGTCTGAATTGATGTAAGCTCACATTCTGAAGAATGAAACGTTCTCGATAAGGTTGTTAGTTTCGAATTAATGTGATAGCACCAAACAACCGTGATAGTTTAAAAGCGCCAGAACTAGCAAAAATCAATTACTCTAAGAAAACTAAACATTTTTTTAATAGCGCCGAAATGTAATTTATTTTTAATTTTCAGGCGCTGCTTGATTCTTACTATGATAAGCATCCCAAAATCATTGTCAGCGCAAAATCTTTATGGTTCACGGTTAATCGACTGCACCGATTTCAATCAAATGTTGATTGATAATATTAGGTATACTATCTAAAGGCTTAATAATTCTAATAAAAAGGAAGAAAAGGACTTCTTCTTTTAAGTGTGTGTCTCCATCGTTCATCGATGATTTTGCCAATACCAAGGTAATGCTTGATAGTTCCCGGCAAGGAAGAACTAGTTACTCCGAACTAGTTACCGGTGCAGCGGTGTGGGACGAGAAAACGTAGTTCGGTATTGCAAATAAACTCGTCTGGAACCCGGTTTTAGCTGAGCGCCAGAGGTAACCTAAATAGCCGAACAAAAACCAAACTCCAGAAAATAACTTCATTCCCGTAACTAATAGAATAAGTAGCAACTGTTGAGCAACATTAATGGACAAGTAATAGAGCTAGTAAAAAAAAATCCTCAATGCTCGTTTCAAATGGAAAGTCAGTAAAGAGACCAACAAGATGCTTATGCTTATCAAAGTATAGATTTGAAGCGAGTTCCATACAAGGTTGTCGGCGCGACTGACGACCTTAAAAGGAATGCCGACTGTCAAATATTTCGATATCCTAATCCGATATCAGCTGCTGAGAAAGACAAGACCAAGCTGGTACTGGTTTTTGCAACAAACTTGTTAACTATTCTATTGCTATGAACTAGTTAAAATAATTTAGATACAGGTAGATTCAGGTTCTACTGATCAGAATACAAGCCAAATGCCGCAATGCGTAGGTACTAACAATTTCATATTATTCTTGGTCTTGTACTTCAGACAGTAAAGGAAAAGGACAATGGAAGTCGGAAATCCAACTGAAGTAGTATAATAAATGGAGTAATGGACATCGTAATAATATTGAAATACTTATTATCTTCTGGATTCCCGCCAAAATTGAGCCACATCCACTAATTACGTTCCAGCTTTCCGTTGACAGATAGACATTGATTTTCAGCAATTATTTTAATGCTAACAGTCTGTGTATTCAGGTCTTAAATAAGACAGTGTCTGTTACTGTTATGTATGAAATATAGGTTACAGGCCATCTGGATATTTTACAGTGAATTATTATTTTCAACTATCAAACCATAGCTTAGCTAAGTATATGAATTAATAGGGTATAACTAGGTAGGTACGTCTAAATTAATTTAGATTTTGCCAACCTAAACTATTAATACCTATTAGAACTGAATCTTAGAAGTTTAGCTTCCAATAAAATGGAACATAGGTTAACATTTTACCAACAAACTTAACAGCATCGCTTAAAATTACGAGTATTGTAAGTACTTGCGAGTTAAAACTAAACTTTGCACACTGTAAAGCACTAGTACATTGCCTGATTAGACGGTTGAAGCACACAGCTACCAAAACTACTAACATTACACTCTTGTATCATCCATCAGTCGAACGTTGCAGTTGGCACCACGCCAAGGGTACCAACCTCACTTTATTCTTGCGCGACGTACAAGCATAGCAAAGGAGGCCATACAACTTTTATTCGCGACGCGTGTGTAAAAACGAAAATTGCCATGTTTGTTTTGCTAAAAGCAAACGAATTCATAATTTAAAAACATTCTATATTGCATGAATGAAAGTTTTTTCATTTCCATGGTGGCATTAGGTAGGTATATCGGCCAGTTGATAGAGTATTCCCTTAAGCTCTGTTCATACCTCTCGGATGTCCGCGCATAGACAGTAGACTTGCGATCTCTCATTGACCGATTCATGAAACTGCTAATGAAATTTTGCGACTGAGTGGACTCGGCCAATAAGAGATCGTCTACTGTCTATGCGCGGACATTCGAGAGGTATGATCAGAGCTTTATAGTGTTCATCGAGTTCAAGTCAATTCAAGGATGATTATTTATAGATAATCTTTCCTTAATTTGGATCGGCGCTACTTACGAGAAATAAGCTTCAAAATTAATTTTCAGATGCCTCTATTTTGGCGCTGCTTCTGTTTATACATTGTTTGACTTGACTTATTATCTCAATGGAGCCTCCATGTAATGAAGTAAGTACCTAGATATAGGTATCTAGGTACTTACTTCTTCATCTAAAAGTATATAGGTATCTATGAATATGAAGTTCATTTAATAAGGTTTACAACCATGAGCCAATGTTAATATATTTATATTAATTTAATACGTAGGTCACACTATAAGTTTTGCGTAACTTAAAAAAAACAACATGTTAAAACCAAAATATTATGTTTATTCCTTTTCAAAATACTCTCCTTTTCATTTTTTAACATTTTTTCATGCGATCGAACCATTTTTAAAACAGGAGGACCACCGATCTGAAGGAATGTTTTCTAGGTGCTGATTGAACGCTATCACTGCCTCTTCGGAGTTGGTAAAGGTGGAAAAGTGAAACCTCTCATCAAATCTTTGATTTTGGGGAAAATACAGAAATCACAGGGTGTTAGGTCGGGGCTATGCGCAGGATGGGTGACGAGTTGTACTTTTTCGGAAGCTAAAAATGACTTTGTTTTGTTGGCCGTGTGTGAAGAAGCGTTGTCATGATGTAGGAGTACGCGGCTTTTGGGTCGTCTTTCGCGAACTTTTTCTAACACCCTGGGTAAACAAATGGTAGAATACCACTCGGCATTAACACTCTTTTGATCTTCAAGTGGAATTGTACAGATGGGACCCGTAGCTGAGAAAAAAAACGCGATCATTTTTTTACCAACGTTTCTCGCCTGCCTCACTTTTGTTGGTTTGTTCTTATTTTCACACCCATTCACAAGATTGCTGTTTTTTCCGGTTCAAAACAATAAATCCACGTTTCGTCTCCTGTGACAATGTCATAAACAGCATTAGAATGTCCGTGGTCGTACTTCAGTAGCATCTGTGAGCACCATTCCACGCGAGCCCGCTTCTGCTCCGCTGTCAGTTCATGAGGGATCCAACGACAACAAAGTTTCCGAACTTTAAATTCTTCGTGTAAAATTTTCTGGATTTGACTCATACCAATCCCTCCAATAGTCCTCGAATTGTCTCATAGGTAATCCGCGGATTTTCTTCAATTAACCGCTTAACAGTAGCCACATTATTTTCGTTGACGGCAGTTGAAGGCCGCTCTTTACGTAATTCGTCATGTAAAGAAACTCGATCTCTCTCAAATTCAGCAAACCATCGCCTCCCGGTGCTCAAACAAGGTGCTTCTCTCCCAAAAGCATTTTGAAGACGAGCGGCACAGTCTTGTGGAGAGAGAGAACTTTTAAAATCATAAAATATCATCGCTCTAAAATCTTTTCGACTTAATTCCATTTTCGTTGCATACGTAGAACTTTGATGTGTGATAAAAAACAATTGACAAATGATTTCCCGCCAATTGTTTTTTTATTACTAAGAAGGTTGCAACGTTTAAAAAAATATAACATTCGAAATTCAAATAGTTCCGATTAGCTAGAAGTGCAAAACTTTTAGTGTGCCCCATGTATAATAAAATGAACTAGTGGTAAACAGAAAGCTATGACCATATTTGGAATTCACCCAAGTCAGATTTGTTTTCATTGAAATATGGTATTGACTTTGGCTGTGATATAAATGACTTTGCTCGTCAATATCTTAGCCTATATTTATTATGTATGGCATGAATAAATAAGAGTTTCTCATAGAAACACTAATAATGGTATTTTCTTCCCTTTCTTTAGGGTATTCTATAGGCTTAACGATACCGGTTAATGAAACTCCAGTTTCACTGACGATGGCAATAAGGTATGTGTAAGTATGTGTACCTATAGCGTAATTACTGATAGTCATACGAATTGCTTTAAATAAAAACAAGTGGAAAGTACAAATGTTTTTGTCGAATATGTGTAGCAAATTCCACCAAGTGCCATTAATCGATTTACTGGAGGTTTCCTAGTATATTTTCATTGCCAAATAGAACACAGACAACAAATTGACAACACAACGCATATTTAACGGTACTGACACCTTTTTTATTGCATATGGAATCAGAAAAAAAATCTGCGTTTAATAGTACCTAGGTATAGATTGTGATTGGCTGAATTTGCCATAATGTCATATCATAAATAACCAAAGAGGCTTCTAGATTTCGAACTCGAACTGCTGAATGTTCGGATGAGGACGTTAATACAATGTCAATTAGTTGTCAATTCAATGTCATTATTAGTTTTTAATGTCCTTGGCTTGCAGAATCAGAGACGAGGCTTTTAAACGAAGAAAATATCAGATTTACCGATATTTTTGCGCATCAAAAATACCAATACTCCGGACCAAATTCAATTTGTGCCCGATATATTGGATTCATCGATGGAAATTCAAATTCCGCTGGTTTTTACGTATTTTGTTTATGTAGGGGCTTTGGAGATTATTCGAATCGAATTCCCGATATTTAGCGATGGATTTTACATTTCCATAATTCGTCCATTTGGAGTGGAAGCCAAATTAAGTTATTTAATGTGTTTAGGGTTCTAAATGTGCTTCAATTTCGAGTATTCCGTAAAATCGAAAATCCGGATAATCTATTTCAAAGTCAAATCGCAGAATACCTAATTAAATTTTTCGGATAAACGAATTTTGAATAATCGGGGTTCTATAAATATTCTTGTTAAAAATAACCACCAAATCTTTGTTTGTAAGTCATATAAAACAACATAACATTGAATTCTGTTTGAAACAAACCGATAAATCTTGAATAGGGAGAGAATACATTCCTAACATACTTGCCCTTCGACGATGATACGAGGGAAGCCTCGTATCATTTATTCACATAGGTTTACGTCGTTTTATGAATTGAGTCCTATTTGTGTGTGATCTTTTCACAGTTTTTACTTTTGACCTTAATTTTCAGACATATTTTCAGCGGTTGGAGACTTACATAAAACTATTAAAAAAATATTCAATGGGACACTTACAATACCCTTATACTTAGTAATAAACGCAGACAAGGAGCCACAGTGCTGTTTAATCGGTCCAAGTTGGACCCATAGCTGGCTGTATGAAGCTGTTCACATAGATTGTGTCAGGTTAAAACTATTCTAGGTTCTTAAACTACCGCCGGGCACCACTGGAATTACCTTTTGCGTGAGTACCAGAGACTCCCGGCATCAGACGTGAGAGCAACCGCAGCCTGGGGCCGAGGAGTTAAAAAAAGTTCTTAAACTACTTCTGGTGCGTACCAGAGACGCCCACAGCAATGGACATGGAAGCAGATGCGGTCTTGTGGAATTAAAAAAAAAAGGTTCTTATACTAGCCACAATTATTTTTAAGTTTGGAACTGTATTTGTTGTGTGTCTGTAAATGGTCCTTTGTTTTAAAATGGAAAACCTACAACTCGGAATCGATAAAACTAAGAAGAAAATACCAAAAGGAATTGACTTTTATATCTTTATCACAGTTGAAAAGCTTACAAGAATTTCTTTAAAAGTTGTTGAAGACTTTGTTCGAAAACGCGTTAAGACTTATAAAGAAGCCACTAAAGGCTTTTAATGATAGTCCGCCTTTCAAAAGATTTCAGAGTTAATTGATTTTTAGTGTTCTGTAGTTCAAGTTTCGGAACCCTTATAGTTTCATCTCGTCCGTAGAAACTTTGCATGGATATGTGTATTTATTACGTTGACAAAGTGTTAGAAGAAAAATTATGAATAACATTTTTTTAGGGCACCTCCCCTACACGTAACCAGAATTTGTTTTTTTTTTTTTTGCGTCTACCCCGGAGTGTGGGGTATCATTAGATAGGTATTTTAAAAACATTAAGAGGTTGGTGAGATGATTTTTTGATTTAAGTATTGGTTTGCGAGATATTCAAATAACTACTACTATTCAACAAGATATTCAATAAAATAGAGCGTCCCCCCCTCTAAAATCTAAAAGAGTGGCTCGAAATAACTGAAAATATTTTTGATGGTAGTCCATTTGATGAACTTTCAAGGAAAACTATAACGGATCCGATAACTCTGTTAGTTCAGGAGTTATAGAGGTTATCAAGTGTGACTACTGAAATTAATTGCTTACCTGGCTGTTAGGAAAAGTCGCAAATGCTGATTGTACTTTATGCAGTGCGTGATCTTGCTGGTGGGCTGGAGGTGGTCTTCCTTTAGGGAAGTGGAACCGAGGGATGACGCGTGCGGGTGCTCCACTGTTCGCTGCCCCTCGTACTGTTCGCTGCAGAGTCGTGTGGGGCGGCGCTGATGCTGGCTTCGGAGGTGTTGATGCTGCATAACTCTGTGAAAAAAAAACAATAATTATTATTATATTATATTGTTTGCATTGCATTGCTGTGTACTTTTTGTACTATTTTCGTATTCCTCCATACATTTCACACAGTTCCCTGACGATACCCCTAGGGGCGCTGGTGTGAAATGTATGGGAAATACGAAAACGTATTTCGAGCAAATTAACGTAAGGAACTGGTACTAGACACCCTGGTTCTAGACACACAGAACAAAAAAGTCATTTTGATTTTTCTGATTATTCGTGGACCAGCTCATTACTGGTTTCGGGAGCTTAAATTATACTTGTCAAGTAATTGACTGAGGGACCGAAGCGACCGAAGGCTCCGTTTCAACTTGCAGACTGGGGAGAATTTCTTTCGTCTGTACCCATCTACGGGTTCTGTCAGATCATGTTTGAGGCCGTATTTATCAACCGATTTGCATGAAACTTTACACACATACTCCTTGCTTACAATGAATAACATTTGAATGACATTTTTTGGATTGGATGACAAATGAAATAGTAATAAAGAAAATTGAAGAAGAAATTTTCTAAACAAAGCCGCTCCCGAAGTCTACGGTTCACAGAACCACTAGTAATAATAGGTATAACAGGCAACATTAAATGTAAAATATTCTATAAATGATTAGGATTTCCGATACATTAATACAGTGATACAGATTCGACTATAACTTTCAACGCATAAAAATCCTTCTATCTGATACTATAGGTAACGTTAGTACTTAATTTCCGTTTGTGTAAAAATACTTCGTGTCAGACCTCTTCCAATATTTAGTAGCAAGCTGTTGCGGTCTGAGAAAATTTATGAGAAAACAATTCTTTGATTTATTGCCTTCAAGATTGTTGATTTTCTATTTTCTACTCTTCCGTTTTGGAGCACCTTGTCGTTGATATATTCCCGCTTTATGTGTCGGAAATGACGTATTGTAGTGTTGTTTGCGGGACAGTTGTTTCATATCCTGCATATTGTGGTGTTAGGTACCTAACTATTGTCTCGCAAACATGCAGTAGTAGATAGTTGCTCCGAGCTAATAATATTTTTTTTAAATAAACAAAATATTACATTTGAATTTGGAATCTGTCATTTTTATAACATATTTTAATTGTTTTTTTATTTTGGCGCCAATACATTGTACAATATTTTGCGATATTAAAATGGAGTGGGAATGGAATAAAGAGACCCATCAAGGAATAGCTACCAGACTAAAAATATAGATAAGTATGTAAGTATAACGCTGCTACTACTTACTACTTCCCTTGGTAAATTTTTCAACAAATAAATAAACAGTATATTTTTTAATATATCTCATTAATAATTTAACCGTAGCGTGTCATTTTTTAGAAAAATAAGAACCTTATCTTTTTAAAGGTGTGAAATTTGGCATAGCGAGTTGGCGCCATTGCCAAGAGGCGTCCCGACCCGACCTAATACAAGTTTAACAATAGCGAGGCAAAGGTTAAGCTGAATTATGCCAGTCACCACAACAGATAAATTATATTCTTAGTTAAGGTTAATTTAATGTCTCTCATTCATAACAAAAATTGAATTACGAGTATATCAGAATGTACGAACGCGGATCTAGTTTTTATACTAACGTAATGACGATGAGGATTTTCGAAAGACCCAATTTTTGTTGTTTCCAAAACAACCATGTATACAGGGTATTTAGTATGTTTAATATTTTCTTTTTTTTTAATTTAAACTTTTTTTTTTATATCAGGCAACTTACGACTAGTTACAGATCTTATAAACTAATCTACGGCCCATAGATAAAACTAAGAATACATTACATGGTAGAAAAAACTGTAGTCGCCTCCACTCTCTGTCTTAAGCGAACAGAGAGCGGAATTAAGACTGGTTTACATTTTGTTAAGTGTGAAATGCGTGTGTAACAATTTTACTTATCACTTAACAGTAACAAGTAGAAAATGTATTAACTCGCACTTAACACTAATCAAAGTGTAAACGACGTGCTTATCAACGGATATTTATGCCCTTTCAGCAAATAGATGAGTGATTGAGGAGGATAGTTATATTTAAGTATGTAGGTATGTACCTACATATTACGCTGTGATACTACTCGTACAACCCTACACTACTTAATTTTACTTAAATCGACATGTGACTTTGAAATGGAACATAAGTAGTAGGTACATACAAAGGCTTATACATATAGGGGTTTATTAAATAGGGCGTTTACTATTTAGGCACGTAATTATAATTAATGAAACAATAAGAATATGTAGGTTTTTTTAGTTAGTTATGTGGACCTGGGGATTTAAAACAAAAAGAAAGGTGGTCGGTTTTTACCCCGCAGCTTTGGGGTCGGGTTTTATAGACGTGCGTAGGGTGAATAAAATGTAGGTACCTACCGGCACAGATATCAGATTACTATACTGGTATCTTGATATTACATTTTCATTTAACATGGAAGTACACAAATGTAAATAACATAATGAACCCAATTTATTTCTCAGAGAGATACATTTTGTAGAGCTATCCACATAATGTTGTATATTTGTTGAAATTAAAAGAACAGGACAATAAAATCTGGCGCAGGCCTACTGGTTTATTGACACTGGCGGGTTGTTCAGTCACTCCTACTCCTCTGGGGTCAATATTTGTTGATTTGTGTATCTATAATGTAAGTATCCTGTCCGTCACATTGTAGGCATAATAATGGATAATAAACAGCAACAAAAGAAATAATTTGAAGGACATAAAACAACTCGCCAATACCACAACAAAGTATAAATATTATGATACTGTTTCGCGAAAACAATACCTACTCATGAAACAACAAAAGAGTCATAATACTTTACTCCAACAATGGGTAGAATCGTAAATGTTGCCAGAGTAAAAGTAAAATTATGTTGCAATTACAGAAAATGTCGAGACAAAAATTACATCTGTAAACCATGAGTTATTTGTTTTATAGACTCAATGTTCATAAAACATAGGCTCAAGGTACTTCTCACGGTTATTTGTAGAAAGAGAATCGACCATAATTTCTACCGATGTCAAAGAAAGATGGCAATATTTTAGTTTACTAAACATTGCTTCGGACCTTTGGACAGTTTCTTTTTTGCTCCACGTTTAGTAATGTCGTTTGAAACTGGAATCACAATACCATTCGATCGAAGCCAATAAAGGAACATTTAAAAACGTTTACCCGACAGTAAATTTAAAACCTTTATAAAGACCACTTTATGTCAAAAAGCATATTATAAGACAGTTGATTACCTTAATGATAAAAGTGTCTGGCTTGAGCATGGTGCAGCCGCCTCCTAAAATGGCGTAATTGTAGCATATTTTGTACTTAGGTGACAAGCAAATATTTTTTTTGCATTAAACACGCTTTTTTATTCTGACACGAGACCAATGTACATTCGTCCACATTTAGTCTTAAGAAAATGTGTAAATGAGTAAATTATTGAAAAAGAGTGACCGAGAGTTTGCCAGGTTCTTTCTCTCGGTTCTACTTATTGCTTTTGAATCTGGCATTACATGTAAATATAGAAGCAATGACATTTTTTATTTTAAGTACTTACTGACGTTTGTAAGAGCCATTTAGTGACCTATACCAATAAATAAATCATTTCATTTCATTTCATTTCGTTTTAATTTTAGTTGTCAGTTGTGAGTGTAACTTATAATACTTACCCAAAAGCTCTAAATATGAACTACAAGGGAAATATTTACTGAGTAGGTATGTGCTGACCATGGACTAGGATCCCACCATTCCACTTACGCTTAGCTATTATTGCAGAATAAATTCAGAATACATTATATTGACATTGTCAGAGTAAAATATCATGTCTTGTGGTGGCTTGTTCTGTTGGTTGAGTATTCTCTCCGGAAAGGCAACAGCCGCTGGTTCCAGTGCATCCCAAGGACTATTGTTTTTTTCCGATATAAATATTATTAAAAAGTTAGCAAGTTTGCAATTTGCTTGCTTACAAAATACACAATCATATTCGCGTGACACCAATAACCTACAACCATATTTTTTTGGAAGTTAGAAGACGTATAAAAGTGAAATGTCAAAGAAGAACGACAAATAAAACGTATAAGTTACTTACAGAGTTAATGGTAAATACAAAACGCTTTTTTGTTTCAAATGGGTGTCTCTACAACGGCTCAATTAGAGCCTTTCTGTTCCTTTGTGAATGTGCCTAATTTTTCACGGGCTTGTGACTATTGGGCGCACATTTTTCTCGCTGTCGTTTATTATTATGTAGACCGTACATAAAGGAAATAGTAAGTAGGTACTTACATATTTTATTTTTAGTCCAACGATTTAACAATAAAACATCTAGAAATATTTACCTCGTAAATGATATATCTAGAAATATTTACCTCGTAAATTAACTATCAAGACGACCCTAGTGGATACATACTACGGGCTTAGGCCCATTGTTATTTAAGCACTCTGAAAACTTCCTTGTAAAGGTCGGAAATGAAGAGACAGTCAAACTACCTACTAAATATTTTACAAATTTCGAGGATAGGGTGTGAAAATAGAAGCAGCTTTACAAGGACTTTCGGAACCGAAGCCATAATAATAACTTATACCAAGCCCTCCAACAGCTGAAAGATGGACAAGGTCTGAAAGATTTTGAATACAATGAAACGTATCAATTGACTTCGTAGACAACTAGCCGAATGTGGACGTACGAGTATAAAGGAGAATGCACATTCTTGTAGTGGTAGTAGCAGCTCTTGAGTTTGGGCCCATAAAAAATATAAACTTAAGACTAACGGGTCTTTTACCCAATCATTGAGATATATACATACCGACGTGGAGTCAGTCTTCACCAACGTTCCCGTTCAAGATTGCCTTGAGGTCATCGAGAAGAAACTGAAGGACAATGGTCTGTCCAACAAATACATTGTTCTACTTAGACATTGGCTAGAGGGTTATTTTTTTTTTATGGTGGACAGCATTACCTGCGAATCGACGGAGTGGCCATGGGTAGCCCTGTAGCACCGGTGATGGCAAACATTTGGATGGAACACATAGAAGATTCCATAGACATGCAGTTAGCACAGGTGAAACTGTGGAAGCGATATGTGGATGATGTCTTCTGTATTATGAGAGGGGACCCAATAGAAGTAGAACAATTTTTAAGCCAATTGAACTCCCTACACCGGAACATCCGGTTTACTCATAAAATGGAGTTGGACAGATCATTGGCTTATCTCGATATCAAAGTAACAGTGAGAGAGAGTGGTTCTCTCAGACACACTGTGTACCGCAAACCCACACACACGGACAAGTACCTGAATGCCGGTTCACACCATCATCCGCGACACTTGAGATCCGTTGCGGTGTCGCTGGTAAGTGGAGCCTATGATCTTTGCGACCCTGAACACGTACAGAAAGAGCTCGCTCATGTTCAGGAAGTGTTGAAGCAGAACGGGTATCAGGGACATACGCAACACCGTGAAAGGAACAAGGTACAACCCTTGGGAGTAAGCAGAGCACCAGCATTTATGCCGTACGTGAAAGGAGTGATGGACAAAATTGGAACAGTACTACAAAGATACTCCATTAAGATTGTATATAGGCCACACTACAAAGTCGTAAACCACCTGCGAACCCCTAAAAGTACCATTCCTCTAAAGACACCGGGTGTTTATAAGGTAGACTGCAGCTGTGGTAGTTATACATCGGACAGACCAAACGTACTATCGCTGAGAGGGTCAAAGAACACATCACAGCTGTAAAAAACCGCCAAATAAACAAGTCTGCGATTGCCAAGCACTTGGTGGAATCGGGTCCCAACCAATGGATTGAACTCCACAAGCCACAAGTCCTATCCACTGAAGGGCACTATTACTCCAGGATAGTGCGGGAAGCCGTCGAAATAAAAAAGTCTCCCAACTTTAACCGGGAAGATGGATATCGACTGTCTGCTTCGTGCAATCCGGTGATCAGCAAATGTACTCGCCACCTCACCGAACGCCCGCGTGCTGATACTATCAGTGTGGTGTGCCGTAGTGGCTCTCCGAACACAATATTTAGTGACGACGAAGTGAGGGTAGTTGAACAAACCCGCACTTTACGAAGACGACGATGAGCTGAAGCCAGTCCACCCGTGACCACGGCTCTTGTAAGAGGGCCGAAACGTCGGGTGATAAAGAGGTATGTTTATATCTCAATAATCGCGTAAAATACCCGTTAGTCTTAAGCCCATAAAAATTGGTGGTGTCTTAGTAGTTTTATGGGAAAAAAATGTTAAAACTTAAAAACTCATGTTCACTGTAGATATAAATGGGTTTAGTGTAGTGGTCTGGTTCTTTTAGGTGAAGAAGAAGACCACTCTACACTAAACCCATTTATATCTACAGTTTCAAAAAATCTCCTTTTTTTAAACGTGGCTCCATCGATGTTCATCGATGATTTCGCCAATGTCAAGGTAGTGCTTGATTTGTTGACAGTCCCGCACAGAAGAACTAGTTATTCCTAACTAGCTCCAGGTGCAGGACAAGAAACATTGTTCGGTATGTGAGTATCCAGATTTTTGCGGAGCGCCAGAGGTAACCTAAAAAGCCACTAACCACTCGCTCAGCAAAAATCGAACTCCCATAAACAATTTAAGATGATCTATTCTATGAACTGTTAGTATTGTTACTGTCTTTTGACAGAAACGTACTTTTGACTTAACAGAAAAATATAAAACACCTGACTTATAAGTATAAAAAAGTATTTATGAATAAAATGAATAGATAGTTTTTAACAATATTTTGACATATTATACCGTAAGGTGCTTTGTCAGTCTGAGGGTTAGTAGGTACGTACTCCTACTCATAACAACAAAAATGGTCGTCTTACAGCCCACGACAAATTATACATCGTTAGCTGCTGTTCAAAGTCAAATGTAAATCATTATTTCAATGCCTTTGACGAGTACAAATTGCAGAAATGATGTACAACTGTACTTATATAGAGGATAGTCAATCTTTTGGTCCGTTCATTCACTTGTTTTAGAATAAGTATAATGTTTTTGCTCTACATGTAAGTAAGCATAAACAGTAAAAATAATTACCTATATTTAGTTTTATTATCTTGGTTTTATTAATTATTGAGCATCAATTAAATCTCGAAAAAATGCTACGTGACAGTAAGTGTGGCATTTGATACAATTTTGTATGAGACTAATCAATCAATCAACATATTTATATCTTTCTTTTGCGTTGTGGTTGTGTGCTACAACTATTTGATTTTGAGAGACAAGAATTAACGGTGCACGCAGCGGAAGTTCCCAAATAGAATATATTGACCGATTTACAACCTTTTTTGTTGCTCCAACTATAATATCACATCTAGTACTGACATAACGAAAACATCATTGGACATAACTAATTACTATTGAAATTACGTTCCAATCGAACTAGTTCCTAAGATTAACGCGTTCAACTTTGTTCTAGTATCAGTTTTAATGACGTCAACTTCAGCGTATATTTACAATTTTACTATCTGACTCACGCTAAACAGGAACATTAAAGTTTGTACATCAATAATCATAATCACAGCGTGGTGGCAGTGGAACGCAGGCAGTCTGTTCTACGTATGTGATAGTATTAGAATGGATTCCCTCGGTATAACTAGTGATAAATTGATAATCTTATTAGAATGGATTCCCTCTCTAACTATTTATAACTAGCAGACGCCGGAGAATTCACTTTCGCGTCCCCGACTTTTGCAACATTTTTGACTGCCGCTCTGCTCCTATTGGTCGTAGCATAGACTACAGCCTTCCTCGATAAATGGTCTATTGAACACAAAAGGCTTTTTTTTCGGAGCAGTAGTTCCAGAGATTAGAGCGTTATAAACTCACCAGCTTTATAATATTAGTATAGTATGATCGGGATAGACGCCGCCGGGGTATCTGAAGAGCGAGGATGAGAGCGTACAACGCAACCACGTAACCACGTGGTATAAATAGTTGTACGGGCATGACACTGCGCACCCGCGTACTCGCACCTCACCAAATTCGGAGACGGGAATAGCCAAGCGATGTTTGGGCTGAGAGAAGAAATATCTAAACTGTATATATGATAAAAATAAACAGAGCCGAAATATCGGGAACTCATTTTGTTAAATAACATGGTAAATATCTCGTTTATTCATAAGCCAATTCAAATAATAATATATAAGTAGATCATTTTACAGAAATTCCAGTAAAAATCCTACGCGTCCTTGCTGACCAGGAAGGTTTCCAGAATGCTGTGATGTCAAGAAATGGCGATACTAAATAAGTGGATACTTACATAGGTAGGTTATATTTCGTTTTTAATATAAAAAAGGTTTTTTTGGTAACTACCTATGAGCAATTTATACCCGAGACTTACAACAACACGCCTCTGACTACCCGTTCGGCTTAAAAGGCGTGGTCTTGTGTGTGCCTTGTTATTTTAAATCAGGATCTACCTCTATTATCTACAAAATATCTCATTATAACCAGATAAGCGTAAAGGGGTAGGGGATTACTGCAATACGGCATTTTATCACAATTTCAGTGCAATATTTACACTTTGGAGATGAATAAACGGGATATTTACCATGTATTTTAGTATATTTCTGTATTTCAAACCAATGAGTTTGCTTAGACTATTTTAAATATTTGTATAGAAATTAAAAATGCTTCGTAGAGCCCGTTAAGCCGACGGTCCCGGTTGTCATACGAACATCTATGGCAGTAGTTAGGGGTAGTTGGAGCCCGTAATCAAAAATCCAACCGGTCTAACTACAGAACTTCGATATCACTCATGGGTTGTGGAGGTCAGATGGCAGTCGCTTCACGGAAAATATCAAAGTTCAGCCGAATCGCAGTTAGACTGGAAAGCCGACCCCAACTGAGTTGGGAAAAGGCTCGGTGAAATGTCTCATTCTCTCCCAAGGCCTTTCCCTAACAAGGGGAATGCTCTGACCACGTTTTTTTTAAATTCCGGCCGCTCCTTCGTCCTTTGCCGGGCGTCTCTGGTACGCACCAGAAGGTAGTTCCAGTGGCGCCCGTCTGCTCTGACTATTGAGCTATGTTGACTAACACCGACATCATCCAATATTTGCTTCATATTATAATTTCTAGATCGTGCTATTAAGGAAAATTTTGATTACAAGGCAAAATATCCTCCATTTTGTTCATAATAATATGTGATGGTATGTTATACAAACAACAATCAAATTGACCGCAGATGAACTCTACTACTTACGATCTCTTTGAACCTGGTTAGGCTTTTAGTAAACAGTATAATTAACACAATAACCGATCAATATTTGGACTGTGCTAACTTGATTATACTGTGTATAACTGACCAAAAAAAATTGTACCTACTCTACATTTCACTCTAGTAGCAATTTTAAGGCTAGTAGTCATTGTTGGTACAAATTTCGTTCAGAAATTAAATACAAGTCGTTAAATTCATTAAACGGTTAAGCCACAAACCGAATACCACAAAAAATATTTTAGACTACCTCAATGAATTCCGAAAGAAAAATTGTAACAATATTTTTTGCGATTTTCAACTTAATTCGACTGAGCTTACATACCTACTTTAAATTACCATTAAAGTTCAAATCCAACAGTCATATAGTGTGTCAACTATAAAATCATGAAATTTTATTACTTAAGTACTATTTTCTTCGAAACTATTATGAATAGTTACAAAAATAAATAACTTATTACTGCATACGACTAGGGTTGAGAGCTCGTAATCGTTTGAAGTTATTGTCACAGTAGTGTGTTGGATGACAGATATAAATACATATCCGCTTCGAACTATTTTCAGTTTATAGCGTAACACGAAAGATGTGTCAGGCCGTTAACACTCACATAATTGAGTTCAAAAGAGTTTTAATAGGTATTCGAACTATTTTCTGTTTACTAGAAATGACATTCGGCACCTTTTTTCTAGCTTATATCTGCTGGAAAAGTAAAGCGAACTATCCCCATGCGCGGGGAGGAAATAGTTATACATAATATGGCATTAGCTCAGAGTCACCATGGTTGCAAAAATCACATGAAGTCACAGAACTATCAAGCAGTATTTAATTTTGTAGCTTTCAGCTGTACGTTTGCAAAATGACTACCTATGTAATACTTCTCAAAATACACATTTAGCAAAATTACTTCGGAGCAAAACGTTACCAGCCACGTAGAAAAACTTATTCATTTTACTAAGTTACAGATAACAGCGTGTTCCAAAGTGTAGTACGTATGACTAGATATTATTTAATAGGTAGATATATTTAAAAGCACGTGCGTCGAAACACGCTCCACGCCCACGCATGTGTCGGCGCCGGCGCACATGCCCGGCAACCTTGGCGCACACGCTGGTATTGGGGACACAACGGGTTCACCTATCAATCAGCGATTTATTAATTTTCTTAGAAACTATATAAAATAGTGCATCTTGTTCGTTAACTTAGATAAAATGGGTTATTTTTAAAATCGGATGATGGGTAATATAGGGTGATAATTACTGATAAGGTACCTATGTACAAATGATGATCTAAGATGGGCTTATAATGTCCACCTTACAGAGGGAGGCAACTAAAGTAGGTAAATTAATAATGACTAGCTGATTACTCTTATTTGAATTATTAATGACTGCTGAGATCTGTGGGGTCGTCTTTTATTCGGCGTAGGTGAGTAAAGGGGAGGGTTCCCCGCCTTGGTCTCCATGAGATCCTGGCGGAGTTGGGACCGCTGAGCCTCGATTTCTCGAGACGTAAAATGTTTTTAGAATAATGAGACAGAAATACATTATCCTATTAAATGAAATAGAAACCGCAGAGACACCCATTTTTTTATAGACCCAAACTCCATACAATTATTGGCATTCTCCTTTCGGTAGCTACGCTGACTATACTATAACATTTAAACCTCGCCCTTCGTCATGAACTGAATTACTGAAATATTTTGAATAAGTGTAAACATTTAGGGTCAAATCACGCATTAACATTCTCGTTTCGTAACTATTTTAATGTGCATGTTTGGATTGAAATAGGTAGGTATTCTTTTTGAGGATACTGTATTGTTTTCAGTTTTAGAATAAGATTACGTGAAATAGTTTTCTTAATCTCAATTATCTCGCTATCACACTATCGAGATAAAATAATTCTATGTGTCTATTCAGGAAATAGACTATCCATGTACACAGGGCTAGCATAGCCAGCATCGACTGTAGTCGTTAACCAAGGATATCGCAGAAAATTCAAAAAAGGGATCACGTGACTCGTGACCGATATTTTCTATGATCGGGATTTCATAAACAGCATTTATTTATTCAAGAACGTTTTACATTCTAAACTACTACATCTTAACCACCCGCGCTAATCGTAAACTGTGTTACGGCGTGGTAAGATTGTTGTTGCAATAGTACACTTTAATATGCTAAAATTAAGTATAATATAGTATTGTGCACTATGATTTGAATAGGACACTCGAGCGATGAGTCCATCATAAAAACAAAACGACACTTGAAAGATGTAGACAATGGGTACCTACTTACACCTAAACACAAACAAAAACAAAATGACACATAATGCATATATGCCAATAATATGCCGATATGGACTTTGTTCGGCACGATTATATGGTTAGGTCCCTTCTAGCTCACGCTCTACTTCTACGGGTCTACAAGTAGGTACCTTATTCTAAATGCTAATTTTTATTTTCATTCACAGGCTTAAATTATATATTTCAGTAGTTAAAAATCAACGGACCTGAAATTACACTAAGCAAAAACAATTATCGTTCTTACAACCAGATGGCCACAATTTGGTTATCCTAATAACAAAACTTACATAGGATTACCATTAAAACGAAAACCTAATAAAAATATAACATTGCTCTGGGCTGTTGTAATTTCAGTCCGGATTACATAATTTATTTATTTAATTATTTATAAATCATTGCAAACATGGGTTACATTAGATGATACAGCAGTAATTTATAGATTCACCATATTATTTTACCAAAATACTAGGCATGCAATTTTTCAAATTATAAGTAAATCAAGATGTCATCTTATTACATCAATTTCCGAATATTATAATAAAACAAATATCATCATAGCATATTAATCATGTCATCATCCAAATAATAATAATAATTATGAAATGTCCAAAATTAATATTGATAACTAAATTGTCATGTTACATTTTAGTCAATTTATAGTTAAATGTCAAAAAATATTACAAACTAAAAGTCAAATTCTTATATCTAGCTGACACTGCCATCCAGCAAGTATTAGGTCATTGTGTAATATCCTTTTTTCAGTAATAATGTTTATGAGCAATACACCTCTGCCAACCCCCTGGGGAATACACGCGTGATTTTATTTATGTATAAAAATAGATTTACCTACACTACATCGGTACATCTATTTTTGATAGTGGCAATGGACGTGGCGTCATATTCGAACCCCACAAACACTCTATTTTGACGCATAATTACTCAATCACATCAAAGAGAAAGTAAAACTTGGTCTCACAAAGAGAATAAGATCTTATCATATTTAAAGCAATGAAAGTATTATTACGTGGTACGACGTACGGCGAGGTAATTGATTCGTGAGTTCGTGACTCGGTTATGAACTTTGACAATTATGAGGTTGTTAATTAAGACTGAGATCGATACTACGTAGGTACTTAATGTCATTACTGTACTTTGCCATCTGGCTGGCTTGACACTAATGACATTTATACCGCGCCAGGCAGCCGCGCAAAGGTCAATTCGCATTAAAGCACCTCACCAAATGCAAAGCTCCGCTTGCTTACCCTTCGCGAACTGTACTTACTGTAACTAAGTACATACATATTTATTTTGTGTGATTAAAGTGTTAGGTATGTGAATGGAAATAGTGCCAAGTTTAGGGACTGGTAGAGCCAGGAAGGACATTGTATGCTTTGATTATATCAAAGATTGTATGCTCCACTATATCCTTCCTTCTTTTATTTTTTTATTTATTTATTTATTTACACTTCATGCACAGTAACAGTACATAGGCGGACTTAATGCCATAAGCATTGTCTAACAGTCAACCTTAGGGTGATGCAGAGAGAACTAGTAGTAGGTGCTAAGGGGTTATAAAAGTTATGATGACATTAGAGAACAGGATAAAAAAACTTCCGCAGAGACCACCGAGGTGGTCAAAGTCCGCCGGGAAAAAAAAAACAGGATAAACTTAAATACTAATAACTACATACATAGCTAATACTAACAAACATATATATACACAAATATACATACATACACATATACATATATTACGCCCATAAACCTACATAATATATACTATGTATTATTAATTAAATAAAATGTCTAAGGAATATCTGCACATTATGTCTATATACAATACATAAACTAATAAAACACAACTATGAGCTATGACTGCATTAAGTATAGGATAGGACTGTTTATGAGTCGCGATATAGTTCATATACCTACCTTCTTCCTGAAAACGAAGCGGCTGGTTGACTTCTTTATGGTGTGGTTACTAAGTAAAGTATTTATAAGCCACCTAGAGGATAACTTTGGTATAGAAAAGTGAAATCTCTATAGGTACCTACCAGACGAAGAGTAGACAAACAGAGGGGACAGATTCGTTTGAATAAAGGTCTAGCGGTGGTCGGCCTTACAAAATATTTTATTGGTGAAAATCATAGAGAAATAGTCTGTCACTGGGCATCTCGGTGCTCTATCTACCTACCTGTAAACCTAGGTTTTTTTGCCAAAAATACACAACACTATTAGGTAGTGAATTGCATCGAATACAATCGGGACTAATCGAGTTTGAGTAGCATTTGAGTAGGTAATTGAAAATACGCCAGGTACTATCTACCTTCTAGCGCGGCCACTCCTACGTCCATCGCCGGGAGTCAGGCACTACCTACCTGGCGTATTTTCAATTACCTACTCAAATAAGGGACCTACTTTACAGTCTGTTTTAGCACATTTACT
This sequence comes from Nudaria mundana, assembly GCA_963556515.1. Classification (NCBI taxonomy): domain Eukaryota; kingdom Metazoa; phylum Arthropoda; class Insecta; order Lepidoptera; family Erebidae; genus Nudaria; species Nudaria mundana. The sequence continues at coordinate 7,893,586 of OY748289.1, read as the reverse complement.
CCATTAGGTAATTACCTATTTGTTTGCACTTCTACCAAACGGTATAAATCAGAACTAAATACTAAAAAATAAGCGTCTCTTTAGTAAACGAACGAGGCAACGGACCACCCAAGTGAAGAGCATAATCCGATAAGTAATACAAGTACCTAACTAAAGTCCATACTATTAAGTTTTAATAGCTGTTATATATACTATATAAGTACTAAGAAGAAAATGTATATTTATTTTTTCATACGGCCTTAAGATATTGGAATGTTCTCTTCAGGGTGTTATAAATCTGTTAAACAGTTAGAGAAAGTTTCTGATCGACGGTAATAATATTGGATTTTTGATTAATTGAATTAATAAACGTCAAGGTTTCGTATACTTAGAAGTTGGTTAAGACTAGTTAAAGCAATGGTAAGTAAAATATAAAAAAAAAAACACTTTAAACTTATTTTAAATTTCTTAATAGCACTATTTTTCGCAGGATTAAAAAGACAACAAAACGTCGACATTTGTTTCGCCTCTAAACGAAGCATTATCAAGACTGTCTCAGAGAGAACAGCCGTTGGCTGTTCTCTCTCTGTGAAATTTAAAATAAGTTTAAAGTGTTTTTTTTTTTTAATATTTCACTTACCATTGCTTTGTCATGGATTTTCGCCGAGTAACGCCTGGTTCCATCCAATATTTAAGACTAGTTAGACCAGACTAGTTAGAAGGACTACTAACTTACTGATTAACTAACACAACGACCGGGAAAATAACTAAACACTGCCATAAAGAAGTTTTCACGCTTGATAATAATAAAATCCCTATTATGGGCGACCAACAATTTTACTGGCAAAGTGTGGGTGAGTATTGCACCTCAGCCTATCCCTTAGGGGATGTAGGCTTTACGTATGTCTGTAAATGCTGACTATACTAATATGGAAATTAGAAAATACGAAGTGATCACTTTCGCTTAACTACCACTTAGGTAGGTAGATTTAATTTTGTTTTATTAGGCAGAGGCAGGCCTATGTCACTCGCCTTACAATCGCAAAAAAATACGTGACGTCAGCGACAACTTGAAGTTGTAAGTCAGTAAGGGTTGTCTCTTGTTTGTGACACGGCATTGACCATAGAGTTGATATTGAGGCATTAACGTCATAATTATTGGTCAAATTATGCTGGTACTTTCCTGACATCCCTAACGGTCGAATTATGTTCTCTGTAAACATAAGAATTTGCTTTAATTAACGTCGGAGTGCAAGTTCTGTATGTAAGTACTATTCTCTATTCTGTGGCAGAGGTAGGTAACACACACTTTGCCGTTACCGGGCACTCAGTCAGGACAGATGTTACATACCACTAAAATAGAAACTGCAATCCGAGCGTCAGAAATCTGAGTTGTCATAAGAAATTATACTCGTATTATTATCTACCCTCGCTTTTTTTTTCTTTTTTAGTTCTACCAATTTCATTAGTTAACTTTGTCATGCTATTCATCCTACTAGTAATATAATAAATGTGTTTGTTGGATGTTTGAATATTTGTCACTCTTTCAAGCGAAAACTACTGAAGGGATATTATAACGTATCTTTACAATAAATATAGCTTATACATTAGAATAAAACATAGACTTGTTTTTATATCAGTACTGAGATCCCGTGGGATTTGAGTACGAGAAAATCATCAGCCAACATTATTATCTACGAGTACTTAGTTACATAGATAACCGAGTTACAGACATATTTCAAAATATTACACGCACCCTAGTAACCTATATTTGGAAAATAAATTATTAACACAGAATTATCCTTATGGCGTCCTTTTCACACAAACCCTTACGATTTCCATTAAATGCTCCATCTCTTTTACACGTATCGTATTTCACGGAAGTGTATCTCTGTCGTGTTTTGGTTTCCGAATGTTTCAGGCCAGCTGAGCGGTCTCAACGCGTTGTCATGGCTACCATTGATCGTCCGCCATATTGAATGCAGCCGTCTGCACAAGAACTCTAGACAAATAAATATGGGTCTCGCTGTCTCGGTTAAAAATAGATGTACGAAAATCAAATCAAATAACTATGTATTTTACATAACATGAGGAACATACATAAAGGAGACATCATATAAAGTAAGTACAAATGGCGGGCTTATTGCTAAAAGTGAACTCTTACAGACAAATTTTATATGCATAGTGAGTTAAATGAAATAAAATTCACTTGAGAACATAACATGTTATAACATAGACCAACAAGGACCGCGGTGCAGGTTCGAAATACGGTTGCTTTGTGTGTTATAATGCCCAGAGAGGGACGTTTCTCTAGCTTATGCGAGGACATCGATGTTTATATACATAACATAACATAGCATCACGCCTTTTCCCCCGAAGGGGTAGGCAGAGGTGTGCAAACACACCCACATAGCGCCAGCTATGTTAGGCCCCATGTAATAGGGGGCGAGCCTATTGCCATTTACCGGGCACAAGTTCCAGACTCTGGGATAATTATCTGGGTAAAATTCTAAAGAGAATTATACATTATCCACCAGACACGGGAATCGAACCCGAGAACTCGAGCGTGGCAGTCCGTACATAGTACCATTGTGCCACCGAGGTAGTCTCGATGAATCGATGTTTATACTTAAAATAAAAAAAACACATTAATCATTGACACAAAAATCGACTTCAAATCACCGAAATGGGACCAAATAATTGTCCGAATTGAACCAAATTGAAATGGGACCATTCGGGAAGACATAAATTTAGGAAATATTTTCAATCGAAAAAAATATTTTTAAATTGGTTCACCAAACATAAAAAAAAACAAATTGTGAACCTCTTCCTTTTTAAAAAGTCGGTTTGGTTAAAAATAAAACTTGGTTTTTGTGTAAATTTTCGTGAAGTCAACAACCCTATTGTATAGTCCCAAGCAATTACAAAAAGTTACGAACGGACATTGATTTCGTATAGAAACTCCCTTAACTCGTCCAGAGCAAAATCAATACCGAGTTTCCAAACAGAGCCAGACGTGCCATCTAAATTTAATGCAACACTATTTAACTCTGCTACGCTTCCGCTATAGGTACTGTTTACTTGCTTTCCATTCTCAGATTCAGGAAAGAAAATTAACAGTAGAGAAAAAAATACTATTTACAGTTACTAAAAACTATACTTACACACTAAAATCTACACTATATACAGGCGTGAAAGAACTCCTGCACCTCGTCGCCGACTGGCAATGTTCCCAGAAGGCTGACAGCATTGCCACGTTGTATGGCAATGCTTATTCTTTGAGCTAAAAAGTAAACAGCCTTCTGGTCTTGAGAAGTGTTGATCATGAGTTTCGAGATGGTTTTAGAAAGTTCGTGAGCCCGCGAGTCCGTGAGTCGGATTTGGTTTTTATATTGCGTTTTTTCGTACATATTCATTAATAATTATCGGTATCTTATTTTATAAATGTATTCACTATTTTTATGATGAATATAAGTCTTTTTATTTTACTTTACGGTATGTAATAAACTTCTGATTTGATTAGAAATAAAATACACGTCAAAAATTGACACAACAACCGTTTTCAAATTAACGAAATGGGGACCAAATAATTGTCGGAATAGGAAATTGAAATGGGAGCATTTGGTGAGTAGAAGCTTTCAATTAAAAAAAAAGTTTTTAAAATCGGTTTACCCAGTCTAAAGAAGTAAAAACAAAGCATACAGTCGAGTAGGTACTCCTCCTTATTTGGAAGTTGAAAATCAAAGTAGATATAAGAATAATGCAGGGTTTGAGCTGGATTGACATTCTATATTCAAATTGAAATATGAAGTACCGCTTGGTAATCGTCTGTCGCGTAACTCGAGTTTTTTTTTAAATTCCGCGGCCCAAGGCCACGGCTGCTCCCGTTGCCGGACGTCCTTGGTTCGCACGCAGAAGTAACTCGAGCACCTAGATATACGTACTCTTTTTACAATTTCGTAGGTATACTTGCGGTTACCTACGAAACCCTGTACCTACCTACCTAATGTAAAAAGGGTCTAGAAATTGAAGTGTTGTAATTTTTCACGTAAAACTAGCCGTGAAGGTTACGTGGTCACAATCACAATTTGTAGGGCAATTTATCACTAGTATAACCCGATTTGAGCGTGAACAGATTTATTTAATTGCGGCACCTCATAAAGCAATCTAACTCTGAACGAACGGAAATATTTAGTTGATTTTACGTACAGCTTTACAATATATTAAACCGATACCTCCTAAGTATACTGAGTCAACTAGCTTTAGGTATTTTATGATTTTTATATAATAAATAATAAATATTTTTGGACATTCTCACACAACCTCATCTAGCCCAAATTAAGATAATATAAGCTTGTGTTATGGGATCTAGACGACTGATAAACATACTTATATATTTCTAAATATAAATGTATACAATAATCTATGATCTCTATGATAGTGTTAAAAAAATTAAAACGAACAATATTACTGAGATAATTTCGCGTACCTATACTAAATCAATTTCAACATCAGCTAGAATCGTATATTGTATGCTCATTCAACTGACATCGTATCTGTATACGCGCCTACGCGGGGTGTGTATCGGCACAAGTGTATTGCGACTCAGTATACTATGCACGGCGGTGAGTCGTGCAGTGCATGCGATTTTGGCTAACATTTTTGACGAACGTCTATGCCAAGGATGTCTAGATTGTCCTTCATTGGTAATATTGCATTCTGAAGAGTGGGTAGGGGAAGGAAAGGGGATTTTTCGCTGTAAATGCACACGCCTGTGTTTTGTGGGCATTGAACTCGACCAAGTTCTCGGCACCCCATTATTTTTTTTTATTTTTTTTTTTTATTAGCGCTCCTCTGCCAATGGCAGAGCCTATTCTACATCGTTATCCTCTAGTCTTCCTATTTATTTCGACAGCCCTCTCAGGGCTCATTATTAATTATCTAGCCTTACACCCGTATTCGAAGGCCACGCCACGGGCACCCGGACGCCATGCACTGGAGAATGGTGATTAACCAGCGCACAGCGCCGCGCAACCCGTGGCGTCACCCGCGAATACGTCGTTTTTGTTTAAATAATAATCATCTTTCATTCTGTTCCTCTAGTACCATTCCATTTCTTCTTTTATTCCTCTCGCACTTTCATACTACCTTTCATTCTTTTGTGTGGGGGTTATTCATAGTACCAGCGCCTTTTATATTTATTGAAGTTTTCCAAATTTTACATTTTTCTTAAATTTTAACATTTCTTAAAAATAACAATCTTAATGTTTTAACAAGTATTCTTATAATCTATTATGTATTAATATTGATTTATTCTAACATCTTCTTTTATTACGTTAATTTATAACATTTAGCTTTTCCTTAATCTAACATTTAATCTAATCTTAACAGCTTGTGCAGACTGAACCTGCTTACACTATTCTTAACTCTTATTTTTCTAATTATTTATACTCTATTACTAACATTTCTTATTTTACTGTTTTAGTGTATATAACAGCCAATATTTATTTATAATATTGCTTTATATAGCCTGGTTTCCACCGTTTCTTATGTGTGCAATTTTAATAATTTTTTCCGTGTATTTAAGAAACGGATCTCTATAGTTTTTAATCATCGTGGGCAGGTTTTCCTGACTTAAGGTGACGCTGTTATCCTGTTCAAATTTAAACCGGTCAGTCATGTGGACTGGGCACTCAAGTAGCAGGTGTATGATTGTTTCAAGTTCGTCCGGGTCGCAGGCGCACGATGGGCTCGCCTTGCACCTGAAACGGTGCAGGTACTCTGCGAACCCACCGTGCCCCGTCGGCACCCCATTGGGAGATACTGTCGAGGTTACGGTCGAGATCAGCCACGAGTCGTCGTTTCTCCTCCTCAATCTCAGATCGCCCCGCCGTCGGACGAACCGAGTAACTCCCGTGCAGTGTGCTGTCCCCTGCATAGCAATGAATGTTCCCGAGGGATAGCATATCATTGATATGCAGAAGAAAGAGAGTTGGTGATAGTACGGACCCCTATGGTACCCCGGCATTCACTTGCAAGAAGCGAGAAGCCTGGCCATCGCAGAGGACCCGCACTCGGCGCTCGTTTAAAAAGCTGGCAATCCAGCTGCACAATTGAGGAGGTAGACCATATGCCGGAAGCTTGGAAAGGAGCGAAGCATGCCAGACCCTATCGAAAGCTTTGGCGATGTCCAGGCTAATAGCCAAGGACTCGCCGTACCTTTCCATAGCCTCACCCCATACATGCGTGACGAATGGATCATTGATCATTGATCAGCGAGTGATCCTCTAGGTATCGCATGAGCTGCTTATTGATAATAAGCTCAAGTACCTTGCAAATGGCTGAGGTGACAGCTATGGGTCGATAGTTGCCTGGATCGGATCGATCCCCCTTCTTGGGGATCGGTTTTTTTTTTTTTTTTTTTTTTTTAATATTTAGTTCGACAAATTGACGCCACTCGCCTGATGGTAAGCTGAGGCGACGTCTGGCAATTGAGGGCGACTCTCACAGTACACAGGAATACTATAGAGAGTGGCCCTCAACTTGACGACCCTGTAATGTGCCTCTTCACGCTTCGCTTAAAGAGTCCAGGGTTATATGTAGGAGGAAACACGTGCGCAGGCAGGGCGTTCCAAGCCACCATCGTTCGGCAGAGAAACGATCGTTTAAAACGCTCGGTTCTCGCGAAGACGGTTTCCACGGTATGAGGGTGACATCTCTGCCCGGCACGCGTTGTTCGGGATCGGAAAGGAGAGGGTGGGATCAGGTTGAAGAGCTCTTCAGAACACTCACCGTGGTAAATACGGTAGAACGCGGCCAAGGAAGCAATTGTTCGGCGCTGGGCTAGCGGCTCAAGGCTTCCCGTTACCTCCGGACAGTCTATAATGCGAACAGCGCGTCGCTGCATAGCGTCGAGTGCGTCCAGCAAATACTTCGCGGAGCCGTCCCAGAGGTGAGAGCAGTATTCAACGCAGGGTCTAATCTGCGTTTTGTACAGCAGACACCTCTGGTGCGGTGTAAAGAATCGCTTTACCTTGTTCAGTATTCCTAGTTTCCGCGAAGCTAGCCCAATACATCTCTCAATGTATTTTGTGTTATTGAGCTCTCGACGAACGTCTATGCCAAGGATGTCTAGATTGTCCTTCATTGGTAATATTGCATTCTGAAGAGTGGGTAGGGGAAGGAAAGGGGATTTTTTCGCTGTAAATGCACACGCCTGTGTTTTGTGGGCATTGAACTCGACCAAGTTCTCGGCACCCCATTGGGAGATACTGTCGAGGCTTCGGTCGAGATCACCCACGAGATGTCGTCTCTCCTCCTCTATCACAGATCGCCCCGCCGTCGGACGAACCGAGTAACTCCCGTGCAATGTACTGTCATCTGCATAGCAATGAATGTTCCCGAGGGAAAGCATATCATTGATATGCAGAAGAAAGAGAGTTGGTGACAGTACGGACCCCTGCGGTACCCCGGCATTCACTTGCAAAAAGCGAGAAGCCTGGCCATCGCAGAGGACCCGCACTCGGCGCTCGTTTAAAAAACTGGCAATCCAGCTGCACAGTTGAGGAGGTAGACCATATGCCGGAAGCTTGGAAAGGAGCGAAGCATGCCAGACCCTATCGAAAGCTTTGGCGATGTCCAGGCTAATAGCCAAGGACTCGCCAAACTTTTCCATAGCCCCACCCCATACATGCGTGACGAATGCCAGGAGGTCACCCGTTGATCGTTTTGGCCTGAAGCCATATTGCCGATCATTGATTAGCGAGTGATCCTCCAGGTATCGCATGAGCTGCTTATTGATAAGAAGCTCGAGCACCTTGCAAATGACTGAGGTGACAGCTATGGGTCGATAGTTGCCTGGATCGGATCGATCCCCTTTCTTGGGGATCGGTTGTACGTTCGCCTCCTTCCAGGCCTCCGGCACGAGGCCTGTAGAGTATGACAGGCGGTACAGACGCGTTAATACTGGAGACAACTCAGCAGCACATTTTCGTAGCACCACCGCCGGAATGCCGTCAGGGCCACTGGCTTTCCGCGTGTCGAGTGACCGCAGCACTGCCCGTACATCACATTGCCTGATAACAATATCAGGCATAGTGTGGCCACAGTTGGCGATGGCGGGGGGCTGCAGGCCACGGTCATCGACCCGGGAATTAGCCGCAAAGAGGTCTGCGAGCATGTCCTTCTCTTGGGCTTTGTGAGCCAGTGATCCATCAGGAAAACGCAGTGGTGGCAGCGAGGGTTGACAAAAATTTGACTGTACGGCTTTGGCCAGTTGCCAGTATCCACGGCTGCCCGTGGGATGGGATGTGAGCTCCTGACCAAGCCGCGCGACGCGCTGGGCATCCGCTCTCTTGAAGGCCCTTTTGCTGAACCTAGTGGCCCGATTGTACGCTGCTTTGAGGCGGTTCACGTTCGGGTCACGTGCCGCCCGAGCCCTGACCCAGGCGCGATATGCCGACTGTTTTTTCTGGACAGCCTCGGCACATTCACGCCCGAACCAGGGGCGAGCTTTGCGGATGCTGGCGACATCAGTGAAAGGGATATAATATTCTATCCCTAGACTGATCTCGCCAGCAATGGCAGCAGCGCTATCCGAAGGCGCCTTCCCTACAAAGCAGCGCTGGCTCCACGGGATGGACGCAAAGTAATCGCGGAGACCGTCCCAGTCTGCCGACGAGTAGTGCCATAGTCGTCGAGTCATTTGTTCAGCACGAGCAGGCGGTGGCACTTGGAAGCTGGCGTGCACCACACAGTGGTCGGATGTGCCCAGTGGGGCGCGTACCGACACACTGTACTCGGCTGGGCGACTCGTCAGCAGTAGATCCAGCAAGGCGGGCGTGTGGTCTGACCTGTCAGGTATCCGGGTGATCCCCCGTACCATCTGGGTCAGCCCGTGGGAGAGAGCGAATGCATGGGCGGTTCGTCCCGCATGATCGGTCCTAAGGGACCCCAGCCACTCAACGTGATGACCGTTAAAGTCCCCCAGGAAAACCAGGTCAGCGTTCGGGAACCGCACCTGCGCATCGTCAGCCATCTCGCTGAGGTATTCGAAAAGCCTTGTTGTCCCAGTGTCCCCTGTGTGGGGTTGTACGTTCGCCTCTTTCCAGACCTCCGGCACAAGCCCTGTAGAGTATGACAGGCGCGTTAATACTGGAGACAACTCAGCAGCACAATTACGTAGCACCACCGCCGGAATGCCGTGAGGGCCACTGGCTTTCCGCGTGTCGAGTGACCGCAGCACTGCCGGTACATCACATTGCCTGATAACAATATCGGGCATAGTGTGGCCACGGATGGCGGGGGCCTGCAGGCCACGGTCGTCAACCCGGGAATTAGCCGCAAAGAGGTCTGCGAGCATGTCCGCCTTCTCTTGGGCTTTGTGAGCCAGTGATCCATCAGGATGACGCAGTGGTGGCAGCGAGGGTTGGCAAAAATTGGACCTCACGGCTTTGGCCAGTTGCCAGTATCCACGGCTGCCCGTGGGATGGGATGTGAGCTCCTGACCAAGCCGCGCGACGCGCTGGGCATCCGCTCTCTTGAAGGCCCTCTTGCTGAACCTAGTGGCCCTATTGTACGCTGCTTTGAGGCGGTTCACGTTCGGGTCACGTGCCGCCCGAGCCCTGACCCAGGCGCGATATGCCGACTGTTTTTCTGGACAGCCTCGGCACATTCACGCCCGAACCAGTGGCGGGCTTAAAATAAAAATAAGCCTCGGTAAATTATATTGGTCCAGTATACTTGAATGCTTAAATACTAATCAGAATGCATAAAAAATCAGCAAAAACATTTCATACGGAAAAGCTTCCCATATTTATTAAAAGAAACATTTAATTTACTCTAATTAAGATTAATTTCATAAAAATATAAGCGATTTGTCTTCAAATCGCTCTCCTGTAAAATTACTATAATGTTAGTTGACTCAGTATACTTAGGAGGTATCGAAACAATTATTGACCGATCGAGCGAAGCGTCTACATTTCGAGATTAGACAATTTTGCTTTGGTCTGTCTGTCTGTATGTGTGGTTCGGGTTAGCAGTCACAGTTTTTATCCGATCTTTACGAAACTTGACAGGTATTCCTTTACTAGAAACAATATATTTAGTGTGAGTGATTTTTATTGGGGAGGGGTGATGGGGGGCAGAACGATCAGAGCTTACATTTAAAATTACGGGTTTATGAGTGTAGAAACCCAAGCAATTTTCAGGTTCCAGTTTACTAAAAAGAAACTGCTAATATGGGTTTTGGCGCCAAGTCAACCCAAACTTTTTTTTGTTTTCATTTAAATATTTATTTAAGGAGCTTAGCAACAATTATGGCTATGACGGAACTTGACACAAGCATTCCTTAGTGTGAGTGATTTTCATTGGGGAAGGGGGATGGGGAGCAAATTAAAAAAAAATAGTTTTTAATGTTCGCGAGGATAACTGTTCGACCATAGGGCGACCACTAGTTATACTCGTATTACGAAATAAGTCAAGGTGAACAAATAAGCATACCTACAGTAAGTTCAGAACTTCAAGACTATGACTTTATTTTTCGACGATCTGGAAAAAACGACTGCACTAGTCTTAAGAAATTTGGTGCGCGCAGATAACTTGAGCAGTTAGATAATATACTTACTTCTTTTATTTCATAAGAAATAGGAAAATTAAATAATGTATATTGTTCGCTAGTTTGAAGATTTAATTGCAGGGTTATTTCTTAAATATAGGTAGAGTTAGCAGGTTTTAAACCTGCATTAAATCGTAAAGAGGTAGAACACCTATCGGTATAGAAGATGCAAAACAATGGTAAGTAAAATGTTTTTAAGAAAAAACCTTTTAAATTTATATAATAGCATTAATTTTTCGCAGAATTAAAAGGACAACAAAACGTCGACAATTGTTTCGCCTCTAAACGAGGCATTATCAAGACTGTCTCAGAGAGAACAGCAAAATTCGTGGTTGGAACGTTTTTGCTTATAAGTAAACGCGTGCAAATTTCATTATTGCGATGTAGGATTCTTTACAATAACTAATGTGGGTAGAAACCTCAGATCATGCTAACTAAGTTCCAAAAATAGGTATTCACCAATACTTGACCTTATCTGTTTGATTTAATTACTATCTTTTGATAAGTTGCGTAGAAAACGCTTATTGTAAAGAATCCTACATCGCGATAATGAAATTTGCACGCGTTTACTTATAAGCAAAAACGTTCCAACCACGAATTTTGCTGTTCTCTCTGAGACAGTCTTGATAATGCCTCGTTTAGAGGCGAAACAATTGTCGACGTTTTGTTGTCCTTTTAATTCTGCGAAAAATTAATGCTATTATATAAATTTAAAAGGTTTTTTCTTAAAAACATTTTACTTACCATTGTTTTGTCATGGATTTTCGCCAAGTAACGCCTGTTTCTATCCAATATATAGAAGATGCAATTTTCCTACTTGGCAATAAAACTGTTAGGTATGTTAACTATGGGTTGCTCAGTGTCTATGGTCACATATGGTTTTAATGCATGCAACTCGTGTCATCAATTTGCAATACCAAGCGTAGGCTCTGGTATGTAGAACTGTAGGTGTTAGAAACAACGTTGGCCTCATTCATTCATTCCAGTGGAATGGCAGTACGGATGAGTGAAAGGTCACGTGCGTGACACAAAGCACCACAAAGGCTGTATGTTTTGTATGCATGGCCAGTACGACAGGTGTGTGGTCGCGGCATAGTTCCTGGGGCCACTAGAAGTGGCAGCCTATTGGTCGAAAGGGTTCAGAACGATCAGAACTTACATTTAAAATAACGGGTTTATGAGTGTAGCCAAGCGCCAAGTCAGACCAAACTTTTTAATGTTTTTTTTTTATATTTATTTAAGGAGCTTAGCAACAATTACGACTATGTCGCTCTTTTGAAGTTATATATAGGTAAATAAAGAGTATAGGAATTTTCGTTACCGCTGTATAGTAAATATTCATAACTCATTCATATTTTCATAAAAGGATTTCACTTATTGGAAAATGCAAAGCCATTTTCCCTTGCAAGAATTAAACCTGCAATCAAAAAACAACTTCGTGCTTTCATTACAGAGTTGGAAATTGTATGGCTGCATATTAACTGCGCTGGTGCAACGCCCTTGACCGGGCGTGGATTGCCCCGGGCGCCTTCATGAGACCTTCAAACATTTAATATTAAACGTAAGTAAGTATACACACATTTAGAATTTAAACATGTAAGGCATGTTGGTATGCTGTTTTCATTGTATAATAAATAAAATTTTATCATTATGTCGCTGGGTATGTAGGATGTAAAATGACTATTAAAAATTATTGTTCATACATTGCATCTATGCTTGTACTATTATATGGTTAAATGGTATGGTATTTTACGCTGTCAAGACTCTTCTTCTTAGTCGTACACTCTTGGCAGAGTGGTCGTGGCTGCGAATGGACTAGGATGCCTCGTCACTCCCCTCGGCAAAGGCGGCTGCACGTCAAGCCTTTGACTTGCACTACGAGCTGTCAAGACTTTAGGCGCTCTTGTCATCTTCCAAAATAACCTTTCTAAAGTTACGCAGCTTATGATTAAGTACAAAGCACCTGCATATCTCACCGGCATGCGACAGTGTACTAGAAGTTTTTGATGAGACATTGTAGGCGTTTGCGATAGCAGACAGTGAGTTGTTCTTAATTAAATGAAATGAGACTAGTAGGTAACTTATGAACATGAGTGATTAATCGTTTTTTACTCAGATTTTATAATTACGTGGGGGTTTACGAAGTGACTGGTGAAATGTGGGCGCTTATTATGTACACTGCCCGAAGGTGTGCCTCTGAGTACACCTTCGGGGATACATACATGATTTGTGTGTGTGTAAAGAAAAGGCGTTTGTAGTAAAGTATAGACCATGGCCTCATGTGGCCCCATGTTCGGAACCCAACTCGTTTTCACATACTTAGTTAGGTACATTCGCATTAGGGAAACCATATCCTCGTTGTCACAAGTACTAGTTTTCATACCGTCTTTATCTCCGGAACCGTTTAAGCATTTGAAATAAAACCTTTAAGAAATCTGAGCTTATGTCATAACTAGAAACATCAGAAACTGTGATGCTGGTCCGTTGCCTAGGACAGCTCATACACGGCCTAACGTTCTTTTGTTCTCTTTGAGTAATTATTTACTAAATTCAAAGTTAAGTGTTTGCAACAGAACAAAGAGCTTTTATTAGAGGTTTTGCTTATAGGTTAGTAAGTGAGTGTATGTATTTTGCTAATTCTAGAACAAATAGTTGTCATTGTGTGGTATTAACTGACATTTCCGTCAAAAACACTATCAATGCAGCTAAACCTTACGGAAGTATAGTCTAGGGTGCCTAAAAAGCAAAATAAGCTCGAGAACTAAAAGAAGCACAGTGATCAGTCAAAAGAGTTTGAAATTGAAGGTACGTTTTGATTGATATACGTACAGTGTAAGCTCTAGGCTCATTTAGCATGCATTGGTAAGAAAGTTGTGTTATTGCTGCCCTGTGCTTCAGATGGTGAATTGGACGGCGAAAAACATTTTTCTATATTACATTTGTTGAGTTTGTTTTAATTTTAAGGGAAAATATCAAATAAATGATTAATACATAATACATTAAAATAACTAAATTTGTTTCATTTAGTAGTGCTAAGGATATAAATGCGAAATTTGTGACAACGAGGAAATTCTTTTTCGCCTACTTGCAATTTACTTTCAAATGGCATTATAAATTATCATAATACATGGTTCAATAATTAATAATTATAGTACTTTTATGATTTTTTTTGTTCCTTAATTAAAAATTCTTCTTTATTTATTGTACACTACTACAACAATAAAATAAGAATACTAATAAAAACAATGTATAATTGGTCAGCCTTATCACTGAAACACGTAAAGATGTGTATATAACTTGGTTAATTAGTTGAACTCGCCAAGGGAAATTATGTAGTCAAGTTTTGGATGTTGAATAGTTTAGTCCTTATGATTTACAAAGTGAAATTCTCGCAGCTCTCTCTGATTTTATAAATGGTTAAGTGCGAAAGTTTACGCCCTTAGAGGCTTTAAATTAAAAAATATTGCGACATAATGAGCTCTACTTATCCGAGAGGTCGGCTTAATTACGAATTTCATGAAGGCTCTTTAACTTTAATCTACGATACATTACCCTTCTTTATCAGTTACTAGCTGGTCACCGCAGCTCCGCCCGCGTAATTTAGTAGACCTAGTAGCCTATGTTACTCAGGGTGAATGTAGCTTTCCCATAGAGATATTATAAGAGTAGAGGTGGTGTAATACAATTTCCCTATGAAAGAAAGTGTGACTCTTCTCGGGTGTGAAGGAGTGGCGAGGAGGGGTATGAAAAACCTTAGTCCCGCCCACTTCTTTATTTTCCATCTCGCGGTCCGTATAGCAAAACTACTTACTCCATTATAATGTCAGTTTACTACGTAGTTTTAACTATCGCACACTCGTAACAGGGTCGTACTCAGATTTTTGGTACTAAGGAGTTTTATATTTTTTGAATTGCAAATATACGAGTACCTATCTCAAACTGAACTGTCGAAATTTGCCGTAGGGGTTATATCCACTCTACGTCTAAAGTATAACGGGGCTCCCGTATGGGCGGGTAGATTGACGGCCAACAATGTATCTATTTTAAATAGACCGTTGATAACCTTGGCTTTATTAGGTATCTGTTTCGCATCCATCGTGAGGTCAGACCCCAGTGTCAACTGTCAACTCTGCGAGGCCTCCGACGAAGACACTGCACTCCACACGTTGGTGGAGTTCTGACCGTGGGCGAGTTAGCGCCGGTACCTCATAGTGGATCTGGGCGTGGATACCCTCTCGCTAAAAAAAATACAATTAAAATTACTTACGCATGAAATGTGATGCAATTCTTAGCATCAGAATGTCTATCTGAATATTTTTTACATGATAGAACACAACACTTCATTTTTATCTTCTTTTATCCTTTTATTTCCACAAAAATTACTGAACTGTCACAGAATATACATGTACGAAAGCCACGCCCACTTTTTGAAATCACGCGCAAATTTTATGACGTCAGTGCCTACTTAAAGATTGCACTGTGCACAGTTGCATAGGGCATGTCCTCTCTTATAATACGTCCACGCGCTTTCCAATAGAGAAAGAATTTTTGAAATCGGCACAGTAGTTTTTGAGTTTATTAATTACAAACATACACACAATAATACAAACCTTTTCTCTTTATAATAGATAGTATAGATAGGTAGCGTGTACACACACAACCACAACATAAAGTTACTATCCCTGAAGAGGTATAGACAAAGGCGTATAATACGCACACATTTCGCCAATCCTAATGTTGCCTATTGTCGTGTTTGAGCAGTTTGGGTAGGTAGTATATAAAAAATCGGCCAAGTGGAAGACGGACTCGCGCACAAAGGGTTACGTACCAAAAGGGCAAAAAAATATATTTATTGTATATTTGCTGTTATAGCGGGAACAAAATATTCTAACTTTAACGGTTCACGAGGTATAAGCCTTTCTTTTTTTTAATACCACGGCTGCTCTCACGTCCGTTGCCGGGCGTCTCTGGTACGAATGCAGAAGGTATTTCCAGTGGCACCCGGCGACGAAATACAGCCTGGTGGTAGCCTGGGTTCCTGTTTTACTCTTTGGTTACGGAATCCTAAAAAGGGGTTTGGTGACGTGCACTACAGAACTCTAAAAATTTAAATATCTGCCAAATAACACAATACAATTAAAGAGATCTTAAGTTCAGTAATTAATAAAATATATTTCAACATCGGTACCCTACGTGATTGATAGGTGTAAGAAGTAGTAGGAACACAATGGAACCAGCCACATTGCTCAACTGGTGACAGATAGCGCGCGTACGGGCGATAGTGCGCCCGCGCAGGTAGGCTTTCTTATTTTATATTACACTCGTGCGCAGGGCAATGGCCTATCGTGATATTATCATATTACAAACATTAGATTACGGTCTTCCGCGTCTTTTTATTGAGAGCCCTGGGGTTTTCTTCCGAGGCTTTTAAAAAAAGCTGTACCTACCTACTTCAGCTCAAAGGGTTCATATAGCTTGTTACTCGAGTAATTTAGTAATACTGCGGCAGATATTTTTTTTTCTGGATACTGTTAGGTACTGATACAGAATACTTGAATATAACCCTGAAGGAAACGTGAACTATACATGGGCGTATGAATATGCTAGTTTATTTTCTGATCTAAATTCTTAGCCAGAACTTGGCAGTGTCATATTAAAAAAAGACTTCCACTTGCTACGGACCTGGCATACTTCTTTCGCTTCCTCAACTTTCATTAATGTATTCATGTATGCTCGCCGGTTACGGGTGCTTTTAACCTGGCCTTTATTGAAGACCTCTGCGATTTGGTCGCCATAAGTCCGCCTAGGTCGACCCTTACTAGCTTGTCCATTCACACTCACTTCATATATCTGTTTTGTCAGTCTCCTATCATCCATTCTCTCTACGTGACCGAACCATCTAAGCATCCCTTTTTCTATCTTGGTCACTACATATTCTGTCATACCACAACGTTCCCGTATCACGCTGTTCCTTACTTTATCCACGAGTTATCAACCTATTCAATTTAATCAGATTTTACCACACACATTAATGCCAATTAATTAATCAAACTATCTACTATAAGTCATTTGATCAAATTACAAGAATGCATGACGGGCATAAATTTTACGTTGCTGTGACAGGTCTGGAGGATATTCTTCTTCTTTTTTTAAAAACGTGGCTCCATCGATATTCATCGATAATTTGCCAATGTCAAGGTAATGCTTGATTTTTCCCGCACAGAAGAACTAGTTACTCTGAACTAGTTCGCGGTGCAGGACAAGGAAACGTTGTTTGGTATTGCAATTGAGCGTTTGGGTGTGGATTTTTGCAGAGGTAACCTAAAAGGCCACCAGCCACGCGCTCCGCAAAAACCCAAGTCTGGTCTGGAGGTTAGATGATGATATCATAAAAGTGGTGAAGAGTTCACTATCGCATATAAATAAATCAGACAGACACAAATCACGTCTCTCCAAAGAGGTAGACAGGGGCGCTTGTTACGCCCAAGTTTCGCCAGTCACTGTGTTAACCCCACGTAATAGGTAGCGATTCTATTGCCGTTTCTGGGGATTAGGTATATTTGCCAGAGCTTCATCCGTTTGTTAGCAGGTGGAGCAGCTGAGGATAACTGGACCCTGGGAGTAGGGTCCCTCAGCAGCTAATAAATTAATCAGTTTAAAATAAACTACAATAGCTACAATTTTCACATATCTATTTACAAAACAAAGTCGTGTTAGTTAAGAGATTAATGGCTCGAGAACGGCTGGACCGATTTCGCTAATTCTTTTTTGTTGTGTTTGTAATTATCAGGGGAAGAATATTTAGGAAGGAAAAAAATACTGAACATTAGAAAAATTTATGCGGTACGAAGTTTGCCGGGACAGCTAGAATACATATAACTGTGACTTATGACTGTTGAATCTGCAATTGCCGACGACGCCGTTTAATAAATAGGTTTGTTGAACTTTATTTAGTTAGACAAGACTGTTTAGATAGAGATAACCGTCGCTGACTTGACTTTATACTCGTATGCTGCTTGCATTTCAAATGTAATATGTACCTTATACCTACGTGACTTATTAAGTTACTTGCTATATTAATAGTTTATCAATACTTCGTAGATATAGAAAATATATCAAAATCACTAAGGCTCCACGACTATTGAAAAGACGGCCCTACGAAGAACGTTTAGAAGTGTTAAAACTCACAACATTAAAAGACCGCAGGGACAGTTTAGTAGACAGTAGGTAGGTATGATAGAAACATATAAAATCTTAAATGGACACTATGATATTAAGGACTTCGACATGATTTTCATACACAACGACAATGTCCATCTCAGAGGCCACGGTCTGAAACTGTGCACTGGTTTATCAACTAACAACACCCATAAATACTTCTTAACCAATCGGATTGTCAGGGAGTGGAATAAGCTGCCGGAGGACGTGATCTTAGCCCAAAACGTGAACCAGTATAAGAACAGACTTGTTGACAATCATATTTTAAACTCCAAGAGTTAAATTAGTATGCACCAGCAGGTTACAGGCATCATCAGTTGTTTTTCAACTGACTGCTTGATCAAGAATAATAATAAAAAAATGAAAGAAAGAAAGAATATTTTGTATTATACTAGCGAACGCTCACGGCATCGCCCGGCCGCTTGACAAATTATATACACAAAAACCTTTCTCGAGAACCACTCTATCCATTGGTGAAAACAGCATCAAAGCCGTTGAGTAGCTTTAAAGATCTTAGCATGCAAACGGACAGAAGCGACTAATATGTCGTGAGTGTGAAGTAGTAGGTTCATTTTGTAATAAATATCTATTTAAAGGAACGAAATAATCATCAAGCGAATCCATCCATCCATATATAGAGCTAAATGATCGAAGGTATAATGTATTAAAAAAACATTTAAATATTCTGGTTTTGGAAGCAATTATATCATCCTACAAACATAGACAATGATGCCGATGTGTAAAACCCATGTAAAATCACCATACAACACTCATTCACACATAAACACATGTATATACACACACATCGATCATCAATCAAAGCGCCGAAAAAGGCGGATGTCGTTAACCATGTCGTTAGCCATTCGGTCTATCTTGATAAACTTCCGTCTATGGACTTCCTTTCTTATTCTTAAACTCAACTTATGTTCTTTTAACAGCCCATTGTTGTAATAGGTATAGGTGATGAGAATGGAATTAAAATTAATTAATTACTGAATGTACTATAGGAACCCTATATCAAAGACTCCGCTATCTGTCTGTCACCAGGCTGTATCTCGTGAACCGTGATAGTTAGAAAGTTGTAATTTTCACAGATGATGTATTTCTTTTGCCGTTATATCCACAAATACTAACTAATATAGAAAATGATTAATATTTAAGAGGGCTCCCATACAACAAACGTGATTTACGTTTTTGCCGTTTTGGTACGGAATCCTTTGTGCGCGAGTACGACTCGCACTTAGCCACTTTCTTTTTATTAAAACTATATTACACACAAAGTAGTCATACGTTGAATGGCAATACCATTTCTCAGAGAGTAGATAAGGTCCTTTGCTATATATCTAACTTGATGTGCCCGCGGTTTCACATGTGTTTTTCATAGCTGCTCCTATTCTATTGGTCGTAGCGTGATGTTATAAAGCCTTCCTATAACTATTCTTTAACTAGGTATTCAGCACAAAAATATTATTTTCAATTCGAACCTGAGTTCCTTCGATTAACACGTCAAGCCAAGTAAACAAACTCGTATACTTTATTTAGTATATTTAGGCATTTATTTAGCTTTTAATATGGTGACCCCCTACCACATTTAATGCCAGATTCACAAGGCAACAGGCAAGCCTGTGAGAAAAGAACCTGGCAATATATTTTTTTTTTTAAGTCTATGTTTAGTTTATTCAATTATTAATTAACATTTAAACATGGAGCAAATGGCGGCCTATCGCTAAAAGCGACAGATAATGCTATTATAATTTAAAATATTTAAGTAAAATAAGAGCCACAATTTTCATGTTTTCTTCTGAGGTAACTTTCTAACCACGAATGAGCGCTTGAAACCGTTTCACCACAAGTAAACACATTTTTAACGGAGGCATGTGTTATAACTTTAGTGGCTAACCCTCGACTTACCTCCCTATGACTTCTTAATGGCTGGATATGACTCATGAACTTTTGATAGTAGTTTGTAAATCTTTCTGATTCTAATAGCACATTTAAGCTTTGGTTAACTAGAAAAGCGGTGCTGTCTTGGGGCGCTCGTAACGCAGCGGAGAGTGACGCGAGCCAATTCTGTACCCCTAGTATGAGTTTCTTACGTTAAGTTGCTCGAAATACGATTTCGTATTCCTCCATACATTTCACACCAGCGCCCCTTATGGTAACGTCAGGGAACTAAAATCGGTAGTACGAGTTACATAGCCCTTCGTATTTCGAGACCGTTTCGTTTACAACTACGTTTGCACGGATATTTCAGCCATTTGGTAGTATGAGTTGCTGTTTTGACATTATAGCGGTGGTTAATCGTACGAAGTCGATGAAACTTTCGGTTTTTGAACACGGTAGCTATTTGTGTAGTGAGTTGAAGTGACGATATCGAATTGAAATTGTAAATAGTGTTACAACTTAGATAATTTGTTTTTGTTTTGGATAGTTGAATTCTTAACTCCATTGTTTAATACCTAGTTAAGTATTTCATCAATTAATCTACACGTCATTGGCGAAATTTAAACAAAATCTCCTCGTATAAACCATTCATCCAATCAAAGAGTAAATGTAAAGTTTGTTTTAAAAGTTTTGCGTGGTGTCGACTATGGAGGTCGAGGAAACCAATAATCACGAAGTAGAACCTCAATAATGCTTCACTACCAGTAAAATCAAGACTTTATCCCTGGCGGCGTAGACAGACGCGCTCAATACGCCCACATTTCGTCAGTAATAAGTGGCAAGCATATTGCTGTTTCCGGGTAAGTATAATATATTTGCCAGAGCCTCGTCAGTTTGTTAGTAGGTGCACTGCGAGGATGACTTGGGCCCCAGGGCCTTATCAATACCCCCTTAGCACCCTAAACATTCTTTAAACAACATATCCAACACCATACTTTGTGTAACAGTATCTATCAGCTGTCAATGGATGTATGTTTGCTTTCGAGCAACTATATTGTTATAGAATAGGATCTAAGAAGATCTGTGTTCGTGTCCACTCCCTATGTGAATGCGGGAACCTTAGAGCATATTTTCTTTTCTTGTCCGTTACTAGTTACACAATTATAATTATGACCTTCTCCCAAAAACGATCCCACATCACATCAATCTTAATTATCTACTAACTTTAGTTTTCACCCCACATGTTAAAATCTTATACAAATTGGTAGGTATCGAGCCATCCATTTTTCCTTACCGCATCATCCCATAACTTGTATCACTCTAGACTTGTGTTGTGATTGTTTTATGTTTACTAACTCCTAACCATTTTCAGTTCGCAAGTTCAACGAGCTACTTAGTTTACCAATTTAAACAAAGCTACATTTACTCTCCACCTTGTCGTTGGCAGAATCACCGCAGAATCAAACAAGATGCTCACATGCAATACCGAGCAGTGGTTTCATAATCTGTCCCCCACCTGGAACTATGAAACATTACCTTGACATTGGCAAAATCATCGGTGAACGATGGAACCACTCATTTAAAAAAAGAAGAAGGATCTAAGAAAAACAAAGTTTAAAATCAGTCCAGCAGTTTGTTTTTTGAGTAAAACAAACTAATCTACATGTGTACATGGAGATTGAAATAGTCTGTTACATTACATTTTGAGTTTATAACATACTGGCTAAGTAGGTATGTAATATGTAGTCAAACGTAGAATTAAAAAAACATTAATGGTAAATTTTGTTTTTATTTGTTTGTAAATTACTCCAACACAATAGATTAAGCGAACAAAGCTTGGCACCGGTCCTGTTGCTGCAGCTCAGCTTTGAACCCAATGTGACTCCCTCTATTGGTCCCACTCCACATTTCACTTGCAAGAAGGTCCCCTGCAGTTTCCACAGCTAAAGAGAGATGACACAAAATAATTATAAAAATGCAAACAAAATCATACATACAAATTAGGCCTTATATGTATTCCAAAAGGGGTGGCAGAGGTGTATTACACACGCCTTGCAGTAACCGGTAACTACACTATAGACTACCGACACTATAGAAAATTCATAACCACTATAATTCAAACCAAGATTCCAACCGCCCGGACATAAGTTACTAAATAGAATCTCTACAGACCGAGCATGTATGTCTAAGTATATCTAAATGTAAGCAAAGCCTGTATATGTCTGGATGCCTTACAGTTGGATAGTTGTTTTAATTCATGTCTAATAAACTAAAAATACTCTTGATGTAGGTACTACTTTTTTTCAAATAGTTAAAGAGGCATACTAGCAATAGTAATTTGATAACAAACTGTTATGATTAACATCCGTAATATGGTATGAACAATATTTGAACCATAGAAACTATAATAATGATACCTACTCATTTCAACATAGCTGTGGTTAGAGTTCCTTGTGCAGTATCGCCACCAACTTTTGTGTCTCCGCTGACTATATGACAGCTGAAAAATGTTATTATCATAAGTATTACATAATCCCAGTTATTTTAATTACCTAACCAAAACTGCCTATCATGTTCTGGGTGGAATGAAACAATATTCTTCATGAACTTCTTCATATCTTCACCCTGCTCCACCAATATAAACAAAAAATGTAATGGACGGAAGGCTTCACAGGTCTAAGTAAACGATAAAAAAACAAATCTTTGAGTTAATAGTAACTTCAAATACATCTTGGACATCACTCTCTTCGATGGTCTATTGAGCACCATTTCTACTAGGTACGTTTAAACTATGTAATATGTAAGCATTTGTATAGGTGCTTATTTATTACAATTCAATGATTTTGAGGATAAGATTGAAATTGAATCTACTATAAGTAGGTATTGAAACATTCAATACTTATAGTCTTACCGTTTCGTAAAATCCACCATTACCATCCATAGATTTAATGATATCTATGCATTACGACCATTACTTCAAACTTCAATAATCATGAATAATCCTCATTTTGTGCATGTTTTAGAAAGAAACAAATATAAAATAAAAGAATTTGAAAAATAGTTGTATTTCTGTTATGACATGACATTGACATTAAAATATAACGCCATTTTTTTTTAATTTCGTTGAGATAAGCTAAGGTCAAAACCAAGTCTAAATGATTTTGGACTATATATTTATGCAAGGCAATTAAATGCCGAGTCTTTTACCCTAGTGCGTGGAAGATGGTTATGTTTACGGTTGTTTTTTTGGAAGGAGGTAATAATTGCAATTCTAAATAAAACTCAACTTTGATTACATTAATGGTGTAGTATGGGTTAAAGACTATTGCCTTGCCAAGAAGAGGGCGATTTAAAAAAAAACTTCATTCTTTAAACCATATTCACAACGTCACATAGTAAACTAATGTTATCTCTTTCTTTTTTAATGTGTAAGAAAGAGCGAGCGATATATAACGTGAAGTTGGTACGATCGAGGTCTTGAAAACTAATGATGGTCTAAACGCCATTTTTAAATTGCAACTCATGCTACCGATCATAACAATACGAAGGCTAGACGATAGGTTTTAAGTTTGTTCGAAATCGTTGAACGACTGCACGATTGACAAACTCATACTAGACACACTGTTCACATGGACAAAGTTCTGGTGACGTCATATCTCCACTGTGTTTGACGAAGTATGACCCACAGACGTAGCAAACCACTTGCTTCGTTTCTTAAAAATAGTACAAGCAAACTCATTGCTTTTAAAATACTGAACTTAAACTTACTACGTCGATATTTTGCGTATTGCATAGTGTTCACAACACTATTTCACCTACACATTGGATTTTGATTTTGGTATAAAGGGGACCTCTGAAGGGTCTCTGTTCTTTTTGTACATCCTATTTCTATGGTTGGGACGACATGCAGTACCTCTTTCCTAGGAAAATGACACATTACTTCCGACGCGTGCAAACGCATCTTGATAGCACTAAATATCATAATTACGTTGACATTTACGTTTAACCACGGTTGTTATCATGACTTCTGATAAAAGGCATTTTTATCAGCTCCAAACGTATTTTATCTCCAATTTTAGTTATTTGAGTTGGAAACAGCCAATTTGTACTGGGAAACCTCCTGTTGACGTAGCATAACCATAGATAAGATTTTTATATTTAAACTGCTCTGATAGTAATCAAGCATCTCTCTCTCTCTCTCTCTCTCTCTCTCGGCTCTACAAATGAAATGACTGAATGAATTAGCTTAGCTAGCTAGCCGCTTGTAATACTTACTAATAAAGGGTAAAGAGTTCCGTTACAAAAGAGTTTGTATTGTATTTAAAATTGAAACATTCGTCACTCAACGCGCCATTCTTGTATGAAACTGGCTGGTTATAAATCTACCAAACTGTCAGTTTTATTTTGAAATTGGAACGAAGAATGATTATACGAAATCACCCATTGAAGACTTCGATTTCTACCCACGACTGCTGTTTTTGGACATTAAAAATGTATTTAGCGAAACCTCATTCACGTTTTACGGTTGTTTTTGTGCAGATCTGAGAGTTTATAACACCATAAATTTTGTTGTCTTCCAAATAAGTAAAATAAAACGGATTATAAATGAAGTATAAAGAGAAATCGATGTGTTTTTGATTGATTTCGTAGGATATTCTTATTTTATTCTATTCGATATAGTTATCAAAATAAATTACGTGTTCAAATGTGTATCCTAAAAAACAGATTTCATTTTCCCCAATTTAGTTAAAAGTAAGTCCAGGTAGTTTATTTATTAGGAGCTAAAAATATTGCTCGACGTTGTAAAAAGTAGCAACTGTGGGTATATGAATTTTTTGTACATGATTTATTGCTAATTATTTTTGTCGTCACAGAGCTTAAACAAAACCACTGCCAGTTAGTTTTTAAGGTTTTTTAACCTACGCATCGGATTTTAGTTGGACAGATGCAGTTTTCAGCAATGGTAGAGTTTTCAAGAGGAAGACTTTAGGAAGGCAAAAACAATATCAAATAATCAGAAATAGTTGTGTAACTGACACGCGTGATGTGATGTGATGGACTGTATTTACGAGTTATTGTGATGTGTACGGACGGACGCTGTCAGAGGTAGTTGCTCAGTATGGCGGCGACGTACACACCATGGCGCTCACCATTTGCCAAACAGGTTGATTTATAATTGCTGGACACTTACCCATGCTTACCCGTTGTAAATATTAAGTATATAGGTAGAAAACCCTTCTCACCTGAAACAAAGAAAGTAGATAAAAATTAGTATCTAACTTTAATTTTAAATTAAACATTTATAGCACTTGTAAGAAGTAAGCTTATTACCGTTACCGGGCACCGTATAAAGTAGAAAATCCATAACTATTCTGTATTCCGAACCAAATTCCAACAGCCCCAAGCCGAGTGCCAGAACCAATGTTACATACTTGCATCACAGAGGATTGAAAACGGATAGCAGTTCGGGCAATAGGGCAGTTAATATCGGATGCTCGATAACAGAAGAACATAGGTAGGATGATAAATTATAACATAGTATGAAACAAAGTTGCTTGTGCTGACTATCCGTCCCTATGTATGGTTAGATCTTTAAAACTACGCAACGGATTTTGATGCGATATTCACCAATGGATAGAGTGGTTCTCGAGGAAGGTTTTTGTGTAAATATTTTGTCTAGCTGGCGTCAACTAGTATTCTATAAACAGATAATCTCCAAAAGGCAGGGGGTTAGGACCCTTTAGCAAGTAGTTCATCGTAAATATCCTGCTTGCAATAAAAGTCATATAACTTGCCACAAAACGACCTTTTAGTTACCTACCTTGATTATCTTGTACGACCCTCAAAAGAAGTTTCACAGTGTAGGTTACACAAGGAGAGTAGGTCTACAAATAACGAGTAATAATAGCTGACGTAACCAGGTATTTTACATTATCAGAATATGTAATACCTACTATGTTATCGAGGTATATTAAATCTTTATACTTAGGTATATAAAAACGAATCCCTATTTCCCTTGGTCAGTGTACGCGTGAACGGATATACCAATTTCGCTAATTCTTGTTTGTTGTGTTTTCTGTTAGAAGGTTCTTTAAAAAAATTGCGAGGAAAATTTGGAAATTGAAGAAAATTTTACGATCAGTTAAACTTTTTATGGGTATTGGGAATGAGAAAACTATTCTACGCGGACAGAGCCGTGGGGATCAGCTAAGCTAATATATTAATACACACAGAATAATATTTTATGGAAATGTCCCGAAGTCGACTTACATTATTCCTTGTTATTCTAGTTTTTATGTTGAATGTAAGTTGTTAATGATTCATTGTAATCGTACGGATTGTATCGCTTATTGAAACACTCATAGGATAATATAAAGAAACTTCTCTCGTGTTCTAATAACAACATTTATGTGACAGATTCATAAACTATTATTTGATTGCTATTGTCAGTGCTGACGTTTTTTTTGATTTTCTGACCTAAACCACAGAATAGGGAAGTACTTACATACATAAATTGCACAACGACGGTAATTAAAGCACATTCTTTTGTTTATATAGAACATAATTCGAACGTTAGGGTTGTCAGCAAAGTAAAATACATATCCGCATAATTTGATCAATGACGTCAATGACACGGAGTCGATAAATGCCATGTCACAAACAAGAGACAGCCCATACTGACTTACAACTTCAAGTTGTAGCTGACGTCACGTATTTTTTGCGATTGTTAGGCGAGTGACATAGGCCTGCCTAAACTACAGCCAGAACACATTTTGGTGATATCATCAGTAGTTAAATTTGATGGGGGCTAAGAAGATCAACTTCTTCAGATTTCAAGTCATCCTTACATGACGCTGACAGACACACAAGACTCTGTCAAAAATATCTTTAAGTGCCAGGTGTAATGCCAATAGGCTTGCCCCATATTACGTGGGAACAACATTGACGGGTGTTATGTGGGCGTATTGACCGGTTTTGTCTACCCCTTCGGAATAACATGACATGACTTCTATTCATTATTAACAGCCTGTTACTTATTCCTCTACTTGTTCTTTTTATATTGTTTATATTACAGGATGGTGTTTTACCCAGTCAAATTCAGAAAGAAAGTGTTCCTCTGTCAAAAACCAATCAGTACATCAAGAGAAGGACTACTCACCAGTCAGTTTTAAAACGAATCAAGAACAGATTCTTCAAAAAAATCACGCAGGAATTCGAAAACCAATGAAAGACGTTAGGACTGATCCTCTCATTACTCTAAATCTCGAAGTCATACATCCTGAAAACGAGATCAGCGAGCAAAATCTGTCAACCAATCCTTCAGTAGTAACGACCCCTCAGTTTCGTCAACATGATTCACTGAAACCTTGTAGGATACTGCCTTCAAAAGCTTTACTTAATACAATGACCGCGACACCCTCCCTTACTACGAATATGTCCCCTTCGTACCTACCAAAAATTGAATATACAAATGATGTCGTTAATACCTATGCCCCAATAGCTCCAATACATTTGAAACAAACACCACAAACGTTATCTAACTGTGAAAGTTCAAATTTTCCTATTACACCTTTACCAAAAATAGAGACGACAGCACCTTTTACTAGTTCAATATCATCACAAAGTCTCCAATTTTTTAATTCCGGAGATCAAAAAAATGCTCCATTAAATTCAGTATCTTTAAACGAAATACGACCATTTCCTACGTCAACTTTACCGAAAATTGCAGAAACAATGTCACCGTTATCAATCTCGTCACCTACGAGTACATTTCAATATCCTGACTCTATTGACCAGAATTATCCTTATACAAGAGCCGCGTCTCAGATCCAAACACTAGAAAATCTTCCACTGCCAGAAAACCTATATGCGGCGAATTTTGACCAAAACTGGGAGCTCTCACAATCAAAACAGCAAACAATAATACAGACACCATCCCTCCCTGAAAGCACGTCTTTCATCAATTTTGCAAATTCAGCTTCTAATTTACTCCATCAAAATACCCTCGCATCAAGTTGGGAAGTCACACAACATTTAACAGAAACTGTTCCACCCGTACAGATTGTCTCAATTGCTTCTGGGCCTTATATTGAATCTGTAACAGAATATCAGGCACCCCTGAACTTTGAATTGACAACACCAACAGTGACTCAACCAATAATTTTAGTATCACCTTCCCAAACATCCATTCCCAGTGTTCAGATAACATCACAAAATATGCCCTATACACCGCCCGAATCAGTTCCTCCAAACCCGTTTATTATTATTGAACATTCGAGACCAAAATTGAAAACTTTACTACCTATATTATTATTTGCGCTAAGATTGTGATGCTGGAATCATTAAAGTTGCTGTAATTCTAGCAATTCAGGATGTTGTGGAACAACAATCCCGTTTCCCAGAATCATGTACACAAATAATTTTGTAGTAATGTTACCCTCGGTAAGCAATTCTGATGAAACTAATAACAAAATCAGGTTTATATTTTTCTTGAAGATTTTATTGAAACTTGGAAGAAATCAATAAATATTTTAAGAAATAATGGAACACAGAAACACGCCGCCATGTGTTATTCTAGATTATTTATACATTTAGTTAATAACTGATATATTGGAAATTAGTTACATATAAGTAGGTACTATGTTACACCTAATATTAAAAATTGGACCCTTTTTTTTTTTTAATTCCGCGTCCCTAGGCCGCGGCCGCTCTAACGTCTGTAGTCGGGTGTCTCTGGTTACAAGCAGAACGTATTTCCAGTGGCGCCCGGCGGACTTTGACCACCTCTGTGGTCTCTGCGGGGGTTAGGTCGGGATGAGAATCCCGCGTCGTTGGGGTTGGGGTTTATCCCGCGTCAGTGAGTGAATCTGGTTGCGTGCTATGGGGCAAAGGCCCCGCAACACGCAACCCTTGTAGCCTGCTTCTGTAAGAACGGCGGGTGGCGATCCCGCCGTCCTCAGGCCCCGATCATGGAGGTCGATGGTCTTGGGCGTAGAAGAGTCTGCGGCTCCCTCGCCGCGGACTACGGAACTCGGCGGGGAGGGTATGCTTCCTCTCCCTCTCGGCCAAAATTGGACCCTGAAATGGCGCATAATATGCGAATTCAGTTGGTAAAGGTCCAATGTATATCGTATATTGAGTATTTTGGTCCAAATTGTAGGTTAGTGCGGCCAAACAACCATAAACGGTTTATGGAATTGTCTTCAAGGTTAATTGACGCTTCACGTGATCAGAAGGCTGGCCATAACTACGAGCAGAGAACTGATAGTTACTTTTCAACAATTCCGAAAACATCTATATGAACTCTATAAGTGGCAGTGTAAATGTTAAATAACTCTGCATCATCGATGTTCCTCTCATATTTTTTGAATTTTTAAGTATATTTTTAGCATAGTTTAAGTAAATTAGATAGTTTTATTTTTAGTAATATTGTATTAATTTTATTTAATTAAACAATCATCTCAATAGTTTTAATAAAAAGACAGGAATATTAATTTTCCTTCACACCCGCACCACACACAATTATCCCTGCATGACTGTTCTATCATTTTCTGCATGACTGATAATCATATTAATCATCACATTAATCATCTGCATTTATCCAATGACGGTTTTATAATTACATAAAATATCATTGCATTTATCCCAATTATTTGGGGTCGGCGTAAACTGTCTTCCTCCGTCAAACACCCATTTCAGACGTCTCCTCCTCAGTCCTCAGTCACTCCTTTCCTTGTCATACTAAATTTCCTTTTTCACATGTTCCGTCCATTCTTTCTTGGTCCTTTACTTGTAATGCCTTCTGATAAACATATTTTTTTATTTATTTATTTTATTTATATACGCATTATTGTACGCCATTACATTATTAATATATCTACATACACAGAGCTTAGGTACTGTAACGTTGAATAAACGTTGCGTATACCAGGGATCTCATCTACTGGAATCAAAAGCGTTCTGTTTCCCCGGTATCTAATATATTTAACAATTATTACATAAATATTACACTTTTACAATTCCTAATTCATTTATGACTTCTGTAGGAGCTCAGGCATCCGCCATCGCGGTCCTGGCCCGACTCTCTTCTTCTGTTTCTTCCATCTGTTCTATTTCGTTTAAATGTTTCTTAATATTTTAAATTGTCTGATTCATATCAGGCATACAAATTTACAATAAACTCAATGAGGTCGTATGCGAACGTGCAAGCACCTCTTCACAGTACATATATGAGCAGTACAATGGGCGACATTATTGCATAAAGCAATTTCTACCTGGCAACCTTTGGATGGATAGGATTTGAAGGAAGAAAATGTAGTAGTAGGCGTAGGTCAATAAACTTATAAATACATACATATATTATATATATGTATGTATTTATAAGTAAGTATATATATATGGGAACATAATTACAAAAACACATACATATAATTATACACACATAAATAATACATATCATACATAAATACACATATCATACATACATACAAAAAATAATATTCTCTGTACAAAATAATAATTGTATTTTTATAGCTTTTGGTACTTACAATTTTCATGAATTTTACTTTTGACTTTATGTTCACAAACATTCATAATATTATTTTATACATTGTCTCGAAAGTACAACACAATTGATGATAAATTACGAATCAAATTCACGGAACGGACAGAACAATGCCGCAATATGTAGACATGGTATTTTCGCAGCATTCAACAGAGAGTTAAATCAAAATTTCCAAATGCCTGAGAGCCCACAAGTTTGTGAAATTCCACACAAAATTGTCCCACACGCGGAACCCACACCGCGGTCTATTTGAATAACAATATTTCTTTTGTTGTTCTGACAATATAACATTACTTACTAAAGCACTTGTGTGTTGTTTATCAGCTATCACAGTTATCCCTTATGAACTGTCATCGGCAGGACTGGAATGGAACCCACGGCCTTTACCTAACAAGGGAGATGCTCTGAATTCTGAACTACGATGACCAATACCGACATCATCCTATTTGTGATTTATAAATACTCTATCTAAATATTTTAAGAAAACTCTTTACTTTAGAAGAATCAATCAAGAATCATTCGTAGAAAGTTTAAAAAAAGAACTATTGCTATTACCGTTTACTTCGAGTATTTTTGCCATAGCCTCGACCACCTGCCAGCAAATGCCCAGCCGGCAGGTGAATATGACTTGAGCTCTAGAATTGTTGGCCCCTTAGCATATGACATGAAAAGAAATATGCTGATAACTTTATTACAATTGAGCAATTAAAGATAAATAATATGTACGTATTAATCGATACCTCACGTGAGATAGCAGTACCTACAGATTTTGTAATAGATAAGATAGTGATTCCTTGTAATATTGCAAATAAATATAAAAGTATTTCAATTTATAATACAGAACCCAATTGTAAACGTGCCATATATTCATGTTTTTATTTATACATAGGTTATTTGTTTTAATTTAATATGAAGTTACTGTACTTTACTGCCGTTTTTACAATATTTTTATTTAGTTACAAGGTAAGTTCACAAAGTGTAGGTTAAATTGGAGAATTAGACAACTGTAAATTTATAGAAAGTATCCAATTATACGCCAAACGACAGGTTGGGATTTGACCACGATTTTACCATTAGAACATGATGATGACTTAAACGACAATCGAATCTTTATAAAACGTAGGATACGGATAGTAATACGGATCATTTTTTTAACCGCTGAGTAATACGTATCACTAGCATTCAACGTAACAACTCCAGCCAAGCAATGCTTATTTTAGGAGTGGGTTAACTGGTTCACGTGAGTACCTAAACGAAGTTAGATAATCGCTAGACCAACGACAACGAACGGCCAGACGAGTACCAACCAGACAACAAAGACTATCCAAAAATATTACTTTCATCAGCTCGAGATCTATATTCAACCATAGATATAAAAAACCCTTTATTTTTCGAGACTTATATATTTTTACAGGAATCCGAAGTGACATGTCAATCCATTCTGCCATACAATGGAGGAAATATATATTATGCAGACAACAATGACGACGATATAGGACTGATTCTAACAGTCCTACTACTAGCAGCGAGAAACAGGGGTTGTGGCAACGGTTGCGGTAACTGTTGCACTAACAACATCCCTGTACCGTACCCTATACCATTCCCAACGAATAACCCTATCATCACCAGGCGCCAAAAAGATGATGGTGATAAAGAAAATAGCAGTGATGGAAGCAAAACATCAGATCAATCACAGCCAGATGTAACAATAGACAAAGATGACAATAATTGTAATGATAATTGTGATGATTCGGCACATACCCAACCAGTGTATATAAACATATCATAGAAATAGAAGACATACGAATAACATTAATATTTACTAAACTTACACTAGTAAACAGACTGTATTTAATAAAAGTTGGAAAGTTCTGGACTGACTTTAAGCCAGAGTTATGCAAGTTTTCTTTACTGGACCGTACCCAACATTATATCAGTTGAAGTCAATACTTATGTCTTGTTAAATGCATATTTTTAATTATACATAACATATAACATAGCATCACGCCTTTTTCCCAGGGGTAGGCAGAGGTGTGCAAACACACCCACATCTCGCCAGCTATGTTAGGTCCCATGTAATAGGGGGCGAGCCTATTGCCAAATGGCAATAGGCTCGCCCCCTATTACATGGGACTGGAACTTGTGACCGGTAAATACCGGGCACAAGTTCCAGACTATGGGATACTTATCTGGGTCAAGAATCAAGAATCAAGAATCAATTTCAAGAATCAAGAATCAAGAATCAATTTCATTTATTCAGTTTAGGCACATAAAGAGCACATATGAATGTCAAAATTTTACAATTTTGTCAAGTAATATTATAAAAATACTAAATTAAGTAAGTACATAAATAACCATTAGAAAATGATTCTTTCGCTGGTTCGGTAATTTGGTTCTCCTGAGAAGAGACCAGCAAGAAACTCAGGTAGATTATCCATTTTCTTTTTTAATATTGTTTTGTTTACATTGTTACAATTAGTTTCTATTGTATTATACGAGTGGCCAACAACAGAAGATTAGGGTGACCATGCATTTTTATCATTAAGATATTCGTCTACATTATAGTAGCCTTTCATCATCAAACATTTTTTAACTACTATTTTAAACTTATTAAGAGGCATGTCAACCAAATCCTGAGGAATTTTATTATAAATTTTTATACATTTGCCAACAAACGAATTACCAACTTTATGAAGTCTAATTTTTGTCATTGCCAATTTATTTTTATTTCTTGTATTAAAATTATGGTTATCGGAATTTTTTTTGAATAGATCTATGTTCTTCCGTACATATAAGATGTTGTCGTAAACATATTGAGAAGCAACTGTTAAAATATTAATTTCTTTAAATAATTCTTTCAGCGAGTCACGGGGTCCGAGTCTATAGATTGCTCGTATAGCTCGTTTCTGTAATATGAATATTGTCTCAATATCGGCAGCTGAGCCCCACAGCAGCAGACCATATGACAAAACGCTATGAAAGTAGCTAAAATAAACTAATCGTGCTGTTTTTTCGTCAGTCAGAGACCTTATCTTTCTAACCGCATAGGCAGCTGAGCTAAGTCTTCCTGCCAAGGCTGTGATATGAAGACCCCATTGTAGTTTACTATCTAGAGTTATCCCAAGAAAAACTGTGGTATTGACTATTTGAACTAATTCATTATTCATAGTAATATGAGTATCCACCTGTCTAACATTGGGCATAGTAAATTTTACACATTTTGTTTTCTTCGCATTGAGCAGCAAGTTGTTACTTGTGAACCAATGCAATATTTCCGAAAGGGTATTATTTACATCGTCAAGTGCTACTTTTTGTCTATCACTTTTAAAAATTAATGATGTGTCATCAGCAAATAATACTATCTCACAAAGATTTTTAGTGAAATAAGGAAGATCGTTTACGTATATTAAGAATAAAAGGGGTCCTAATATAGAGCCCTGGGGTACTCCCATGACTAATGAGGCGCCAGAAGAGTCGGTGCCATTAATGTTTACTTTTTGTACTCTACCAGTGAGGTAAGACTCGAGTAAGCCAAGTGAGCTGTTCGAAACACCATAATAACCTAATTTTAGTAGCAAAGTCCCATGATCAACACAATCAAAAGCTTTTGATAGATCACAAAATATACCAATAGCATCCTGCTTTTCCTCCCAAGCATCAAATATATGTTTCACAAGTGCAACTCCTGCATCCGTTGTGTTCCTGCCTTTAGTGAAACCAAACTGTTTGTTATGAAGTAACTTATTGTCTGTAAAATGTGAAAGCAATTGATTAAATATTATTTTTTCAAAAATTTTACTGAGGGATGGGAGTATGGAAATAGGTCGAAAATTTGAAGGATCACTTTTGTCTCCTGCTTTAAATAAAGGATTGATTTTACTGTACTTCATAAGATGAGGAAACTGATTTTCATCTATACATTTATTGAATATGAATGCAAGGTGAGGTGCTATAGCGGGCACTATTGATTTTATTATATTAGTTGAAATGCCCCAAAGATCCTCGGTATTTTTTATATTTAGTTGTTTAAAAGTTTTAAGTATAGTGACAGAGTCAATATACTGAAAATCAAAGTTAATTCTACATTTATCAACACTAGATTTAAGAAGAGAATTGGCTACGTTTTTTGACGAATTTAACTTATTTGTAGTGGTGATTGGAACATTTGTGAAGAAAGATTCAAATGCATTGGCCACTTCAGAATCAGTTTTAATATGGATTTAAAATTCTAAAGAGAATTATACATTATCCACCAGACCCGGTAATCGAACCCGAGACCTCGAGTGTGGCAGTCCGTACATAGTACCATTGTGCCACCGAGGTAGTCTTTAATTATATTGTAGTAGTTTTTTAATTATATCGTTAGTTAAATTGTAAAATTTTATTTTTAACCCCCGACGGAATCCCGAGCGGGGTGTTATAAGTTTGACGTGTTTGTGTGTGTGTGTGTGTGTGTGTGTTTGTAAGTCTGTCTGTGGCATCGTAGCCCCCAAAAGGATGAACCGATTTTGATTCTGTTTCTTTTAAAGTAATGGTAAGTAAGATGTTAAAACTTTTCAAAATATAATAGCATTAACTTCGCAAAATTAAAAGACAATAAAACGTCGACAATTGTTTCACCTCTAAACGAGGCATTATAAAGACTGTCTCAGAGAGAACAGGCTGTTCTTACTTACCATTACTTTGTCATGGATTTTCGCCAGGTAACGCCTGTTTCCATCCAATATCTGTTTCTTTTGTTTGGAAGATGGGTTAGGGGCATAGATCACCTCCTAAGGAGGTTGTCTATGGTTAGGGGACAGTGTTCTTAGCTATGTTTTATAAAAATCGGTTAAGCCACTTCAAAGATATGAGGGGTGAAAGTGGTGATGAAAAATTGAATGTGTTCAAATATACCCGTGTTGGGTATCAAATGAAAGGTCATAACTTATACATCTTATATTTTTTGTGAGTCGGGGGTTTTTTAAATTTTAAATTTAATTCAATCTTGTTATTCTTGTTGACACTGAAGTCTTTTAACTTATTTCAAGTTTGAATAGAGTGGTAGTAGAGAAGTTAAGACAACAACAAAATAAATTCATGAGCACTTAGCACTCATCGAGTTCAAAACTCATCATCCACGTACCCTTTCCCAACCCAGTTGGTATCGGCTTTCCAGTCTAACCGCGACGCAGCTGAACTTTGATATTTTACTGCGAAATGCGAGGCGACTGCCATCTGACCTCCACAACCCATAGGCGATATCGAAATTCTGTAGGTGTTTATCTTATGGCTCCAACTACCCGTCACAACTGCCATAGAATTATCCTATGAGCCCAAATCATCGAGTACAAAACTATCCTTACAAAAATCGTTTTGAAATTCGTTCCTAAAATATATGAAACGGTTGAAATACATTCATTTTATAACATGGATTACGCAATATTTTTCTAGTAAGGTGAAATTATAACATGTAAAAATAGATTTTACTTCAAATGATTAAATTGATATGGTCATAAATTTTCCTTGACAAGTAATTTCCCGCGATGGCATTATGATAAAGGTATCCAAACGTCTCTTAAAAATAAGGGATGTGCGATATACATATAAGAATGCTAATTACAACTACTTTTTATTAATTGAAAGTATAATTAAAAGTAAAATATAATCCATAGACATCAGTAAACACCTAATCGATGATTCTCAGGACCAGAAGATTAGCTACTTTAGGAACTACTGGTTTGAATTGAGGAATTCCTATTGTGTTGAATAGTTAATTCAAGGGGCAAGCAGAGGTGCATAGCATTACACATTCACAATTGCTAGTAGTTTCGTTGGTAACTAGGCATCACGTAATGGAGATCATCGTACCATCCCATACACTGACAATTCGCCTGCGGGCTTAGATCGTTCAGAGATCTGTTTGTGTAGTCCCTTAACTGACAAAAACTATAACGATAGCCTTTACTTACCTTCTATTTTTTTAAATAGTAAATATTAGAAATAATAGTTTTAGACCATGTCAGTTTAAAATCGTATTACTATAATATTGCAATTAGCACAGAGTTCTTCTTCTTCTTTTAAAACGTGGCTCCATCGATATTGATCGATGATTCGCCAATGTCAAGGTAATGCTTGATTAGTTGATAGTCCCGCACAGAAGAACTGGTTTTTCCTAACTAGCTTCCAGGCATGCCTCCGTCACTCGCTCAAGGCCGCGCGCTATATACCTACCGCTCGGCGTACTTTCGAGAGTACAAACTGGCAGAGGGGTGCCGAACGCCCGCCTGAGTGCTCGCATCGCACCGCACTGCACGTTTCCCGCGCTTACGCTTCGAAATGCAGAAACCACGTAATTATTGTGCGGATTATAGTCTGTAGGTATGCAAATCGTATGCACTATTTTAATAATAACAAAATGCATTTTTAACTTGGGTTTAATTTACTTACATTTCCTTTTGTTTTTCGTGCATCGGGATTACGTTATGTTTGGCTAACAAAAAAGAGCCCAAGTGCGAGTCGGACTCGCCCATGAAGGGTTCCGTAGCAGCAAGTAACATAATATTTAAATTTTTACGATTTATGGCGTATTACTTACTAGATCTCGTTCAAACCAATTTTCGGTAGAAGTTTGCATGATAATGTACAACATATATATTTTTTGTTTTATCATTCTCTTATTTTAGAAGTTAGAGGTGGGGGGACACATTTTACCACTTTGGAAGGGTCTCTCGCGCAAACTATTCAGTTTAGTAAAAAAATTATATTAGAAACCTAAATATCATTTTTGATGACCGTACCCAAAGGGGAAATACAGAACCCTATTACTAAAACATCACTGTCCGTCTGTCTGTCTGTCCGTCCGTCCGTCTGTCACCAGGCTTTATTTCGTTAATAACCGTGATAATTAGTATACCTTGAACCGTGACATAGTAAATAATGTATTTATGTTGCCGCTGTAACAACAAATACTAAAAACCAGAATAAAATTAATATTTTAGTGTACAACAAACGTGATTTTTTTGCCGTTTTTATTTATTGATCAATAAAAAAATATAAATCATTACATAAAACTAAAACATATTGGATTGACTAATAAAAAAATGGTTGATTCGTAACATTCGTTTTATTACAATAATCATCATAGGTACAACCCTAGCGCATTCTTACGATGGCGTCACTCGCACGGCGGGCAACACAGTCTCGACTCTATTAACGCGTGTTTAAGTTACAATTCTCCTTGTTCTGTGCAGCAGGTATTATTATTAAAATTTTGTAGGTTAATATAGAGTAGGTATTTTCGCTTTTGTATGGGAGTGATGTATCTGTTACGTAGTAACTATTTATTAATCTGTGCTCCAGGTGCAGGACAAGAAAGGTTGTTCGGTATGTGAGTATCTGGGAACCCGATTTTTGCGGAGCGCCAGAGATAACCTAAAAAGCTACCAGCCATGCGCTCAGCAAAAATCGAACTCCCTAGCACAGAGTTAAATGTTTACGACTTAGAAGATGATCAATCAACCGGGTCACGTGACCATGCCATTTGTCATTAATGTATTTATTTTTATATTTATAAATATTTATTTTGGACTTTCTCACACAACGTCATCTAGCCCAAATGAAGCTAATATAAGCTTGTGTTATGGGATCTAGACGACTGATAAACATACTTATATATTTCTAAATACATACATATTATACATAGAAAATACCCAAACTCCGAAACAAACATTTGTGGATCACACAAATAATTTGATTCGACCCGGAATTGAACCTGGGACCTCAGGGACGGCAGTCGCATACTCATACCACTGAGCCACCGAGGTAGTCATGTCATCATTGATCACGAAGTCGTGGCCCGTAATTCCTGTAAAAGATTTTGACATTACACACAATTTTTCTACTCAGAGAACTGTCACCTATACTATACCATAGATCACTATACTATCTACTCACCCTAATGTTTACTATCTCTTCACTGTCTAGCTAGATACTGTAGGATCAAACAGAAACTGGTTTTATTATATTTCTTTTCAAAATAGTAGTGTCCATTTCCATCAATACATCGCTGCATCCGACAGAACCCCTGAGAAAAGCACTTTGCCAACTCGTCCTTAGGGGCCTTTTCGACAGCCTTATGAAACGCAGCTACTGGTTCTCAGCATCCATAAAATGTTTTCCTAAAAGTTTTTCTTTTATTTCAGGAATAAAGAATTAATAATAACAAGATGCGATGGCCGGTACCGGTACCGCGTTAAAAGATACCTACTTACATATTAGTTAAAGAATTTTCAAAATCGTTTCACTTCAGGGTTAAGTCACGGAACACATTCAACGTGAACAAACAATCAAATCTTTCCTCTCTAAAACATTAGACTGTAAACACTAAATATGTGTAACCTCTACCTATAGGCACAGAATCCACCGGACGCCACTGGAAATACCTTCTGCGAGCGAACCAGAGACACGTCCGTTGCCGGGCAACGGACGTGAGAGCGAACAAGGCATCGGGCCGAGGAATTTTAAAAAAGTAGGCACAGAATAGGAAATTCTTTATGGGCTATGTGGTAATGATTAGGTAAGGTGACATTTTTTATCAATTTGTTTAATTTGGAGGTTGAAAGTAGATACGTGACGATACAACTATCATATCAGACGAACCTCATCTCACATAGATAAATGATTTTGTGATAATCGCAGTAGAATGATTGTGACACATCTTTTTAAGAGATAATTAATCATATATAAGAGGACATAAGAAATTATTGTACAGATTTTCAAGATGGCGAGAGCCAGACTTCGTTGTATCAGTTTGTTGTTATTATATTCACAGGTAATTATAAATTTTCAAATTATAAAATTTCAATTTCCCTATTTTCGACAACGATTTTTGTCTCAATTTAATTTGATATAACGAGTTATGCATACTTTTTGTCGTTAAAAAGCGTTGAAATCTTCAGTCGCAGTCATCCTTAGTCTATTTCAATTTTACACAAATACCAATGAACCTAACCAGATAAATGGTCGGTATTACATAGTGTTTATGTTTATTTATAATTCTATGCAATATCTTTTCAGACATGTCATGGACAGCCAGCGTTACTCAATACTCAAAACATCGGCGTCAACAATATTAATGGGTTCCACCAGCAGAGTCAACAGCGGACGCCAAGAAATTTCAATTCAATTCAAAATGGAGCCGTTAATGTCAATTTGTTACAGCCCTCTAATTTACAACAAGTCAATACTCAGTCAACGGCCGTAAAGGCAAATATAGATCATTTACAGCAACAACTGAATCTACCACCTAATATCCAATGCCAAACTTCGGCTACACCTCAAAATAATTTTCAAATAACCAAAATGGAATTTGTTCCAGTAGTACCGGGAATAGAAAGCAACTTCGTCGCTTCTTCACAGCAACCGCAAACCTTTGGTGTGCCAGCAAACTTCCAAATGAATATCTCGCCGTCTCAGATGGCTAACTCACCTGCAACAGTTGGTAATCTAGCAGATTTAGCAGCTCTGAAAGGCCAACCGTTACTCTCGTTACTAAGTTCACAAAATAATTGTCCTGAACCACCAAATCAAATAGTTCTTAACTCTCAAAATCAATTAACTGATGCACAGAAGCAGGATTTAGTGAAATTTCTTCAACAACCAAACCAACAAGGATTAAACGTGATGGAAAATCAAGCAAGGCTGGAGAATGTGGGTGGTCAACAACCAATTATTTATAGGGCTGTACCTCAGCCGCAACAAGCACAGGCTGTAGTGACACCGTTAGGAACTCAACCAGCATATATAACAGTTCAAGCACAACCTGTTAACAGTTACCTTCAAAGTCAAATACCTCCAGTCATATCTGAAGAACCCCCCATCTCGTCCTTTATTCTATCAGAACTGGACCCTCAAAATGCTATTAATTACAGCTACACTTCACCAAAGAAAGAATCGGATCTCAAAGCACTGATTCCTTTGATTATAAACATACTGAAGGAGAAACGTAATTGCTGTAGAAACAACTGTGGATGCACAAACCACAACCAGAGTAACGATAATACTATAAATACGACACCAGAATCACGAATGGCTCAAATACTTGAAGGATATTCTAATCAAAGAAATTATAGTCAGAATTTAGAAGATATTGCTGTTACAAGTAACAAAATCAATGATGACCAAACTAAGATTAGTGAGAAACCCGGCGACAGTGTAATTAAGCAAGTAGGACATATCGACATTCCTGTAGCTTCAGTTGAAGGTGACTCGGAATACGAAGATGATGAAGACGAAGATGAAGGATAAACCAGTATTTTAGTGTATTTATTAAATATTTATTAGAGAAAGTTTTAAAATTTGTAACTTTTATTTAACAACTAGCTGATCGCTGCAGCTCCGCCCGCGTGATTCAGTTTTGTTCGGTTCCGGTTCCCGTAGGAACACATTACCGGGATAAAAAGTAGCCTATGTTACTCAGGGGTAATGTAGCTACATATCAGTGAAAGAACTTTCACAATCGGATCAGTAGTTACTAATAGGCTCCCTATTTGCTTCAAAGAAACAAACAATCAAATCTTTCGTCTTTATTATATTAGTAGTTATTATAGTACGAGTATTAGTAGGTATAGATAAATTCGTAATTTAATTGGAAAAAATATGAATGCCAACTAGGGGATCAAAGCCGAGTTTCACCGAAGCAGTGTCAAATAATTATGAGAAAATTTTACATAATATATTTCCGACAGAGTATTCAGAGGTGAAGAAGTTCCACATTTTGCTAGTAATTTTGTTGGTTCCACACATTAAGGGGACACCTCGGAAAAGGTAAACTCGCTAGCTGGCAAAGGTAGCGGACGATCGCAAAGTGGGAAAGGAATAGAGCGCTAGACTTCCGTATAGTGTTGAAAGAGAAAGGGGTAATGTACGCGCGCCAGAACTAGACGGCGTAAGTACCAAATTCATTTCCTCCATTTGTACAAAAAGTACAGAATATTTAAACAATGGGGTTGTTTATGACCCCATTGTTTATCATGGATTTTCGCCAGGTAACGCCTGATTCCATTCAATACAGAATATTTATTAAAAATTTCTTTTATAGACGTTAATACAGTTGAATACCTTTCTTGTGGTCAAGTTTCAGCATCTAATATGTTGTTGTTTGTCTACACTAAACAAAAAAAGATAATAGACCTTTGGCTTAATTTTCTATAGAGAAAATGATCAGAAAACGTGTTTACAGCTTGTTCAGACTTTAGTATATATGATTAAATAATGTATATCTGAAAATCATTATACCTACTTGCGCAGATTGAGAGATACAGTGAGTCCTAAAACACTAAAATCTTCAAGGTGCCGCCTTAAGGGGTAAACCTTTTGTCCTTACCGAAATCTAATGCAATAGAGTCAATAATGAATGCCTCGGTGGCGTAGTGGTATGAGTATGCGACTGCCGTCTCTGGGGTCCCGAGTGCGATTCCGGGTCGAATCAAATTATTTGTGTGATCCACAAATGTTTGTTTAGGAGATTGGGTGTTTTCTATGTATACGTAGGTCTCACTATAAGTTTTGCGTAACTTAAAAAAACAACATGTTAAAACCAAAATATTAAGTTTATTACTTTTCAAAATTATCTCCTTTACCTTTTAAAATTGTTTTCATGCGATCGAACCATTTTTTAAAACATGAGGACCACAGAGTTCAAGGTATGTTTTCTACGTGCAGATTGAACGCTATCACTGCCTCTTCGGAGTTGGTAAAAGTAAAACCTCTCATCAAATCTTTGATTTTGGGGAAAATACAGAAATCACAGGGTGCTAGGTCGGGGCTATGCGCAGGATGGGTGACGAGTTGTACTTTTTCGGAAGCTAAAAAATACTTTGTTTTGTTGGCCGTGTGTGAAGAAGCGTTGTCATGATGTAGGAGAACGCGGCTTTCGGGTCGTCTTTCGCAAACTTTTTCTAACACCCTGGGTAAACAAATGGTAGAATACCACTCGGCATTAACACTCTTTTGATCTTCAAGTGGAATTGTACAGATGGGACACGTAGCTGAGAAAAAAAACGCGATCAGTTTTTTACCAACGTTTCTCGCCTGCCTCACTTTTGTTGGCTTGTTCTCATTTTCAAACACCCATTCACAAAATTGCTGTTTTTTTTCGGGTTCAAAACAATAAATTCACGTTTCGTCTCCTGTGACAATGTCATAAACAGCATTAGAATGTCCGTGGTCGTACATCAGTAGCATCTGTGAGCACCATTCCACGCGAGCCCGCTTCTGCTCCGCTGTCAGTTCATGAGGAATCCAACGACAACAAAGTTTTCGAACTTTCAATTCTTCGTGTAAAATTTTCTGGATTTGACTCATACCAATCCCCAATAGTCCTCGAATTGTCTCATAGGTAATCCGCGGGTTTTCTTCAATTAACCGCTAACAGTAGCCACATTATTTTCGTTGACGGCAGTTGAAGGCCGCCCTTCACGAAATTCGTCATGTAAAGAACCTCGACCTCTCTCAAATTCAGCAAACCATCGCCTCACGGTGCTCAAACAAGGTGCTTCTCTCCCAAAAGCATTTTGAAGACGAGCGGCACAGTCTTGCGGAGAGAGTGCTTTTAAAATCATAAAAAATCATCGCTCTACAATCTTTTCGACTTAATTCCATTTTCGTTGCATACATAGAACTTTGATGTGTGATAAAAAACAATTGACAAATGATTTCCCGCCAAGTGTTTTTTTTTATTACTAAGAAGATTGCAACGTTTAAAAAATAATACATTCGAAATACAAATACTTCCGATTAGCTACAAGTGCTAAACTTTTAGTGTGCCCCATGTATTTTAGTTTGTTTATCAGTTGTCTAGATCCCATAGCACAAGCTTATATTAGCTTAATTTGGGCTGGATGACATCGTGTGAGAATGTACAAAAAATATTTATAATAAACACTCTGGACCTAAATTACAACAGTCAGGACCAATGTTAGAATACACTATACAACCTCAGCGTCCGAGCAAGTAGAATTTTTTTTTTTTTAAAACACTTTTTGACCTGTAAGTTGGAATTTAGGGTCGGTTTACTATAATGGTTATTGGTTTTTTTATATGTGGTGCCTTTAAACGGTAACGAACAGGGAAAGTCTATTACTAAGCCAGTATAATGATTAATAGTACGGCAGACGTAGAAGAACAACCTTCACACATTGCAAACATGCCTTTTTTTCAATTCCGTGTGACCGCGGCCGCTCCCATGTCCATTGCTGCGGGCGTCTCTGGTGACACTGAAGGCATTACCAGTGGCTGCAAACATGCCTATGATAACCTGCCTATCGAAAAATGTGCATGGCTTTAATTGAATTAATTTGAATCATTTTTCTACGAGTATCATCAAATTAACTTCTTTTCATCCAATTTTATCTCAACTGATAAATTTAACACACAGAATACAGGCATATTCTGTGTGTTAAATTTATCAGTGTACTTAGGCAAGTAGGTCGATGAGTGGTATTTGGTAAAAGTGTGTCCCATTTGGTTATGAGATGGATGAAAGTCGAAGTTCTAAGACTCCTATCCTATAAGTAGACGTGGCCCTTCAAAACTCTTACATACTGTGCAAAACACAGCGTAATCTGCTGTCTCAAGTGAAAGGGTGACCCTTTCTGTTACCAAGGCTGTGGTTTTTAACCTACACCTTTTTATCTGACAGGTCTGTATTGTCTTTTTCTAGGACTCTAGACCGCATTTTGTAGAAATACTCATATTTGAGTTTTATGTGATTGAATCATAGTTTTACATTAAAACTAAGTGAGCGAAGCTGCGGGGCAAACACTAGTTACATATTTATAAAATAGGAGTTCGTCCACACGTTAATATTACCGACGTTATCTACGCGTATTATAATATTATTATCATAGAAATACAAAGAGCTATTTTTAGTATAAATATAATCTGAGGCCTATTGTGAAATCACAGTACAAAACACAATGGCGTCGGTTAGTTATATTATTCATCTTGGTATTTTCATTTTTACCGTTTTGCATTGATTTATTTTACATTATGCTTGTAATGATGAAAGGAGTGAGAGGGAGCGTACCCTTCCCCATTGAGTTCCGATGTCTACGGTGAGGACGCTGTAGACTCATCTACGCGCAAGACGATCGACTCATCTACGCGCAAGACGATCGGG
The DNA here is from genome assembly GCA_963556515.1 of Nudaria mundana. Lineage (NCBI taxonomy): Eukaryota > Metazoa > Arthropoda > Insecta > Lepidoptera > Erebidae > Nudaria > Nudaria mundana. The sequence continues at coordinate 7,849,165 of OY748289.1, read as the reverse complement.
GCCTAAGGACGGGGAGCTAGCGACCCACCATCCTGAGTCCTGACAGAAGCAGGTCAGAAGGGTTGCGTCCTGTAGGGTTTTAGGCCACGCACGCCTTCACTCACTGACGCGGGATTTAACCACTTGCGACAAAGGCTACATAGATGGTCAAAGTCCGCCGTCGCCATGGGGAACACTTCGGAGTGGGCCAAAAAATGCTTGTGTTAAAATAATACAGTCACGCCACCTTTTCGATCCCCAATATTGCCAGTTAATCCTGAAGAGCATAGTAGTGTCGACTAGAGTTGATCTGTGTATATTTTGACATCGCTGAATATTTTGGTCACATAACCAAACTTTAAATGTTTTAAATTTTTTCTGCGATATCATTGGTCGACACTGGATAGTATTATTTCTGTACTTGTTTCTGCCTACACCACAATAAGTAAGCATACGAAACTAGTCCGTCGGTAAGCACAGGATATCAGTTTACACTTAATACAGGTTATCAGGACCCCAAGACATCTAAATATCTACACTGCTTATACTTGTTTTAGAGCTACGAAGTTGATTAATGTTAAATCTTATAGGGAGAACCTCAGGAGATAGCATAGCTCACTCTGAATGAATGCTTTCATATCACGCCTGTTGCCCCAAAGGGGATTCCTTATTGGTTTGGAACATCTATTTGGTAGAAATTGCTCTTAGCGATAAGATGAGACATTTATGTGTTGTACATAAACAGCTTGTTTTTAAGGTTACTGCAGCTGTTCCATATGATTACCCAGGAGGTTGTGGGAGAGGTTGACCACCTGCCATAATCTTGGATTTAACAGATGATGACAGCCCATTGGAGAAGATGCTACCGTGGTTGATACTTTTACTTGGAAATTAAGTGTTGTAGGTACTACTATAGACATTTTACGAAAATTTTTGGACATGTTTTTTTTAATATGAAAAGAATGTCTACTATTTCTTTATAAGTAATATTAGTAGGTAAGGATTTGAACTAAAACTTTTATGTTACCTAGCCATTAAGTGTAATTTATTCAAATAAAAATACAAAGATCCATTGATTAATAAGTATAATATTTTAGTGAATTAATTTAGCTTTTCAAACGACTTCCAAAAAAGGAGAAGGTTCTCTTTTTTATGTTTGTTCCCTCATGTCTTTGGACTGGACAAACCGATTTTGGTCCCATTCCGACAATAATTTGGTCCCATTTGGGTAATTTGAAGTCGGCTGTTGTGTCAATTTTTGTCGTGTATTTTATTGTACATTCTTTCCTCGGTATCGCAGTGATGCCACTGCCATCCCTGAGGTTTGATTTCTGGGTCGAATCAAATATTTGACTTTGTATGATTCACAAATGTTTGTTTCGGAGTTTGGATATATTCTATGTTTATTGAGAAATATAAAGTATCATAGTATATTTAGAGAAGGAAAACTCGACACAAACCCCTATAGCAACCCCTCCGGACAGAGCGTGGTATATAGACTGAATTCCCCCCTTTTTGGGGGGGACCTATGCCCAGCAGTGGACATCAAATGGGCTAAGATGAGTGAATGAATGAACGACATTCTTTCCAATAATCGACGACTCTATTTGCTCAAATTACAATCAACTCCCAGACATATTTATACCTTGTCCATTTTGTTAATGGTTTTTTGACAGCTCAGTTTGACATTGAATAATAATCATCAAACATTGTGCGAAGGTCCAATAACATGAAACACTTCAGTTTAATTATTTTACTTTTAAATAGGAGTATGACAAATGACTGTATCTAAGAGCTGAAAAGGGCTCAACATCGTAGAGGTTAAGGCAACTTCACCTTCAACTTGTAGCCTGCAAGTGATGCATAAAAGTCTCAGTTAGTGGCAATAGCAGGCCTATGTCACTCGCCTAACAATCGCAAAAAATACATGACGTCAGCTGCAACTTGAAGTTGTAAGTCAGTAAGGGTTGTCTCTTGTTCGTGACACGGCATGGACCATAGAGTTGATATTGAGGCATTAACGTCATAATTATTGGTCAAATTATGCTGTTATATATTTTTCGAATAATGTTTTCTGTAAAGAAAACTATGTGCTTTAATTTACGTCGGAGTGCAAGTTCTGTATGTAAGTACTATTCTCTATTCTGTGGCAATAGGCTTACCCCCTAATAGGCTAACTTATCTCAATGTAACAGGCATTAAAATTCGTTGCGTAGTAAAAAATAGCTGAGACTGACTGCTAAGATTCTTATGTAAACATCTGTCCTGGCTGTTTGATTTTGGTTTGAATTACAGAGTGTCCAGTGCCCGGTAACGGCAATGGACATTTGACCAACAAATTTACTGGAAAAGTGTGAGTGTTTAATGCCCCTCGGCCTACCCCGTCGGGGATATAGGCGTAATGTATCTCTGTCTGTTTAAAAAGTGTACAGACAGCAGGAGCGACTTTGTTTTATAAAATAAAATAAAAAAACAAAAAAGTACTTTTTTGCATGCGTATTTGCATCCTATTAATTTCCGAGGTGACTGAACTCTCTTGCGCTTTTACAGATAAAATAAGCACAGCTAGGAAACAAATAGAAGAATAGTACCTACCTCAAATTCTCCATCCCATACAAATAAATGTTGCTATTGTTACGCAGATTCAAATTACCGCTATTTCCCTAGCGATAGTTATGTGGGGCGGGGCCCCAAGTGATTAGATACTACGTCCTCGCCGTCCGCCCTGGACCCCAACTTGACCACGGTAACGCAGTGGCAAGTTGGGTGACCGAACGTATTTAGTCTGAACTTGGTGCCAATAAAAATTGTGATCATTATGAATAGTGAACCCGACGATACCCCCGATACTGCCCTTTCCCGGGCAGTATCAACCGACGGACTCCGATGCAAATTGATTTGGGGGCTCGCTCCGCGCCGCCTAGCTGCAGCGCGATGTCGACGCCCCAAGGAACTGATGCTGCTGGGACTGACGATGGGTCAGCTCCCAGCAGTGTGAAGAAGAAGGGCCGCTCTTCTGCGACGAAGAAGAGGACCCTCGAGGAGAAGGGGGGGCCGCCGCGCGACCGTAGCACCAGCTGCTCCGGGTGGGGGTCCCTCCTCTCCACCGATTCGGAGGAGGAGGTGCCGGTCAAGACGGTGCGTACGCGTCTCGACGCGTACAGAAGGCGGCCGCCAACTCCTCCTCCGTCCTCGGTCCAACTGTCCCAGCGAAGTCGCCGGGAAATCGGTGGGCCGCCCGCGCGGGAGCTGATGAGCGTTTTTGCCCGCATGAACGCGGCCATGCGGGGCAACAGAAACGTGGCGGGGAGGAAGAAGATTGTGGCTTCATTGGTGGATGAAGCCCAATCTTCCCTCAACAAGCTCCTCGCGCGGAGCGTCACTAAGGAGGAGGCGAGGCTCCGGAAGCAGGTGACGAGCCTGGAGGCGGAGCTCGCTGCTTCCAGGAAGCAGATGGATGACCTGTGGCGGGAGGTCGCTGACTTGACCAAGGTGGTCAAGGCGCCTCCCGGTCCCATGCTGCCGCCTCCTCCTCCGACGGCTGGACCAGCGCCGAAGACGGCGCCACCCACGGCGCCCACCACGGCGCCCACCAAGGCGCCAACCACGGCGTCCAAAAAGGCGCCCACCACGGCGCCCACCATGGCGCCCACCACGGTGCCCAACACGGCGCCCGGATCGCCGCCACAGCCTGTGCCGACTATGGTACAGGTCCTGACGGCGATCGAGAGGCGCCTCGCGGTCCTGGAGGACCGGGCGTACCGCCCTCCGCTAGCACGTCCCGCGTTCTCATACGCGGCGGCTGTTAGCGGTTCTCCCGCTCCAGGACCAAGCGGCACACCCGCTGTCCGCCGCCCCGCTCCGCCCCAGTCCGCTCCAGCGTACCGGTTGCCGGCCGAGACCGCGGCCCAGGCGCGGAAGGCGAAGGGGCGCGGCAAGAAGAGCGGCACCCCTGCCGCCTCCTCTTCCTCTAACGCTCCCGCTGCTCCTTTACATCCCTCCGGACGGGAGGGATGGGAGGTAGTGGGGGCCAAGAAGAGGAAGACGAAGGCCGCCAAGAAAGCGGCCAAGAAAGTGGCCAAAGCCGCCGCGGCGAAGGCGCCGAAGAGGCCCCGCGCTCCTCGCTCCACAGCCGTCGTCCTTACGGTGACGACGGAGGGTGTGGAGAGGGGTGTGGGGTACGCTGATGTCCTGAGGACCGTGAAGTCCTCAGTCAACCTCTCAGCCCTCGATATCCAGGGGGGTCTCCGGTGCAAGACGACACGCACCGGGGCTCGCCTCCTCGAGGTCTCCGGCGCCTCCAGCGGCCCTAAAGCTGACGCCCTAGCAGCGCAGCTTAGGGACGCGCTGGACGCAGAAGCCGTCCGCGTCACCAGGCCCACCAAATGCGCTGCATTGCGCATCACGGGTCTGGATGACGCGGCCACGACGGAGGAAGTAATCTCCGTCGTCGTGGAGGCGGGCGGCTGCCCCCGTGACCAGGTGAAGGCTGGAGACATCTCCTTCGGCACCACTGGTCATGGGATGACAGTCGTCCAGTGCCCCGTCGCGGCGGCACTGAAAGTGACGGACGGACGAAGCCTCCTCGTAGGGGGCTTCCTAAAGGCGCAGGTGCACCTCCTTCGTGCCCGGGAAACGATGTTTAGATGTTTCCGGTGCATGGTGGTGGGGCACGTCGGAGTGCAGTGCACAGCGGAAGTCACCGTGGGCGATCGGTGCTTCCGCTGCAGCCAGCCCGGTCACAAGGCAAGTGCCTGTGATGCCCCGCCTCGCTGCTTTAGATGCGAGGCGGAGGGCAAAACTGCGGACCACCGGGTCGGCAGCACAACCTGCGCCGCCTCGAGGCCAAAGCCTCGTCCGTCCGCTGAGAGCGGTGGGGGTGCCGCTACTGCACGGCCAGATGTTTCTCGGCGGGATGCTGATATGGACGTCCATTAATGTCTGACGCCCATATCCGCATCCTGCAAGTGAATTTGAACCGCTGCCGCGCTGCTCAGGATCTTCTGTACCAGAGCATCCGGCAGTGGTCCATAAACTTGGCCGTGGTCGCCGAGCCGTACTACGTCCACCCGGGAAGCCCGGTGGACGAGGACGGCTCGGCCTGTTTTATCTTCGGGGGGTCCGCCGCAGACAACTCGCGCCTTGCTATCATTGCAAGGGGCCGCGGGTGTGTTGCGGCGGAATATGACGGGTTGGCAGTCGTGGCCACCTACATCTCGCCGACACTGGACGAGACTCAGTTTGAGCTATGGCTCACTGAGCTCGACGTCGTCTTCGCTGCGTGCCGTCCTCGCCCTGTCCTGCTCCTGGGAGACTTCAACGCCTGGAGTGAGGCGTGGGGCTCCCGGGAAACCAGGGACAAGGGGAGGCTTCTTGAGGACTGGACCAGAACACGTGGTCTGGAGGTCCTCAACCGGGGGAATGTCGCCACCTTCTGGCGGCGGGGGACCAGCTCGGTCGTGGACGTATCGTTCGCGACCTCTGCCCTCGCCGCCCGTATTACTGGCTGGCACGTGGAGGAGGGTGAGGAGACGCACTCGGACCATCGGTACATCCGATTCGATGTCGTCCCCCCACCTGACCTCCCACAGCCGGTAGAAAATCCCCCGGATCCGCGTTGGGCACTTCACCATCTGGATCGGGAGGCTCTCCTGGAGGCATCCATCGTGCAGGCCTGGATTCCGGCACCGGACCGGCCTGCCGATGTGGATGCCGAGGCGGAGTGGTTCAGGAGAGCCATGTCGCAAATCTGTGATGCGGCGATGCCTAGGGTTACACCCAAACCGGCAAGGAAGCAGGTGTACTGGTGGTCGCCGGAGATTGCACAGCTGCGCGCAGCATGCATCTCCGCCCGCCGCCAGTACACCAGGTTTCGCCGGAGGCATCGCCGCCCAGACGACGCGGCAACCCGAGAGGCGGAGCTTTATCAGGCTTACAGGGAGGCTAAAGGTAATCTCCAGGAGACAATAAAGCGGGCCAAGACGGCGGCCCGCGAGGAGCTCCTGGAAACCCTGCAGCAGAACCCATGGGGGCGCCCGTACCTACAGGTCAGGGAGAAACTCCGACCTAGGGCGCCCCCACTGACCCAGAGTCTCCAGCCGCAGCAGCTGGAGCGGGTCATGGGCTCCCTGTTTCCGACGAGCGCGGAGGAGCACGTCCCTCCGCGCATGGCTCCGTCTCTGCCCGACGCGGATAGCATCAGTGAAGACGACGTACCCGAAGTCAGGGTGGGGTAGCTAGGTGCGGCAGTACTCCGGCTTAAACGCCGGAAAATCACTGCCCCCGGACCCGACGGCATTCCTGGCCGTGCATGGGTCCTGGCCCTCGAAGAACTCGGGCCTCGACTGATGGGGCTCTTTAGCGCATGCCTCGAAAGGGGCCAGTTTCCCAAGGTGTGGAGGACGGGGAAACTGGTCCTGATTCGTAAGGCGGGGCGGCCGGTGGACTCACCGTCCGGATACCGGCCGATCGTGTTGCTCGACGAGGTGTGTAAGCTCTTTGAGCGAATTATCGCGGAACGCCTCGTCGAGCATCTCTCGACGGTGGGGCCAGACCTGGCGGACAACCAGTACGGTTTCCGTCGGGGACGCTCCACCGTGAGCGCGATCATGCGCGTCAAGAGCCTGACGGAGGAAGCAGTCTCACAGGGCAAGGTGGTGGTGGCGGTGTCTCTTGACATCGCCAACGCGTTCAACACCTTGCCATGGAGCTGCGTTAGGGAGGCGCTCGTGTATCACGAAACGCCTCTCTACCTCCGTCGTATTGTCGGGGCCTATCTCTCGGAGAGGGCCATAGCTTTCCCCAGCTGGCTCGGGCCAGCTCGGCGAGATGTGTCGTGCGGTGTTCCGCAGGGGTCGGTCCTGGGGCCGCTTCTGTGGAACATCGGCTACGACTGGGTGCTGCGGGGTGCGTTGCCTGAGGGCGTCGGCGTAACGTGCTACGCCGACGATACCCTCGTCACGGCGCGGGGTGCAACGTACCAGGAGGCAGCACTCAAGGTCACGACGGGTGTTGCTCAAGTCGTGGGTCGGATACGGCGGCTGGGACTGGAGGTGGCCTTGCACAAGTCCGAGGTTCTGTGTTTTCACAGACCTCGGAACGGTCCACCTGAAGGTTCCAGCATAAATGTGGGAGGCGTTAGCATCGGCATCAAGCCCTCGATGAAGTATCTAGGGATCGTACTTGATAGCCGATGGAACTTCGGACCACATTTCCGAAGTTTGGTCCCCAAGGTGACACAGGCATCGGTCGCGCTTTCGCGACTGATGCCCAACCTAAAGGGACCCAACGCTTCCTGCAGGAGACTGTACCTGGGGATCGTGCGGAGTATGGCCCTATACGGGGCTCCCGTATGGGCGGCGCGGTTGACGGCCAACAACTCAACGCTCCTTAACAGACCGTTGAGGACCTTGGCCGTCAAAACAATAAGGGGCTACCGCACGATCTCCGGAGAGGCTGCATGTCTCCTAGCCGGGACCCCTCCATGGGACCTGGAAGCGAGAGCCCTTGCGTCATAGTTCCAATGGCGCAAGGAGGCGCTGGAGCGGGACCACAGGCCTGCGTCTCGAGAAATCGATGACCGGCGGTCCCAACTCCGCCAGGATCTCATGGAGTCATGGAGGGTGCGACTTGAGCAACCCAAGTGGGGTGCCACCATCATCGTGGCGGTGAGACCGATCATGGACGATTGGCTGCAGAGGCAGCATGGTGACCTCACGTATCGTGCGACGCAGATCGTTACCGGGCATGGATGCTTCGGTAGCTATCTGTTTCGCATCCATCGTGAGGTCACACCCCGGTGTCAACACTGCGAGGTTTCCGACGACGACACCGCACTCCACACGTTGGTGGAGTGCTCAGCGTGGGCGAGTCAGCGCCGGGACCTCGTAGTGGGTCTGGGCGTGGATACCCTCTCGCTGGAGACCATGCTTCAAGCCATGGTCTCCAGCGGGAGTAGGTGGAACGCGGCCGTGTCCTTCTGCGAGCAAGTCGTGCTCGCGAAGGAGGCGGCCGAGAGGGAGAGGGAGCGTGCCCTCCCCGCCGAGTTCCGTAGTCAGCGGCGAGGCCGCCGCAGACTCATCTACGCCCAAGACCATCGACCTCCATGATCGGGGCCTGAGGACGGCGGGATCGCCACCCGTCGTCCTTACAGAAGCAGGCTAGAAGGGTTGCGTGCTGCGGGGCCTTTGCCCCATAGCACGCAACCAGATTCACTCATTGACGCGGGATAAAACCCTACCCCAACGACGCGGGATTCTCATCCCGACCCAACCCCCCGCAGAGACCACAGAGGTGGTCAAAGTCCGCCGGGCGCCACTGGAAATACGTTCTGCTTGTAACCAGAGACGCCCGGCAACGGACGTTAAAGCGGCCGCGGCCTTGGTCGCGGAACTAAAAAAAAAAAAAAAAAAAAAAAGCGATAGTTATGTACGTATGATTCCTAATAGATATAAACGTGGTATATACGTGTAGTTGGAGCCGAATAGAATCCTACGTTTGTTGCGGATACACAAGCAAAACACGAGCACTTAGCAGTACGTCCTGTGGCACCCGATGTACGGGCCTACGCTCCGTATTTACACTATTAAATCTTCGGTGCGAATTTAGGATGTTCAACTGAGACATCTAACCTGGATTTACCCTACCTAATAGGTTGTCCACTTTTGCTATTTCCATGCCATTAGCTTGGGCAACATAAAAGACACATGAATACATATAGGGAATTATTTACTCATGTGATATATGCTAACGTAAAGGTTCTATCCAGGTTCTATCCAGAGCTCAGGGGCCCAAGCCAACCAATCTGGAACTGGTGCTCTTACAACGCAAAGACCTCGGCAAATACAAAAAATTACCTGTTATTTTAGGTTTGCCACAATAGTTTCCGTGTTCAATCCTCTGTGGTAATAGGCTCGTTCCCTGAACTGCCCCATCCCCTATCACATGAGACCAAATAAATTGGTAAAATGTGGGTATGACTGTCTACCGTTTTAGACTAGAAGGCGTGTTCCTATATAAATATGTATTAAATAGTTACATGTAATTCATTTTCAATTTTCATTTTCTTGCTGCAATTTTGATTAGGTACACGTATTATGTACATTTACATAAGTTTACGTGACATTGGTCATCGATGTTAAGTGATTTCGTTAATATTATTGTAGATAAGAGAATATTCTTCGAGTAAGATTACTTATGTCGTAGATATAAACAGTTATCGATGTATATAAGTAAAAAGTCTAATACTTTTACGAAAAGTAGTCAAAATGGCGTCTGCGTCGTGGTTGGGCTTATTATTACTGCTAACTAATGTAAGACACTATTACAATAATCAATCAATTGTATTATCTGTTCGTATTTTAGACCGAGTCATCATGGTTCTTATGTTTTTCTATTTGTTCAACATTAGTAAATTCAATTGAATTAGGTACCTGAAATAGCGAAATAAGTAGGTATTAGGTATGCCAAGTTTGTAACAAGTGGAGATCTATTGTATTATATTATCTCTACTATCTACACCCCCACCCTGATGCTACTTGACTATAATTGTCTTCGATTTTAACTGAGGAGTTTAATTTTTGATGCAAATATTAAACTTTTATTTATTGGAATAAAATAAGAGCTCCTTTTTTTTAAGTTGGTTAAAAATGTATAAGTTTCTAACTAGATATGTTACTTTTACTTACTACTTGTTTTCTCCAGGCTTTTCTCATTCAAGCACAATACCCTACCAGTTACCCAGGGTACGGAAGTCCACCACCCTACCCAATCATAGTGAGGAACAATGATGACGACGGCCTCAAACAAATTCTACCAATTCTATTGTTGCTACTCAGTGACGGGTTCGGAGGTTGCGGTTGCGGAGGTTATGGTGGTTCCAACGGTTGCTGTGGCGGTTGCGGCGGACAAAATATCCCCATTCCATATCCAATACCTATTCCAATTAACAGTCCAATAATTACTAATTAAATGCTTTTTATACATTGTTGGTTGTTTTATTATATTGATTTGACCATGACTGGTAAACTGCTGATTAACAGACGAAGTTTTGACATTAATGAAAGCCTGGTTATCGGCAATATAAGGTAAACACCCTATTACGTACCAGTAAGTACTTTTTTTTGCCGTGGGCTATTGGTGAGATGGTCAAGTCAGACCTATCTGTATATACTTCGGGTCTAACGGGTCTTTTACGCGATTATTGAGATATATACATACCTCTTTATTACCCGACGTTTCGGCCCTGTTACAAGAGCCGTGGTAGAGGGTAGTTGAATAAACCCGCACTTCACTAAGACGACGAATGAGCTGAAGCCAGTCCACCCGCGACCACGGCTCTTGTAACAGGGCCGAAACGTCGGGTAATAAAGAGGTATGTAAATATCTCAATAATAGCTGTATATAATTCTGCCTTATATATACCTTGGTATTTAAAGGTAAAGGAGTTCACAGGTAAGAAGAATATTGCTAGGATTGGTAGCATGAACACTAAATGCTACCAGTCCCAGCGCTTTAGTTCTAGCTAGAGCTCGTGAAGACTGGAAATCGAGCCAATTCCTACTATGTTATGTCATCACGTGTAACAAACGTACAATTTACCTTTTTTCGCGGGTTTAGATTTTGGGTGTCAGTTACACATATCTATTCTTATAAAAAAATCATAGATGATGTAGAGTCTTGTCATTACCCATTTCACAATAACAAGATGAGTTTTCGACCAGGGCCTCGTGCGTTTTACAATAATATTCACAGTTTAGTTATGATAATACACTTTTTCCTTATTCTGTGAAGCTGGTAAAAAGACATAAAATGCACCTGTCAACCCCCCCCCTATAGGAATTTTTTACCATTATAATAGGAACCCCCCCCCCCTAAGTAAATAAGCCTACAGTCGAACGGCGCGCCGTGACACCCGGGTGTCAGATGGGGGTTAACTGGTACATGTCTTTACTACTTTGACGAAATAATAATAGATATTTAAGTTTAATTTTAAATGTTTAATTTATTATTTGCTTAATCTAAGACTTTCTATATCCTTCAACAAAATAACGAATTATGAAATATTATTTGTTGAATGCGGTTAATTGACAAATAATTCTAATAATCACAATGAAATTATCTTTAAATAAAACGTGCTTATTATATGCCAAAAGGGTTTATTACAAAATCAAATATTAGCTACTGACCGATTTTGAAACACATAGGACATATATAAAGGAACAATTTATTCAAAAAATCACATAAGTCATTTTGTAAAATGGATCCCAAACGGGTTTTAGTGTTAACTGCGGCGCTTCTAGTATTAAACGTAAGTGATATTTCTTACACGATTAAATATAAATATAAATATTATTGGACATGCTCACACAACGTCATCTAGCCCAAACTAAGCTATAAGCTTGTGCTATGGGATCTAGACAACTGGTAAATATACTTATATATTTCTAAACACATACATAACATACATAAAAAACACCCAAACTCCGAAACAAACATTTGTGTGACCCACAAATGTTGGATTCGACCTTGGAATCGAACCCGAGACTCCGGAGTCGAAAGCCGAGGCACAACCGATCACGCCACCGAAGCAGTTGTGATTAACATCATCATCAGTATCAAGAATCAAAGAATCAATCAAGAATCAATAGATCTAGAATCTTTGCATTCAAATACAAGGCATCAAATATAAACTATTCTTTAGAAATTAAATGTATTAAGTATGTCTACACAACACATCCGGCAGAATTTGCGTTTGAACTAGTTAACTACTACAAAGCGACGTCGCAACATCTATTGTAGCATTAGATTGCAGTATTTGTATCTCCATATTACCAACAAAACAAAAATAAAAGTTCTTAATTCGAACCAGACTAAAACACAGAAAGAATAAATAAATAACTTTTTTTTCAGGCATGCAATGTATACAGTCAAACCCGCTTTGATTTCCTAAGCCCTCCACCAATAACGACCAGCCCATTGATCCAGACAGCATCGGTTGTAGCTCCAGCCCTCAGCCCGATCATCGAACCATGTAACACATACACTGGTGCACCAATAGTACATAGTTACTCCTATGGAAGTTTCGCACCCAGTATAGCACCACCTACTATTATTATAGAAGACAATGATAGCAACTGGAATCAATTATTTTACTTCCTACTCTTTGCGATAAAGAATAGAAGAGGTGGTTGGAATGACGGCGGTTGTGGAAACGGTTGCAGTAACGGTTGCGGTGGTTGTTCGAATTGCGATTGGAGATACGGATGTAACAATTATTACGATTCTTACGCATATCCTTATGGACTTAACGCAAATAACATCGGTGGGAACACGATCACACCTAATTCTAACACACCGTGGTGGATTCCTATAAATAATGATGTCAGTGGGTCATCAAATCAAAGTCCTACCGAAATAAATCTCATTATTTCTACGGATCAGGGTTCCAGTAGCGTTGCAGCATCAGCATCGGCGTCCACGGCGGCGACTACAACAGGGGTATGACACAAGTTTTGAGTTGGTAATAAAGATTATTATGTAGAACTGTTTTTTATTATTACTGGCGAAAGTCAAGCGGATAATCTCTCTGCCTATCACTGGTAACAGTTGATTATACGTATGTGCATATACTTACTTACGTGCAAACAAATGACTACTAGAGATGGAAATCAGATATGCTCTGAAATGGTCTCCTAATATTTAAAAAATATTAATTCATTATTAGTAAATTCAATGAATATATTTTTATGTTGCATTATAACTTGTTTTCGTTACTACATTACATGACTGGACTGCTTGTCCAGTCATGAAAATGCTAAGGGAGCCTACAGAGTAGGATATATGCCCAATCGAATAAAATAAGTGAAATATGTAGTTTTAAAAGGATTTATTACTCATATTTTTAATGTAATTCTAATAAACCACATAACCTTAATTAAACTGAATCAATCGTCTGACGATAATATTACATTTGAATTTAAAAACAGTTTTCCTTTCTTTCGTTTCTATTTGACACATTTGAAGGTGTTTCTTTTTCCTTTACACAATCTAGGAACTGTGCAAGTAGGTACATATATCATCATCACCAATATCAAAAATGATAAAATTGTTTTAAACCTCAAGATCGATTAAGAGACTGGGATATCCATTAATATCAATCGGAGTCGGTGTCAGATTTGGTAGTGTCTCTATTTTGAATTTGGCTAAAAATATTTTCTTTCGCATTGACAAACTCAGATTGACAATTCATAAAATCAGCAGAAGTCTAAGGTGTTTTGGAAGGCGGGGCGGCCGGTGAATCCACCGGTTACCCAACGCTTCCTGCACGAGAATGTACGTGGGGATCGTGCGGAGTAAGTCCCTACGGGGCTCCCATATGGGTGGAGAGATCGACGGTCAAAAAGAACGTGACTCTGTTAATCAGACCACTGCGGATCTTGACCGTCAAAATAATAAGGGTCTCCGGAGAGGCTGCATGTCTCTTAGTCGGGACCACTCCATGGAACTCCATGGACAAGTGGCTGCAGAGGCAGCATGGAGACCTCACGTATCGTGCGACGCAGATCGTTACCGGGCATGGATGCTTCGGTAGCTATCTGTTTCACACACACCCCGGTGTCAACACTGCGAGGTTTCCGACGACGACACCGCACTCTACACGTTGGGGGAGTGATCAGAGTGTGCGAGTCAGCGCCAGGACCGTTTAACTCCGCCTTTTCTTACATATTATTATTTATTACTGTGGCATAATCGGGGGTTGTATCTAGATACCCCAAAGAATGTTAAAACTTCCCCGATGTTGTCGATTGGATTGCATCAAATGTGGTCAAGCACATCACGGAGCTATCGCTGAGTACACATCTACAGATCAAAAAAGTGACACGGCCGAACCATCCTTTTCTTGAAACAGTTTAGACCATTCTTTTTTCGTTTTTCCACGCGGCTGCAGCTACGGAGATCAGCTAATACATTTTTTTTTAATGCTGTAGACACATTAAAAAAAAGTAGTCTATTTTTAAATGGGGTACATAATAGGCCCTCTAGGGCCCACTAGGAATTACCATTTCTTCCGAATATTTTAACTGGATTACTCTGTTAGCTACCTGATTTTTTTTTTAGAAATACGAAACATGAGCTTGCTGTTAATAATTAAGTTTCAATGTTCTAGGGCCTACGTACTAAAATTATTAGACGATAATTACCTTGAGTTCCTAACATCTTAAACAAATCTCTATGATAGTATACGTGGGAACCTTCCCAGTCGGCAATGACGTGGAGGATTTTTTAAACGATATTTTGTAATGTAAATATTTTTAGTATATAATTATGTATATAGATCATTTTCTGGACTAGCCACCAACTAGTCCCTATATTGTTACCCGATAACCGGGTTCTTTGACCCATCAGGTTATTAGTCTCTCTTAGCTTGGACTAAACTAAGATTATAGAAAATTCATAAAATAAATGTTGTAATCTTTACTTTATTGTTAACAAAAGCCGATTTCGTGCCGTGACATTGGCAGAATATAGAGCAAGAACATTAAACCGATGTATTTTTGTCGCTATTGCATCAGAGATATAAATATTAAATCATATGTTATTCTACTATATGATTCAATATTTGGGGTGCTAAGGGCCTCCATCAACATCTTCAGGATCCAATTCATCCTTATCTGCTCGTGGTTCACCTTCTGACAGAAGGATAAGGCTCTGGCTAGAATTTGAAGTTTAAACTACTTATTGGGCATAGTTCTTGTCATTATGTCACTTTGGACATTCTGACAAGGGAAGATGCCTGTTAAGTCTACAAACTATAACAGTGATAAGTTAGTTATAAGATCGCTCAATAGATGGCGTACCAAACCTTCCTGAATCGCGCTATTGATTTTCACCATAGTATGTGTTATTACATTGTATAATATATATTATTATAACCTCTATTACATTTATTATCAACCTCATCTCGTTGTTTTATTGACACGGAGGGGACTGGGAATTTTACAATGCCTACGAATAAAACAAATAATTTAAATGTATTTGTTAAATTGAGAATTTCAAAAGAGATTCAAATATTATATTTAATGAAATTAACTTTCTTGTATTTATAATCAATTGAAATTCTAATGGTTACTGATTTGACAGTATATACAAAGTTTCTACGAGTCTTACCGTTTTGACATTTAATAAAAAGAAGGTGATTTGAATTGACAGTCATCTACCCTATTGGCCCAACCAGGCCTATGTCAGTTATGTCACTCGCCTAACAACCGCAAAAATTACGTTACGTCAGCGACAACTTGAAGTTGTAAATCAGTAAGGGATGTCCCTTGTTTGTGACACTGCATTGACCATAGAGTTGAAATTGAGGAATTAACGTCATAATTATTGGTCAAATTATGCTGGTATATATTTTACTTTGCCCCTAACATTCGAAAGATGTTCTCTGTTAAAAAGAATGTGCTTTAATTAACGTCGGAGTGCAAGTTACAGAATTTGTAATAAGTACTATTCCCTATTCTGTGGCCCAACATACTCCTCATACGACTCATAGGTAAACTTGCCCCCTATTAGGTGGCACTAATTAACAGTGACTGGTAAATATGGACGTGATGAACGCCTCTTTGTACCACTTCGGGAGTAAAGACAAGGTTTTTGTTGTGTGTAGTATACAAATTCAAATTTTTGGCTATGACTCCTTGTTGTAATACATTATGAATTTATGAAGCAGTCACTTGTAAAGTACCTACCTACTTGTCTTGTATTCCACAAATAGATTAACAAGCGAGACTATACACGATGTAACATTCCAATGGATCAGTGTGGTAAAGTCTGAATGTTCAGAAGAGGTGCAGGTGTTATGCAAGAAACTTTGGTATCGCAGTAAACTTGTAATAACAGTTCTTCAGAAATCTTGAACTAAATTAATACTAGGTATGCAATGCATGCTGCTAACTGCAAATGTTGAGCGGAGCAAATGTTTTTATTAGATATCAGAATCAGAATCGAACACTTAAATTAATTAATCGAATGAAAAAAAAAACTATTTTCATTGTTGACGGTTGATGCACATGTTTCCATGGCAACCATTTAATCGTCTGGTTTTTCGGTGATTATTCCTCGATGGTGCATCCGATTTCGAAAATCGTTTTTCCGAAGCTGCATGTCTTGCACGCACGTGCCAATTTTGGAATTTCTAGCTAAATGTTAAAGAACTTTTTCGTCGATGTCCAGGACATTTTCGGTGATTATTCCTCCGTGGCTGACCACGGAGGAATCGGTCGGACGGAGTGCATATATCTGAAATCATGAAAATAGAGCTGACTCTATTTTCATGATTTCAGATATATGCACTCCCGGGTATGATGTCGACCAGCATGCCAAATTTGGTCAAAATCGGTAGAGCCGTTTCGAAGGAGTAGACGCACAAACGATTTACACTTGTCGCCTAAGATGGAGCTCCGCTTCGCTCCGCTTCGCTCCGCTCTATGAATATATAAAGTGTAGGTAGGTATACGGTGCTTGTTCGTCGTGTATGTGTCAGCGTCTTGACGTGTGAAGCGGTCGTATGGTAGTGTTTGCCCCCCGCGGCTTGTATCCCCCTCAGTCGCCCGACGAGTGACGTATTTTCTCGACACTGAACCTATAAGACATACGAAGATCTGTTCTTAGGAACCATGTCACCGATACTTTTTTTTCTTAAGTTTATAACATGTTATCCATCTAATTGTTACAGCCTATATATTCATTATCAAAGCTATCCCAATACTATAACTACAGCCGTTTTCAACCAAACTCAAAGTTACACTGGTGTTCAACTATCACGGTATAATTATACTCCGACTAAAATCTGTGGGATATTATTTCTACTATTCTACTTTAAATGTCATAATAATTTATTTGTTGATATTTCAAGTAAAGCTAGTACAAATATTATCCCATATTTTATAGTCAGAGTAAAATTGTCACCGTGATAGTTTAACACCAGTGTAACTTTGAGTTTAGTCGAATCTAGCCTTAGGCTACAACCGGCTCAGCGGCCACACAGGTGACCAGGGTCCGCCGGGCGCCACTTGGAATTATTTCAGTGCTTACCGGAGACGCTCGGCAATAGACGTAGGTGTGGCCGCAGCCTAAGGCCACGGATTAAAAAAAAAGCCTAGTGTACACGTTAGTTTGTTCATAATTAATATTAGGAAAGGAAGAATGTAGGTATATGAACAAATATAGATGAATAGTTGATAACCAATAATTATGTAAGTAAATAGAATATAAACAATAGTTCTACGTGCCTCTATTGCCCTAAATACATATTTACGAAGTTAAACTTACACAATAACATTTTTTGAAAACACATAGGTAGGTATATAAACACAATTTATTATTTTTACATCCTTATTAAGGAAGACAATTCAACATGGCTTCTTCTGCTAAGTTCCTCGTATTTGCAGCGCTCCTGCTGGTTTTAAACGTAAGTTTACAACATTCACTAGCTTAATTTATTAAAAAAAAATGGTGTGACTTGGTCGAAACGTCAGGCAATAAAAGGTATGTTGTGTAACTTGTACATGTCTAGGTCATGTACGTGAGAATTCCCGTAAAAAAGTAAAATATAAACAACTAAGAGTCCATATTACCTTTTCTGTGTTAGAGCCGTGAATTCATATAGTTCATGACTATTCAGTCAAAGCAACTGATGGAACATTGATTCTTAATACCGCGGTGTAGAAAATAAGATGAGCGCCATCTAATGACGAACCAACATAACTCTTGCTTTTTAAGTTAATACTCTATTGATCGATTCAAAAAAAGCACTTTTCAAACATTGACACAAAAATTGACTTTCTTCAAATTACCAGAAAGTGACCAAACCACTTTCAATTAAAAATAAAACAAAATCAGTTCTCCCAGTCCTAAGATATGAAGTAACAAACATAAAAAAATATACAGTCAAATTGAGAACCTCCTTTTTGGAAGTTGGTTAATAAGAGGGTGCTAAGGGTCCTATCAACATCTCTACAGCTCAAGTTATCGTAAGGCACCTGGTGACAGACGGAAGAGGAAGTAACCGGAAAGGGCAATATATTGCACCACACGGCTTGTCGACATACTGTCAGTCCAGCTGTTTGCACCAATGATATCGCAGAAAATGACAAAAAATGTTAAACAGCGACATTTTCTGCAATATCATTGGTGCAAACAGGTAGACCGACAATATGTTGACACGCCGTGTTCCCGCTGCTGGCGTGGCGTTGTGCTCAACCGTTCTAATACATTTATTTTCTATTACAGGTTCACTGGGCAACTTGCCAGTTTTACCCTGGTAGCGGAGGTTACGACTACCCTGTATATTACAGTGGAGGTGGTTGCAAGAATAACAATGATTTGGATACCCTGTTACCCATTTTGATCCTGGCTCTCAGCGGCCGTGGAGGTCTCGGCGGCAATAATAATTGTGGTTGCGGTAATTGCAATAACGGAGGTTGCAACGGCGGTAATTATTGTAGTTGTGGACGCTGTTGATGTCATATAATTAAATTGACATAAATGACAATGTTTTTTCTTTTAATTTATTTTAAATAGGAGTTAAGGAGTGCCAAGATCTTAGCGGTCACCGCCACCTGCCCATGAATAGATGGAGCTACCTATGGCAAACATTAAAGTTCCCCGAATAGCGGCTATAGCCTAACTTACTATCTTATTACGTAGGAAAGTAAAAACTATGTATGATTGTTAATAGCCTACTAATAATATAAAGTTGAAGAGTTCGTTTGGTTATTACACAATGTCATCTAGCCCAAATTAAGCTAATATAAACTTGTTATGGGAGCTAGACGACTGATAAACATTCTTATATACTATATATTATATATATATTTCTAAATACAAACAATACTTTTTACATTACATATTCTAATCTTGATGAATAGTCCAAAATAGCGGAAAGTTATAGACTATATACCTATATAACATCACAGTACGACCAATGCCAGCGGAGCAGCACTGAAAAAGATCTCATTCAACTCTAAAAATCGATTTATAGAAATTCACTACCTACCTATGTTTTTACTCCACATGTGGGGTAAAAACATAGGTAGGAACTAAATTTATATAAATCGAATTGAATGTGATCGTAAATCATTGAATCTATATAGTAAAGAACTGTGAAATTCAGTTTACCCTTTGTAAATGCCAATTTTATTTTCCAAGTTGGTTTAAATTAAAGAAGAAAATGTTTCTAAATTACTTCATATTTATAATATGAATAAATATTAATAGTGCAATCAGTCATGTACCGATGGAAAACGTATAAAATTTCTGTACCATAAGTGATAGTGTTACATTAAGTGATACGATTATCAAGATATCACACGTCTTGCAGCGTTATTACAAACGCCTGATAATTTACATAGCGGTCCAACGATACAATAAAACTGTGCATCTTATTGCAATTATTTCAAATCAATTGTTGGAAATCAAACAACGGCTGTGTTGCTTCATTTTTTTATTTTTTCAATTAAGTAAGAATGAAGTGTTTTTATAAATTCATTGTATTAGGACTTTTGTCACTTAAAGTAAGTATTTAGATACTTTTGTGAGCCCTAAGTTTTAGACTGGAATTCGGTGAATGATAAAATTTATTACTCAATTACATTACAAAATATCGTGCTCGCCGCCTTTATACAGATATTGCTATTGCTTAATCGATGTTTCTCAGGACCAGAAGGCTGGCTATTTTCTGGCTCAAAGCATAAGTATCGCCATCCAACGTGGCAACACAGCCAGCATTCTGGGAACCTTCCCAGTCGGCAATGACGCGGAGAATTTTTTAAACGATATTTTGTGATTATGTATTGTATAATATCTAGTTTCAATCGCATAACCTCTGTTTTCTTCAAATACGGTGTGTGGAAAAGTTGTGATTTACTAGGTAGGTACTTCAAATTTACTGCATGTACTTAATTTTTTATTTACAGGTCAATAGTTACAATCCAAACCGAAAGCCTAGAGTGAATGCTGTAAAAAATGTTACCGTCGACAATTTCCCAGAGATAGAATATCCAAACAGTATCGCAGACGTAACCAAACCGTTCTATTTTACTGAAAGCCCATTCACGAA
Source organism: Nudaria mundana (assembly GCA_963556515.1). Classification (NCBI taxonomy): domain Eukaryota; kingdom Metazoa; phylum Arthropoda; class Insecta; order Lepidoptera; family Erebidae; genus Nudaria; species Nudaria mundana. The sequence goes on along the minus strand of OY748289.1, from coordinate 7,829,070 downwards.
CGACGTACAATCATCTTTTAAATCTCTATCTACCGGAGAAAAAGCAAAAGAAATACCTACGATAATTCTTTTAAAAACAAATGACAGTCCAAAAGAAAAAAATATACATGAAAACGTCACGTCAGAAACTGTGAAACCAAATACGAGAGAAATACTTTCAAATAATAAAGAAACAAATGAAGTTAAAACAAAATCTACACCGGATTTTTTTGAAGATTTATCATCTAGTTCCGAAGAAAACTTAAACAATAGTCCAATCGACTTGAGTAATGAAAGTGAAAACTTTAAAGGAGATGTTAATGATTTGAAAGGATTCGATACAACTACGAGTATAACGAACGTTGAAGTTGATATAGTTGATGTAACAAGTTCAGCCGTGGAAAATTTAACCGCTGAGAACTTAAACGAAATCGCAACAATAACTTCGGATGTGCCATCTATAAACAGTACGTCTGTTGATGATTTTAAAGAACGTTCTTCACATACATAGATGAGTTTACCAAGACTTGACAATTATACAAACATCTCATTTATTTAAGTCTTTGTTTATCAACTTATTTATTACATTAATAATTGTCTCTAATCTATCGAAGAAAGAGTTAACTGTATTATATTATATTAAGAATATTTATAACAGACAAGTTGTTTAATAACTAACGAAAAAAAGGATATAGTTACGGTCATATTGAGAAACCTTTTTGAGTGGCTTAAAAATAACAATTACGTGTATTATTGAAACATTTCGTTTGGCAGAAAGTGCCAAAACGTGCGACCGACAAACTAAATATCGTCGATCAAATAGGGATGCTCGATGTTTTGATTTGTATAAATTTTTGGATCGTATCGCATTGGATCGACGATCTAAGTGCAGTTAGTTGAATCGTTCTAGCAACAATCAATTCATTCTTTTAGATATTTTTCAGTATATTCGATAGTCCCAAATAAATCTATTCAACTTATGGTGTAGAATTTAATGTGTCAATTTGGTCACGTGATCGATATTATTTGCTATATAATTTGTTGGATAATCGACGCCGCACGCCGCTACCTTATGATCCGCAGCACCCACAAAAATAATTATACGGTTAACTCGGAATAAAGTTTCTCCGTGACATATTGGATTTCATTTGGATACAGTGTACAAACGCTTGTATTGAAGAATACATTTCATTTGTAAGTTTCATTTCACATTTAATGTGGCAATAAATATACATGGGTACAAATTACACAAATATATATGTACAGACTAAAATTGTGTATTTATTATTTACTCCGCCCCTCGACTGGTAATGTTTCTGGAAAGGTAGAAAGTTGTAGTTGAAAAGAATATCAATGTATCTCATACATTGGCCATTGACATTGTCTAACCCGTTCGTTACATGTCGAATATTTTAAGGAATCTTTCTTATAAAGAGACTGTCGATAACATAGACAGAATTTCATTAAAATTTACGAGAAAGTTGCATAATAAACAACAGTGATAAAGTTGGATAACTCATAATATTTCGTTATGAAAACTTTCATAAGTATATAATAGGACTCTTACTTACTAAACAAAACAGAATGGTCACGAATGTAATTGTGGATTGATCGTAATGACAGTTATTTGTTGAACTGGTACAAGTTTCTCAAGCAGTGAAATGTGTATTTCTGACAAGGTGGCATTGATAATAACATTTTTAATAATTGTTCAGGTAAGAATATTGTTCCCTGATTGCTTAGTGAATAATCATAATGTGACTGCTTAAGTAATATTTGATTCTATTTGCTTTCGGATTTCTGAATAGAATTGATGATTAGTTCTTGTTATTTAATGAACTATCCACATTTCTATTGTCTATAAAATAGTAGGTACTGTTTTGGTTATGACAGAACGAATTTTAAATAAAATTAATCTATATCCCGAAAGGGTAGGTAGGGGGAGGCGTTTAAGCAAAATGTTACACATCCACATTTTTGCCAACAGTTTAGTTGATCCCATGTAACCATGTTGGCAAACCTAGTGCCGTTATCAGTTACCATATACAATAGAAAATAAATAACCATTTGAGTAATACGCAACTATCGTAACAAATTCCAGAAATATATTGCCATATTGCACACAAATATTATAAGACAATATTTTTTTTATCTAGAAAAATGCTATGTCGTCAAAGTAACTTCACATTAATGTCGATATTTATCCTTTAACTGTGTTTCAAATGCCATGACAATCTAGAAATAATTTAACATTTACCTATATAGAACATGTACCTATATAAAAATGGTTCCTATATTAATTCGAGTAATTTAACTTTGTAAATTTTTAAAACTATGTATTACAGATTTCAATATTACATGGTGCACCGTCACGAAAGGACACAGTGGACCGATATCTTGAAGCGCGAGGAATCAAATCTACTCCAACTTGGTCAGATACCCACAATGTCAAACCGTGCAAAAACCGGTCAACCAAAAATACTAAACTCAAGGCTTACAAATTTCCAGAAACAGAAAGTCCAGTTGAGTCTTCTCTAAGAGATTCATACAATTTAAAAAAGAATATGAAAAAGCAACCATTTGTATTTCAGACAAAAGATGATCCCAATAGATGTAAAGCTATTAACGATCTAAGAAAAAATATTCGAGCAAAACGAAAACTAGATAGAAACCATCAGAATCCAGAAAAATTTAAGACTTCACCAAATTCTAAATTCCTAGAAAAAGACGTTTTTCCAGAAGTACAATTTCCAATGAACGCTATGGAAACTTGGTCACCAGTCTATGTGAATCCATCAATATTTGCAGAACAACAATATACACTACCAGATATTAAATTTTTCAACACAGAGGTGGTTGACTCTAATAGAAATGTTTATAAACCTTATAAAAAACAAATAAAATCGAAAGCGAAACAGTTTATGGAAGAGATGAATATAATAAATGAAAAAATTAATAGTTGTTCACAGTCCAAAAAGAATGTTGGATTAAATGAAGGAAGAAATGAACGACTGGAATTACCAGGTAAGGTCTTAAATAAAAAAAAATATTTTTTTTAGAGAATCAAAGTAATTAATAAACTTATTTTTTCAGGTTCCATTAATATACAGAATTTAGATACGGTGTTAAGTTATCTTCCGAATAAAACACATGAAGCGACTGAGGTTGAAATAATACCAATAACCTTGCAAAAGTCAATTAATTGTGATGGGACACTGACACCGATAGAAAAGGAAGATCCGCAGAAGGATGAGATCATTTTGAGTACGCCTGATGAAACAAAAGGATCACTGACTGCTTCTTCACTTAGTTGCAGTTGTAACAGAACAGTTGAAATACCTAATGATGACTTCCAAAACGTTAATATACCTATTTCAATAACTGGCATTTCTGATAACATACCTACACAATTAATTAATGGTAATGACGCTACACACACGACAATTATTTTAGTACCTGTAGATAATACAGTTAATAATCAGCAAATACGTATTACCAAGGATGAGAGAGGTTCACCTTTAGTAATACTCATACCAGCTATAAAAACTTCTGAACCAGAATTTACTAACTCAACAGGTCATGAATTATCAGGAAATGAAGTTTCACAGACTGGAGAACCGAGTAATACTTCTGAACTGACTGAAATAACATCTGAAAAATATTGCGATACTCCATCCTCGACTGTATCTGAAAATCCAAATCAAGAACCTCCAGGTTTTGAAATTAATAATAATAATCTGCCAGCAGTAAACGTTATTCAACAGTTGGACGATTATCTGGTGGAAAAAAAAGTAAAAGAAATTCTTAAGCCCTTAGCAAAACTTTTATTAAAAACATATAAGTCAGATATTTACAAAAAAGAACAATCAAAAAGCTTCGGACCTGAGCCTAAAGATAATATAGAAGATGATATGTTACTACGATCACAAACACTTTCAGCTACTGTAATAACCGATAATAAGGAATCAAAAGGACTACCAATTAACCAACTAACAGATAAAGCATCAGTTGATAATCCAGTGACATCGACCGATAATAAATGTCTTAAAACATTAACAGGTGATGATACTCCGAAGAAAGACAGCTTAGATGATGTCAAAACAGAAGGAGATAAAGCTCATGAGACAGCTGTTGATGATAATATTGGTCTAGCAAATGATGAAATGGTAACAGAGAATCCTCTTAATATAGCTGATGGTGTCTCGGATAATTATCAAGATAACTCAGCATGGAATTTACTTAATTTTCCATTATTAACTAACGATAATACAAGACCTCAATCATTATTTAGCTACGAAGAGCTGATAGACATTCCACTTGACACTATGGGGCATGATTTGTCTCTAGAAGACGAGTTTTCATGGCTATGAAAAATAATAAAAAAACTTTCTTTTAAGGTTGTACTGAGGGTAAAAGATAAGAATTTCTTTTCTAAAAATTGTATATAAAAATGAAATCAAAGCGACAGATCTGTAGGTTACTAAGTTTGAATAGGCTTGCCTTCTATTACGTGGGACCAAAAAATACTGGCAAAGTGTGTGTATGTAATGCACCTCTGCCTACCCCTTCGGGGATATAGGCGTGTATTTATTGTTATGTGAGTTGAAATATCATTGTTTATTTATTTCATTTAAATTATTAGTCTAATTTCCTTGAAATTGTGTTTTCTTACAAAATATTGCAAATTTATATGTTACGCAAAAGATACACGGATACATGAAGTAAATATAGATGGCGTTCTAACATATGCCTAGAATAGATGATATAAATTGTAAATTAATCAATTATAACTTTCCCCTCGTTAAAGACACGGATTTGAATTTTGAACCTCATCACTGTGATCATTGTTTTTACGATTACATAATATTCTAACAAGAAAAAGTTGTAACATAAATGCTTTCCAGATTTATGACCATTGAGTATGTGATCATCGCATATTAATAATAAATATAGGTAAGTAAATAAATATGTTAGGACAATGTGAACATGCACTAAGCAGAGCTTGTACTATGGCAATACCTAGATAAATGATACATATTTATACTTGCAAATATATTATACCTACTACAGAAAAACACCGAAACTTCGTAACAAACATTTGCATATCGTAAAATATATGACACAATCCGGAGATCGAACCCGAAATAGCAGTCTATTAAATTATACTATTTATTATTCCTAATCAGCTAATACCTTCTTACTCTGAAGATTATGTATCCATTGCTTTTGTAAGGCATCCCTTCGTGGGCTTCAACTTATCCAGCTTACGACATGCTGATGCATTTAAATAGTGTGATTAGGGGCACCGTCAGTTTAAAAGCCGTTTTTAATCCTATGCCTTGGAATTTCGAATACCTACATACCACAACACAAAACTACGTTCTTATCCCCTAAAAGCTATTTATATACTCAATAAATGCAGTTGATGGAACTTAAGAATACCTATGAAACCAAAAACAAAATTTTGTGTATTTTGTTGTGTGTAGTAAGGTTAATAAAAACTGACGGACAGTTGGACTTCGGTTACGTGATCAAAATAAATAATTTGTTGTCCTTTTCTACGATATCATTAGCTGAATTAATCGAACGACTATTAAGTCGATTCTACATAATAATGTTAAGCCGGCTGATCATTCCTTCAAGACTATCATGTCATACCTTACGCTGCCTGTGGGATTATCATAATTGATTGCCATATCCATTATATGCCGCCTACATAGGTTACAGTCTTCTTAAAGCCTTTCTTATGCTCTTATTAGTCAATAACAACAATCCAGCGAATGTTGCGCAATTGAAACAACAAAAGTATTTTTTCATGCTGCGTTTAAAACGGTTTTAAACCCTAGATAGATTAAAGTTATTATTTTAAAAAGTTTAGATGTAGAAAGTTGGTAATTTTAGAAATATGTTACATGTATTCTTTTATATCTTCTAATGTATTGAAAATATATTGGCTAAATCGATTCAATACAATGTGATCCATATCGTGATTTGATTCAATATAATCAAAAAAAAGATCCTAATCAAAAGATCGATCATCCTTACTGCTGACAGTAATGTATAAAGTGTACATCAATAAAGAACATTATTGGTATAATTATATTGGGTAGATGAACCGGTTCCAGCGACAGTGCAGGACGGCCTTGTGCGATTACATCACTGCATCACACAGACGGGCGTGCTCGACGTCGCCGGTCGCGCTCCACAGCGCAGGCGTGGATGTGCGCGTGCGCTCCTCACGGTCCACTGCGCGGATTGTACGTGGAACGTGGATTTAAATTATTTTTGTCTTGAATCTTGTTATTATGAATATGCAATAAGCTAGGGGCCAAAAAGTCTTCGAAAGACTACTACGGGAAGACGCAGTGGGTAGGCCCCTGCCACAAGGTGGACAACCGAAATAAAGCGCCGCGTAAAGGTCGCGGGAAGCCTCTGGATGCGGATAGCACAAGACCGAACTCTGTGCTTTGGGGAAGGCTATGATCAGTACTGGATCTGTAGTAAGCGTCAACTGGCTGAGCGGCTAAATTTATATGCGCATCAAATATCACGATATCATGATTAAAATAGAAATCAAAACCGTAATAAGTATCTTTCATTTCAATATTAAAAGAGTCGAGAGTACTAGAAGACCCCTTCTAGTACACTCGAGATTCTCCAGACAGAAGTGATTTTTATTTCCAAATTACGTCAGCTTCTTACGTAATAAGTAACCATTTTATTGTTACAGGACTTTTTGGTAGTTTTTTTTTGAGTAATCATCCACATTTACGACGTGTATTCATCCTAAACCAAGGAGTTAGCTGTTATAGATATCTTGTTATTTCAACCACAAATATACACAGACTGAGACGCAAATCCTTGTACAAATATTATTATTAATATCTCAACACATACTCGGCAAAATAAAGCCTGTTCTAAATATAAGTTCCAATTTATCAAACAGACTAATTTATCTCAAATACGCAAGCGCACCCCGATTCTGTCGAAACGGCCATTGTCATGGGATTATCTTTGTTCCATTGAGCCGGATCTGACATCGTAAAATACTATATTTATTAGGCAATCTAAGAGTATCGGTGTAGGATATTCAGGTTTAATATTTGAAGAGGTGTGGATATAGATGTATTAGATATATTATTATAACTATTAACAAATATATTTAATAATGATGATGGAATAATAATAATAATGATGTAGGCTAAAGAAAAGATGGATGGAATGTGTGAACGAGGATATGACAAGGAGAGGAGTGACTGAAGAGATGACGTCTGACTGAGAAAGACTTGTTGCGTCGACCCCAAATAATTAGGATAATGGTAGGTAGATGATGATTTTTATAAATGTAAACCCAGAGGCTATCTCTATCAAAGTTCAGGTCTGTGGGAAATATTAATCGCAATTTGAAATGTCTAACTTAACCGGGCCCTAAAATACGAATTACTAGCATTTCAGCTAACCCCTCCAGTTAAGTTTAAAGTGCTTGTGTTAGGAGTAGGTGTGCGTCCACGTCAGTAACCGGTGACCGAGGTGAAACTCACGTCATTGAAATGCAAGATCAACGTCATAACCCAGGCTAGGACAAAGAATTACAAGTAAATAATATAAGAATAATGTTACAAACTGAATACCTACCTACTATGACGTCATCTACATCATCTTTATTACAGGCCGGGTCAAGAGATTGTCACCCGCTGACATCAACAAGGAGGAATATTTCGACACCTATTAAAGTTTCGTCCGGAGTCTATTTTAAATGTCTATTAAAATCTTGGTTTTTATATCTGAATTCCTATTTTCCAAGCTGATAAGGTCCATTTTCCTTCTTAAACGCATGCGCACCTTAGGAGATTTTGTACATCTGGTAATACTACATTTATTACGCACGCATGTTATTTAGTAGGTACCTATCTATTTCATCAATCTACACTTCTCACGGTCTTCTGCTTTCCGGTACATCTACATTAATATTTTTTTTACTTTTGAAGATTTTGCAGATTTTGCAAAGAAACACGCGATTTAGAAGGTAGAAGCTATAGAAGACACTCTTAAATTGCATTAATTAGCAACTAACGAATGCTCACTTGACAAATTATATACACAAAAACTTTCCCCGAGAACCACTCTATCCATTGGTGAAATCCGCATCAAAATCCGTTGCGTAGTTTTAAAGATCTAAGCATACATAGGGAACAGGAGCGACTTTGTTTTATAATATGTTATGGTTATGATGATGTCATGGGTTTTCAACTTGTCAAAGAAGTCTGGAAACTGTCTTCATGACACTTCCCTGCATTCTAAAATAAACGCCTTCTTGCAACCTAAATGAACACGTAAACTTTGCTAGACAAAACGTAAACTACATTAATATATGCGGGAACTACAAAGTTTCCTGTTTTTAATATCTACATGTAGGTAGTATAAATATTCATTGTTATTACCGTGAGTTTACTAAATGTCATAGATAAAATGATAGTACAAGTATTTAGCTAATTACTGCTGTGGTTACGAGTACGAAGGCCTAGTTTCCCACGTGTTCGCCTCAATTCAATTGTACATACAACTCCCATTTACTACACTTTCATAACAAGTGTAGTGATATAAACACTTTCGTTGTGAATGAGGTGCTTAATTAATAAGTAGGTTGTTAACGTGTGAATACTAATTAGTTAGTAGATGTAGAAATAAAGAACGAGAAGAAATACTCTGCCACGTTCAAAAAATGGTACAAACAAATAAATATTATTATTTATTCAACTGTGTGTATTTATTATTCAACTTATTCAACTGTGTGTAAAGAAGTATTCAACTGTGTGTGTCGTAAAAGATCGCCACCTCAGCGAATTGCTGCCCTAGCAAGGTTGAGAAGCGTTGGATTTTAAGATGGCGTCTAAACGTCTCCCACGTCTCATGTCACTCCTGTCAAAGAACACATACCAAACCTCGTAACCCTGGCCATGAAACTTTGCAAAAAAAATCTATGTCTACGATGACTTATATTATTATTACATTTAAAAATGCAAGCCCAGTAAACATACATTTTGTTTTTTGTTTCTTACTTACATTAAATTAAACAACAGATGCGACTAGCGTGCAACTCCATAGGGTGTCCAACTAGTGCCCTTTATAAATTATTTAATCAATAACCTTAATTGGTAGATTTAAAAATGGGTCCCAGAGGTGCAGCGTGGGCATAAAGATATTTCTTTAATTGGCAACCCACGCAACTGACATGAGCTGGAACGTAGTAGATAAAAAGTAATAATAAACGCATCATATCGCATGTCATATCTGATGTTTTAAATAAAGATTAGTCGTAGATTAATTTAAAATTTAACAATCTGGAGGTTTTAGCAGTTAACTTTCTAGAATATAAAACAATCTTTAAGCTGAGGTACTATTATATATTCTGTGGCTGAGGCATGAACGTTTGAGGTTTTGTATAGTTCATATCTTAGGATCAAGACAACAAATAACAACAGAGGACTCAGTATTCTGAAAACTTTTATAACTTTTTAAAGAATACAATACGACATGTGCTGTGAGATAAATCATGAAGTGAATTGAAAATACTTATCTAAATTATTTGGCGAATTATTTACTACGTGAAATACAGTAGGTTACCAAATATATTTTTGGAATGTGATCATTTAAAAATAAATTTACGATTCACAAAAACAAACAAGACAAAGAAAGAAGAGCAGTAGTATAATAACTATTATATGCAGGGTATCTCATAGAGAAAGAAGCGGTCGCTGAACTCTTAAATTATTCAGAGTCTGGCTGGATAGAAAAGAATATTACGTTTCAGAATAAGAATACAAAATTGTTTCATCCGACAGGGACCGTATCTCATATCATCTAAATGAAGACGTACCTGAAACAAGCAAAAAATCTATGATTAGAATAGAAATATACTTTATTGTACCAATGTACAAATTAATATACAAATTAAATAAATACAAACTAAATCTTCATTCAGTAGTACAAATGGCGGCCTTATCATCAAGAGTGATGTCTTACAGGCAACCTTTAGATGGACATAACAGATCGAAGTGAAATGAAAAGTGGATAGCTATTGGCGAAAGAAAAGAATATAGTATAAGAAAAATATACAAAGTTCAAGAAAAATAAACAAAAGTTAGTAGTTTATTAGTTATAGTAATAGGGAAATAATATAGAAATTATGAAAGATATACACAAGATAAAACTTGAAATGATACACTAATAGAGATACGTACTATCTAGTAATACGTACATAAATGCATACAATAATACAGATATGAAAACAGTTAAGAGCTCAGGTATTTGAAGATACCTATTGAAGGAGCTTGTCGGATGGTCACAGACAGAACATTCCACAAACGCACAGCTTGGACGGAGAAAGATTTATCGTAAAATCTAGTTGAGACCACAAGGATCTCAAATGTGTGATTTAGTAACACTTAAGAACATACGACTTTTTAGACAGAGTATACTTAGGTACAGTTTTAAATAAAAACTAGACGTTACTTATCTCGAGTTTTTCGCTCGGATACGGATACTCATCGACGCGCGATAAAACCACACCCCAAAGATGCGGGGTAAAACCTGTCCAACACAACAAAGGCCACATAGGTGGCCTAAGTCCGCCCGGCGCCACAGTGAATTCTCTCGAGTCTCCTGGGTCGCCTGGCAATGGACGATGGGGATGTCGCAGCCCTAGGCTGCAGAAAAAGCAAAAAAAAACACAAAGATAATATCACTGTGGCCATACTTACATTTCTACTAAGATTTGGCGTGTAATTTAGTCTTACAAGTTGTAATTGTATTAAAATTTCCTTAAACGTTGTCAAAACGAGCAAGATTATAAAAATTTATTAGGATACGCTGATCAGTCGCTAAATCCAACCAACTTTAGAAAAGTATCGTAGAAAAGTAAGTTATAAAGTTAGACTAAGTGTTATTTCATCCCTATAATATATCAGCGGCCTTCGAATGTATCCTTTCGCAGACATTAATCTTCATTACCGCTCATATCGGCCGCACTGACCGGCCCTTTTACTCCCATCAATTTATTGGCTCTCAAACGCGGCATTCATTGCCTGTAAACTTAAACCACGCGGGTATTACCCAATTTGGAAAAGTTCCACACGTTCGGTACCTATCGTAAAAGTTTATCGATTAAATGGCTACGGGAGTTCGTAAAAAGAAGATTGAAAGGAACATCTTGTTTTTCAGTAACGTTATCATTGAGTTATTGAGTCCTTTATACGGCTGTTCATTTAAAACTGTAAAAGAACTTAGTACGCTATTTTACAGTTTTAAATAAACAAACAGTACAAAGAGAACTTTGATGATATTTATTTAAATTTCCTCTCAGATTATCTCTACTGGTTTGTATTATTAATTATATTTTTATGTACTGTCACCAATTTCTATTCTTTAAAAATTCGTTCCGTACCCCAAAGGTAAAACGGGAATCCTATTGCTAAGACTCCGCTGTCCGTCCTTCCGTCTATCACCAGACTGTACCTCGTGAACCGTGATAGTTAGAAAGTTGAAATTTTCACAGATGATGTAGGTACTGTTGCCGCTAAAATAACAAATACTAAAAAACATATATAATAAACATTTAAGGGGGTTCCCTCCCATACAACAATTTCTCATTTTAGTACAGAACCCTTGTTGAGCGCGAGTTTTTACAGTATTATGGCAGAAGTGACAGCTGAGAAGATGTACGTGTTTTCGACATGTTTTCACGTCTAAATGGAATCAAACAAGACAATACAACAGTTGTAGGATTTCACTTTTAGCAAATTATTAAATTAGATTAAAACGAAATTCAATTATTTGTGGTTATGTAGGTACAGTAGACAGTTTATTATATATTTTTTTTAAATGCACCCCTCTGCCAATGGCAGAGCCTATTCGATAGCGTTATTTTTAATCTAGTCTACCTAATTATAACGATAGCCCTCTCGGGGCTCCTTCTTCCTTAACTAAACTCACACCCGCATTCGCAGGCGACGCCATGAGGCGCACGGACGCCATGCGCTGAAAAAACACTATGTTTTGACAGCGCAACATTAAGCTTCGAAGTTGTATGCAATATCAAACTATGAAGTCATGATTTTGAAATCGCAAATATTGCTGATATAAATTATGATGAAAATTAATCAAAACAACTAAAAGCTAACCTAGCAGGCGATAGCGTATTTGAGCTGTTTGGGTTTGAGCAACTAGAGCGCTCTAGCGCTATGGTGTACGAGAGCTCGCCGCCTTTTAGAAACATCTTTAAACGTCAGATTGATGCTTCTCGAGACCATTAGCAGGGCTATGTCACTCGCCCAACAACCGCAAAAATACGTGACGTCAGCTAGCGAAGTTGTAAATCAGTAAGAGTTGTCTCTTGTTTGTGACACGGCATTGACCAAGAGTTGATATTGAGGCATTAACGTCATAATTATTGGTCAAATTATGCTGGTACATATTTTACTTTACTGGACCACCCTAAAATTCAAATGATGTTCTCTATAAACAAAAGAATGTGCTTTAATTAACGTCGGAGTGCAAGTTCTGTATGTAATTACTATTCCCTATTATGTAAGACACACCCTTCCTGGCTCAAAAAAGAAGTTTCGCCATTCAACGTGGCCACGCGGCCAGCATTCGAAATAGACAGAAATCCTACCTGATCTGTACTTTCAGCATTTCGAACTACATACCTTCTTTATTACTAACTGGAGGTTAGCAGTAAAACCATCACCAGCCGTCACAAACATGATTAAATAGCGATGCCGAACAGGTACAAATACTCTATACTAGACTAGGTATATACTTAGTAAGCTTAGTACTCGTATTTTGCAACCAATGCAGGTCAATAAGGTGAACATTGTTTAAACAAAACATGTTTACTGCAATCAGATGGCAGCATTCTAATATGGAATTACTGCGTCACAAAACGTAGGCGTATTCGTATTCTACTTAAGATTCTTAAACTTGATTATATGGATGAAATTACATTCAACATTTCTTATGCATACTTTATTGGGCGTAACACACGTCTCTATCTACTCCAGCAGCACGAGCATCAGGCAGTGTCGGTCGACATATATTATGTCGCCAAATTAAAAAAAAAGTGTTTAATCCCCAGTCGATACTTCCACGGTTCTGTGGCAGTGGATAGTCTTGCGGATACAGACGTGACATGTGCCGTACCACTACCTACTAAACGAACGATATTCGTGCCTCTACTACTACCGCGCCCTACGGTTTTCCTTCCAAGGGCGTACCTACCCTGGACGCCTGTGAATGGGAGTTAAAGGCGGCCTTATCAAAAGTCATAGTACCGTTACCTGGCTCTTTAAGTACAGGTTTGCCCCCGGTTTGTACTATTTATAATATGTTCGGTGTCGCAGCAATTGGCACGCCCCTATTATGTCGAACCAACTTATGTAGTAGTAGTGTTTTACTAGTTGTTACTTGTAGTAAAATAGATAATTCAAACAAAGCATGAGATAAGAGTACTTCTGCACTTGCATCATTGATAATAATACAGTACACACTGTTTACAATCCAACCACAAGTATTTATACAAATAATACAAGTACCATCAATGACGCACTGTTTTATTTTAAATACATGACGCATCTCTTCACAATAAAGTCAAAATTTGCCTGTTAAACTGAGTGTGTTGATAAATAATGATATATTACACACATATAAATGTTACAATGGCCTTTTAACTATTGAGGTGTTAACACCGCCGTAGTTTAACAGATTCTACCTATCCGGTGGCCCGGCTAAGGCGAAGAAGAAAGACCGTAGAGGTTTATATTAGTGGGTAGTCCGGCCGTTCTCCATCTCAAGGGGCGGGAGTCCCACACAAAGCCGTCCCGCTGACCCCGCAGCGGGGAGGCGAAGTGTATAAATGCATTCCCTACTACGTAAAAAAATTGGGTTATTAACAAACCACTTTCTATCCTTTTCTATGATTTCTATCCTTGCTACGATATTGGCATATTTTCATTTTCATGCATGCTCATGGCTTACTAAATTACTTTATCGACGGCAATAAAGTACCAATAGAGCTACGCGGGTCGACGGAAGGCACAATCGGCAATCTACAATATCACTAGTTTTCAGGGATTGGATTTAAAGGTCACCTCTACGAGAAAATCAAATACCTTCTTCTTATATCTTATGAATGGATAGTAGGTACTTGTCTTAAAAGTCGTAGACAAAGGTGACGAATTCAAGTTAGTCTTAATTTATACATAGATAAATATCAGGTAAATATCAGGCAAGCAAAACCGTCGATACAATCAGGAACTCGCTTAGCAGGCTAAACCGCCAATGATGCACTTAAAAGTCTGCCTACACAAATATCGGCGGACTTCACCAACGATTAGAGTGTTCGGTATGCTAGGATTCTTAACGCGAGTTGACGAGCAAGCAGCAGAGCAAAGCAACGCAACGGTCTAAAGTTTAGAGACCATCTTGCTTGGCCTTGTTGGTTCGCTAATGGATCATTATCAAAGTCACTAAAGCGCTTTTCCCTAAACTTTCGTATTCCTCTTTAGGTGTGAAACAGACAAAGCGATCACAGCAATAAAACTGAATGAACAAAGAATTCTACATCGCTAAAAAGGCATAATGCCTACGTAATAATATTCACCATATTCGGTAGCGTAGGTGTAGGAAAGACGCAAATTATCTGCTTCGCATGAATGAAGGTTTGTCTTTAGCGTGGGCTCACGGTCATTTTGATTACTCGTTACAATACGACATGTAATGTCCATATGTTACAACATTATACTTTCTTCTAAGAACTGCAAATAGGTAGAGTCGCACGTCTCAGTGAGGGGCTCATGGTCTAGTGGTAACCGACTATGTTTACACATTGCAAAAGTTAAGCAACATCTAGCCAGGCCGGTCTTAGGATGGGTGACTATTTCTCTCTCTCAGACATTTTGACACCCCTCCGTGCAACGGAGAGCGCGTTAAGCCGTTGATCCCAGTTGTCATACAAACATCTATGGCAGTCGTTAGTGGTAGTTGGAGCTCTAACACAAAAATCCGACCAGTCTAACTACAGAACTTCGATATCGTCCACGGGTTAGCGTCTCGCGGCGAATCGAATTTCGACGAACCGTAGTACACTCGGGTTGCGGAGGTCAGATGGCAGTGGCTTAGACTGGAAACGCCAACCAGGTTGGGAAAAGGCTCGGTGGATGATGACAGGTGTTAAATAAACAGGTACCTTCGAGTTTCCTACGAGCATTCCCAATTCGCCAAAAGCATAAAGTTAGGAGTGGTACTAACATTTTTGGAATCACGAGTCAGTAGACCATATGCGGGCAGCACAAGACGGAATGTTGCGACGTTCTTTTGGGGAGGCTAGCAGTGGACGTCAATTGGCTGATGATGATGATTAAGTCGGAGGGTTGTGAAATTTGTTCGTTTAGTTCATTTAAATTGGTTGATGCAATCCAGGGCGAACTTAGTATTACACCCAAAAAAACAGACTTTTCGGAAAATCCTGCCCGAGAAAGCTGTTCTTACCCTGCAAAGTCGTGAACATTTTCAACCGACTTCCAAAAAAGGAGGAGGTTCTCAATTCGACTGTATGTTTTATGGGTCAGCCAATTTTATTTATTTTTTAAATTAAATCTTTACTAATTTCCAAGTGGTTCTATTTCAATTTGGTCCCATTCCGACAGTTATTTGGTCACATTTCGGTAAATTGAAGTCGGTTGTTGTGTCAATTTTTAACGTGTATTCAAAATAAAACAATTGTTTGATACATTAAACATATTTTCTGTTTACAATGAGAATACTGGCAAAATCTTCGTGGAAAGCCCTCACTCTTTAATCGCTGAATTTTCCGCATGACTAGCAATTTCGCTAGTATGAGTGTCTCTTCTCGTCGCGTAGGTCACGCTCAGTTTGAATGTCTAGGCGCGGACTCATCTACGCCCAAGACCATCGACCTCCATGATCGGGGCCTGAGGACGGCGGGATCGCCACCCGCCATCCTTACAGAAGCAGGCTAGAAGGGTTGCGTGCTGCGGGGCCTTTGCCCCATAGCACGCAACCAGATTCACTCACTGACGCGGGATAAAACCTTACCCCAACGACGCGGGATTCTCATCCCGACCCAACCCCCGCAGAGACCACAGTGGTGGTCAAAGTCCGCCGGGTGCCACTGGAAATACGTTCTGCTTGTAACCAGAGACGCCCGGCTACGGACGTTAGAGCGGAAGCGGACTTGCGCCGCGGAGTTAAAAATAAATCTATGACATGTGCTTCTATGAAAGAATATATGCGCCCATTATGGTACCAACAGTGACTGGGCAAAATGTAGGTGTACCTAATGAACGCCTCTGTCGCCTTTGAGGATAAAGACAAAATTTTGTTTTCTGTGGGTATTTAATAGGTCTCATTTTAAACAATTGTCAAGCAATGTAACTGTTAAGGCAGTTAGGGTGACTGTTCTTTGTAAAAACGTTCTACCCAGTTCTACCTACCTATACATACCGAATACTATATCAAGTGCAGGTAAATTAAAAACAAAAGGGTGAATAAAATTTCCATGTTTTTCTTCGCGTTCGGTTTGTTTTTATTTTTTCAGGAACCATGTACTGAGCTGGATAGATGCAGCGAAACTTTAACACCTCGGACACACTGTATTTTTATTTAAAAAAATCCATGAGAAATTGAATCAAGCAATATACCAAAGTAAAAAGAAATATTTTTTACTATTATGTTTCTCCACACGGGTAATACCGCTAATATTAAAGTATAGATAAACATAACCTTGGTCCTCTCTAAAGTCGTACAATAATACATGCAGTACAATATTATAGTACACAGCGACATTGGCACACATTATTCTCAGTAAATAATAGTACATAATGTATGCACATAATGTCATCATTAGTTTCGTACAGTCCTGCATCTGTACTTACTTTAGTATCGAACCGAATTATTAACATTTTGATGTTTCAGAGTTCCTTTAAAATTTAAACGATATTTTTCTTAACAAATTTTAGGTGTTTATTTATAAGGTTTGAAACACGACGTAAACTAGTGGTTCTGTGAACCGTAGACTTCGGGAGCGGCTTTGTTTAGAAAATTTCTTCATCGATTTTCTTTGTTACTCTTTCATTTGTCATCCAATCCAAAAAAAATCATTCAAATGTTATTCATTGTATGCAAGGAGTGTGTGTGTAAAGTTTGATGCAAATCGGTTGATAAATACGGCCTCAAACATGATCTGACAGAACCCGTAGATGGGTACAGCCGAAAGAAATTCTCCCCAGTCTGCAAGTTGAAACGGAGCCTTCGGTCGCTTCGCTCCCTCAGTCTATATAGAAATAGATTAATCGAGCGAAACGAGCGGGTCACCTGCCGTTCAATAGACGACGCATGACGTGAAAAAGTAATACATGGGGCCATAGACCAACGCGGTCGTCGTATACGCTGTCGCCGTATACGACGGGACAAGGCATTATGCATTTTCCCGATACATAAAAGTCTAGCATGTTTGGTGCGGGGGGGTCATCGACACGTACACATTCTCAGACGCTCAAACCCAATCGGGTGCCACTACGAAACTCACACATGACAATAAGAATAACACATTAACATTTTCACAAACACATACATATACATTTTATATTATAACACTATAAAGACACTACCAAAAGTTACCGCCCACTATTGATGTAACAGTGTCGATACATTTTATCGATAAATTTGACAAAATCGACTATTAAAATCAGGTTTCAAAAATGATACCAAGGTGGATGTTGTTTATTAAAGTGTGACTTTATTTGCTATTTGTAACTTAGGGTAGGTATTATATCAAACCTATACATCATATAAATCTAAACAACTAAATAAAATCGAAGAGTCTGTATACAGGGTATATCTATAGCTGTATACAGTGGACTATGTATACAGTTTATTTTTAAATCATAATGCTTAATGTCATAATTCAGTTTTCTATTTTTACTACAATCGATTACATGGTTACTAAGAACAGATATTTGTATGTCTTATAGTTTCAGACTTTTCCATGCTGCCCATATAAATATTACACTCTGTATGTATAATAAATACCTACCCCATAAAAATAAACATTTGAATGAACTTTCGTCACTTTCGTTAACACTAGTGATATAGTAGCATCAACTCGATGGAGAATAAAATGAGGGCAAGGGCACTACGAGTACAACACCGATTTTATAAAAATAAAATAGTAAAGTAATGAAATAATTAACTCAACTTTACAATTGAATGAAAACGGTCTATATTATACAACAGTTAGAATGTGGCTGGGCCAAGTTTATACTATAGATCTGACGGCTCGCTTTTGTAAAACGAAAATGGGACCTTTATATCAGCACATTTATCCCACAGCAGAATGCTGTAAGTTATTCAAATTGTACTGTGGAAGCCGGGTACAATAAAATATTTTAATACAGCTACTCAAATGCCTAATTTTATTTACATGCTATTTATTTTATGTAATGACTGACGTATTTGTAGCAGAACTGAAATTACTCGCTACAAATACGTCACTCAGTCAGTCAGGCTCTACTGTAGTTTAGACATCGATAACCAGACCTAGGAACGTCGCGTCGCGTCGTAGATTCAATGAGTTGCAACATGTGCCCATTAAGTGGAACGTCAGTTTCTACCTATCTTACGTTTTGGACGGTAAATTCAACGTATCCAATTGATTTTTTTATCATTAAGGCAGATACATATAATTTTGTATAAAACAAGTAAACAACATCCAAGATTGATGTTAACATTGTCAAACGTCTGTTGTTATAAAACAATATCCATAATTCCCTTACTCTCGGATCTTTCGGAAACCAGTAATAAATAAATGAACAAAAATATCGTCGAAGTATTTAGGTAATGTAATTCTTAAGTATAATAAAAAAATTTTTTTTTTTTTTTTTTTTTATACTTGGTTCGCCAAATTGACGCCGCCCGCCTGGTGGTAAGTCGTGACGACGTCTAGCGATTGTGGGCCACTCTCACAGCACACATTACTATTGAGAGTGGCCCTCAACTTGACGACCTACTGATGTGCCTCTTCACGCTCCGCTTAAAGAACCCAGGATTATATGTGGGAGGAAACACGTGCACAGGCAGGGCGTTCCAGGCCACTATCGTTCGGCAGAGAAACGAACGTTTAAAACGTTCGGTTCTCGCGAACATGCTATCCACTGTGTGGGGGTGGCATCTCTGCCCGGCACGAGTCGTTCGGGATCGGAAGGAAGAGGGTGGGATCAGATTGAAGAGCTCTTCAGAACACTCGCCGTGGTAAATACGGTAGAATGCGGCCAAGGAAGCTATTGTTCGGCGCTGAGCTAGCGGCTCAAGGCTTCCCGTTACCTCCGGACAACCAATAATACGGATAGCCCGTCGCTGCATAGCGTCGAGAGCGTCCAGCAGATACTTCGCGGAGCCGTCCCAGAGGTGAGAGCAGTATTCGACGCAGGGTCTAATCTGCGTCTTGTACAGCAGACACCTCTGGTCCGGTGTAAAGAATCTCTTTACCTTATTCAATATTCCTAGTTTCCGCGAAGCTAGCCCTATACATCTTTCGATGTAGTTTTTATTATTGAGCTCTCGACGAACGTCTATGCCAAGGATATCAAGGTTGTCCTTCATTGGTAATAATGCATTCTGAAGAGAGGGTAGGGGAAGGAAAGGGGATTTCTTCGCAGTAAATGCACACGCCTGTGTTTTGCGGGCATTGAACTCGACCAGGTTCTCGGTACCCCATTGAGAGATACTGTGGAGGTTACGGTCGCGATCAGCCACGAGTCGTCGTCTCTCCTCCTCAATCTCAGATCGCCCCGCCGTCGGACGAACCGAGTAACTCCCGTGCAGTGTGCTGTCATCTGCATAGCAATGAATGTTCCCGAGGGATAGCATATCATTGATATGCAGAAGAAAGAGAGTTGGTGATAGTACGGACCCCTGCGGTACCCCGGCATTCACTTGCAAGAAGCGAGAAGCCTGGCCATCGCAGAGGACCCGCACTCGGCGCTCGTTTAAAAAGCTGGCAATCCAGCTGCACAGTTGAGGAGGTAGACCATATGCCGGAAGCTTAGAAAGGAGCGAAGCATGCCAGACCCTATCGAAGGCTTTGGCGATGTCCAGGCTAATAGCCAAGGACTCGCCGTGCCTTTCCATAGCCCCACCCCAGACATGCGTTACGAATGCCAGAAGATCACCCGTTGATCGCTTTGGCCTGAAGCCGTATTGTCGATCATTGATTAGCGAGTGATCCTCTAGGAATTGCATGAGCTGCTTATTTATAAGGAGCTCAAGCACCTTGCAAATGACTGAGGTGACAGCTATGGGTCGATAGTTGCCTGGATCGGACCGATCCCCTTTCTTGGGGATCGGTTGTACGTTCGCCTCCTTCCAGACCTCCGGCACGAGCCCTGAAGAGTATGACAGGCGGTACAGACGCGTTAATACTGGAGACAACTCAGCTGCACATTTTCGTAGCACCACCGCCGGAATGCCGTCAGGGCCACTGGCTTTCCGCGTGTCGAGTGACCGCAGCACTGCCCGTACATCACATTGCCTGATAACAATATCAGGCATTGTGTGGCCACAGTTGGCGATGGCGGGGGGCTGCAGGCCACGGTCGTCGACCCGGGAATTAGCCGCAAAGAGGTCTGCGAGCATATCCGCTTTCTCTTGGGCTTTGTGAGCCAGTGTTCCATCTGGGTAACGCAGCGGTGGCAGCGAGGGCTGACAAAAGTTAGATTGCACGGCTTTGGCCAGTTGCCAGAATCCACGGCTGCCCGTGGGATGGGAAGTGAGCTCCTGACCAAGCCGCGCGACGCGCTGGGCATCCGCTCTCTTAAAGGCCCTCTTACTCGACTTTGTGGCCCGGTTGTACGCTGCTTTGAGGTGGCCCACGTTTGGGTCGCGCACAGCCCGGGCCCTGATCCAGGCGCGATATGCCGACTGTTTTTGTCGAACAGCTTTGGCACAATCTCGCCCGAACCAGGGACGGGCTCTGCGGATACTGGCGACATCAGTGAAAGGGATGTAATAATCCATCCCTAAACTGATCTCGCCAGCAATAGCAGAAGCACTATCCGAAGGAGCCTTTCCTACAAAGCAGCGCTGGCTCCAGGAGACGGACGCAAAATAATCGCGTAGACCGTCCCAATCCGCTGACGAGTAGTGCCATAGTCGTCGTGACGTTTGCACAGGACGTGCAGGAGGTGACACCTTCATGCCAGCGTGAACAACACAGTGGTCGGAACTACCCAGTGGGGCTCCTACCGAAACACTGTACTGGGCTGGGCGACTCGTCAGCAGTAGATCCAGCAGAGCGGGCGCGTGATCTGACCTGTCTGGTATCCGGGTGATCCCGCATACCATCTGGGTCAGACCGTGGGAGAGAGCGAACGCATGGGCGGCTCTACCCGCATGATCAGTCTTGAGGGACCCCAGCCATTCAATGTGATGGCCATTGAAGTCCCCCAGAAACACTAGGTCAGCGTTCGGGAACCGCACCTGCGCTTCATCAGCCGTCTCGCTGAGGTACTGGAAGAGCTTTGTTGTCTCAGAATCCCCTGTGTGGGATCGGTAGACGCACACGTAGATCTGGCTCATAGAGCCATGGTCTACGTGCAGCCAAAGGACGGAATTGGAGGGGTTCTCTAGGCAGCGCAACCGGCGGCAGCAAACATCCGCCCTAACGAACACGCACACCCCGGCTTTGTCTCGAAATTGTTCCTCGATGACATAGCCGGGGTAACACAGGTAAGACGTGTCGTCAGGGCGGCGTATTTGTGTCTCCGTGAGGAACATCACAGCGGGCCGTGCCGTCTCAAGGTGGTGGTGGACGGTATCGAGGTTCGCATGGAGTCCACGGACGTTAGTGAACTCCACCTCGAAATGTGAAGTTCTGGGGTTTCCTAGGGCCGCTGTGTAACGTTTATTTCTTTTTTGTTGCACTGCCATTGTAGATTTTGAAGAAGAAGCGTGAAGACAGGGCGACATTTGGTGCAGCAGTAAGTGACAAAGCGCAGGGGCTAGCTTTGTCTAGAACCGTGTGGTTAGGTCGGAGCCGACCCGCCGGACGGAAGGGCTCCCAAACCCCCCTGATGCAAGGCCGCCGCTACCCCACACCGGTTACCACCCGGAGCGGCGATCCCACATCAGGATTATGCGCAACATGTGGGGCAGCCTCCTGGGGTGGTTGGCCCCAGGCGGGCCCCATGACTGTGTTGCGGGCGGCCGCGGCAACGCCGTTGCTAAGGGTCTCCCTGGCCGGCGAATCGACCCACACCACCCACACTAGACTCCGTTTCGCCCCCACTGGTCCCATGCCTGCTGCACCATACATCGCCCCGGGCCCGGCGGTGCAGCTGCTGAACCCCTAACGCAACCCAGCCTGGGCTGGGTTACTTGGGGGGCTTTAGCACAGCTGCACGGTGGTACCCCCCCGGACCAACACTGTTGTACCACCTGGTACCCACGTAGGGGCCGAAGCCACTCCATAGGTACCGTAAATTAACGAGCCTCGTCCGTTTATCAGCAGGTGCGCCACTAGCAGGTGAGGTCGCTGGGGCCCTATAGATGTTGGTAGAGCCCCTTTGCACAATATACAACAAGACTCAATATTATACCTATTAAACTTATCAAAACCTTTATTAAAATCAAGATCATAATATACAGACCTACGTAATTTAAATAATATTCAAACCAGTAATTTATATTGCACCTCTTTGCATTTTCAAGGTATTTTATCGATACCTAACTTGGTACATCACTCCGATACAGACACTATAACTGTGTATTTGTTGCCATGGCAACGCCCATGTCAGTCGTTTGAAATGTTTGACTGATTTGCGAATTGTATGAAACGACCGACTTCGTGTTGATAGAGAAATCCGAAATAATGAGACTTTGATTATTATAAACAAAGAAATTTGTATTATTATTTGATTAAAAATATGGAAAATATGGAAGGTAATACCATCTTTTTGTAAACTAGATGTGCCTGACCTTTTTTTGCAACAAAAAACTGAGCAGGTTGGCATTTTTGGGGATGACAATAGCCGCGCAACTAGATCTAGTCTAGTAAGTTGTCAAGACGCCAATTTGTTTTATTTCTAACTTATGACCTATAGGTCATAATCATGTGAGCGAGGGGAACGCCTGCTAAGGCGGCGGTGTGCCCCATACACTAAAAGTTTTACACTTCTAGCTAATCGGAACTATTTGAATTTCGAATGTTATATTTTTTTAAACGTTGCAACCTTCTTAGTAATAAAAAAAACAATTGGCGGGAAATCATTTGTCAATTGTTTTTTATCACACATCAAAGTTGTAGAACTTTCGTACGTAGGTATGCAACGAAAATGGAATTAAGTCGAAAAGATTTTAGAGCGATGATTTTTTATGATTTTAAAAGTTCTCTCTCTCTCCGCAAGACTGTGGCGCTTGTTTGAGCACCGTGAGGCGATGGTTTGCTGAATTTGAGAGAGTTCGAGTTTCTTTACATGACGAATTTCGTGAAGGGCGGCCTTCAACTGCCGTCAATGAAAATAATGTGGCTACTGTTAAGCGGTTAATTGAAGAAAACCCGCGGATTAACTATGAGACAATTCGAGGACTATTGGGGATTGGTATGAGTCAAATCCAGAAAATTTTACACGAAGAATTTAAAGTTCGGAAACTTTGTTGTCGTTGGATCCCTCATGAACTGACAGCGGAGCAGAAGCGGGCTCGCGTGGAATGGTGCTCACAGATGCTACTGAAGTACGACCACGGACATTCTAATGCTGTTTATGACATTGTCACAGGATCGTCTCCTAGCTTCCGAAAAAGTACAATTCGTCACCCATCCTGCGCATAGCCCCCACCTAGCACCCTGTGATTTCTGTATTTTCCCCAAAATCAAAGATTTGATGAGAGGTTTCACTTTTACCAACTCCGAAGAGGCAGTGATAGCGTTCAATCAGCACGTAGAAAACATGCCGTCAGATCTGTGGTCCTCCTGTTTTAAAAAATGGTTCGATCGCATGAAAAAATGTTTAAAATGTAAAGGAGAGTATTTTGAAAAGCAATAAACATAATATTTTGGTTTTAACATGTTGTTTTTTTAAGTTACGCAAAACTTATAGTGTGACCTACGTAAACCTTAGAGCATTAAACCAACGGGAGAAGAGACGCGCGCTATTTTGTACGAACAAAAGTCTGCCACTTTCAGCGGGGGGCGGGGGACGCACACTAATTTAATTGTTAACTACTAATGCATTTTTGAATCACGTCGCTATGCACTCACACAACAAAAATGTTGAACACTAATTTAAACTATACGCACACACTCACATTCACACACAGGGACCTCTATCAGTGACAGCTCATTAATGTAAACAAGCTATAGCTTGACTATGTCGATATTATGTATCGATGTTTTGGTGTTTCAAATGCGTGAAGATAATTATCAATTATCATATTATGTGATGACTTTGTTTACGTATTATAACGTCATTAAAATAATATTCATTATATTTATTAAATAGAATATGCATTCTTTAATGACTTGATTTATTAAATAGAATATGCATTCTTTAATAAGGGGGAACAAGGGTTTTGCCAATAATTTGTAAGTCTTTGTAAATTGAGCACTTTAAAATGACCAAAAGTTGTCCAAAATAAATTCTATTAGAGTTATTTTAATCAGTCGTTGGACCCGACTCGTATGAAATACGGGTACCAAACTAATAATAAATAGGTTACTTATTTAGATTAATTTTAAATAAGCGATAAATAAAATGTTTTTTATTTTATTTAAACTTTTATTGTAAATTGTCAATATTTACCTACAAATGGTTTTTGTGTGAAAGAGTAACACACTCCACATCCATATAGACTTTCGCCTTTATAATATTAGGTCTTTAGATATGAAATTGGCGTTTTATAGAACTGGCCAGTTTGATCTCCAAAAACCAGCATAGCTAGCAGTTAATCAGCAGAGATTGGTGAACTGCTCTAGCCCACTGCTGCTTCAGGACAACGCTAGACCACACCAGATCAACAGACGGTCGCGAAAGTAGAGGAGGAATGTTAGAATAATGACCCCATCACCTACCATACTCCCCGGACCTTGCTCCAACTGATTACCACTTTTTTCGAAATTTGGATGATTTCTTAATTGGAAAAAAAATAAATTCAGATGAGGCAGTCCAAAACAAAACGACTTCGAAGATTTGTTGATTCTCGCTCCCGCAACTTTTTCAGCAAAGGAATCAATGAACTGCCTATAAAATGGCAAAAGTGTACAGTTAACAATGGTACAAACTTTGATTGATTAAATAAAAAAACTGTAAAAAAAATTGTTTTTCTTTCTCCATATAAAACGCCAATTTCATATGTATACCTAATATTAGTAGGGTTAACTACTAAGCTGAAAATCAGGAACTAGTAAAATAATATCTACGTTGGTACAGCGCCCTGATTCAATTTTCTCTTATTGTTTGATTATATTATAAAACAGGAACTTTTAAAATGCTGTGAGCAAATTGTACTCGTCCGTTTAGGAACCCACGAAACATGGTTCCCACAAAATTGAACCCAAGCGGTACGAAGTACTAGTTCTTTTGGCAATTTTAAAAATAATGGCTAAAAATTAACATTTATAAAATTGTTAATATGATACTGAAATATTAATACCGATATTGGTAAATTATGCTGTCCCAGCTCTAATTCTATCAAAGTGTGGCAACTTCCAACAAAATAAATCGCTTATTTTTTCGAAATATTTATTATCGAATGTAAGATAATACTCCTTTCTTGAATTATGTCTGTGTGCATTGCTACTATCGGTTGAAAGGCTATATTAGTGCTCCAACATAATGACAAGCCAATAAATGTTATTTTGACATATTATTAACGTCTTATGTATTCATAATTATCTCAGCAAACAGAGCAGCCAATAAACTGAATGTTAGTAATATTTACAGGGTTTTGAAAAACTAGATTATTTTGCAGTATTTTTGCAGAAATATTTCTTTATATTAAGAGTCCGTATGCAGAATCGAAACGGGCGGAATTAGGTATTTGACACATTTTGTGCGTGAGTCCGGAGTTACCGATGGTGGTCAGCCAGTAGGTACGGCGATTACATGGTTTTGATCTTTTTTTTTTTCATTTTATAATAATAGTGTCTTGTGTGGGGGAGGTGAAAAGAGGGCTAGGAGGGGGGGTGTTTCTTTTCTCTCCTTAAATTCAAGAAAAGACCCTCTATACTCGTATGATCCCGTAATCAAAACTCCTCTACCTTTCCTCTGTCGTTGCACTCTCAAAGGGGGGGCGAGGGCTAATTTTTTTTCCTAATCAAAATCATTTGACCTCCTCTATACAAAGGGGCTCTACCAACATATTTAGGGCCCCAGCGAACTCATCTGCTAGTGGCGCACCTGCTGATCAACGGACGAGGCTCGTTAATTTACGGTACCTATGAAGTGGCTTCGGTCCCTACGTAGGTACCGGGTGTTGGTCCGGGGGGTGCCACCGTGCAACTGTGCTAAAGCCCCACAAGTAACCCAGCCCAGGCTGGTTGCGTAAGGGGTTCAACAGCTGCACCGCCGGGCCCGGGGCCATGTATGGTGCAGCAGGCATGGAACCAGTGGGGGCAAAGCGGAGTCTAGTGTGGGTCGATTCGCTGGCCAGGGAGACCCTTAGCAACGGCGTTGCCGCGGCCGCCCGCAACACAGTCATGGGGCCCGCCTGGGACCAACCACACCAGGAGGCTGCCCCACATGTTCTCGCGCATAATCCTGATGTGGGATCGCCGCTCCGGGTGGTAACCGGTGTGGGATAGCGGCGTCTTGCACCAGGGGGGTTTGGTAGCCCTTCCGTCCGGCGGGTCGGCTCCAACCTAACCACAGGGTTCCAGACGAAGTTAGCCCCTGCGCTTTGTCACTTATTACTGCTGCACCAAATGTCGCCCTGTCTTCACGCTTCTTCTTCAAATTTATAATGGCAGTGCAACAGAAATAAGTAAACATTCCACAGCGGCCCCAGGAAACCCCACAGCTTCACTTTTCGAGGTGGAGTTCACCAACATCCGTGGACTCCATGGGAACCTCGATGCCGTCCACCATACCTTGAGACGGCTCGGCCCGCTGTGACGTTCCTCACGGAGACACAAATACGCCACCCTGACAACACGCCTTACCTGTGTTGCCCTGGTTATGTATATATGTATCGAGGAACAATATCGGGGCGCCGCAGGGGTCCGTGCTGTCACCAACTCTTCCTTCTGCAAATCAATGATATGCTATCCCTCGGGAACATTCATTGTTATGCAGATGACAGCACATTGCAGGCGTGTGCATTTACAGCGAAGAAATCCCCTTTCCTTCCCCTACCCTCTCTTCAAAATGCATTATTACCAATGAAGGGCAACCTTGAGATCCTTGACATAGACGTTCGTCAAGAGCTCAATAATAAAAACTACATCGAAAGATGTATAGGGCTAGCTTCGTGGAAACTAGGAATACTGAATAAGGTAAAGCGATTCTTTACACTGCATCAGAGGTGTCTGCTGTACAAGACGCAGATTGGACCCTGCGTCGAATACTGCTTTCACTTCCGGGACGGCTCCGCGAAGTATTTGCTGGACGCTCTAGACGCTATGCAGCGTCGAGCTATCCGTATTATAGATTGTCCGGAGGTAACGGGAAGCTTTGAGCCGCTAGTTCAGCGCCGAACAATAGCTTCCTTGGCCGCATTCTACCGTATTTACCACGGCGAGCATTCTGAAGAGCTCTTCAATCTGATCCCATCTTCCTTCCGATCCCGAACAACGCGTGCCGGGCAGAGATGCCACTCCCACACAGTAGGTACATGTTCGCGAGAACCGAACGTTTTAAACGTTCGTTTCTGTGCCGAACGATACTGGCCTGGAACGCCCTGCCTGTGCACGTGTTTCCTCCCACATATAATCCTGGGTTCAGTAGGTCGTCAAGTTGAGGGCCACTCTCTATAGTATAGTGTGCTGTGAGTGACCCACAATCGCTTGACGTCGTCACGACTTACTACCAGGCGGGTGGCGTCAAATTGGCGAACCCAATACAAAAAAATAAAATAAAAAACTACCTCTATAAAATTATTACTCTTTTTGACTCTACTCGGGAGCCCCCCTTGGGGGACTGGAGGGCAAATCTCAAAAACTCGGAATTTTCCCTAGGTCCCCGAACCCCCTTTACATTTCTGCAAAAAAAACATAGGTACCTTCCCCTCCACCATCAAGGAGAACAATAAAATTGTGTCAGTGAGTGAGTGAGTAATCCAGCTTTATAAATATAACAGCTTTTTTTAACAAAAACAATGATAAATACATTCTACATAATCACTTGTTGTATTTAAAAAGAAGCCTAATCATCACAAAATAATAACTAATATTAAAGTATCAAAGTATCAAAATCTCACGCCACACTATATTCGTCTGTAGACAGCGTCGAATTTTGGCGCGCAGAGCGACACTTCCTCTCCCTGTAAGCGCTTGGCGCGGACTGCTTACTTGAGGCATGCGTCGAGTATTATAAAGCGAAATTTAGGTGTTTTTAAAAGATTATTTACAGCCTATTTTTTATTATTTAGCTTTCTTTTTTTTTTGGAAATGGATTGATTTTGAACCAAGGTTTATTTATGTTGTTTTAATTTTATGAACGAGAGTTTTATGTAGCCGAAATAAGAACCAATTCATTGCCCATTTTCTCTAAAATTTGACTAACTTAAATATTTGTTTACTCAATTTTTTTTTATGAAAGTGATAAAAAGTAATCCATACATTTGATAGATGACTTTTACAAGAATACACTGTATTTTTGTAATACTTTTTAGACGTCAAAACGATTAGTGAATTTGTGATATTCTAGACCTCTTCCAGCAAAAGATACGAAAAACTACCGATTGTTTTAGGTCGATTAATCAAAATTTAATGACAAAAATAAGAAAGTAGCTCACTTATTAGATCATTATTGAAATGATATTTCATGTTGTGCATTAAAACTTATAAAAATACAGTATTTTCAGTGTAAAAACACGTCTGTAAAATCAGCGAAAACGGTAAAATTTAATAGGAGGACTCTTAATTGAAGATATGACTTAGGTATTGTTTTAAACTACAATCCCTTCGTTCTTATTCGATATCGTAAAAATACCTTTCAACACGTAACTAAAAATATACTGTATAAAATCTTATTAAGCTTAGTACAAAATTAATTAAATTGATAAGAAAACTTAGCTTAAAAATGACCCCAGATTAGATTGTAGTTCATAAAATGGTAACACTGTCGATTAGCATTATTTTTTGGATTTTTTCATTATCATATCAATTCATTGATAATATTCAAACGAAATAATACTTACAGGTGAAAAGTAATGTTATCCTTTTGTATATTTGATGTCGCTGATAGCTTTTTACATCAAAATACACAGCAACTCGGCATTTTAATAGGAGTGAACTCAGTGAGCCGTGCGACGGGAATGGCGCGGAAAGCGCAGCAACTAGTTTTATATAACGGGCATGATCCGCGGTCTCATACCTTTGGCAGCGGGGTATGCGTGCTAGTGGCGTCTCCGGTTGGTTTAATGCTCTAAGACGTAAACTGTAGAGTGGTGAAGTATGTAATTTTGTGTAGGTTTATTTTTTTGGTTTTGGCTAAGGTTTTTAGGCAGTTGGTACTCGTACTTTGAGACCAACAGCTGATATTGATTTACGGATAAGGGATTTGATTGTCGCTTTGAATCTTTTCTGGTGCGAATGTTGTCCATTAGGATCTGCGTCAGAAACTCATAAGCGAGGGGAGACGGGTTATAGACCGAGCGAGCGAAGCGAAGACTGGACAATTTTGCTTCCGTCCGTCTGTCCGTCTGTCTGTATGTGTGTTCCGGGCTAGCAGCCACAGTTTGTATCCGATCTTCACGAAACTTAGCACGAGTGTTCCTTGCGTTAATACAATTTTTTCATCGTGAGCTTTTTTTGGATTGGGGGAAAATGGGGTAAATAAGGCTAAATAACGTTTTAATGTTTTTACGGGCTAGCGGAACTTGGCTCAAATATTCCTTTACTTGAAACAATATTTTTAGAGTTTTTTTTAGGGAAGTGGGTCCCCCCACTAAAATATTATTTTATGTTCGACCAAATGACAACGAAACTCTGCGGTCTTTTTAAGTTAAGGTATATAGTTTCTTAACAAATTATAGTAGGTAATTAACGGATATTATTTGGTTTCAGATTTTAGTTTATTTGTAAGCTAATATTTGACTTTTTAAACGAACTAACAACAAATACTAATATTATTCTGTTATACTTTTTTGCAGTGCATTGCATTAAATCAGTAATTTAGAGAAATCGTATTAGTTATTGTCTATCCTATCATTACAGGCTTTCTTGTTTAACTAGATGCACAAAACTATGCAATTATATCATTAAACATTGCATTGCATATGTCGCAACTATTGGAGCGAAAAATTGCGACAACAAAAAAACCATAACATACACACTTGTAAATACACACTGGTACACAATTCCACTGTCAATGTCATCATCATCTACTTGCCCCTATCCAAATTATTTGGGGTCGGTGCAACAAGTCTTTCTCCTCCCACACATCCCAGTCAGACGTCATCTCTTCAGATCCTCCTCTCCTCTCTCACACATTCCATCCATCTTTTCTTTGGCCGACCTCTACTTCGTAAACCCTCTACAGTTATAATTTGCAACTGCAAAAAAATATTAATGTGTTATGACTAAAAGAAAAATGTTAAATGCGTGCTAAGCTGGCTGGTAAAATGGCTGAAACGAACTGTGTAGGTAGTTGATAATGCGACTAAGCCGAAACAGGTCAGGTATTTCGTAATAAATCACTGGAATAGTGTGTGTTTGTTAATATAAGTTTCACCCAATGCTATAACGACACTGCGAGCAGAGAGATAAACAGACTAGAAAAGTTTTTAATAGTAGATTGTTAACCAAGGGATGAAAGCCGAGCCATTTCTGACGAGATATTTTGGCGCTCTCACTACGTTCGAGCGCCTTCTTTTTGGGCAGGCTATATATATACATATATAGTCTTTTAATGATACAGCCTTGTCATTAGTAAAAAAATTCCATACAAAATAGTCTTCAGTTTTTAAACTTCAGTTAATTTTTTACAAACATATTTATTAAATATATACATAACTAGCAACCCTTAGCGCAAAATGCGCAAGTAATAATTTATTTTTTTTACTTTTTGTCAAATTTCTAATCTTATCGCACCACTTGAAACCACGACCTTTCCAACGGTGTGCCACACTTGACTGTGCGACTCTTAGTTTAGGAGGAGAAGCGGCTTCACTGGCGTATTATATAATATAGATAGAAGATAATACATATAATATATAAAATACTCAGTATTTTAAGGTATAACTGTCTAAATAATTATTGTTTGTGCTATTTACATCTTACTTTGTTATAACTCAACTCTTTTTTGTTTCTGACCATTTAAAAAACCACTACCAGTATTGACTGAATTGAGCTGTGGCTGTATACGTTTTTTAAATCGCCTCAAGATGTGCTGATATTTTTTTTTACTTTTCCGCCCTAGGGCCGAAATGTATCACTTTCAACCCGCATATCAGGTAAGCAATGACCCACTTTCAGAGCATGAGAGATGAAAATACATTTTGTTGGTTTGAGCATACAAATTGATCATATTTATTAAAATTTCTTATCTAATGTAATAAGATTTATATTATTAAATAAGTAATGAATTTAATTAATATTACAAATTTATAAATAAAATAAATATGTTAGGACAATTCACACAACGCCAAATCTAGTCTCAAACTAAGCAGAGCTTGTGATATAAGTACTAGATAAACTGATATAAATACTTATATACATTTTTTTTAAATACATACATATTATATATAGCAAATACTATTTACACACACATTTAAATACTTATTACATTCAAAAACTTATTACATTTAAAAACTATACTAGGTACATGGGGCACAGTAAAAGTTTTGCACTTCGAGCTAATCGGAACTATTTGAATTTCGAATGTTATATTTTTCTAAACGTTGCAACCTTCTTAGTAATAAAAAAAAAATTGGCGGGAAATCATTTGTCAATTGTTTTTTATCACACATCAAAGTTCTACGTATGCAACGAAAATGGAATTAAGTCGAAAAGATTTTAGAGCGATGATTTTAAAAGTTCTCTCTATCCGCAAGATTGTGCCGCTCGTCTTCAAAATGCTTTTGGGAGAGAAGCACCTTGTTTGAGCACCGTGAGGCGATGGTTTACTGAATTTGAGAGGGGTCGAGTTTCTTTACATGACGAATTTCGTGAAGGGCGGCCTTCAACTGCCGTCAACGAAAATAATGTGGCTACTGTTAAGCGGTTAATTGAAAAAAAAAACCGCGGATTACCTATGAGACAATTTGAGGACTATTGGGGATTGGTATGAGTCAAATCCAGAAAATTTTACACGAAGAAATTGAAAGTTCGAAAACTATGTTGTCTTTGGATCCCTCATGAACTGACAGCGGAGCAGAAGCAGGCTCGCGTGGAATGGTGCACACAGATGCTACTGAAGTACGACCACGGACATTCTAATACTGTTTATGACATTGTCACAGGAGACGAAACGTGGATTTATTGTTTTGAACCCGAAAAAAAACAGCAATCTTGTGAATGGGTGTTTGAAAATGAGAACAAGCCAACAAAAGTGAGGTAGGCGAGAAACGTTGGTAAAAAAATTATCGCGTTTTTTTTCTCAGCTACGGGTCCCATCTGTACAATTCCACTTGAAGATCAAAAGAGTGTTAATGCCGAGTGGTATTCTACCATTTGTTTACCCAGGGTGTTAGAAAAAGTTCGCGAAAGACGACCCAAAAGCCGCGTTCTCCTACATCATGACAACGCTTCTTCACACACGGCCAACAAAACAAAGTCATTTTTAGCTCCCGAAAAAGTACAACTCGTCACCCATCCTGCGCATAGCCCCGACCTAGCACCCTGTGATTTCTGTATTTTCCCCAAAATCAAAGATTTGAGAGAGGTTTCACTTTTACCAACTCCGAAGAGGCAGTGATAGCGTTCAATCAGCACGTAGAAAACAAGCCTTCAGATCTGTGACAGTGGTCCTCCTGTTTAAAAAAATTGGTTCGATCGCATGAAAAAATGTTTAAAATGTATAGGAGAGTATTTTGAAAAGCAATAAACATAATATTGAGAAAGAAATTATAAATAGATCACAAAAACTGATGTCATCGGCGGGATTCGAACCCACGGCCTTTCCCTAACAGGGAGGCTGCTCTGCCAACTGAGCTACGATGACCACTACCGACAACATCGAATTTTTGCTTCATATCATATTCATAATTTCTACATCGCGCTATTAAGGTTAGCGTTGGATCCACCTACCGCAGTTCTACCGAACTGACGATACCAGTGTATCGTGTTACAACGATATTTAGACACTGAATTTTTAGATGAATCCTTACCAAATCCCTATTATATTTTTGTATTTCAAAGCATTGAGTTTGCTTCAACTATTCTTAAAATATTAAGAAATAAATTATAAATAGATCACAAAAACTGATGTCATCTGCGGGATTCGAACCCACGGCCTTTCCCTAACAGGGGGACTGCTCTGCCAACTGAGCTACGATGACCACTACCGACAACATCGAATTTTTGCTTCATATCATATTCATAATTTCTACATCGCGCTATGAAGGTTGGCGTTGGATCTTTGTTAGCTTTGAAATATAAAAATATATGGATTTGGTAAGGATTCATCTAAAAATTCAGTGTCTAAATATAGTTGTAACACGATACACTGGTACCCTCAGTTCGGTAGAACCAGGCCTCCGTCACTCGCTCAAGGCCGCGCGCTATATACCTACCGCTCGGCGTACTTTCGAGAGTACAAACTGGCAGAGGGCTGCCGAACGCCCGCCTGAGCGCTCGCATCGCACCGCACTGCACGTTTCCCGCGCTTACGCTTCGAAATGCAGAAACCACGTAATTATTGTGCGGATTATAGGTAGTAGGTATTCAAATGGTATGCACTATTTTAATAATAACAAAATGCATTTCCTTTTGTTTTTCGTGCATCGGGATTACGTTATGTTTGGCTAACAAAAAAGCGCCCAAGTGCGAGTCGGACTCGCCCATGAAGGGTTCCGTAGCAGCAAGTAACATAATATTTTAATTTTTACGATTTATGGCGTATTAAAAAAAAACTACTTACTAGTTCTCGTTCAAACCAATTCTCGGTAAAAGTTTGCATGGTAATGTACAACATAATATATATTTTTTGTTTTATCATTCTCTTATTTTAGAAGTTAGAGGTGGGGGGACACATTTTACCACTTTGGAAGGGTCTGTCGCGCAAACTATTCAGTTTAGTAAAAAAATGATATTAGAAACCTCAATATAATTTTTGATGACCTATCCATAGATATTATTTATTTTCTTTTTAGGACTCCGTACCCAAAGGGGAAATACAGAATCCTATTACTAAAACTTCACTGTCCGTCTGTCTGTCTGTCCGTCCGTCCGTCTGTCACCAGGCTGTATTTCATGAACCGTGATAATTAGTATACCTTGAACCGTGACATAGTAAATAATGTATTTAGGTTGCCGCTGTAACAACAAATACTAAAAACCAGAATAAAATTTATATTTTAGTGTACAAACGTGATTTTTTTGCCGTTTTTATTTATTGATCAATAAAAAGGATAAATCATTATATAAAACTAAAACATATTGGATTGACTAATAAAAAAATGGTTGATTCGTAACATTCGTTTTATTACAATAAGCGGGAGCCCCTTATTTCGTAGAAAGAAATTTCATAGAATTTCGTTTCATAGAAAATGTTTCATATAATATTTGGTTCTTATATTTTTATTTCGAATATTATTGTTTCAAAAACAATTTACTACAATGAAACATATTTCACAGAAACATAATTGAACGAATTTTTATAACATTTTTTTGTTTAACAAACTTATCAAACTGTAGAATTATTTTTAAAATAATATTAAACCACCTTTATTAACACCCCGACTTAGATTACCCCGACCGTGCCCAAAACTATACATGGGACAATTTTTTTATAAACCACCCAGAAGTAGGGCGTCGACCTTGTAGACGCATAAATTGTTTAATTTATAAAAAAATTGTCCCATGTATAGTTCAGGGCACCCCGACTCGGATAGGTTAGGTTAGAAGGCTAGGTAGGTTAGGCAGGTATTATTATTAAAATTTTGTAGGTTAATATAGAGTAGGTATTTTCGCTTTTGTATGGAAGTGATGTATCTGTTACGTAGTAACTATTTATTAATCTGTGGTAGAACTGCGGTAGGTGGATCCAACGCTAACCTTAATAGCGCGATGTAGAAATTATGAATATGATATGAATCAAAAATTCGATGTTGTCGGTAGTGGTCATCGTAGCTCAGTTGGCAGAGCAGTCCCCCTGTTAGGGAAAGGCCGTGGGTTCGAATCCCGCCGATGACATCAGTTTTTGTGATCTATTTATAATTTCTTTCTTAATATTTTAAGAATAGTTTAAGCAAACTGCTTTGAAAATTGCAAATTGCTTTGAAATAAAAAATATAATAAACATAATATTATGGTTTTAACATGCTGTTTTTTAAAGTTACGCAAAACTTATAGTGTGACCTACGTATACACATTAAAATCTACACTATGTCAAAGAACTCCTCCGCCTCGTCGCCGACTGGCAATGTTCCCAGAAGGCTGGCAGCATTGCCACGTTGTATGGCAATGCTTATTCTTTGAGCTAAAAAGTAACCAGCCTTCTGGTCTTGAGAAGAGTCGATCATGAGTTTCGAGATGGTTTTAAAGAGTCCGCGAGCGCTCGGACCCCAAGGTCCTAGCGTCTACCCCAAATAAAGAAATATTGATTGTAATTTGAAATTCATGTTGAGTTGGCAATAAAGGTTTAATAAAAATAAAATTCTACTGTTAAAACAATTGAGTTAACAAGCCTTGAGTTCTACTGAACGGCTTTGGATATCGGCTGTGAAACCATGATAGGAAGTACAAAATTACGAACAATGGTAGATGCAATATCCGGAAGGCAAGTCAAGTCACCGACAATTGGAACACGCAGATATCTTTTATGTAATTTGAACGTCAAATGACTTTGGAGGGCCAGATAACTTGAGCGCAATCCAGAAAAAAGATTGCCAACAGTTTCATCTAAAGTCTATACATATTTGTCTAATAATCGAGTTTTTACCATGATTCCGAGACGTCCAGGACTTTAATTGGCTGTGCCACAGCTTTAATTGGCTGGCACGTAAAATTTTGTTGCCTTTCATCAACATTTCATCGAATGAAAATGTTGATGAAGTTGAGTTTTCAAAATGATAATATAGCTGCTTATTTTATTACATTAATTCGGCCATTTGGACATAACCCACTTTCTAAATAGCCCGGTGACAGCAATAGGCTTGCCCCCTATTACGTGGGACTAAAAATACTGGCAAATTGTGGGTGTGTAATATAACGAAAAAGTAATAAGGAAGTAGGTATAAAAAGATGTATCCAATTTAATCTCACAAATTGATATATGAAATCGTAGTTTAGGTCATTATTGGCCAAATTTAATCTTAGCATCTTATGGCGATCGTTCAATATTGATTTTTTTGCGGGTATTCTGTGTTTGAGTCCTACACTTTGAAGTCTTCGACGAATGGTGTTTTGGGATACTCTCAATTCGTACGCATAGGTTGGAATGCTTACGAAACGTCGAGGGAGGACGTTCTCCACTAAACGTCTATCGTCATCTGCCGTCGTCACACGGCGACGTCCTGTAGATTTGTGGCATTGCACTGCCCCTTCTTCACACCAACGTTTCAACCATAAATTATTACTGTTTTCCTCTGCTATAATATAATAAATCGTAAATAAATCAAAGATACTACACAATATGACTGCCTCGGTGGCGCAGTGGTATGAGTATGCGACTGCCATCCCTGAGGTCCCAGGTTCGATTCCGGGTCGATTCAAATTATTCGTGTGATCCACAAATGTTTGTTTCAGAGTTTGGGTATTTTCTATATATGTATTTAGAAATATTTAAATATGTTTATCATCGTCTAGATCATAACAAAAGCTTATATTAGCTTAATTTGGGATAGATGACGCTGTGTAAGAATGTCCAAAAATATTAAAATGCTCTTTGATCTAAAGATGCTTACCGTAATTCCACTTTTCAGAAATGTCTGTAACCGAGACTCCATTTTCCCGTAAAGCCACGATGCGATTTCATGTGGTCATCAATACGGTAGGTCATTTTGTTTAATAATCTCTATATATAAAAATGAATCCCTATTTCCCTTGGTCACGACATCACGCGTGAACGGCTGGACCGATTTGGCTTCAGGGAAGGTTCATAAGCAAAATTTCAGGCGGTACGAAGTTCGCCGGGACCACTAGTTTATAATAATGATTATACATATCGCGAATATTTTTAGATAATATGAAGTAGTATTGTACTCTCTTTGATATGAAGTGTCAGATAGATAAGTCAAACTCTATAAATGACAAATTACATAAATTGGTTTGTTCTATCTTTTTCACACAGTATTTATGATTCTACGTTTCAAAATTTTATTAGAAACAAATGACATGTCAATGACGTCACGCACGATATGAAAGAGATAAATGCAACCAATGATACTCATAGATAAGTCAAACTCTATAAATGAGCAATGTAATGAATTTATTTTTAAATGGCACTCTCAGAGAAGACACTTTTTGGTTTTCCAAAACACATCGAAATTCGATCTTTTTATAATGGTTACATTTATTTGGAACATTAAATGTATACAATTTTCTTTCATAGTATTTGGATAGATTTTTAATAAAGATTGTAAGCACTTACAATCTTTATTAAAAATCTATCCATATCACAGAAAATGTAGTAGGTACATAATTATTGCTCTTTGCACGCATACATATTACTGTCAAGTTCGGTGGATACCATGTTTGTCACAATCTTTGGTTAGTTCATGGTGGCACTCTCAGGGCTATATCAGTTTGTGAGATTAAGAGTCCTCCTATTAAATTTTACCGTTTTCGCTGATTTTACAGACGTGTTTTTACACTGAAAATACTGTATTTTTATAAGTTTTAATGCACAACATGAAATATCATTTCAATAATGATCTAATAAGTCTTATTTTTGTCATTAAATTTTGATTAATCGACCTAAAACAATCGGTAGTTTTTCGTATCTTTTGCTGGAAGAGGTCTAGAATATCACAAATTCACTAATCGTTTTGACGTCTAAAAAGTATTACAAAAATACAGTGTATTCTTGTAAAAGTCATCTATCAAATGTATGGATTACTTTTTATCACTTTCATAAAAAAAAATTGAGTAAAAAAATATTTAAGTTAGTCAAATTTTAGAGAAAATGGGCAATGAATTGGTTCTTATTACGGCTACATAAAACTCTCGTTCATAAAATTAAAACAACATAAATAAACCTTGGTTCAAAATCAATCCATTTCCAAAAAAAAAAGAAAAACACCTAAATTTCGCTTTATAATACTCGACGCATGCCTCAAGTAAGCAGTCCGCGCCACAGGGAGAGGACGTGTCGCTCTGCGCGCCAAAATTCGACGCCGTCTACAGACGAATATAGTGTGGCGTGAGATTTTGATACTTTGATACTTTAATATTAGTTATTATTTTGTGATGATTAGGCTTCTTTTTAAATACAACAAGTGATTATGTAGAATGTATTTATCATTGTTTTTGTTAAAAAAAGCTGTTATATTTTATAAAGCTGGATTACTCACTCACTCACTGACACAATTTTATTGTTCTCCTTGATGGTGGAGGGGAAGGTACCTATGTTTTTTTTGCAGAAATGTAAAGGGGGTTCGGGGACCTAGGGAAAATTCAGAGTTTTTGAAATTTGCCCTCCAGTCCCCCAAGGGGGGCTCCCGAGTAGAGTCAAAAAGAGTAATAATTTTATAGACGTAGTTTTTTATTTTATTTTTTTGTATTGGGTTCGCCAATTTGACGCCACCAGCCTGGTAGTAAGTCGTGACGACGTCAAGCGATTGTGGGTCACTCACAGCACACTATACTATAGAGAGTGGCCCTCAACTTGACGACCTACTGAACCCAGGATTATATGTGGGAGGAAACACGTGCACAGGCAGGGCGTTCCAGGCCAGTATCGTTCGGCACAGAAACAAACGTTTAAAACGTTCGGTTCTCGCGAACATGTACCTACTGTGTGGGAGTGGCATCTCTGCCCGGCACGCGTTGTTCGGGATCGGAAGGAAGATGGGATCAGATTGAAGAGCTCTTCAGAATGCTCGCCGTGGTAAATACGGTAGAATGCGGCCAAGGAAGCTATTGTTCGGCGCTGAACTAGCGGCTCAAAGCTTCCCGTTACCTCCGGACAATCTATAATACGGATAGCTCGACGCTGCATAGCGTCGAGAGCGTCCAGCAAATACTTCGCGGAGCCGTCCCGGAAGTGAGAGCAGTATTCGACGCAGGGTCCAATCTGCGTCTTGTACAGCAGACACCTCTGATGCAGTGTAAAGAATCGCTTTACCTTATTCAGTATTCCTAGTTTCCACGAAGCTAGCCCTATACATCTTTCGATGTAGTTTTTATTATTGAGCTCTTGACGAACGTCTATGTCAAGGATCTCAAGGTTGCCCTTCATTGGTAATAATGCATTCTGAAGAGAGGGTAGGGAAGGAAAGGGGATTTCTTCGCTGTAAATGCACACGCCTGCAATGTGCTGTCATCTGCATAACAATGAATGTTCCCGAGGGATAGCATATCATTGATTTGCAGAAGGAAGAGTTGGTGACAGCACGGACCCCTGCGGCGCCCCGGTATTGTTCCTCGATACATATATACATAACCGGGGCAACACAGGTAAGGCGTGTTGTCAGGGCGGCGTATTTGTGTCTCCGTGAGGAACGTCACAGCGGGCCGAGCCGTCTCAAGGTATGGTGGACGGCATCGAGGTTCGCATGGAGTCCACGGATGTTGGTGAACTCCACCTCGAAAAGTGAAGCTGTGGGGTTTCCTGGGGCCGCTGTGGAATGTTTACTTATTTCTGTTGCACTGCCATTATAAATTTGAAGAAGAAGCGTGAAGACAGGGCGACATTTGGTGCAGCAGTAATAAGTGACAAAGCGCAGGGGCTAACTTCGTCTGGAACCCTGTGGTTAGGTTGGAGCCGACCCGCCGGACGGAAGGGCTACCAAACCCCCCTGGTGCAAGACGCCGCTATCCCACACCGGTTACCACCCGGAGCGGCGATCCCACATCAGGATTATGCGCGAGAACATGTGGGGCAGCCTCCTGGTGTGGTTGGTCCCAGGCGGGCCCCATGACTGTGTTGCGGGCGGCCGCGGCAACGCCGTTGCTAAGGGTCTCCCTGGCCAGCGAATCGACCCACACCACCCACACTAGACTCCGCTTTGCCCCCACTGGTTCCATGCCTGCTGCACCATACATGGTCCCGGGCCCGGCGGTGCAGCTGTTGAACCCCTTACGCAACCAGCCTGGGCTGGGTTACTTGTGGGGCTTTAGCACAATTGCACGGTGGCACCCCCCGGACCAACACCCGGTACCTACGTAGGGACCGAAGCCACTTCATAGGTACCGTAAATTAACGAGCCTCGTCCGTTGATCAGCAGGTGCGCCACTAGCAGATGAGTTCGCTGGGGCCCTAAATATGTTGGTAGAGCCCCTTTGTATAGAGGAGGTCAAATGATTTTGATTAGGAAAAAAAATTAGCCCTCGCCCCCCCTTTGAGAGTGCAACGACAGAGGAAAGGTAGAGGAGTTTTGATTACGGGATCATACGAGTATAGAGGGTCTTTTCTTGAATTTAAGGAGAGAAAAGAAACACCCCCCCTCCTAGCCCTCTTTTCACCTCCCCCACACAAGACACTATTATTATAAAATGAAAAAAAAAAAGATCAAAACCATGTAATCGCCGTACCTACTGGCTGACCACCATCGGTAACTCCGGACTCACGCACAAAATGTGTCAAATACCTAATTCCGCCCGTTTCGATTCTGCATACGGACTCTTAAATTGGATACATGGCACACTAAAAGTTTTGCACTTCTAGCTAATCGGAACTATTTGAATTTCGAATGTTATATTTTTTAAACGTTGCAACCTTCTTAGTAATAAAAAAAAATAATTGGCGGGACATCATTTGTCAATTGCTTTTTATCACACATCAAAGTTCTACGTATGCAACGAAAATGGAATAAGTCGAAAAATTTTAGAGCGATGATTGTTTATGATTTTAAAAGTTCTCTCTCTCTCCGCAAGACTGTGCCGCTCGTCTTCAAAATGCTTTTGGGAGAGAACCACCTTGTTTGAGCACCGTGAAGCGATGGTTTGCTGAATTTGAGAGAGGTCGAGTTTCTTTACATGACGAATTTCGTGAAGGGCGGCCTTCAACTGCCGTCAACGAAAATAATGTGGCTACTGTTAAGCGGTTAATTGAAGAAAACCCGCGGATTACCCATGAAACAATTCGAGGACTATTAGGGATTGGTACGAGTCAATTCCAGAAAATTTTACACGAAGAATTATTGAAAGTTCGGAAACTTTGTTGTCGTTGGATCCCTCATGAACTGACAGCGGAGCAGAAGCGGGCTCGCGTGGAATGGTGCTGCCGCTAAACACGATCTAGAAAACAAAGATTGGATAATGTCGGTTTTGGTCATCGTAGCTCAGTGGTCAGAGCATTTCCCATGTTAGGGAAAGGCTGTGGTTTCGAATCCTGCCGATGATATTTCGGTTTTAGTTATTTAGAATTTCTATTTAAATATTTTAACGTTCTGTTATTATTTAGATCGTTAGTGGATACAAACCACAAACACACACACACACACATATATCACGCCTATATCCCCGAGGGGGTAAGCAGAGGTGCATTACACACCAACAATGTGCCAGTATTTTTAGTCCCACGTAATAGGGGGAAAGCCTATTGCCGTCACCGGGCACATTTATAACGGGTTTGTCCAAATGGCCGAGTGAATTTTATAGAAAGTAGCAACTGTATTGTAATTTTGAAAAAAATATTAAACCAGTTGCCTTGAGATGAAATGTTAAAGGCAATTTTCATTAATAGAAATATTAAAATATGTAAATACAAGCATAATGTACATTGTTGTTTTTATCAAGTGAATAGTTCTCCCAATTTCCGCAAGAGGCGCTGCTGGTATCTAAAGTGTATATCAAAACTGCATCTCATGAACTTTATTTTGCCTATTTTCGCCTACCCTTAGCAAGCCTATTTTCGCCACTAGAAATGGAATTGCGCGCGCTTAAAAAAAGGCCTATTTTCAACATTTTGACGTGACAAAAATTAATATACCTACTTAATTAAAATTTACAATTATTACTCAACGATGTGTAATCTTAAAAATTTACTCGATAAATGTTATGAAGGTTAAATTCAGCAAGGTTAAAAATATATTAGGGAAAAACGAGTTCTTATGTGTACAATCTCGTAAGTTGCTACTTATTTAAATCATTTTAATGATGTTTAATTATAATTCTAATTGTATTCATCATAAATCAGTTAAATGAGCATGGAATTTACTTAGTATTCACATAATGTAGGTATTTACACTGTATGTAATATATAATGGGAGACAATAATAAACTAGCCTGGGTTTCTCAGATAACAATCGCATTGTAAGCCTTTGGAACAAGTTGCCTGAACATGTGGTATCGGCCGGATCTGTGAACTCTTTCAAGTGTCGCTTGGATCAATGGCTTGAAGACTATAAACCAAACGAATAAACAGTAGACTATATAAACAATAAATAATAAGTGAAATAATAATTACAATACTCCAACACTAGGATGTGGACATAACAGCATTAAATGCTGCTCGTCCATAATAAATTAATAATCCTACTAATATTATAAACGCGAAAGTTTGTGAGTATGTAAGTATGTATGTATGGATGGATGGATGTTTGTTACCTACTCTTTCACGTAAAAACTATTGAATGGATTTTAATGAAACTTTACAATAATATAGCTTATACATCAGAATAACACATAGGCTACAATTTATAAAGATACTGTGTGAATTGTTCAAAATATGACGCGGCGCGACGGGAACGGGAAAAAATCCAAATTACCACGCGGACGAAGTCGCGGGCGACCACTAGTTAATAATAATAATAGTAACTTCTTTTTCATATAAGTATAACGACTATGCTATCCATATAATCTTATCTTCAGGAGACTTGACAAGCTTTTATAGAAAGGTAACAGCCATTTTTATGGCGACTGCGCTGTATAACGATATTCATTTATAAACCCTTTTTGACTATGAAAGTGGGGACACACCGTTACCGTCAAGTTACATTACGACTTTACGAGTAACACCAAAACCAAGCAAGCGTGTGTTATGTGAGCTTATATGCTCACGACGATTATTTTCTTCATCTAAATAGTAGTCCGAGACTCAGGACTTTGCTAAAATTAATAATAATAATAATAAATATTTAGACCTAGCTCACGAGATTGTCGACATGTGGGATGTGGATTCGGCGATTATTGTTCCGATAGTCGTATCTGCGCATGGTCTAATAGCCAAGAGCCTCGACCTCCACCTACAGAGGCTCGCGTTAGGCAGCTGGATCAAGGGCTTGATGCAGAAGGCGGTTCTGTTGAATACGGCCCGTATTGTGCGGAAGTTCCTGTCTTTGGAGCCCTAACCACCG
Source organism: Nudaria mundana (assembly GCA_963556515.1). Lineage (NCBI taxonomy): Eukaryota > Metazoa > Arthropoda > Insecta > Lepidoptera > Erebidae > Nudaria > Nudaria mundana. The sequence goes on along the minus strand of OY748289.1, from coordinate 7,785,240 downwards.
GTAGCTTGGTCCCTGTACCCGATGCCGGTGGGTTACTGTTTTTTATATTTTTAAATGTATTTTTTTATAAATCTATTTAAAAATGTAATAAATATGTGTTAAGTGTTAATAAAGAGAATAATAATAACTTTATTGACACCAAAAGAATACATGTTCTCATTATTACAAGATATTATGTAAATGACAATTTTGGAATGACAGGAAGACTTTTCTATTCTTAACCTTTATGTTTTTGAACTCTGCTCCTTAAACTAGGCTACGCCTGTATCTTAAGGAGCATGTGCCCGGTGACGGCAATAGGCTTGCCCCTATTACGTGGGATTAAAAATACTGGCAAATTGTGGGCGTGTAATGCACCTCTGCCTACCCCTTCGGGATATAGGCGTGATATGTGTGTATGTGTTAAATAGGTATCGTCATTATCATTTCACTATCACTATCATCACTAATATAATAGAACAAAGTCCTCCACGTACATACGCGGCGGAGGATTTTGTTTATCACGTACATTCGCGATAATCTCAAAAACCGCCGCACCTATTTTCATGCTGTTTTCACAAATGGATAGAGTGGTTCTCTAGGAAGGTTTTTGTGTCTATAATTTGTCCAGCGGGCAAAACCGCGGGCGTCGGCTAGTAACTTTATCCGCGCTAGCATAACAAAACTACAATATATGCATAAAAATTAACATATCTCATGCATGAAACAAAGCTTTGCTGAAGACTCTCTAACTAATAAAATTGTTTTATGGCGTTGCAGTAGAAAGGGAAGTGTCCGCAATTATCTAAGTTTATAAAAAAACCGGTAATTGATGGGTAGTAAATCATGCGTTACGCCAACATACGCCAGAGTCCAACGCTGTCTCTACGCGCCATAATTGAACTTTATTGAACGGAAACTATAAGTACCTACATAATTTATATCCAATCAAGCGAAGCGAAAATGCTCTTGCCAGCGGTGTGGCCACAGTAGATAAATAGTAATGGCCACCAAATGCATACAACCGCCAGTGTGGACGCTCGTCAAAATTGTTTGGCACAGTCACTTTAAAGTTAACTATTTATTTCGAAAAGTTTTGCTGGTAAGTTCTAATGTCTAACTGCGGTAGGTAAATTCCAATAATGTAGGTACTTATTAGATACTTTATCAGACAGACAGACCTAACCTAACCTCCCCCCTTACCCGCCGTCGCTTCCTTCGCTCGGGAGGTGATGGCGGCGAAGAGAGAGGCCCTGCGTGAGTAGACAGAAATTACATCTTTATCCCAGAAGGATTTAACAAAGGCGCGTATCACGCCCACATTTCGCAAATTAATGCTCACGTAATAGGTACCTATATTACCGTTTCCAGGGAATATATTTGCCAAAGCCTTGTCTGTTTGCCAGCAGCTGCACCGCGTGCAGGTGGTGATGACTTGGGCCTTAGAGATGTTGGTAAGGTCCCTTAGCGCCCGCGGCCGCAGCAGACATTTTATTAACGGCTTTAAAGAGGTGTAATGCAGTAGACAATTAGGCATTAACCTTAATAGAGGGTCAGGTCAAAAGTATCATCGTGGATCTTTAAAAAGTTAACCCATTTAGACTGCTAACATTACAACTTCAGTGTCATGTTTCGGTAAACGGATCGTCTCTGAAAAAAAACCCTACTGATACTTAAAATAAACAAATTTGACAAAACATTTAATTAAGAATGGTTTCGAAAGCATGAACTGTAAGTGGACGTCTACATCAGACGAGTACCAAGCCAGGTATAATGACTTTAAGTAGTAAGTACCTACTTATAAAAAGTGACATGGTTCATAACACCAAGAAAATAAAATACATATGTACATCATGCCTCCTTCCCATTGGGGTAGGCAGAGATTATGGAATTCCATTTGCAGATCCATGCATACTTCATTGCTTCTTCCACTTCCATGACTATTTTCATGCACGCTCTCCGGTTATGGGTACCTACTCTTGACCTGGCTTTAGTCAAAACAACTCCGATTCGGTCGGAGTACATTCGCATAGGTCGACCCTTACCTGTCCCGCCTTATGTCGCTATCTGTTTCATCCATCCTCTCAAAGTGCCCAAATCACATAAACATCCCTTTTTCTATCCTAGCACTTTATTATCTTCGGACACACCATAACATTCCTTCTTTTATTCACTAACGTTACCTATCCCAGCCATGCTCCTCAAACTTCTCATTTATACTGATGATAATTTCTTACTTTCGTCTGCCACATCACTACTTACCTTACGTAAGTGTTGGGACGAGTACTCCTCTATGCATAGGCAGCCTGGCCCTTTGTGAACCGCTCTGACTGTTCATACATATTAAGAAAAATGATAATTTATTCGATATTTGTAATACACGTTTATATTTGCACGGCCTTCGTCACTTTACTATTCGTCGCGAAATACGGCGTCACGATTCAAGTGTTGTTGAAACTCGTTTTAAAACCGACTAATGACATCAAATCACTTGTTTAAACACAGTTTGAGGCTCCTTTAGGAAGAGGTATGGCAAATATCGACTTTAATACCTATAATGCATTGAATGTACATACTAATTACTCAGTTTTCTTTTAAAACCATATTTACAAATATGTACTTATATTATTTATACTTATATATTTTAAAGATTTATGCAGATTATAATATCTCTTCTTTTCAGGTCTTCGTCTTGAATAGCGCTGGCAATTTATCCATCGTGAGGTCACACCCCGGTGTCAACACTGCGAGGTTTCCGACGACGACACCGCACTCCACACGTTGGTGGAATGCCCAACATGGGCGAGTCAGTGCCGGGACCTCGTAGAGGGTCTGAGCGTGGATACCCTCTCGCTGGAGACCATGCTGCAAGCCATGGTCTCCAGCGGGAGGGGTTGGAACGCGGCCATGTCCTTCTGCGAGCAGGTCATGCTCGCGAAGGAGGCGGCCGAGAGGGAGAGGGAGCGTAAAAGAAAACCTTCTGCGTGTGCACCAAAGACGCCCGGCAACGGACGTAAGAGCGGCCGAGGCCTCGGGCCGCGGAATTAAAATAAAAGCGCTGGCAATTTTGATGTTATCAATCGAAACTAACTACATATTAATGACAGAAAATTATGGACTGTAAGTACCTAACCTACTAAAGATCATTAAAATCTATACTTGCAAATAAATAAAATGGAATTGTCTATGTGCTTTCAAAATTTACAGCTTTTCACTAAATGAAATGAAAGTATAATATACGGTACATTCCTACATAAAAATCAGTTTCATATCTGTTTGTTTCGGCTATATCTGGAACAGGCTGGATCTATGTTAACAATCTTTCTGTATTTTGAGCAAATAAATCCGAAATAGAACACTATTTTTGTTCCTCAATTTAGGCTGTCATGTCTGTCAATTCTATTTTTCTTCTTTAAAGCAAAAGTGGCAAAAGTATTATTTATACTAACTTATTATTTTCAATAAGTGCGAGTGAATTATCTAAGATCTTCGTGGCAATCCTTTAGACTTAAGCTCTAGCTATAATTATCTAATTCACTCTACTTTGGGTTGTGAAGAATTTTCAAAATCAAGAAAAAAACAGTAAAAAAATATTTTTGGACATTGTCAATCACACAGCGCCATCTATTGTTATGCTATGTTATGCTTATAATCGCCATGTCTGTGTTTGCGAATTAAACGTAAGTATTAAATGACGAAAGAAAAAAAAAACAATTATTTGCATTTAGAAGGACTCAAAACAGAAAAAAAATAGAGTACACACAATCCCGCCATTACCATAAATAGAAAAATAGTAAACAAAAAACCAAATATAAATAAAAACAAATATATCCAGCCCAAACTAAACTATAAGCTTGTGCTATGAGATCTAAACAATTGATAAACATTTTTAGTAAGAATTAATTATGTAGCATTTCGATCTACTCATTTGTTGAGAAAAATAAACTAGGTATGCAATACATTCTGCTGTTGCAATAATTGAGCTGAGTTTGTCGAACCGGGTCGAACTCCTAAACGACTGGACCGATCTTTATGAATTTAGATATATGCACTCACGGTGACACGGTGGTCACTATGACCGTGCCAAATTTCAAAAAGATCGGTCCAGTCGTTTAGGTGGAGTTCGATCACGAACGAAATACACGAGTCGCCTAAGAAAGAGCTTCGTAATCTCAGCTCAATAAAATAACAATTCACGACGGCCAGCATTTTTGTACGGTAACGAATTCTAAATTTAATCGCCTCCAAGGTCAAATCTTGAACCGAATGCAATTAAAGAAAACCAAATAATTTTTCGCATATTTACCTCTCATACAAACATACCGCAAAAAATCTCAATACCTACTTAAATACATTTCAGACTGTTTAATGTTTAGATTTTTTAAAACGATATACGAAATTAATTCGTTTGTTTTTATACAAACTATAGAACGCTGCACGTCAGCTGTTTTTATAATTTTTGATAAAAATCGACGATAGTAATTTAGGCGAAAGTAAACCAAATTTTTGCCAAAGATTAGACAAGATCTACTTACTTAACGTATACTTAAACGTCACTCAAATAAGCAGATACTCAAAAGGGATGTACTTTAGAGTGTGAGAAGTGATGTATGAAAATTTCACAGCTCTTAAATATTTGAGTGACGTTTCAGTATTCGGTCGATAGTGCTTTGAGTTCCCATGGATAATTCGGATGAAATGTATTGAGATCCCTGAAGGGGTAGGCAGAGGTGCATTACACATTCACATTTTGCCATTAACTTAATTGGTCCCACGTAATAGGGGGCATAACTGGGCACTTTAAAAATCTATAACAACTCTGTAATTCTAACCAAAATTCCAACGGCTAAGGCAAATGTTAGGTACATGCCACTAATTTCTCTCAGCTGTCAGAAGAAGTTAAAATATAAGATACATAGAATAATAGGTTATATTTGGGTTTAGTCCACTCTCGACCCTCGACCCCCAATAAATAATGTGTCCACTGGACCCCTAACTATAGTTTATTTTGGATTTTATTTTCCAGTCAAGTTTTAGTTTCCTCTCAACCCCCATTAGTACACAGGTGATAAATCATTCATCAGTCAACCCCATATATGCATACTATTTAACTAAAATACCCTCAATATAATTTGTATAATGCTTAAGTAATTTGCGTTTTAGTAGTTATATAGTGATTGACGCGGGGTCCTGCTGTTTGACCAAAAGTCATTTGGCAAAATTACACTTGACAAACAATGTTTGGAAAAAAAATGGTTTCGCCAATTAATTATTTTACTACTAATCGTTTTACAAATGACTTACTTTTCCAAATGATCAACACTTAAATTTACATTTTTTTAATTATTATATTACTTGATGAACATTTAACAACTGAGTTATCAGAAAAAACTACTATTGGTCTAAAAACGTTTGATAAAACGTATTAATTGACAAATGCTTCGTTTATTAATCAATCTTGTAATAGATATGGCATGGGTCAAATTAATACACAATATTTGGAAAACTTCAGTGAGGTTTAGGTTATGTTAGAACATGAAAGACAACGCACGAGCCGAGCGAGCGAAGCGAGCGTGCCTCGGCAGCGGCCGGCGAAGTGTCACAATCATTTGCAATAATCATAGACCTTTTTTTAAGTTACCGCGCCTTGACGTGGCTATACTGCGTCCATTGCCAAAAAGAAGTGCAATTTGAAGTGCAAACCCCCCCAAAATGAACTTGACCTTTGACCTCTGATCTCAAGGTCAAAACGAGGTCAAATCGAGAACGCTAATAGTGGGAGACTAAAGACCAGCTGCAATCAACTCAGCATGGTCAAAGACCTCCAAAACGAACTTGACCTTTGACCTCTGATCTCAAGGTCAAATCGAGAACGGTAATAGTTAGACTAAAGGCCAGCTGCAATCAATTTAGCATGGTCAAAGACCTCTAAAATGATGTTGAACTTTGTCATGTGACATTATTTAGATTTTATGAAAAAAACTTTCGAAATCTCTAAAATATATGGGCAAACTTTGCCATATTTTTAGCTTGTTGTATAGTATGTACATGACTGTACCAAAATATTAATTTTAGATAATTCTCATATTAGGGGTTGAGAGTGGACGAGATAGGTTTAAGGGTCGAGAGGAAACAAATAAAGAAATCTTTGTTTAGGGGTCGAGAGTGGACTAAACCTATATTTGTATGTTCGTAGGAGAGTAAGGTCGGTAAATGATAAACCTTTTTTTATAGTATTATCATTGTTATAATTTATTAGAAGCTAGATCTCAATCATCGTCTAATAAAGCTCCTTTACGTGTATTACTAATGACCTTCTTGCTAATAACCAAGCATAATAACACATTCGCTATTGGCCATAAACAATGTCGATCACAGTCTTACGGTGTGCCGTTTTGCTGACTTCAAGAACAATCGGAGCGACAAAGCATATTTACTCATTCACTTCTACAGTCACCGCCTACAACTTCTTAACCATGTGTGCAATACCATTCAACCTTTACAAGAAACCCACGCGAACTATTAAACGCCACTTATAATTTACTTTAAAATGGCCGCGATCTGAGTTGTACGACGAAGAGTTATGTAATATCACAGAAACTGAACGTACGAAAGTGAAAGTGGTCGGATTCACCTCTCAATTTATTTTGACAACGCATTTAATTGTGCCTAATCACTAATAAGATATTGAACTACCGACAAAATGCTTTCGTAACTAATCGTATCTTGCATATTTAGTATTTGAAAGTATTTAATACATACAGCGAGACTAAACATTAGTTAACTACTTATATACGTTTGTAGACTTTGTAGTTTGGTGGCACGCGTTTGGTTATGCGATTTGACGACGGGAGTTCAGTCCCCGGTCACACTTCCAACACAAACACTTTTAAGGGTTAACTTTTAAACTTTCGCTTGGCCGGTGTAACATGGCCGAAACGTCTGGGAGTAAAGGGCATTATCTATAAATATCTACGCCGTATTTCGTGTTAAAGTAATATGTAATAATAATATGTTATCTAGGCCAAGCGGGACTACTAGGAATTCATATTTAAGTATGCACAAGCAGTTCGTGAACCAAATGGGCTGGCACGTGGCGATGGAAAGAGACCTGATGGAATGTCATTATTGCCATGGAAGATGGGAAGGCCTTTAGTGTGGGACGCAACGTGCGTTGACACTCTGGCGCCTTCTCACCTTCCTAGTACAGCGGGTTGTGCCGGCGCTGCTGCTGCATCAGCGGAAAGCCTCAAACGGCGCAAATACTCAAATTTAGCAGGAGACTACATATTTGAGCCGTTTGGGGTAGAGACGCTGGGACCTTCGGGTCCGATAGCTCGCGGACTCTTTAAAACCATCTCAAAACTTATGAACGACTCTTCTCAAGACCAGAAGGCTGGTTACTTTTTAGCTCAAAGAATTAGCATTGCCATACAACGTGGCAATGCCGCCAGCCTTCTGGGAACATTGCCAGTCGGCGACGAGGCGGAGGAGTTCTTTGACGCCTGTATATAGTGTAGATTTTAATGTGTATAGTATAGTGTTTAGTATTTGTAAATAGTATTTTCTTTGAACACTTTTTTGACAAGGAAACATATTACTCATTTAGTATGCACATAAGTATGCTAGTTATTTTTGCCAGTAAGTTCGGTCCAACATTTTTCTAGTTTTGGTAAGTTTTGAAACTACATTATTTAAAGCCATAATAATTATTTTCAATGTGAATTCAAAATTATTATTATGACCTTATTTCAGCAATTTGAAAGAAGGTACTTAGCGCTTCCTATTTTTTTTAAACTTAGACCATAAACTATTTGGCATCGTAGCTCCGTAGCTCCCTACCACGCGAATTAAAAAAAAAGTTGCAGCGTGATGAAACAGAATTTAACAGAAAAAGTGACGACACTGAAAGTGAAGACACTGAAAAGTGAAGACGCTTTGTGTAACGCGTGGTCTTCGTTCATTAAAATAACAAATAGCAGCATGAATAAAAAGGTTCCTCGTCATCAACGGTAAGTGTCAAGACATTTAGGTACATATTCCTCGATTGATTTTATGTTTGATACTACAGAAGCTGTTTGTTTAATTATTATTGTTGTTTTAATACTTGTTTCTGCCATACTAGGTTTAGGTTAGATATTTATTATTAACAAAGACATTCGTCACTTATGTGATAAGTTATTATAAAATACATTCATCTGTCCGTTGTCACTAGACAACTAGGTATAGGTAGGAACACCGAAGAGGCCACACAGGTGGCCAAAGTCCGCCGGGAGCCACTGGAAATACCTTTTGGTGTATACTAGAGACGCTCGCAACAATGGACATGGGAGCGGCCGCGGTCTTGGGGATATGAAAAAAAAATAGGTGGGTACATAATAAAAGTGTAGGTACTGCTAAATAATATATTAATACTTACATGGGGCACACTAAAAGTTTTGCACTTCTAGCTAATCGGAACTATTTGAATTTCGAATGTTATATTTTTTTAAACGTTGCAACCTTCTTAGTAATAAAAAAAGAATTGGCGGGAAATCATTTGTAAATTGTTTTTTATCACACATCAAAGTTCTATGTATGCAACGAAAATGGAATTAAGTCGAAAAGATTTTAGAGCGATGATTTTTTATGATTTTAAAAGTTCTCTCTCTCCGCAAGACTGTGCCGCTCGTCTTCAAAATGCTTTTGGGAGAGAAGCACCTTGTTTGAGCACCGTGAGGCGATGGTTTGTTGAATTTGAGAGAGGTCGAGTTTCTTTACATGACGAATTTCGTGAAGGGCGGCCTTCAACTGCCGTCAACGAAAATAATGTGGCTACTGTTAAGCGGTTAATTGAAGGAAACCCGCGGATTACCTATGACACAATTCGAGGACTATTGGGGATTGGTATGAGTCAAATCCAGAAAATTTTACACGAAGAATTGAAAGTTCGGTAACTTTGTTGTCGTTGGATCCCTCTGCTTATGAACTGACAGCGGAGCAGAAGCGGGCTCGCGTGGAATGGTGCTCACAGATGCTACTGAATTACGACCACGGACATTCTAATGCTGTTTATGACATTGTCACAGGAGACGAAATGTGGATTTATTGTTTTGAACCCGAAAAAAAAACAGCAATCTTGTGAATGGGTGTTTGAAAATGAGAACAAGCCAACAAAAGTGAGGCAGGCGAGAAACGTCGGTAAAAAAATGATCGCCTTTTTTTCTCAGCTACGGGTCCCATCTGTACAATTCCACTTGAAGATCAAAAGCGTGTTAATGCCGAGTGGTATTCTAATATTTGTTTAACCAGGGTGTTAGAAAAAATTCGCGAAAGACGACCCAAAAGCCGCGTTCTCCTACATCATGAGAACGCTTCTTCACACACGGCCAACAACACAAAGTCATTTTTAGCTTCCGAAAAAGTAAAACTCGTCACCCATCCTGCGCATAGCCCCGACCTAGCACCCTGTGATTTCTGTATTTTCCCCAAAATCAAAGATTTGATGAGAGGTTTCACTTTTACCAACTCCGAAGAGGCAGTGATAGCGTTCAATCAGCACGTAGAAAACCTGCCTTCAGATCTGTGGTCCTCCTGTTTTAAAAAATGGTTAGATCGCATGAAAAAATGTTTAAAATGTAAAGGAGAGTATTTTGAAAAGCAATAAACAATATTTTGGTTTTAACATGTTGTTTTTTTTAAGTTAACCAAAACTTATAGTGTGACCAAAGACCTTATAATACAACGGACATAGGATCTAGAACAAATCGCAAGAAAATAATGTCCCGAGTCGACCTATACATTATACATAGGCATACATAGATATAAACAAATTTCATATAAAAATTTAAACCTTGATTCAACGGAATAGTGTTCACTTTTGTTTGCACTAATTTATCGCATTACGTAGCTTCTATCTGTCCGCCTGACTAATTCACCTTATGCAGCTTATACTTGAACTACGTGAACATAGAAACAATGGAGTAGGTTTATTTTGTTAAAGTCTTTTAAGGATTCCATGATATGTACCTACGTAGGCGTAATAATTAATGTAAGACTACAATAAATTCCATAATCTTATAAATTGTAATTACTTGTTTATGTTAGACGAAATAAGCTGAAAAACTAATTAACGACTGACAAAGATTTTTTTTTTCGAGTCAGTTTCATAATAAGTAACTGTAGTGTATGAATAACAAAAAGGGAATTAATGAATTTAACTAATTATAATATTATAAATGCCAAACTTCTTGCGGGTGTCAAAGTTCTTCCGCTTTCATTACTATTTTCATAACGCTATGTCGCTACGTCTACTACAAGATAGCCGTGTTTCAAGTGACTGAATTAGTTGCTAAAACTGCGCATCATTAATTTATTTTTATCTTATGGTTAATTTTTGGGATACGAAATTATTGGCTACTAGCTGATCACCGTGACTCCGCCCGCGAGATATAGTTATCTCGGCGCCGATTCCCGTGGGAATACATTACCGAGAATCCAAATAAAAAGAAAATAACAGTACATACACGAAATAAAATGACATGTGTAATTATATTTATGACAAAACAATGATACCCTGTGAAAATTAAAAACACTTTTGGGCTTATCTCCTCCATTCAATCAAAGGATTCTTGTACAAGTTTCATAAAGATCGGACCTCTTTTTGTTATGTCCATAAAATGAGCCGAACAAACAAGATTGTTATTTTTTGGATCAAAATATTCTTCTCGCCGTGCTAGGGCAATAATATTTTTCCATTGTGCACAGTGTACTGGATCCCGAGGAAAACTGAAATAGATGTTGGTTCATATAACGAAAAAAAAATCATAAAGAGCCAAGGCGTCTCCACTATAATCTTTGTTCCAAATAGTTTTATCGCTATCGGTAATCCGAATAAATCTGAATGGTCATTTTGTTAGTACATTATTCAGTGAAAATGAAATGGTCTCTTTCTTTTTACTGAGCTTGGGATGAGTTCGAAAGAGACAGATAGGTACTTCGGTATTGGACTGGATTGCAATATTTACTTTTGTCTTTTAATTTATTATCGACGAAATACTGTATTTTAAGTGAAATAATAAATTGCAAATAATAAAACAAAAGCTTATTTACTGAAAATATGATACACCGTCTTCAATTTGCTTTTTTTTCGTAGTTTTTACACGTTTTTACAGTACAGTACGGCATTGTGCAACGTGTTGTCGTTCAGTTGACAAAATCAAGACTGGCGCGCGATTGTTTCTCTTTTAGCGTTTTGTTTCTCTTTTAGTTCGGACACTTTTGAGCGATGATCCGAAATCCATTGTATTTAAAATCATTGAGTGTGACCTACGTAACACAGATAGGTACACAATTTTCCGAGACAACTGCATCACAAAAAATATACATCTAGTAGGTATAGGTACTAAGTACAATATAAAGGGTTTCTTATTTTTATTTCTAATAATTACAATAGAACTATTCGGTGTCTAGCCTAATGTATGAATGTACACAGACACCGTTATAAACAACCGATAATCTATTATCTATTTTGAATTTACGTAAATAAATTTAGAGAAATACTTCGCAGTAATATAGAGCGCCTAATTTCTCAGCATGAGAGAGTCACTCTGTAGTATAAGCCGCGCATCACGAAGCGTCTATTGTAACGGTTTCATCCCACTGTCATAGTTCGCAACAACTTATCAACTGTGAAGTTACTTTTACGAGCTTATAAAAATAATTGAAACTGCCTAACTTTCACGTGATAGGTTAAACGGTGTTGTAACTAACGGTTTCTTTAGGTTTTACCTATTATGATATGCATTTATTAACATGTTAACGAGCGATAAATTTGTATTAAATTTAACTTAACTTTAACCAGGATAGCGTGACACAACTCTATCAAAAACCACAAAGTTCAGTGCTTTTTTATGATTATTTGACTATAATTGTCAAACTTTTTGCTACTGAATCTTTGTTTCAAAGCTCCAGAAGCAGTTAGGCGGATGCAACAGTTCTTAAGACCGTCCAGAGGACTTACTGTGTTTTGTTTGGTCTTAGTAGTTAGATTCTCTCAAGTTTACAATTAATCAACGACACAATATTCACCAATTAAGTATTATTACAAAAGAAAAAGATAAGATAAAGTCGTTTGCTCAGAACAAAAAGAGGGGAAATAGGTCTCTATAGAGTTAGGTGCGTACTTACTTGAATTTGAAGAAGACATATATTTTAAGAAGATTGGGACATCCTTCCTTTCCTTTATTAGTTCAAAAGACTACACCCTGCTATCGTTACAAGATCTCGTACTAAAATACACGATGCCTTTTTATACTCCTGTGTGGTCGTAGATCCATCTGTTTCATTTTCAATGAAGGTTTTCCCAGAAATTTAAAAGGCCTTCTATACTTACACTGTTTAAAGCTGGCTCTAGATAATGACGATGTACCTTTCCTTTCTTCGATGTACGATTTCCTTAATGTTATAAGTTTATAACATTAAGGAAATCGAGAGATTTCTCGGTGCTAAGAGGACCTACGAGTATCAACATCTCCAGCAGCATGAACATGGTATCGGAAGAGTTTTCCGATAATCAATGATATCGCAGAAAATGTCGGCGACGTGACCTAATCAACAATTTTTAAAAATTTTCCTGCCATAGCATTGGTTTTCGAAAAACTCGTCCTACTGCTTGCCCTGCAGGTGACATGTTTACCTGTTGGAAAAAGGGAGGGACAACGACAATATGACAAGTGGCTTTTATGTGACGTAACAGTTTCGTAATTTCACTTTGGCGAAAACTGTAAAGCAAAGAGAATTTGTGCCTTTATACAACTGTCAACTTCAAGACTTTGTTTGTTTACAGTTGTATAACTAATAAGTCACTCCTCAACGCGGAAACATTGATGCTGGAACTTATTGAATGTAACCTTATTTAGATCTATCCATAAAGAAAAGGTACTTAAGTTATTAAATCTGAACCAGATATGGCTTTACTGCAAGCTGCGACAGAGTTTTCTGGCTAGATAAAGACATTAATTACACGGATGGGGCGTGAGTTTTATGTCCATTAATTTGAATTTGCTATTTGATCGATTTGTTTACTTTATTAGTTTATTGTTTATATATAAAACACATTAATAGGTACAAAAACTGGGTCCTCTGGGCAGAGTGCCCATAACATCATTCCCACGCTGGATTGCTAAAAAGAGTCTTTGCGCGAAAAAGCTGCCTGCGCAGAGATCACCAGTTGCCTCTCTCAGACTCGTATTATTTGTTTTCTTACTTGATGTTTTCGTTATTAGGCATTCCGATACGAATATTTTTTTATGTGATAAGAGTACGACGATTGCTTGTGTCTGATTGATTGTTATATTATTTATCTTAATAAAAAATAATATATAGGTAAACATTATTTATCTACATTTTAAGAATACCGATAACCCTGTACGTTAACCCTTTCAGATAAACCAAAAATGTTTTTATTACGTGTGATGGATCAAAACTCAAATCGTCGAAACGCAAGACAAGATTAGAATTTTGAATGAATTATATATTATGTTAAATAACCGTTGTGTGATAGGTAGTTCGTGATTAATACATAGACCAAAGACTTGGCCTTAAACTACGAAGAAATTAAAATATGTATGTGTAGCTTTGAATAAATGATTCATAAAGCAATACAAATCAATTTATGAATATTCTAAGAAAGTTTGAAGGTAATATACAAATAATAATATCAAAGTAAATTAACCAACACAACACGTGATTACTCTTTCCTTAAGCTAGGCACGGGATCGCGTGTTATCATGCCACTACTGTGGTGACCTTGAATCCTTACAGTTACCGAACTACTTCAAAACAACGTTTATTACCACACTATTGCTTGGACAAGTTACTTTCTGTTCTACGAGCCTAAACATAAGCACCAAGGCCAACGAACTTAGATCATTACACTTAAGAAAATTCATTTTATGGCACACAATATTACAACACATAACTCTACTCAAAAGTAGGAAAAATATCTTATTTTTCGGCAGACATTATCGTCTCTCGACATATTCTTTCCATCCTAAAGTTGCCAGAAAAAGATTGTTCTTAAGCAGTGGGACAGCCAATTATTATATTATTTCTAACCAAATTAACTATCTACTGAAATAACCATGTGTTGTGAAATTTGTCTTTTCTTTTGTGTACGATATACTTAGAGCATTTTATTTTTCTAATAATGTCAACACAATAAACGAGGACACCTGAAAATATTGTTTATGAATGAGATATTCTGTGAAAACTTCACGAGATGCGCGTTTTTGTTATTTTAAAACTATACTCGAGGTCTACGCAAGACTATGTCAGCACGAGAATGGCCGGACCGATTTGGCCAATTTTGATCTTGAAATATTAATATATCCCACGTAATAGTGGTCAGACCTTTACCGGGCACTACTGCACTATTAGAAAAAATAAAACAATTCTGTCTTTTTTTTTTGGTCAACCTGTGATCACGGCTCTTGGAACAGAGTCGAAACCTTTGGGGAATAAAGCGTAGGTATTTTATATCTCAATAATCGCTTAAAAGTCCCGTTGGTCTTATGTTTATGTCAGGACCGTTGTTACAAACCAATAATCGTTGTACTTCGCGTGCTCTTAGTCAGAACTCTTGTGAGAAAATGTCAATGCGAGTCAATTTGATCGTCGTGCTCGATTACAGCAATATTGTGCTGTATCGATAACATTTACAGTACTCGATGTCTCGATGCGAGTTGCATAACACCAAGTCCCAATTATAAACGGTATTTCATGTTTTCACGCTCGATAAGTACTTTATGCCATTCACAAATGGTTTATGAACAATCACTTCCGCCCAATCTGTCTGTCACTTCCTGTTGATTAGATTAAAAATAATACTGTAGTTCTACAAACTAACAGCTGTTACGTGGTCTAGATTTAAGAATTATAATCTTTATGTCTCAGTCGTTACGGGTAATTAAAGCCCTAAAACAAAATCCGACTGGTGTAACTACAGAACTACGATATCGCCCATGGGTTGTAAAGGTCAGATGGCAGTTGCTTCACAGAAAATATCAAAATTTAGCAGAATAAATCAAATCAAATTCAATGGAAGGTTTACTTTAAGCACTGTTCACATTCATCGGACAGATCTCTTCCGACAGAACTCTCATTGGCGGATTCTCAAATCAGCGAATGAAAGTCCGCTCAGTCGAAAAAATCTCATTGGTAGATTCAGAAATTAGCCAATGAGAGTTCTGTCCGATGAGATCTGTACAATCTGTCCGATGAATATGAATCAAAATGGTTTCGATTGATTAAAATTGCATAGGTGAGTGAATCTGGGGCGTGTCGCTAAGTAGTTAATCACAAGGATGGCTCTTCTTTTATTTCCCAGAACATTCGGATGCGTTCCGAAGACCGTTCGGCTCTAATCGGACGGTGTTGGGCGTTAGCCAAAACCATTCCCGTCGTTCCGACAAATTTAAATTTGGAACACTAGTTTTCTTTTTCTGTACCATAGTAGACACGAGGTGAACAATCTTTCCGTTTAGAAATACATACAAAATCCCTTGTATGATTTCTGAACGAATGATTTTAAAGGACGCTGCACTTCGCTGTATGACATGAATACAAATTCATATCCTGCTTGTAGTTTTAGTAAGTGATTATATGCGTAAACGTAACGGGTATCCCAAAACTTGTGATTATTTCACTTCGTGAATTATAAACTTGCCTTATGAAGATGTGTGGTTCGTACACGGCAAGATCTTGTATTATTATTGTTTAGTTCTTATTGACGCGATTCTATTCAAGTTCTATCATGACGTATTCTAATACGAATTAAGTCATAGACATTATTGTTTGTTTCACTAATCATAATAATTGCTATTCAAAGAAAATTGATGAAGGAAAATCTTGAGAATAGGTAGGTCCTACTCGCAAATCTCTATTATAAGTACACGTATGAAGACTTGATACACCACAATAAAATCATCGTCTGTAGAACAATTAGTGCATCATAGATATCTTAAGTGTTTATGGTTTTATTAGGCGAATTGTAGGCGTTTAATATGCCTCCGCCTACCGGGAATAGGCGTGATTGTATGGATGAGTGTAGAACGATATTAATAATAAGTTCAACAGTTCACATTTCATTGTAAATTTATTTGAAAATAAACAACTATTTCATCGAAGAACTACCTCTTATATGGGTCAGACTGATTCATATTTAAAGCCCAGAAGTCTTTTTTTTTTTTTTTTTTTTTTTAGTTCCGCGACCAAGGCCGCGGCCGCTCTAACGTCCGTTGCCGGGCGTCTCTGGTTACAAGCAGAACGTATTTCCAGTGGCGCCCGGCGGACTTTGACCACCTCTGTGGTCTCTGCGGGGGTTGGGTCGGGATGAGAATCCCGCGTCGTTGGGGTAGGGTTTTATCCCGCGTCAATGAGTGAATCTGGTTGTGTGCTATGGGGCAAAGGCCCCGCAGCACGCAACCCTTCTAGCCTGCTTCTGTAAGGACGACGGGTGGCGATCCCGCCGTCTTCAGGCCCCGATCATGGAGGTCGATGGTCTTGGGCGTAGATGAGTCTGCGGCTGCCTCGCCGTTGACTACGGAACTCGGCGGGGAGGGCACGCTCCCTCTCCCTCTCGGCCGCCTCCTTCGCGAGCACGACTTGCTCGCAGAAGGACACGGCCGCGTTCCACCTACTCCCGCTGGAGACCATGGCTTGAAGCATGGTCTCCAGCGAGAGGGTATCCACGCCCAGACCCACTACGAGGTCCCGGCGCTGACTCGCCCACGCTGAGCACTCCACCAACGTGTGGAGTGCGGTGTCGTCGTCGGAAACCTCGCAGTGTTGACACCGGGGTGTGACCTCACGATGGATGCGAAACAGATAGCTACCGAAGCATCCATGCCCGGTAACGATCTGCGTCGCACGATACGTGAGGTCACCATGCTGCCTCTGCAGCCAATTGTCCATGATCGGTCTCACCGCGCGATGATGGTGGCACCCCACTTGGGTTGCTCAAGTCTTACCCTCCATGACTCCTGGCGGAGTTGGGACCGCCGGTCATCGATTTCTCGAGACGCAGGCCTGTGGTCCCGCTCCAGCGAGCCCAGAAGTCTAGAATAGACGTGTGTTCTTAACTGTAATCGTCACATCAAATCGATGTGGATGCTGTACAACGAGGAGTAAATTGGCAAACTGACAACTATGCAACGAACCGTGGCGAACAATGTATGCATACATTTGTATATAATACACAGCAGCAGTAAATCAAATTCAGAACGCCATGAGCCATGTTGGAAACACGCCGAACTACACTTAGTTCATTAGACTCACACTCGGGTATTCATTACTTTGGCTTTCACATTTTCCACGCCTTGAATAATATTATCAATTTTGACCGAACGAGAAACGAAGGGCCTCCATTTAAGGCTAGGTTGCTTTCAACTTCATGTTTGCGCTAGAGGCACGGTTGTAGTTGCCCATCTACTTGTACTTAACTACTTACATGCAAGTCTAAAGGCTGGTTTACATTGGTCAAGCTTTTAGTACAGTGGCGAGTGCAGGTACAGTGGCGAGTATTTCGAGTCTGGACAGTGACTGTTTACACTACGGCCAGTCAAGTGTCTTTCCTCTAGCAACATGGACGAGTCTCGTCAAAAAATACGTCTGATGAAATACGAATGATCGCCGCAACATCTATGCCCCTGCATTTTAAATCTGTAATATCTCCTAAAATATTCATTTAAATTACATGCTGTAAACGGCATATATTAATCTATATTAAATGCACAATTTATTTAGGGTACTGTGTGCATTGTGGTGACCTCGGACCATTTTCCCGGGGGGGAATAGAAAGCCATTCTATTCGGATCCACTTGCAAGCCAGGTTGCAAGCCAAGTTGACTCGCTACTGTCCGATTGGTTTACACCACTGTCCTTGTTCACTGTACTTGGCTACTGTAGTAAAAGCTTGACCAATGTAAACCAGCCATAAAGAATAGTAGTATAAAGACGAGCATGGATTGTCTATAGTCTATGCCTTACGATTTCGTTTCTTTTTCTATTCGATTTTATTAGGGAAACTGGCGAAACTTCGCGAAACCTAGGACAGAGAATTGACATATCTATAAAATTAATTGCAACAAAGACTAAATGCCAATAACTTCCATTCTAAAGTGAGTAAGGACGTAACAAATGCGTGGGGCACATAAAAAGGGGCCTAGGTAATGAGATCGATTTTTCAACTGTTGTCGACTGTTTTTTTTTGTTTGTTACCTCGGAATGGGTGAACCGATTTTGATTTTTTTTTTATTATAAGCTACAACTTCCCAATTGGCCTCATTTCAATTTGGTCCCATTTCGGTAATATGAAGTCGGTTGTTGTGTCAATTTTTGACATGTATTTTATTAAATTTAATGTTGTAGGCTAGTGCGAAATTAAAACATGGTATGTACCGCACACAATTTGTTTCAATGTTATCGTTTATGAATGCCACGCCACATGGTTTGTCATAAAGTACCTACCTACATTTTAATATTACTTTAAAACTGTTGTTTAACTGTAGTGATTCTGATCATCATGCACTTCAAATCAAATCAATAATATTAATTAATATAGGTTACACAATAACACTTATTAACGTCAGCACATAAGAATTTACATTTAAAGCCAGATTCGCACAGCTATGGGTGGAGCCAAGAAGTAAAAAACCTGGCAATAAAAACTTCCGGCCACTTTTTTCCAATCATCAGACTACATTCATACGCGTGAAGTTGTGAGTTAAGAGTCCTCCTATTAAATTTTACCGTTTTCGCTGATTTTACAGACGTGTTTTTACACTGAAAATACTGTATTTTTATAAGTTTTAATGCACAACATGAAATATCATTTCAATAATGATCTAATAAGTGAGCTACTTTCTTATTTTTGTCATTTAATTTTGATTAATCGACCTAAAACAATCGGTAGTTTTTCGTATCTTTAGCTGGAAGAGGTCTAGAATATCACAAATTCACTAATCGTTTTGACGTCTAAAAAGTATTACAAAAATACAGTGTATTCTTGTAAAAGTCATCTATCAAATGTATGGATTACTTTTTATCACTTTCATAAAAAAAAATTGAGTAAACAAATATTTAAGTTAGTCAAATTTTAGAGAAAATGGGCAATGAATTGGTTCTTATTTCGGCTACATAAAACTCTCGTTCATAAAATTAAAACAACATTGGTTCAAAATCAATCCATTTCCAAAAAAAAAGAAAGCTAAATAATAAAAAATAGGCTGTAAATAATCTTTTAAAAACACCTAAATTTCGCTTTATAATACTCGACGCATGCCTCAAGTAAACAGTCCGCGCCAAGCGCTTACAGGGAGAGGACGTGTCGCTCTGCGCGCCAAAATTCGACGCCGTCTACAGACGAATATAGCGTGGCGTGAGATTTTGATACTTTGGTAATATTAGTTATTATTTTGTGATGATTAGGCTTATTTTTAAATACAACAAGTGATTATGTAGAATGTATTTATCATTGTTTTTGTTAAAAAAAGCTGTTATATTTTATAAAGCTGGATTACTCACTCACTCACTGACACAATTTTATTGTTCTCCTTGATGGTGGAGGGGAAGGTACCTATGTTTTTTTTGCAGAAATGTAAAGGGGGTTCGGGGACCTATGGAAAATTCCGAGTTTTTGAGATTTGCCCTCCAGTCCTCCAAGGGGGGCTCCCGAGTAGAGTCAAAATGAGTAATAATTTTATAGAGGTAGTTTTTTATTTTATTTTTTTGTATTGGGTTCGCCAATTTGACGCCACCCGCCTGGTAGTAAGTCGTGACGACGTCAAGCGATTGTGGGTCACTCACAGCACACTATACTATAGAGAGTGGCCCTCAACTTGACGACCTACTGAACCCAGGATTATATGTGGGAGGAAACACGTGCACAGGCAGGGCGTTCCAGGCCAGTATCGTTCGGCACAGAAACGAACGTTTAAAACGTTCGGTTCTCGCGAACATGTACCTACTGTGTGGGAGTGGCATCACTGCCCGGCACGCGTTGTTCGGGATCGGAAGGAAGATGGGATCAGATTGAAGAGCTCTTCAGAATGCTCGCCGTGGTAAATACGGTAGAATGCGGCCAAGGAAGCTATTGTTCGGCGCTGAACTAGCGGCTCAAAGCTTCCCGTTACCTCCGGACAATCTATAATACGGATAGCTCGACGCTGCATAGCGTCGAGAGCGTCCAGCAAATACTTCGCGGAGCCGTCCCGGAAGTGAGAGCAGTATTCGACGCAGGGTCCAATCTGCGTCTTGTACAGCAGACACCTCTGATGCAGTGTAAAGAATCGCTTTACCTTATTCAGTATTCCTAGTTTCCACGAAGCTAGCCCTATACATCTTTCGATGTAGTTTTTATTATTGAGCTCTTGACGAACGTCTATGTCAAGGATCTCAAGGTTGCCCTTCATTGGTAATAATGCATTCTGAAGAGAGGGTAGGGGAAGGAAAGGGGATTTCTTCGCTGTAAATGCACACGCCTGCAATGTGCTGTCATCTGCATAACAATGAATGTTCCCGAGGGATAGCATATCATTGATTTGCAGAAGGAAGAGTTGGTGATAGCACGGACCCCTGCGGCGCCCCAGTATGTGTATAGTATCCTCGATACATATATACATAACCGGAGCAACACAGGTAAGGCGTGTTGTCAGGGCGGCGTATATGTGTCTCCGTGAGAAACGTCACAGCGGGCCGAGCCGTCTCAAGGTATGGTGGACGGCATCGAGGTTCGCATGGAGTCCACGGATGTTGGTGAACTCCACCTCGAAAAGTGAAGCTGTGGGGTTTCCTGGGGCCGCTGTGGAACGTTTACTTATTTCTGTTGCACTGCCATTATAAATTTGAAGAAGAAGCGTGAAGACAGGGCGACATTTGGTGCAGCAGTAATAAGTGACAAAGCGCAGGGGCTAACTTCGTCTGGAACCGTGTGGTTAGGTTGGAGCCGACCCGCCGGACGGAAGGGCTACCAAACCCCCCTGGTGCAAGGCCGCCGCTATCCCACACCGGTTACCACCCGGAGCGGCGATCCCACATCAGGATTATGCGCGAGAACATGTGGGGCAGCCTCCTGGTGTGGTTGGTCCCAGGCGGGCCCCATGACTGTTGCGGGCGGCCGCGGCAACGCCGTTGCTAAGGGTCTCCCTGGCCAGCGAATCGACCCACACCACCCACACTAGACTCCGCTTTGCCCCCACTGGTTCCATGCCTGCTGCACTATACATGGCCCCGGGCCCGGCGGTGCAGCTGTTGAACCCCTTACGCAACCAGCCTGGGCTGGGTTACTTGTGGGGCTTTAGCACAGTTGCACGGTGGCACCCCCCGGACCAACACCCGGTACCCACGTAGGGACCGAAGCCACTTCATAGGTACCGTAAATTAACGAGCCTCGTCCGTTGATCAGCAGGTGCGCCACTAGCAGATGAGTTCGCTGGGGCCCTAAATATATTGGTAGAGCCCCTTTGTATAGAGGAGGTCAAAAGATTTTGATTAGGAAAAAAAATTTGCCCTCGCCCCCCCTTTGAGAGTGCAACGACAGAGGAAAGGTAGAGGAGTTTTGATTACGGGATCATACGAGTATAGAGGGTCTTTTCTTGAATTTAAGGAGAGAAAAAAAACACCCCCCCTCCTAGCCCTCTTTTCACCTCCCCCACACAAGACACTATTATTATAAAATGAAAAAAAAAAGATCAAAACCATGTAATCGCCGTACCTACTGGCTGACCACCATCGGTAACTACGGACTCACGCACAAAATGTGTCAAATACCTAATTCCGCCCGTTTCGATTCTGCATACGGACTCTTAATTTGGATAATTTCAATGTGCCTAATAGCATGCCAGTCGCTGGATGTAGAGAGAATGGTTGTGATTTCGATGCTCTAGGCCTGGAGTGCTAAACCTAATTTTATTAGTTAGATCGAATTGATTGATCAATTTCTTTATGTGATCATTCTATTCTATTTTATGTAGGCATACTTAGGAAGGTATAAGACTAGACGTCCCATCGAAAGCACCTGTTTATACCTCACCTACCTAATTAGTTCATAGTACTAAACAGTACTTATAATTAGAATACATTATATTTGTCTAAAATTGAGAAGCCTACGTATCTTGTTGATAAAAAAAGTATGCAATACCTGTGCTCTATTGATGACGTCGTACGGTCCTCGCCAAGTTGTGGCCGCAGGTGACTTCCTCTTGGCTAACTCTAACGTTGCTTCACTTGGACATTTTTCAAACATAAGCACACGTTCAGCGACAGAGCCACGTGTTAGGAAGGGGCGGACTGGTGTCACTCCTGGTGCGGAAGCAGTTTCGCCAGCGCCAGCGCCAGCGCTCGACGCGCGCCTGGCTCGTGCCTCGAACTTAGATCGGGCTTCAGTCACGTGCGAACCCAGCGAGGCGCGCCGCTCACCGCTGGCGCCGGCGACCGGCTTCCTAGCACCCGTGTCCAGCTTGTCCTGGTACCTACTCTTAGCGTAATCGACTAAGGAGATTGGCGGCACCACATCGGGCCGCTCGGCGGTCCGCTCGGCTACCACTCCACCGGTCCGTAGTGCCCTTAGCAGTCGTTCCTCCTCTCGGGCCACCTCGAGTCTCATGGCGGCGGGGTCTGTCCGTCTCGCGCCTGCGCCTGCGCCTGATGGACCATTCCTCTCAGGCACAAGGTCAGGTGGCAGAGTCATCTCTATTGCCTCATCTTCTGGTTCTATTCTGTCGCGACGTTGATCGCTTCTCTGGTCTCTCCGGACCTCGTGTCTCTGTTCTCTACCGACATCCGGCCTAAATTCGCGTCTAAGTTCCGGTCTCTGTTTTATTTCTGGCTTAGGTTCAGTCCGAGGTTTAGTCCGTAGACTCTCCGCCAACTTGATACCGGGCGTAGGCCTGCATGACAGTATCTCTGTGGGCGCGAGGCCGCGTGCCTTCCAAGTTTGATAAATGGCCTCGGCGTGATCTGAAATCTGTTTAGCTATAGCAGCGATATCTTCTTCCCCTGTGTCGATTTCGCGGCGGGCAGTAGCCGCCATGGTCGTGGTAATAGCTCCTGCGTCCTATATTACTATGGTTCGGTCGGATTCACAATGTACCGGCCGCTCTAGGGCCAGGCCGGTAACCCCATTTACGCTTACACATAAACAGCACTGTATAAAGGCACTGGTACGAACGTAATCACTAAACTGACACTGCGGCAATGGGCGGTGCTGCTCTCCAAACAGCTGTACGGGAGCGCGCGTCCAACAATAAACAAAGGCGACGATCGCGTGTTTCGCTGTGGCACGCGACGCGGCACAAGGCACCAGACAACGTACCACTCGCGGGCGTTCGCGCGGACTGCGGCGCGGCGCCCGCTCTAGCTGGGGGCTCCCCTCCGGCCCCGCGCTCTGCGCCGTCTCGGGTCGGCCGCTCCTGTCTGTGTCTCCTGATTCCCGCTCCACTGTATTCCATACATATCCATACAGACTATGTCCTCCTTGCTCACTCACTGACACTAATGTATGTATAAAGGTACACAAAATATATTTTGTTTGCATATTAGAGATGTTAAGTCGTGTAACCAGATGAACGATGACAACAAGATAGTATACCTATAACTTAGTAGCATACCTCTAGAATCGCTTGCAAAAGGATAGGTACCATTTTATTGTTAGGTACCATACTTACTTGGGTACCTACCTATTTAACTCTACCACTACAAGAAGCTGTACTAAGTCTCTGTTTGTTTTCTGTAAGTTTAGAAGACCAAATCTCTACCTTCCCTAAAATGTAGGAGAGGGTCATCCATAGGAATATTAGGTAGGGAATTAAAAGTTAACAAAAATAATATCTTGTTAGATTCCACTTTGTAATAACAAGGTTATCCACCACTCAATAATAAGGTGGATAAATAACTAATAACTATGAATTTGGCCGAAAACTATGGCGCACAGACCGTTCTTACCCAGGAACAAATTAAACATTAGTTTTTTTGCAGATTAGATAGATAGATAGATAGAAAACTCTTTATTGTACACCAAAATTACAAAAATAAGAATAAATAATAGATCCCAGAAATTGTTATGTACAATGGGCAGCCTTATCGCATACAGCGATCTCTTCCAGGCAACCTTTGGATGGACTGAAATGATGTTCACTTGTGGGTGATGGTGTAATACAGCAGTTAAAATGGGTTCATAACAAAAACAAAATATTTATACATAATACAGTAAACAAAATAAACTTATGGAGCTAAAGATGACAAATAGTGGTCCTTTACCTTAGTCCTAAACGAATTTATGGTTTGAGCTCGTCTAATTTCCACAGGGAGTGCATTCCACAGTCGTATAGCTTTAATAGTGAATGATTTCTCAGTAAAGATGGTACTGTGGCTTGGCATCTCCAAAGTCAAATTCTCGGATGACCGCAAGGACTTCGTATGTGTGTCACAAAGGAAGTTAAAGCGTTCCTTAAGATAGGTGGGAGTAGAAGGATGGAACAAAATGTTATAAAGTAAGGCTAATATATGTGTATTCCTGCGAAGACGAATGGGGAGCCACTTGAGTTTGTTGCGAAATTCAGATACGTGATCATATTTGCGCAAGCCAAATATGAATCTTATACAAAAATTTTGAAGGCGCTCAAGTTTATCCAGTTGCTGTTTTTATTTTTTATTTTAGGTTATTAGGTAGGTACACAAAATTTTGTTCCAATAACCAAAATCATGGGCTTCGGCAACGCAGACCATTGACGATGTAGACGTACCTACCACCAGAGATAGTCTACCTACCTAATAATGGTATGCATAAATAAAGCCAGCCAGTAGTCTCGAGCGTCACAAATCCTGTAAACTCGTATCTGCGATGGACATAAATATAATCTGTGGCGTGGCAGCATGTCGCGCACGCGCGTCTCTACACAAATAGCTCACGACATGTACTTAGGTATAATTTTATATTTATCTGCTCAGTAATTCTTTATCAATCAAGTTGTAGAGGAAATAAAGAGTGACTACCGAACGATTAGGTATTTATGGTGTTAAAAATCGTATTTTTATATACTCGTCAAGGTGTTGTTTAGGTATGCAGACCTGCATACATTAACGTACAGACTGTAAACTAAAATATCATCTTCTGGTTATTAATTGTTAAAACGATAAGCCTTGTAGAGGTTTGTATCCATGAACGTAGAGTAGTGCTTTAAGTTTGTATCGAATAGGTACTAAAGTGACGTCACTTTTATTTATTGATGTGACAACGTCTTATAATTCGATGCAGCCGGCTGCACGCACGAAAAAACATGATGTCATGAGGCGTTCCATTTAAGGCTTGAAGTGCAAGCGAGAGCGCGGAACGAGCGACAAAGAGGCACAATCGGCCTCCGCGTTCGGCAGTTATAACGTTGTCACGTTCAACTATCGTCAGTAAACCGACTTTACAGACAACCGATTTTTTTTATTTATTTATTTATGTAGACACAAGAACATACAAGAGCGAGAAGAATAATTGATTTAGATTTCATGATTTAAATTAATTCATTAAAGATAAGTATTCTCAAAATTTAAATTTGAATCTCTTGTGAAACTAACGCTAAAATAACGCAGAAATTCAAAGTTAGTGAGTACCTCTATCTATGGCGTTCTCCTTGTAATTAAATAATACTATTTTATAGCACCGCTGAATAAAGTTTTGACCCAGAAAAAAAAAATACCAACAGCAATTTTCTTTCAGAATTCATTAGTGTAGGTCTCTAATATAGTCTTCATTTAGTTTTGCGTAGTATTCGGTCCGTTGCGTTAGCCACAATCTTAATATTTTTTTACGTTGGATAACTCGTTTATTTTTCTTTATGTAGCAAATTGTTTTTGGAAGGTACTGGAGGAGGTCACTTGTAGTTTAAATTTCGTTTCGCGTGGCATTAAAAAAATAAAAACTATCGGTATGTGGCCTGCGTAATAATAGCTAAATGTACGTAGCAATTGTCTACGACGCATAAGGAGATGATTTTTCGCGGGTAACAATTCCATGCGAAATCTAAAATTACAATATCCATGATATCATCGAGACTAGAAAATGGTATGATTAGCAGTACATATAAGTATACTTTGTCGATATGATAATTGGACAATTAACGTTTCTAAACCTATTTATTGTTTTAACACTGTGGTATTAGGTTTATTTATTAATAATAGTTTTTTTACTTACCTACATCTAGACGGGAATTAATAGTGGTAGATACCCATACATTTCACACCAGCGCCCCTAGCGGTAGCGTCAGGGAACTGTGTGAAATGTATGGAGGAATACGAAAACGTATTTCGAGTAAATTAACGTAAGGAACTGGTACTAGACACTGGATCAATTAGGATTCAAAGTACGTCGCCTGAGCAAAAATAATTTTACTCTCGATTCTTAAATGTTACTTTTCATCGCCTTCTATTAAAAAGGAAAAGAAATGTACAAGCTATGAAAAAGGAATTTTTTGGTTGGATTACTATGAAAGATAGAGATTCCAAATTCAAATTTAATTATTACCCGCTAAAAAGTCTCTGAAATAAAAAGAGTTACTTTAGGCGCACTTATGAAGGAACAAAACGCCATGTTTTGAATGGAAGTGATGAAAAACTCGCTATGCCATCCGTTATTTCGGTAGCGTAAACAACATTCAAAATTAAAATAACGGGGCATCAGAAACGATATCAAAACACATTATGCTCACACTAGTAGGTATCAGTTACATGATTTGTAACATCATTTAAATAGTCTATGATTATGATGAGTTAACATACTCGGCCTTCACTGCAGAGTCTAATTTGCATTTTGTTTTCACTTTTATGTTGCTTAGGCGGTATCATAAAGTCCGGTTGAAAATTAAAACCGCTACGCGTTATTTGCGTAACTGTTAAATAATCGTTACCTACGTTATTATACTATATAGGGGATTTCATTATGTTCTATATATTCAAAGACTAGGGGCTGTCAACTTAAACAAATCAAAGAAATTACTGCCATAGATGTTCGTATCAGGACCGACGAATTAACGTGCTCGCGAAGCTCGGAGGCTATATCTATACTTATATTATAAAGCAGAAGAGTTTGTTTGTTTGTTTGAACGCACTAATCTGAGGAAGTACTGGTTCGATTTGAACTATTCTTTTTTTGGCGAGTAGTGCCAAGGAAGGCTATAGGCTATATAACATCAGGCTACGGATAAATAGGAGCGGAGCAGCAGTGTATGTAATATGTTCCAAAAAACGGGGAAAATTTATTTCTTTTTAAAACTTCCGTCGCGTACGCTGACCAAACGTTTAATGTTATGTTAAAATAATGTACTAAAGAATTGTTCCTCCTTAAAAGTTTAAAAAAAAGTCCGCGATGGCATATATCTATCTTTTAAGGTTAACTCACTATAAAATAAAATGCGACAGGAACAGGAAAAATAATTACGAGGGTCGGTAACCGTAAGTTTCCCAGATTTTAAGGGAATTTTACAGGTTCATGTAATTTTTTTGCATGTAAAATTACAGAATTTTTAACAGTGTAACTACTAAGGTCTAAGTCCGTCTAATGAAACGGTATACAAAATTACCACGCGGAAGAAGTCGCGGGCGACCGCTAGTACTATATAAAATTAATAGGTAACTATTCTGTAATTCATATCCAAACAACAGCCACGAATCTCAAGTCTGCAGTTCGGACAAATGAAACATCAAAATGTCAAAGGTTAATATTGTATAACAGAACTAGAACTATTAATCTATGACAGAAAGGAGGGAGGCTTAAATTATACCAACCTGGTTTATTAAAATGTGGACTGGTGTTGACGGCGACTCTGGCAGGGTGCGGCGTTCGTTCAACCTCCATACTACAGGTAAATAACATAGAAAGTAGTAAATAAAACGAGGGGTTGTAATATTGTCTGTCATTTTATTTCCAAGTAGGTACATTCATTGGAAAAAAGGAAAAATCACTAGTGTCCGCGAAAGTGTTAATAATATTTCTATGCTTGACTATAGAAATTGTTTTTACTTGTTTACTTTGTATTGTATATGGCGCGTAGTAACGGCTACAGACTTGCCCGCTATGGTGTGTACGTGCATTATTTTATATGGGACTAGGTTCTAAACAGATAGAAGTCTAACCAGGCCTATGTCACTTGCCTAACAATCGCAAAAAATACGTGATGTCAGCGACAACTTGACGTTGTAAGTCAGGGTTGTCTCTTGTTTGTGACACGGCATTCACCATAGAGTTGGTTTTGAGGCATTAACGTCATAATTATTGGTCAAATTATGCTGGTACTTTCCTGACAACCCTAACGTTCGAATTATCTTCTCTGTAAACAAAAGAATGTGCTTTTTTTTTTTTTTTTTTTTTTTTTTTTATATTTAGGTCGACAAATTGACGCCACTCGCCTGATGGTAAGCTGAGGCGACGTCTGGCAATTGAGGGCGACTCTCACAGTATACACACAGGAATACTATAGAGAGTGGCCCTCAACTTGACGACCCTGTAATGTGCCTCTTCACGCTTCGCTTAAAGAGCCCAGGGTTATATGTAGGAGGAAACACGTGCGCAGGCAGGGCGTTCCAAGCCACCATCGTTCGGCAGAGAAACGATCGTTTAAAACGCTCGGTTCTCGCGAAGACGGTTTCCACGGTATGAGGGTGACATCTCTGCCCGGCACGCGTTGTTCGGGATCGGAAGGGAGAGGGTGGGATCAGGTTGAAGAGCTCTTCAGAACACTCACCGTGGTAAATACGGTAGAACGCGGCCAAGGAAGCAATTGTTCGGCGCTGGGCTAGCGGCTCAAGGCTTCCCGTTACCTCCGGACAGTCTATAATGCGAACAGCGCGTCGCTGCATAGCGTCGAGTGCGTCCAGCAAATACTTCGCGGAGCCGTCCCAGAGGTGAGAGCAGTATTCAACGCAGGGTCTAATCTGCGTTTTGTACAGCAGACACCTCTGGTGCGGTGTAAAGAATCGCTTTACCTTGTTCAGTATTCCTAGTTTCCGCGAAGCTAGCCCAATACATCTCTCAATGTATTTTGTGTTATTGAGCTCTCGACGAACGTCTATGCCAAGGATGTCTAGATTGTCCTTCATTGGTAATATTGCATTCTGAAGAGTGGGTAGGGGAAGGAAAGGGGATTTTTTCGCTGTAAATGCACACGCCTGTGTTTTGTGGGCATTGAACTCGACCAAGTTCTCGGCACCCCATTGGGAGATACTGTCGAGGCTTCGGTCGAGATCACCCACGAGATGTCGTCTCTCCTCCTCTATCACAGATCGCCCCGCCGTCGGACGAACCGAGTAACTCCCGTGCAATGTACTGTCATCTGCATAGCAATGAATGTTCCCGAGGGAAAGCATATCATTGATATGCAGAAGAAAGAGAGTTGGTGACAGTACGGACCCCTGCGGTACCCCGGCATTCACTTGCAAAAAGCGAGAAGCCTGGCCATCGCAGAGGACCCGCACTCGGCGCTCGTTTAAAAAACTGGCAATCCAGCTGCACAGTTGAGGAGGTAGACCATATGCCGGAAGCTTGGAAAGGAGCGAAGCATGCCAGACCCTATCGAAAGCTTTGGCGATGTCCAGGCTAATAGCCAAGGACTCGCCAAACTTTTCCATAGCCTCACCCCATACATGCGTGACGAATGCCAGGAGGTCACCCGTTGATCGTTTTGGCCTGAAGCCATATTGCCGATCATTGATTAGCGAGTGATCCTCCAGGTATCGCATGAGCTGCTTATTAATAAGAAGCTCGAGCACCTTGCAAATGACTGAGGTGACAGCTATGGGTCGATAGTTGCCTGGATCGGATCGATCCCCTTTCTTGGGGATCGGTTGTACGTTCGCCTCCTTCTAGGCCTCCGGCACGAGGCCTGTAGAGTATGACAGGCGGTACAGACGCGTTAATACTGGAGACAACTCAGCAGCACATTTTCGTAGCACCACCGCCGGAATGCCGTCAGGGCCACTGGCTTTCCGCGTGTCGAGTGACCGCAGCACTGCCCGTACATCACATTGCCTGATAACAATATCAGGCATAGTGTGGCCACAGTTGGCGATGGCGGGGGGCTGCAGGCCACGGTCATCGACCCGGGAATTAGCCGCAAAGAGGTCTGCGAGCATGTCCGCCTTCTCTTGGGCTTTGTGAGCCAGTGATCCATCAGGAAAACGCAGTGGTGGCAGCGAGGGTTGACAAAAATTTTACTGTACGGCTTTGGCCAGTTGCCAGTATCCACGGCTGCCCGTGGGATGGGATGTGAGCTCCTGACCAAGCCGCGCGACGCGCTGGGCATCCGCTCTCTTGAAGGCCCTCTTGCTGAACCTAGTGGCCCGATTGTACGCTGCTTTGAGGCGGTTCACGTTCGAGTCACGTGCCGCCCGAGCCCTGACCCAGTCGCGATATGCCGACTGTTTTTTCTGGACAGCCTCGGCACATTCACGCCCGAACCAGGGGCGAGCTTTGCGGATGCTGGCGACATCAGTGAAAGGGATATAATATTCTATCCCTAGACTGATCTCGCCAGCAATGGCAGCAGCGCTATCCGAAGGCGCCTTCCCTACAAAGCAGCGCTGGCTCCACGGGATGGACGCAAAGTAATCGCGGAGACCGTCCCAGTCTGCCGACGAGTAGTGCCATAGTCGTCGAGTCATTTGTTCAGCACGAGCAGGCGGTGGCACTTGGAAGCTGGCGTGCACCACACAGTGGTCGGATGTGCCCAGTGGGGCGCGTACCGACACACTGTACTCGGCTGGGCGACTCGTCAGCAGTAGATCCAGCAAGGCGGGCGTGTGGTCTGACCTGTCAGGTATCCGGGTGATCCCCCGTACCATCTGGGTCAGCCCGTGGGAGAGAGCGAATGCATGGGCGGTTCGTCCCGCATGATCGGTCCTAAGGGACCCCAGCCACTCAACGTGATGACCGTTAAAGTCCCCCAGGAAAACCAGGTCAGCGTTCGGGAACCGCACCTGCGCATCGTCAGCCATCTCGCTGAGGTATTCGAAAAGCCTTGTTGTCCCAGTGTCCCCTGTGTGGGAGCGGTAGACACACACGTAGATCTGGCTCATGGAGCCATGATCCACGTGCAGCCAAAGGACGGAGTAGGAGGGGTTCTCCAGACAGCGCAACCGGCGGCAGCAAACATCCGCCCTAACGAACACGCACACCCCGGCTTTATCGCGGAATTGTTCTTCAATGATATAGCCCGGGTAACAGAGGTACGACGTGTCGTCAGGGCGGCGTATCTGTGTCTCCGTTAGGAACATCACAGAAGGCCGTGCCGACTCCAGGTGATGGTGGACGGTATCGAGGTTTGCATAGAGTCCGCGGATATTCGCGAACTCCACCTCAAACGAAGTCAACTTTGTGGGGTTTCTAGGGGCCGCTGTGTACCGTCTATTCTCTTGTTGCACTGTCATTTTGAAATATGGGGAAGCGTGAAGACAGGGCGATATTTGGTGCGGCAGTAAGTGACAAAGTGCAGAGGCTAGCTTCGTCTAGAACCGTGTGGTTAGGTCGGAGCCGACCCGCCGGACGGAAGGGCTCCCAAACCCCCCTGATGCAAGGCCGCCGCTACCCCACACCGGTTACCACCCGGAGCGGCGACCCCACAACAGGATTATGCGCAACATGTGGGGCAGCCTACTGGGGTGGTTGGTCCCAGGCGGGCCCCATGACTATGTTGCGGGCGGCCGCGGCAACGCCGTTGCTAAGGGTCTCCCTGGCCGGCGAATCGACCCACACCACCCACACTAGACTCAGCTTCGCCCCCACTGGACCCCTGCCTGCCGCACCATACACCGCCCCGGGCCCGGCAGTGCAGCTGCTGAACCCCTAACGCAACCCAGCCTGGGCTGGGTTACTTGGGGGGCTTTAGCACAGCTGCACGGTGGTACCCCCCCGGACCAACACTGTTGTACCACCTGGTATCCACGTAGGGGCCAAAGCCACCACATGGGTACCGTAATATACGAACCTCGTCCGTTAATCAGCAGGTGCGCCACTAGCAGGTGAGGTCGCTAGGGCCCGATAGATGTAAGAAGGGCCCCTTTGCACCCAAAATTAACTTTAATTAACGTCCGAGTGCAAGTAGTTCTGTATGTAAGTACTATTCCCTATTCTGTGGTCTAACTATTACCACAGATTACTAAATAGTTACTACGTAACAGATACTTCACTCAGTAGAAAATTTCCAATACCTACTGCTATAATAGCCTACTCCGTCGCGTCAGCAACCACTGCATGCTAAAATGTGCCTAAATCCTCAAGCTTACAGTTGTGATTGCTTCGCACCGCGCGTTCCCACAGCAATCGCAGGGCTGCCTCTTGTGGCGCGACTTGTGTTGGAAGTTTCGTAGGTAGGTATTTGCGCGACTGTCCGTCAAATATTATCACAATTTTATTCTAATCAAAATAGCTTTTTAAACTTGTTAAAATAAAGTATAACGTTTCTATGTAACAAAAATATGTAAATCTGTATCTGAAAGGCAAGCTAATGCTTAATATTAAAACCTATTAAAAATAATTTTAAACGACAAAAAATAGTAATAGTTTATCACTTACCTTTCATCATTGACAGGTAATTGGAAAAATGTTAAGTGTTTATCCCTTCTTTTACTTGATTTGCACCCATCTACAGCACATAAGGCACCGGACGGCATCGTAGGTACGCGTACGAACGAATGGAACTATTAAAATTGAACAACGTGCGTGCGCTTCGCTTGCAAAACCGCACTGAATTTGGTCCTCAAACGGCCCGCCGGGTGGTAGGTAATTATAGCGCGTAAGTACATGGAGTGACGGAGGCCTGCTATTACCCACTTATATTGTCAAAAATGTCAAATCGAGCTGCTTAGGTGGCAAATGTTCGCCGACAACGGTCTGGGGTTATCCTTCCGAGGACGTACTCAGGTCCAGATCTAGAGGGGGTCACGGGGGGAACTGACACCCCCCCTCAAATCGAACACTTCAATTTATTGGTTAGGATAAGTAAAAAATACAGGCATCGTTTTCCAGTTTTGCAAGAAATTCAAGTTAGAAGAGATATTCAAGTAAGAAGAAGTTTGCAAGAATTCATTCTTTTGTTAAAACAGACTTTTATAATTAATACATTTTTTCTGCAATATCGTTGGTTATCGACTATTGACTGGTCGATGCTGTCTGTACAAGCCCTGCAGTAGCGTTGTAGTCTAGGATCATACTCGTACCTACTCTCTACTCCAAAGTGCACAAGACCAACTCCAAATTATTAAATTTAATATTACCATAATATTACGTTGTATCATTCATATACATTTATGCGGAAATGCGGGTTTTTTTTTTTTTTTTTTTTATATTTAGGTCGACAAATTGACGCCACTCGCCTGATGGTAAGCTGAGGCGACGTCTGGCAATTGAGGGCGACTCTCACAGTACACAGGAATACTATAGAGAGTGGCCCTCAACTTGACGACCCTGTAATGTGCCTCTTCACGCTTCGCTTAAAGAGCCCAGGGTTATATGTAGGAGGAAACACGTGCGCAGGCAGGGCGTTCCAAGCCACCATCGTTCGGCAGAAAAACGATCGTTTAAAACGCTCGGTTCTCGCGAAGACGGTTTCCACGGTATGAGGGTGACATCTCTGCCCGGCACGCGTTGTTCGGGATCGGAAGGGAGAGGGTGGGATCAGGTTGAAGAGCTCTTCAGAACACTCACCGTGGTAAATACGGTAGAACGCGGCCAAGGAAGCAATTGTTCGGCGCTGGGCTAGCGGCTCAAGGCTTCCCGTTACCTCCGGACAGTCTATAATGCGAACAGCGCGTCGCTGCATAGCGTCGAGTGCGTCCAGCAAATACTTCGCGGAGCCGTCCCAGAGGTGAGAGCAGTATTCAACGCAGGGTCTAATCTGCGTTTTGTACAGCAGACACCTCTGGTGCGGTGTAAAGAATCGCTTTACCTTGTTCAGTATTCCTAGTTTCCGCGAAGCTAGCCCAATACATCTCTCAATGTATTTTGTGTTATTGAGCTCTCGACGAACGTCTATGCCAAGGATGTCTAGATTGTCCTTCATTGGTAATATTGCATTCTGAAGAGTGGGTAGGGGAAGGAAAGGGGATTTTTTCGCTGTAAATGCACACGCCTGTGTTTTGTGGGCATTGAACTCGACCAAGTTCTCGGCACCCCATTGGGAGATACTGTCGAGACTTCGGTCGAGATCACCCACGAGATGTCGTCTCTCCTCCTCTATCACAGATCGCCCCGCCGTCGGACGAACCGAGTAACTCCCGTGAAATGTACTGTCATCTGCATAGCAATGAATGTTCCCGAGGGAAAGCATATCATTGATATGCAGAAGAAAGAGAGTTGGTGACAGTACGGACCCCTGCGGTACCCCGGCATTCACTTGCAAAAAGCGAGAAGCCTGGCCATCGCAGCGGACCCGCACTCGGCGCTCGTTTAAAAAACTGGCAATCCAGCTGCACAGTTGAGGAGGTAGACCATATGCCGGAAGCTTGGAAAGGAGCGAAGCATGCCAGACCCTATCGAAAGCTTTGGCGATGTCCAGGCTAATAGCCAAGGACTCGCCAAACTTTTCCATAGCCCCACCCCATACATGCGTGACGAATGCCAGGAGGTCACCCGTTGATCGTTTTGGCCTGAAGCCATATTGCCGATCATTGATTAGCGAGTGATCCTCCAGGTATCGCATGAGCTGCTTATTAATAAGAAGCTCGAGCACCTTGCAAATGACTGAGGTGACAGCTATGGGTCGATAGTTGCCTGGATCGGATCGATCCCCTTTCTTGGGGATCGGTTGTACGTTCGCCTCCTTCCAGGCCTCCGGCACGAGGCCTGTAGAGTATGACAGGCGGTACAGACGCGTTAATACTGGAGACAACTCAGCAGCACATTTTCGTAGCACCACCGCCGGAATGCCGTCAGGGCCACTGGCTTTCCGCGTGTCGAGTCACCGCAGCACTGCCCGTACATCACATTGCCTGATAACAATATCAGGCATAGTGTGGCCACAGTTGGCGATGGCGGGGGGCTGCAGGCCACGGTCATCGACCCGGGAATTAGCCGCAAAGAGGTCTGCGAGCATGTCCGCCTTCTCTTGGGCTTTGTGAGCCAGTGATCCATCAGGAAAACGCAGTGGTGGCAGCGAGGGTTGACAAAAATTTGACTGTACGGCTTTGGCCAGTTGCCAGTATCCACGGCTGCCCGTGGGATGGGATGTGAGCTCCTGACCAAGCCGCGCGACGCGCTGGGCATCCGCTCTCTTGAAGGCCCTCTTGCTGAACCTAGTGGCCCGATTGTACGCTGCTTTGAGGCGGTTCACGTTCGGGTCACGTGCCGCCCGAGCCCTGACCCAGGCGCGATATGCCGACTGTTTTTTCTGGACAGCCTCGGCACATTCACGCCCGAACCAGGGGCGAGCTTTGCGGATGCTGGCGACATCAGTGAAAGGGATATAATATTCTATCCCTAGACTGATCTCGCCAGCAATGGCAGCAGCGCTATCCGAAGGCGCCTTCCCTACAAAGCAGCGCTGGCTCCACGGGATGGACGCAAAGTAATCGCGGAGACCGTCCCAGTCTGCCGACGAGTAGTGCCATAGTCGTCGAGTCATTTGTTCAGCACGAGCAGGCGGTGGCACTTGGAAGCTGGCGTGCACCACACAGTGGTCGGATGTGCCCAGTGGGGCGCGTACCGACACACTGTACTCGGCTGGGCGACTCGTCAGCAGTAGATCCAGCAAGGCGGGCGTGTGGTCTGACCTGTCAGGTATCCGGGTGATCCCCCGTACCATCTGGGTCAGCCCGTGGGAGAGAGCGAATGCATGGGCGGTTCGTCCCGCATGATCGGTCCTAAGGGACCCCAGCCACTCAACGTGATGACCGTTAAAGTCCCCCAGGAAAACCAGGTCAGCGTTCGGGAACCGCACCTGCGCATCGTCAGCCATCTCGCTGAGGTATTCGAAAAGCCTTGTTGTCCCAGTGTCCCCTGTGTGGGAGCGGTAGACGCACACGTAGATCTGGCTCATGGAGCCATGATCCACGTGCAGCCAAAGGACGGAGTAGGAGGGGTTCTCCAGACAGCGCAACCGGCGGCAGCAAACATCCGCCCTAACGAACACGCACACCCCGGCTTTATCGCGGAATTGTTCTTCAATGATATAGCCCGGGTAACAGAGGTACGACGTGTCGTCAGGGCGGCGTATCTGTGTCTCCGTTAGGTCACAGAAGGCCGTGCCGACTCCAGGTGATGGTGGACGGTATCGAGGTTTGCATGGAGTTCGCGGATATTCTTATTATTTTTGAATGTTACAATGCCAAATTTAGAAAAATAGCAGAGGTATCTATGATGTCCATGCTTGTTATAAATTCCAATATCCCCATGTGTTTGCATTACAATATTTGTGTCTTTAGTAGATACCCGTACTTACCTAAATGCATTGTGATATCTAGAGTTAAGATGTAAAAAACCTTTAAGAAACCTCCTACCATACCTAGTCGTGTCCAAATAAGGTAAATTACTACCCTAGCAGTAAAGTTGGTCGTAGAATGACAAGTGTAGTATGTAGGTAACTATAATAGTGCTCTATCTCCTTTAAAATGCAGCGTCAAAACAGTTCCTAGAAAAATCTACTCTTTCGACGGGGAATCTACCAATGAATAAAATTCATTGATAAGCTTTTGATATTATTCTCGGCTAGACAAGTAATAATTAGCCTCACGAGCCGATTCGAGAGACTCGACCTGACGCGACTGTATTCAGGGGGACTTTAGGGGGAAAAGTAGAGACAGTTTTACAAGATTTAGCCCTAATAAAGAACGAGTTTCAGTCAATTGGCTTAGAACTGAACCCGACTAAATGTGAGATTTTTATATCTGAAAACACAGATAAATTAACAACAATCTCCAAATTCAACTGTCTGGCCCCCAACATAAAAGTTTTGGACAAAACTTCTTTACGCCTCCTAGCGTCTCCGATTTTAGATGGCTTTTCCACTTTTAACGAGGAAAAAATTCAAAATTTTGATCAGGTTATTGATAGTCTATGTAATATCAGTATTCATATCAGCTTTCACTATTCTTCGTTTTTGTCTTTTCATACCCAAATTTACACATGCCCTCCGTTCAGAACAATTTTGGAAAAATGTAGAAATTTTGGGCAGACTATACAACTTAATACAAAATTCTTTGTGTAAAATTTTTAATGTAAATATTAGTGACCGGGCCTGGGTCCAAGCGTCTCTTCCAGTTCGCTTGGGCGGGCTAGGTATTCGTAGACTCACAGATGTCAGTCTGCCAGCATTTTTGTCGTCGGTCCATAGCACCGAAGAATTAGCCAGGAACATTTTGTCAAATACACTGATTGATTCCGCGATGCAAGACCGATGCCATAAATGCTTGGAGGATGTCTTGCCCCGACACTGACCTGCCCTCACGCCTAGGCTCACAGCGACTGTGGGATTCACCGCTCTGTAAATTGAAAATTAATACACTAATTGACACTTGCACGTGACGTGCACGCCTACTAGCTCTTGGAGAATGGGAGTCAGGGTTATGGATCCAGGCGCTCCTATCGCCCAACATCGGTACAATGTTGGACGACACAACCTTCCGCATTGCCACTTGCCTTCGGCTGGGTACACCTTGTGTATCCCCGCATCATTGCACCTGTGGAGTAGCCGTCGATAATCTGGGACACCATGGCCTTTCTTGTAGCAGAAGCGCAGGTCGTATACCTCGGCACGCTACTCTAAACGACATAATTCGTAGGGCTCTTTCCACCGCAGGTCTTCCGGCCGTACGTGAACCAAATGGTTTAGCACGAAGCGATGGAAAGAGACCGGACGGTATGTCGTTGCTACCGTGGAAGATGGGAAGGCCTTTGATATGGGACGCTACATGCGTTGACACCTTTGCACCTTCACACCTTCCAAGCACATCCGGATGTGCCGGCGCTGCTGCTGCATCGGCTGAAGGCCTTAAACGGCGTAAATATGCTAACCTAGCAGGTGATTACATATTTGAGCCGTTTGGGGTTGAGACACTGGGGTCATGGGGTCCGAGTGCTCGCCGCCTTTATAGATACATTGCTAAATGCCTAATCGATGCTTCTCAGGACCAGAAGGCTGGCTATTTTCTGGCCCAAAGAATAAGTATCGCCATCCAACGTGGCAACACAGCCAGTATCCTGGGAACCTTCCCAGTCGGCAATGACGCGGAGGATTTTTTAAACGATATTTTATAATGTAAATATTTTTAGTCTATACTTATGTTTATTTTGTAAATACTAATTCTGTATTCTATTACCTCCTTTGTTGCAATCACGTAAAAAAGTCTAAAAGTCAATGTCATAATGCCGCCATGTCAGTGCTGCAAATGCTCTGCAATCCAAGAGTATTGTATTCTCTTTGCTGCAATCTATCAAAGAGAATACAATACTCAATCTATGGCCAGTGTCTCCAAAGTGTCTCATTGTAATGTCGCGGGGAATTTAAACGAATTTTCATTGAAAATTTTAATGTAATAAGTTTTATTATACTATGTGAATTAAGCACTGATATTTATTAATATTTTAATCGTCTTTTACATGTACTCATTACCTGATGAATTTAATAACTCGGCTGATTAATGGAAGTAGATTTGGCAAAAGTATTGCGAATATAATTTTTATTGTGTTATTAAACTTATTTGTGAAAGTATATTATTAACCAAAATTATGAGTACAATAGATACAAAAGCGAGAAATGTAGACGTTGGTTGGGAGGCTATTGATATTTTTCTGTTTACGAACGGTCAAAGGAGTTCGCCGCCACGAAAATACCACTTACAGGCAGATGAGGTGGACTGGTGGGAAGCAACATTAAACCACTTGGCTAAATCACATTACGGAACCTCGTAAATATTTATTTTATTTATGTTTGTAGGTACATACTTAATGCTCTTATTTTAAAAGAAAACCAAGGACCCTTTTTATAGGCCAATGCATTTAGGGTCAGTATATTTGTCAACGAACTGTGATCACTGTGAATAAATTGTAGGATTTTTAAGTTTTAAACACTGGTCTACAATGCATTGGAACAACAAAAAATCAAGTGTGTGTAATCAAGGGAACTCAACGAGAGCTGAACTAAATTTGATTCCCGCGCTTCTCACTTTGAAGTTTTAAGCACTTATAGTACCTACAATACCGTACGAACGAATTGTTCCAGTTTTTTTACTATGTAGGTTCAGTACCTACCTACTCGTAGTAAATATAAGACTGATAATCAACAATATCAAAATGAATATGAGAGGACTATTTTTTGCAGACATTCACTTATAGAACTGTACACATTAGATGGGAACAAGGTTGGAGGGCCTTTAGACCTTTCAGATGGGACGCCTTACGTAGCTGTAGTGCCCCCCGATACTTTTAAGGATGCAAGTTATGAGAAATACCTTATGAAAGCTTCCAGGTAATTTGATTGTTGGACATTATCATTGTTAATCGGCAAACTCTCTATCCAATCAATGGTTGGTGGTGATATCAGCATGGTAAAATACGATTTAAAACGTCACAGAGCTTACGCATCTTTAGTATTCATGTTCATTCTGTGTGTTTTGGGGGGGATATCATGGAAAATGAATTTTCTAAATTAACGCATAACGCGTGGTGAATTAGTTGCAGCATCTTTCTGGATACGTTGTGTGTATTATATTATGAATGTAGTTACTGATGATGGAAAAAGAGTGGCCTGGAGTTTTTATTGCCAGGTTCTTTTCTCTTTGGCTTTACCCGTTGCTTTGCGAATCTGGCTTTAAATGTAAATTCGTTGTAGACGTTAATAAGTGTTATTTTATAACCTAAATATTTTTGAGTTTGAGCATGCCATATCTATCTATCTATCATAGCATAGTATAAAACAAAGTCACCCTTTCCGTATGCTTAGATATTTAAAACTACACAATAGATTTTGATGTGGTTTTCACTAATGTATAGAGTAGTTCTCGAGGTAGGTTTTTGTGTATATAATTTGTCAAGCGGGCGAAGCCGCGGGCGTCAGCTAGTATACATATAATAAAAATTAATCGTCGGTCGTTTTTTTCGCTCAAACTCGGTAATGGCTTGACCGATTTGGCTTATTTTGGTCTTGAAATATTCGTGAAGGTTCAGGGAAGGTTTAGGGCGATACGAAGTTCGCCGGGACAGCTAGTTATTACGTATATACGTATCTACAAAATTACATTATTATAGCATAGTATTAATAGTTTAATACCTGCAATCGTTGACAGGTCATGGGAAAAGCGGAACCCAAAGCAAAGAAATTCAGCTGAGCAGTCAGGAGTACATATCCATACAAGTAAAAATATACTTCTCAAATATTTTACATTACGAATTGCAATACGATGCTCCTGGGCTGGACTCGAACCAGCCACAGTTCTCTTTCCAACAGACATGTTGTGACCAAGACGTCTAACTTATTTGCAACGGTTTTACGATTCATATTGATATATTTGAGGAAAGTAACCCAACCATTTGCTAAAAAATACATATTCAAATATTCGTCTTATCAAATCACAGTTTAGCCTATACATTATATTTTTATCCGACGTAATTCGTGAGATTCGAGACGTGGTTTTCGTAGCTCATTTGGTTAGATTATTTTTTATTTTTGCAATCTATATTGGTAACTAATATGATAACTTCATGTTGGTGCTTTGCTGTTGAATCTTTATTTACAATTGAGTTCACAAAACCACCTAGCAAAATACATTACAGCAACTAACATTAGGGTGTGGTTTTCAGATGGAATACGAATAAGCGATGAAGTAAAACAGATTCCTGTTAGTGAGTTAAATATTATCAAAACTTCTGACGCCTCCTATCTACCTACTCCATCTGTACGTTATATTCTATTGTATTTCATTTTCTTAAATCGATTGTCGGATGTCGGGTACGCCCTTAGAAGGATAACCCCAGGACAAACTTTGGCCACCTTTGCGACCTCTTCTAAGGGGTCGGATGTCATCCCGCATCTTTTTCAATTGCCTACCATAATATTGGCAGTCTAAAACTAAGTAGTATACACTTATTTACAGACGTTGGTGAGACCAAACACAAGCAGTCAAAAATCAGATAAACCCGATACCCGTCAAATACGAAAGGGTAATATTGTAATAACGCCAAACCCAAGAAAACGCTCAAACGGGCAACGGACACCTTTTGTGAAACCCGCCATGCGACCAACATCCTGGGGTCCTGATATTAAAACAGCTGTCAAAACCAAAACTGTTAAAAAAATATATATGAAAACTAAAGACACCGAACCATCAGTTGCTGATAAAGCA
Organism: Nudaria mundana; assembly: GCA_963556515.1. NCBI lineage: Eukaryota > Metazoa > Arthropoda > Insecta > Lepidoptera > Erebidae > Nudaria > Nudaria mundana. The sequence continues at coordinate 7,743,915 of OY748289.1, read as the reverse complement.
GATAATATTACGAAAACTGTAGATCCTCCAGTACTTTCATTAGCGAAACTTCCATCGAAATGTGACGAGACGATAAATTTCGGTAATAAAAGTTTGGAAACCGATTTATTTCCTATTCAAGAACTTATTGGTGATAAAGACATGCTAGTTATAGCAACAGAAACAAATTTAAACCAACAAATTATAGGATCAATAAAAAAGGAAGGTGAAACAGCTACAATTGACTCGTACCGTCAACCTGACGTGGACGAAATTACTGAATGCAATATTCCAGTGACTTGTATCGAAGAAGAAACCCAGACTGCAATAAAAATTGCTAGTCGTGATGCCAATACAAGTGCCTCAACTCATATATTCTCAAATTCTAGTAATAAAATAAAGGTTATTTCAACAAAGCAAATTCCTTCACTATCCAACGTTCTAAATCGTAATGTACCTCTTGGTGATAACTACATAGCTGTTATAAATAAAGGAGATGCTGTTAATTTAAATGTGAATATATCAATAAAAATGAATACTTCTCCAAATGACATTTCCAATTTGAGTTGTAAATGTATTCGTAAGACTCGATCCTTGTCCGACCTCTTTAAACGGAGGTGTTCTTATTTCGATGACAATGAACATACTGAAGTGACACAATCGCTGGACTCCATGATATGTGATATTAATGAGTGCTATGCTAATTTAGTAATGGTTCAATGCTCATATTGTGGTAACAAAACTGCTATGCCACGAATAAATACACTGCCCGTGTATAAACACTCTAGTGGCTTCTTCATACTGATGCCAAACACAGCTCACTTGGCAAGTCATAGGTAAGTAACATTATATTAAACTTACTTGCTATTATAACTTCTTACCGCCAACTTTACTTACCGGGTCCAATTGTTCTGTTTAAACCAAAATGTCATCTAAATCGATCCAGTCTAGGAGAAGTTAGGTGAGAAACACACGTACAGAAGAATTAAATTATATTTTATATTAAGTTAATCCAAACTGCTTCTCCGCTAGGGTAAGTAGAGGTTACTCTCGTCTCGAGTAACTTGTCCCACGGAATAAGGGAGAAGCTTATTACCACTTACAGATAATTTTTACGTCGTAGATTAGCAGGTACACTTGCAGCCAAAGTTAACTTGGGAGGCATAAGTCTACTTTATCTGCAACTGTACCTGAAGATGCTGTTGGGATTCGTGTCCACGGCCTCAGAGTACAGCAGTGAGCTTTAGGCCGTGACAGACTGACAGTAACCACTGGACCAAACTGGTTATGGCATAATTGCGTTAATATTCACACTTTAATAATAATGAATATTTCAGCTGTGTGTGTGATCCAAACCGTCAAGAGCTGAATAGCAATAAGCCAGAAGTTTCAGCATTTATGGATGATTTATGTACATCTAAGTCTAACTCGGAATTTAAATACGTGCCGCAAAACATGGAAATGGATATGACTGTAACGTGCTCACAAACTCGAGAACGGAAAGAAAATAAAAAAGATATATATACAGCAGTGGGTCTGTTATGTCATCCAGAAGTAAATGATGATGTGGACATTGACCAGAACCAGTTCAGTACTCAAGAATCTGGTACATCTACTGACCAAATCGTTAATAATTATGAATTCCTTGATTCTAAATCTGTCAGAGTGTTGACGCATCCTAATGTGGAGTCATGTACTCAAACAGAATGGCACAGTGTTTTGGTTAGAAATATTTTTGTTTATTTTTCGTCACTCCTTTTAACTTTAAGTCTTGCCATAAGAGCATGGCAGCGTCGATTTGAGTTGATCCAATATATTCAATGATATAAAACATTTTGGTCACGTGATAAATTTTCTGTGATTGGTTGAATATTATTACTATTATTTTCTTTAATATGCCAGTGAATGAAAAATCGAGGAACGAGCGGCTGTCGTGGTATGAACATGCTATGAGAAAGGTATTAGAAAGGTGCAAAGTATGAATGTTGAGTTCTTTATAGAAGTAGAAGTAGGCATAAGAAGGAGAACAGGAATGCGTGAAAGAGGATATGACTAGAAATGGAGTGCTTAGAGGATGACGTGACGTGTGGGACGCGACAGGGATGTGCGGAGGAGACGCACATATTGATGACTCCAGAGGATATGGGATAAGGGCAAGCAGATGATGATGCTGATGACAATTGGTTGAAAATGTCGATCGAGTGACGTACTGGCTCTAGATACTAGGCATGCAGGATCATGATTTTTACTTATGTGGAGGCGATTTTATACGTGATGGATATCGCTATTATGGCACTCTTTCATAGTTAGGTTAAAAATAGACATCAATTATGTATTGTATTTTTTTTCTTTCTGCTGGAAGAGATTCCTTTAGGAATAAGCAGTGCCTTTGTACTAAGCTCACTGTTCTCTTTGTACTCCTGTATTGTGTTATGTTTCTCTGTGTGTTGTACATAAATAATAAAAAAATAAAAAATATATACTGATTGTACAGCGAGGGGCTCGTGGTCTAGTGGTAACCGACAATGTTAACACATTGTAAAGGTTAAGCAACATAGACTCTGGCCGGTCTTAGGATGGGTGACCATTTCTTAAGACACTGAGACCCCTCCGTACCTCGGAGAGCACGTTAAGCTGTCGGTCCCGGTTGTCATACTAACATCTATGGCAGTCGTTAGGGGTAGTTGGAGCCCTAAATCAAAAATCTGACCGGTCTAACTACAGAACTTCTATATCGCCCATGGGTTGTGAAGGTCAGATGGCAGTCGCTTCACGGAAAATATTGAAGTTCAGCCGAATCGTAGTTAGACTGGAAAGCCGACCCCAACTGAGTTGGGAAAAGGCTCGGTGAGTGATGACTGATTGTACAGCAAAACTTACCAAAGTTTAGGGCAATCCGACTTTGATAGATTAGGTCAGAAGACAAAAAAGAATATCCGTTTTTTTTATACCCAGAAATGGTCTTAGATTCTTGTCGGTGAAGACGGGCCTGAGGTACAGATTAGGCTGGAGAAGTGGCAGTGTAAACTGGAGAGTGTAGGCTTGAAAATCAGCAGAACCAAAACGGAGTACATATTCTCCGATTTTGGCGGTGTCTCCAGCTTTACACCCATAACGCTAGACGGTGTACCATTGCCAGTCTGCTCCAGCTTCCGATACCTCGGCTCTCTTATCCAGGACGATGGGGAAATCGATCGTACAGTGAAGCACAGAATTGACGCAGGTTGGATGAAATGGCGGCAGGTCAAAGCCACTATATGCGATCCCCAATTTCCTCCGAAACTTAAGGGGAAAATTTACAAGACTGTCGTCAAACCTGCCGACCTGTATGGACTTTCATGTGTGGCCGTAAAAGCGACGGATGAAAGAAAACTGCATGTAGCGGAAATGCGAATGTTAACATGGATGTGTGGTGTAACAAGGATGGATAGAGTAAGGAACGAGTATATTAGAGGAAGTTTGAAAGTTGCCCCAGTAAATGAAAAAGTGAGAAGCGAACGGCTATCATGGTATGGACATGTTATGAGAAGAGAGGAAAGTAATGTGGTAACAAAGGTGCAAAGTATGAATGTAGATGGCCTGAGAACTCGAGGTAGGCACTGGAGTAGTCTCTTCACGAGCTCTTTTGAGACAAATTTGTAATCGCTGCTTAATTTCATTTCCTATTATATCAGGCGTACACTTATGTGCTTGCTGTTTTACAATTATATTACAATTATTACTCACTATGATCCCGGTGCATTTCACTTTAACACAACGCCATACTTTATGCCCGTTATCGTTAACCCGCGTCATATTGTACCTGTAGCCATTTAGCAAAAGAAATTTGCCTCCTCTTTGCGAATCAATGGCAACAAAATCGGAATCTGTGCTCGTTGTTGTAGGCATGATGTTCATGATGACTGAAAAAATAGCCATAGCAAACATTTGGAAGTACATAGTTGCAAACAAGACAAATTGGCTGATATTTGAATTACTTACCTCGTTTTTATATCACATAAACAAACAGACAATAAATCTTAAAAAGTAATACTAATTATTATTACTATATTACTACAACAACACTTATTTTCAGAGACAACTAGAATCACATCACATTCTGCAACATGTCTAGATAATATATTTTGCAACTGTGAACTCCTGACAAAGGAGGTATTAAGTAACTTCAAATCCGACTATCTGGGCAGGAGGTCGTATTTCCCATCAATATCACGGCTAAAGAAAATAAAATTTCATGTAGGCCAATGAGTACATATTGCCTAGAACGATTTAATGAAAGCGTTTCTACAAAAGTTGCTAGTATTGACTTTAACCAGGTTGATCCAAATAACTTATATGAGTCCTTGTTTAATACAATTAATTCTGAGTTCGACAATATATTTAAATCAAGAACTTTTTATAAAAATAGAAACTTCCAGTTCTGTGACTGAGCAACCACTGGCATCTACAAAAGTAGAGCCAAGTTGTATGAATTATATGGTATGAAGCAATATAATTTTAATCCTGCTTTTATTCAGTATGTTAAAGATTATTCCAAAACTTTCAGGAAAGCGTGTGTTGCTGCCAAGTCATTATATTTGAGTAATAAGATTAAACAGTCCAACAATAAAGTCAAAATGACTTGCAATATAATTAATACTGAAACCGGTCGCCTAAAGCCCCGTGACAATGACTTTGAATTAGTTATTGATAATAAAGTCATTAACAAAGAACCAGATATAGTACAAATCTTTAAAAAAAATTTTATAGACATACCCGCGAATATAACTAGCTCCTTGAATTCTTGCCCAGTTAAAGCTCAACGTATGCTGGAGAGTGGCGTGAATCAGTGTGATGTCTCATTTAGCTTTGAATATGTAAACCCAATGATATTATAAACGTATTCAAATCGCTTAACTCAAAAAAGACAGCTGACTTGTTGTGGGGTATTTCTGTAAAATTGCTTCAGTCCATTATTGTGAATATATCTTGTTTTTATATTGTGAATATATTGCAGCGAATATAAAAGCGACCCTGGTAATTTTAGACCAATTTCAATACTACCTGCCATTAGTAAAATTAAAAAAAAAATATATTGCAGCAATTACAATCACATGTTAATTCAAATATGCTCTACATAATGAGCAGTACGGATTCACAAGAGGTCGTTCTACCATTCACGTAGGAGTAACGCTTCTGGAGCATATTTTCAATGCCTGGGAGAATTAGCAAGATGCCATTGGTATATTTTGCGATCTCTCCAAAGCTTTTGATTGCGGTGAACATAATACCCTATTACGGAAACTCAATTATTATGGTATCAGAGATTCGGCACTGGATCTAGTTGCCTCATACCTCAGTGATCGAATACAACATGTATCAATGGTAGTCGGTCTTTAGGGGCTTCTGTAGCTATGGGCGTGCCACAAGGATCAATTCTAGGTCCGTTTCTATTTTTAGTTTACATTAATGATCTACCGTTCTATGTACAGAACTTGTGCGACATTGTTCTATTCGCCGATGATACATCACTTATTTTTAAAGTTCAATTATTTTTTTATTAATCTGTGTGAATTAACCACACCAAAAATGTGTGAGTAGTTTTCTCACATACTCCTGCTCAGCAAGTGAGTGAATTTACCATTATGAATTGCAAGCCGTTGTCCACTCACCAATGTGTGAGATTCTTAGTATGTGAGTAGCCCCCTAAGCCTTCCAAAGTGGTTCCATTTCAATTTGGTCCCATTCCGACAGTTATTTGGCCCCATTTCGATCATTTGAAGTCGGTATTTGTGTCAATTTTTGACGTGAGTATATTTTTAATTTTGTATTTATTATTTTAATTTTATTTTGTTTAGTTGATGGCGCAGCTTCATGAGGACGGTCGCTATTCGTTTCATCTACCGCCGCTGCATGTGCTCAAATATTATTCTTTGTTATATATATACTTATAAATTAAAAATTTGTTGTTTCTTTTTGTTGTCTCTGAAGGGGAGACCATCATTTCTTGCTGTATGTCCGTCCGTCCGCACACCATATCTCGAAAACGGTACATGCGGTTTACATAATTCTTCTTGCATATTGTCCTGCGTAGGTGTAAGGGAGACTTTTTGTGACTGTAAGTGTACCGGAGCAAAGAGACAAGAGTGTGAATGGCAGAAAGCCGTTCTCCGACGAGCTATTTCACAATCTACTAGGGACGGCAAACTCATCCTTCACATGCGACGTACACCACTCATTAAGACATCTGAACAGGATCTGGCCTATACAATTTGTATGGTAACGAACGCACTGGTCATTCACCACGCTGTCTTACGCGTCACCGCGCCAGATTCGCGTGTTCCCATGCTACCCCACGCGTACGACGCTGTCACACACGTTTACAGTCTTATTAATAAAAAAGACCTAATCAATGGATACTCTTATGTTTACACCGAAATAGTTAGTTCTAAATGTAATTGTGTTTAAGTGTGACGTAACAACCTTATTAATAAACTCGAAGCAACGTTGAAGAACCTATACATTATTTACAGCTCGGATTACGCGTTCCTTGTGGCAACATTGTCGAAAAAAAACGCAATGTAAGCTAAAATAACAAGTAATCAGTCGGGAGCTGTCAAATGAAACGTCACTCAACTGTCATCGTTTCGTACTTGTCTTTTTATTTTTGTTATTTTGTTATTGTTTCATTGTCCATGAATCGTGGGATATTGTTAATATCTTATTTTACAAGATGGCTCACAAACGTAAAATATTTGTACACTGGAATAAAAACGTATGAAGAAAAGTGTGTACCTACGAAGATTTTTTTTCAATTTGAAATTATACAGAGCAAGACTACAGAAATTGGTAAGTCTTATTTTGAAAGATTTTTCTCAAAATACGTATAAGTCTTTAAAAGCGAACCCCAATAAGGCGAAGGGCAACGCATGGTTTGAAGTACATAAAAGAAAGTTCCTCACAATTATAGTAGTTGCGTGTAGTTTGTCAGTTTACTTTACTGATTACTTCATTACAACATTACAACATTGTACTTCATGAGATAAAAAATAACTGGATTGTGGGATATACATAAAGGATTTTTAATATTTTTGTCACAGAGTATTATTATGTATTTTATGACCGTTATTGTGATAGAAATTATCATAAATTAAAGTATTGATGATAATGCTACTTTGTTTCAGATTCAAAGAACTGAACTTGAGAACCCGAGACTTGAGTCAGCTGCAGATATAATGGAAGGGAATGATAATGAATGCAAGAAAGCATCTGGTGGCTACAAAAGGGAAACTATTAAAACTGGCGGTGGATCTAATGTTCAAGTCCCAGTCAAGCCGATGTTGAGGTAGCCAACTTATGAAATCCAGCAGAGTTAATTAGTGATGAGAATAAATATGATTCCGATGGACCTTGCCTGGTGAGTTTTAAACGTCATCTATCTACATTTAGTGAGCGCATACAAATGATACGACAGTCTAAAAAAATACTATCGGTTCATTCATCATCATCATCATTCACCGAGCCTTTTCCCAACTCAGTTGGGGTCGACTTTCCAGTCTAACTGCGATTCGGCTGAATGGTCAGTGTCTAAGAAATGGTCACCCATCCTAAGACCAGCCTGACTCGATGTTGCTTAACCTTTGCAATGTGTTAACATTGTCGGTTACCACTAGACCACGAGCCCCTCATACTATCGGTTCATTCAAATATATTAGGTATATTGGAAATGCGCATTGCAACAAACCTGTCTATTATGCACATGGTGACTTGACCACTGTGTTTGGCTCATTGTAGAGAAAACAGTTTTGTTTAAGTCGTAAGCCAGATTTGTCTGTGTAAGACAAATTCAGGCAAGGATGGAATAAACCCCATTACAAAAAACCATAATAAGCCCTGTACCTTAGCCCATGGTGACATTATAGATAATAATATACATATTTATTTAGTAAATATGTGTAATATGGGAAATATGTAGGTAATAATATTGTACATTGTTTTTCTAGGATGTAGATTTTCAAAATACTTGGCCCAGTCAAAACAATTAAAAGAATTGGAACACAAGAGACGCATGGAGATAGCTGAAGAAAACCATGCCATCGAAATAGAAATTAAAAGATTCAATAAAGAAATAGAAATTTAAAGAGAAGAACTCAGATGTGCACAACTGGAATGAAGCTCAAGACATTTTATAAAAATCCTTAAAAATTATGTTAAATTATAAAATAAAACCTTGTTGTAAAGCTTGATATTTTATTTATTTGTAAGTATGTCTTCATCATCAACCGAGCCTTTTCCCAACTCAGTTGCTGTCCAGTCTAACTGCGGTGCGGCTGAACTTCGATATTTTACGTGGAGCGACTGCCATCTCACCTCAACAACCTACGGGTTATATCGAAGTTCTGCAGTTAGACTGGTTGGATTTCGATTTAGGGCTCCAATACCCGTAACGAATGCCATAGATGTTCGTATGACAACGGGGACCGACGCGACAACGTGCTCTTCTAGGCACATTTGTTTTTAGTCTTACTTACCTAATTATTACAAAATTTTCATTAATAAAAGCTGCTCGTACGGAATGAATTAGTAATTTTTCATTTCTTGATCCTGATAATAAAATAGTCTTCTAACTCATCCGTTACCCTCAAATGATCAACTAAATAAATTATTTACATTTTCTACGGTCAATGAACAAGTAATCACGACATCCGTATTATAGATTGTGCGGAGGTAATAGGAAGCCTTGAGCTGCTAGTCCAGCGTGGTTACTTCAAACTTAAAGTTCGATGTAAAGTTTACTCTTTGTTTATTAATAAGGCTATTAAAGTTTAAAGTAAGACGTAGGACCAATGTGTCGCTCTTTCCCACGCCTCGTAACGTGGCATACGTCGTATGTGAAGGACCAGTGCGTTTCAAGCTTTATTCATTCACTTTATTTAGTATACAACGACCGCGTATACGACGACCGCGTTGCTCTATGTTGGTGACATTATTTTATACATTACTAAACTATATCTTTTCTAGATAATTATTCATACAAAATGATCATCTGTATTTTTTTCTACAGATTAGATGGCTTGATTTTATTCTCTAAAGTTATAAGTGATTCATTTTACGTTTGTATGTTTTTAACACTTGTAATAGTCATCTTACATGAAAACTTTAGCAGGGATCTACTTTTACATAAACAGCCTCCATAAAATATATAGCCATACAACGAAATAACGATAATAAAGTAATTCATGTGCAGATGAATTATCGATCTGTTCAATTCGGTACGCATTTATCTTCTTTACAAGAATATTGCGCGACTTGGGATCAAGGTGGCTCATCTGCATATCGGTGACGTACAGCAACACCTCAGTTGGCATCTGGAGCATCACCTGGAGGATATCATTATTAATTACTAGCTAGCTGTCCCGGTTAACTTTGTAGGTACCGCCTCAAACCTTTGAAACTTTCCCCAAATATTTTATATTATTTTATTTTAAATAAGTCCAGCCTTTCCCGAGTAATAAAAGCATAAGAAGAGAATTTAAGATTAAAATCCATGAAGTTAGTAGAGTTCTACTGCAGTAGTAGAGTTAGTAGAGTTAGACTGCTTCGGTAGCGTGGTCGATAGTGAATCGGCTTCCGACTCCGGAGTCTCGGGTTCGATTCCCGGGTCCAATCTAATATTTGTGTGATCCACAGATGTTTGTTTCGGAGTTTGGGTGTTTTCTATGTATGTTATGTATGTATTTAGAAATATATAAGTATGTTTATCAGTTGTCTAGATCCCATAGCACAAGGTTATAGCTTAGTTTGGGCTAGATGATGTCGTGTGAGAATGTCTAACAATATTTATTAGTGGAAAAAGAAAAAAAAATATTAGGTTTCAAACTGTCAAGTTCGGAATTATAGTAGAAGTACTTCTACTGTGACGGAAGAAAACTCCATTCGCGATAAGAAAATAGTGATTCATCGTTATCACTCAGCTTAGTCTCACCTCTTGACCAATTCATAGCAAAAGACGTTTAAGGCGTTAGAAGTTTAAGTCAATACATTATATACATTATGTCGTGGGTCAAGTCTTTGAACTGGGCTAATCCAGCTGTGCCTAGGTAGATTGCACTAACGTAACTAACTGATCTCGATGTTGACACAGGGTACGCTTTTCCCAGGCAGATTTCGATCAGCCCACTTCCACGATTGGCCCACGACCATATGCCACCCTATTAGGCTTAAAATACCCATTACGGAACATTCTGTACAGTCAACTCGTGACCACAGTTGGTGAAATCCCCACGAAACGGGAAGCAACCATCACGATTAAATTCCGTTTCAATATCAGTAAGTATTTACTTACTTGTGAAGTAATGCCAGCCATGGACTCAGGAACTATAGCGCTGAAACTAGGCCCATTTACTTCGGCAAGAAGCAGGCCGAGACGAGACACGTCACGAGTACTCCAGCTGAAGGAACTTCCAAGCGCCTGGTGTATGAATCATTGTAATGTGTTACTCTGCAATTTGCTAGTAGACAGTTTAGTTTGAATACAAAATGTAAATATTCATGAAGGCGTTTATTGGTTTAGAAATTATATTATACTTATTGCGTTAGTGAAAGAATGTTCTGAATCAGTTAAAGATGAGTCCTACTTACAAACTGAACCCCTCATATCTTTAATAGGTAGGTATTTATCCCACACGCAGTAGTGAGTTATTCCCAACGGACCTCATGAGTTTGTAGGTAGCAGAGTGGGTAGGTTTACGTCATTAATAAGCAGCCTTTTCACTGATAACTTTTTATTATGAACCTTATTCTAATTTTCGATGATCAGGAAACAAAATCAAAACTAACCACTTTCTCCTCACCCATCAAGTTTAAATTTTTACACCAACATTGAGAGAGAAATAAACTTTTCCCAAATATTTCATTATAGAGATATAGTAAATCGCAAAACCGAAGGCTGGATACAAACAAGCTCTTTCAGGGGATTCCCCCGCTCTCCCAACTTTAACTAAGTAGGTATACCTACTAAGCCTTCAGCAGGAACTTTATATTTATTTGATAAGTACCTACTAGCTGTCCCGGCGAACTACGTACCGCCTCAAATTAAAAACGATGTTCTCTAGCGAGACAAACGAACAGTAATCCTTTTTAACCCCCGACGGAAACCCGAACGGGGTGTTATAAGTTTGACGCGTGTGTGTGTGTGTGTGTGTGTGTGTGTGTGTGTGTGTGTGTGTGTGTGTGTGTGTGTCTTTGTAAGTCTGTCTGTGCTCCCAAATGGATGAACCGATTTTGATTCTGTTCCTTTTGTTTGAAAGATGGGTTAGGGGAGAGTGTTCTTAGCTATGTTTTATAAAAATCGGTTAAGCCATTTCAAAGATATGAGGGGTGAAAGTGGTGATGAAAAATTGAATGTGTTCAAATATACCCGTGTTGGGTATCAAATGAAAGGTCATAACTAATACATCAGTCTTTTGTGAGTCGGGGTTTTTTTAAATTTTTAATTTAATTTTGACTTGTTTATTTGTATACCTTGATGTCTAACTGCCTTATCAACAAGACATCTTTCATTTAATGCGGTGTAGTTAAGTGTTAAGTTATGTGTGCTGCGTGTGATGCTGTGAAATAAATAACCTGAGTTCCGGTCATCATTTTAAAGTAAAACCGCCGCTGAAACGGATCACATGCTCTAATGTGATAGAATATCTGCAACAAATAAAATATGACTTGCAATAGACATAGGTATAGCTGAAAGGGTGGGCAGAAGTGGATTAATACACTCGCATTTTGCCAATATAATTTTCATGTTCCTTTTCGTGCCTTTTATTGTCTGATGTTTGAACCAGGTTGCACAGGTCGCGGTTAGAGACTGGCGCAGACAACCTTGTCTGAGCCTAAAGATGTATGTATTGTACGTCATGTTTCGTGCTAAGTCTCGATAAAATGATCATCTACCTAGGTATAAACTATTCCCTAATCTGTACCTAGGGTTATGAAACGCGTAAGTGTATTAACTCTAACAATCTGTCAAAAATGTGGGTTCTGGCAGAATATCAGTTCCCGGGATATAATTAACCTAAGTCTTCTTAATTATAACATCAGCTTAATCCCGTTAAAATCGGTTTAGCCGTTTGAGAGATTAGCCGGAACAAACCGACAGACAGTTATATAGGTATATCGACTTTCTTTTATGCATTTAGTAACTGATTCGGTGGCGTGATCGGTAGTGTATCGGCTTTCGACTTCAGAGTCTCGGGTTCGATTCCTGGGTCGAATCAAATATTTGTGTGATCCACTAATGTTTATTTCGGAGTTTGGGTGTTTTCTATGTATATTATGTACCTATGTATTTTGAAATATATTGGTATGTTTATCGGTTGTCTAGATCCCATAGCAATATAGCACAAGCTTATAGCTTAGTTTGGGCTAGATGACGTTGTGTGAAAATGTTAAAAAATATTTATTTATTTATTTGGAATTACAAACAAACACTTCAATTTTATTTATCTGTATAAATACCTGGTGCGTCAACTGTAAGTATGTGGCCCTCGGTATCCCCCTCATGAACATCATGGGAACACCGCAGAGCAGATTGTTCATAACATTGAGATACGGTATCTGAGTCCAGTTTGGGTTAAGTACCATGTATCTGTTTGCCACCACTCCCACCTGTTTTGCATAGAAAGTTGACGTGTTAAGTAACTTTTACGAGTAAATAACAAAAGTCATGTTTAATTCTGACTTGCTGATGTCAGCAAATTCACTAAAGTGGTATAATTTAGATGATTTTTACCTATTAAACTACACACGACTATATATGAGACACCTGAGAGAAGTAGACAAAAGGCTCAATAAGTATATATGTATATAAAAATCAGCCTTTAGAAATTAAGTAAACTTAGCCTCATTTTCGAGGTGGAACGCGGTCGTGTCCAGGTGGAACGCGGCCGTGTCCTTCTGCGAGCAAGTCATGCTCGCGAAGGAGGCGGCCGAGAGGGAGAGGGAGCGTACCCTCCCCGCCAAGTTCCGTAGTCAGCGGCGAGGGCGCCGCAGACTCATCTACGCCCAAGACCATCGACCTCCATGATCGGGGCCTGAGGACGGCGGGATCGCCACCCGTCGTCCTTACAGAAGCAGGCTAGAAGGGTTGCGTGCTGCGAGGCCTTTACTCCATAGCACGCAACCAGATTCACTCACTGACGCGAGAACCCTACCCCAACGACGAGGGATTCTCATCCCGACCAAACCCCCGCAGAGACCACAGAGGTGGTCAAAGTCCGCCGGGCGCCACTGGAAATACGTTCTGCTTGTAACCATAGACGCCCGACAACAGACGTTAGAGCGGCCACGGCCTTGGACCGCGGAACTAAAAAATAAATATAAAAGCCTCATTTTCGAGCAACTTTGTCACCGGATATCTGGTAATCGGCTCCACTTCCAGGTTAGCAAGTATGAGGGCCTTCAAGGTAAATATGAGTCCTACCTGAAGCCCAAATTTTAGAACGTAAGTTACGTTCTAAAATATTGTTAACGTAACTGACACGCCTGGGCTCTAATACACGTTTTGCTAGTAGTTTTGTTGATGTTCCATGTAACAGGAGGCGTTGTCGGGCACGATTTGCAATGAAAAATCAATATTCATTCTGTACTCGGAATCCAAATTCTAACAACCAGGACCGACGCACGTTTACCTTCAATCTTTCACACAAGATGCCCCATGCTTCAACCTTTGACAATATGAACACAAATAAAACCTTCCTTGAGTACCACTCTATCCATCATGGTGATTTCAGGGTGAAAACCGAATTTAAATGTTTGCTTAGATCTTTAAAACTAAGCAACGGATTATAGGGAAACAAAGCGAGTTTGATTTTTATACTATGTTTTAATACGTCACCTCACCTGATGCCTGGTCAAATCAGGATGTGTTCCAATATACGTAAGGATCTTTTTGTCCTTCAAGTTGAGTCTGGCCATTTCCTTGGCGCTTAGATACTTAAACAGTGGCCGAAACATTTCTAGGGTGTCGTAAGAGATCTTGTGAGTTGGTGTGGTGCCTTTTACCACTTGCCAAGTAGCTGACAGCTTCTCCCTGGCAATTCTCATCATTGCTATTGTACGAGCCTGGAGTAACAACGAATATAATACAGAATATTGGATGGAACCAGGCGTTACTCGGCGAAAATCCATGACAAAGCAATGGTAAGTAAAATATTTAAAAAAAACACTTTAAACTTATTTTAAATTTCTTAATAGCACTATTTCTCGCAGGATTAAAAAGACAACAAAACGTCGACAATTGTTTCGCCTCTAAACGAAGCATTATCAAGACTGTCTCAGAGAGAACAGCAAAATTTGTGGTTAGAACATATTTGCTTATAAGTAAACGTGTGCAAATTTCATTATCGCGATGTAGGATTTTTTCACAATAACTAACGTGGGTACCTGCTTGACACTGGTCACCCCTTGAACAATAGTAACACCTTTAAAGTTTTACGTTTATGTGAGAAAGGGTTCAAGCTGAGTGTTTGGGAAAGGCTAGAAATACTTAGAAGAGATGCGGACACCTTACTCAATGAACAAATAGATTTTCACACGTCTCCCTTACTTAATCTGGTTGTAAACAGACAGACACATTAGTTGGTTGTTGGTTTGTATGTGTCATTTGGCATTTCTGCACAATTTGTTGAAAATTAATAAGATGAAGTCTTATATTGGTGAATACCTATTTTTGGGTACTTAGTTAGCAAGATCTGAGGTTTCTACCCACGTTAGTTATTGTGAAAAAATCCTACATCGCGATAATGAAATTTGCACACGTTTACTTATAAGCAAATATGTTCTTATAAAGTTAATACTATCTATCACTAGGCGTTACTTTTCGGAAGTCCATAGTTAAATAAAATAAATCTAATTACTTTGCAATATTCCGCCACATGCAAATTACCCAACTCTCGTATTCGGTCGCCGTGCGCCGAGCCATCGACATCTCCTGATGATGCCCCTGGTTGGGGGCGAAACACGTGTCGAGGTTTTTTATTATTTTTTGCACGATAACACAACTCTCATATTTATTCTATTTTCAAAATTATTTCTCTATTCTTTCGGCCTAAGTGGGATTGGAGGGCGGACTTGTGCATGAATAAATACGAGAGTGGGTAATTTGCATGTGGCGGAATATTGCAAAGTAGTTAGATTTATTTTATTCAAATATGTTCTAACCACAAATTTTGCTGTTCTCTCTGAGACAGTCTTGATAATGCTTCGTTTAGAGGCGAAACAATAGTCGACGTTTTGTTGTCTTTTTAATCCTGCGAAAAATAGTGCTATTAAGAAAATTAAAATAAGTTTAAAGTGTTTTTTTTTTAAATATTTTACTTACCATTGCATAATACAGAATATAAAAGAAGTAAGTAACATGGTTAATACCGGTTTATCCCAACTATCTTCAGGAAGAGCGGTGTTAGGTTACTGCCGGTTAGACAATTTACTATTGGGTTTTCGGGATATTTACCATAAAATACTATTGTTTGGAGTTTATATTTCGGCACTATTAACGCGCAATTCATCACGGGAGAACTGCCGAAATATTGCAAATTCTAAATAGTACATTGTAATTAACCCAAAAACTTTAACAAATAATGTGAGGTTGCACAGAGTTTAACCGTGTTTATAACAAGTATGAAGTGTTGCCGGCGGTAAGGGTAAGTCCTTACCGTCGACAATATAATAGCCTGGGGTAATTTTGGAAGGTGTCCAATACTCCAACTGGATGGAACTTTAAAATTTGCAAGAGCTTCTTCCGTTGATCAGCAGGTAAGTACGCTGCAGGTAAGGTCGACTAGGGGGGCCTCTAAGATCTTGTTGACACCCCTTATACACATAGGATTACTTTTTATACTGAAAAATTCAATAGATTATGCCAGTTGAATCATTCAATGACAATTTATGGCGACCTAACTAATTTTTATGGATCGTTCCGAAGTTAGGAAGACATAGTTATGGAGAACTTACAGATTTGAGCACATAAGCAGATGGCAGTCGTAACACGTCGAGCACATTACCAGCAAGGAGTATCATGAACGCATCCAGCGCTGTCTGCATGTGATCACGGGTTATGTTCAAGTAAGCATGACTACGGTGCAAGTACTCCGGAAATGTTAAGTGTACGCTGTTTTTATTTTGGAACAGTTCTGCCCTGTAATAGAATAAAGAAGCTAACTCCTAGGTCTAAAAGCCACAAAAACCTAGGTTTTTGGTCAAACGCCAGAGCATGATAAAATGTAAATTTGATTACAACATTAACCTAAGATAATCCAGGTTTTTTATCAATAGTAGATTGTTAACCAAGGGATGAAAGAATCCTATTTCTGACGAGATAGTTTAGCGCTCGAACGTAGTGAGAGCGCCAATAGTTCGAAGCAGAAATAGGTAATTCACCCGAGTTACACACTCTACTTTTCATTTCGAATACGAGGAAAGCAAAGTCAGATTTAGTCGGAGTCTCAATCTTAAAATACTGAGTAAAATACTCAGTAAGTATTTTAAAGTATAACTGTCCACATTTTTATTGTTTGTGCTATTTACGTTTTATTTTATTGTAACCAACTCTTTTTTGTTTATGACCATTCAAAAACCAGATTTTAGTATTGACTTAATCGAACTTTGGCTGTATACGTTTTTGCCATCGCCTCAAGATATGCTGATATATTTTTTTTACTTTTCCGCCTTGGGCCGAAATGTATCACTTTCAACCCGCAAGTTAGGTAAGCAATGACCCACTTTCAGAGCATGAGAGATGAAAAAACCTAAACTAGTAGTCAACATTTGAGCCCTTGCGTCATTGTTCCAATGGCGCAAGGAGGCGCTGGAGCGGGACCACAGGCCTGCGTCTCGAGAAATCGATGACCGGCGGTCCCAACTCCGCCAGGATCTCATGGAGTCATGGAGGGTGCGACTTGAGCAACCCAAGTGGGGTGCCACCATCATCGCGGCGGTGAGACCGATCATGGACGATTGGCTGCAGAGGCAGCATGGTGACCTCACGTATCGTGCGACGCAGATCGTTACCGGGCATGGATGCTTCGGTAGCTATCTGTTTCGCATCCATCGTGAGGTCACACCCCGGTGTCAACACTGCGAGGTTTCCGACGACGACACCGCACTCCACACGTTGGTGGAGTGCTCAGCGTGGGCGAGTCAGCGCCGGGACCTCGTAGTGGGTCTGGGCGTGGATACCCTCTCGCTGGAGACCATGCTTCAAGCCATGGTCTCCAGCGGGAGTAGGTGGAACGCGGCCGTGTCCTTCTGCGAGCAAGTCGTGCTCGCGAAGGAGGCGGCCGAGAGGGAGAGGGAGCGTGCCCTCCCCGCCGAGTTCCGTAGTCAGCGGCGAGGCCGCCGCAGACTCATCTACGCCCAAGACCATCGACCTCCATGATCGGGGCCTGAGGACGGCGGGATCGCCACCCGTCGTCCTTACAGAAGCAGGCTAGAAGGGTTGCGTGCTGCGGGGCCTTTGCCCCATAGCACGCAACCAGATTCACTCATTGACGCGGGATAAAACCCTACCCCAACGACGCGGGATTCTCATATTCTCATCCCGACCCAACCCCCCGCAGAGACCACAGAGGTGGTCAAAGTCCGCCGGGCGCCACTGGAAATACGTTCTGCTTGTAACCAGAGACGCCCGGCAACGGACGTTAAAGCGGCCGCGGCCTTGGTCGCGGAACTAAAAAAAAAAAAAAAAAAAAAAAAAAAAAAGTAGTCAACATTTTATCACAAACCTGAACTAGTTTAGGTTTCTGATCAAAAACCTAGAATTATGATAAAATCAAGTTTACATTTTGTCATCCTTCGACGTTTGATCAAAAAAACCTGATTCTACCATAAACCTGCGACAGATATAACTTTTATGATCATCAAGCGGTGTGGTTTCAAATTTATTTCCTTACACAACCTGACCCAATCCTAGTAGGTACACAAACTTTTGTATGTTTAAATGTGCGATAAAGTTTATACTAATGATTTTACAACATACGGCGGCATAAGGCGGGCTTACGCGCACCTATTCCATCCTGGGCGTCTGGCACGAAGCGGGTCATTCCGAGCCATCAGCATTGCTCTGTCTGGCTCGCTCCACGCTCTCCTTCTCCGAGACAACCTCCTTACAGAAGGATGCATCCGCGGTGAAATATGGAACGGATGATGGGTGCCATTGAGAGATCTGAACCTATAATTGCGACAAGGTCACGACGCCGCGTGTCCCAAGCTAGACAGACGGCTTGGGTGTGCAGCGCCGTGTTCTCTATACAATCACGGTAGTGGCAGCAGCCAGAAGGTAAGGGTTCTATGTTGTCACCCCGCCCACTCTGCAAGGACCGGTTGGAACGCCTCCATAGTGGCATAGTGGAGCCTCCAAACGGAACGACCACTTTAAAAAAATATGGAGGCGAGTGGCCACGCTGCCTGCGAATAACCAGGTCATACTCTCAGAGGCTCTAACGGAGGCCGATAGCCGCTCTCCATCCGATGCTACGTGGTATGCATGTACACTTTAACGAGCACTTCAGCCTCCAAATCCCACGGTGGAGTTCCGACATCATCATGCAAACGTTGGAAGCCAATAATGATGCCATGAGTTGAGTTTAGTGTACCCACAGAACAGTAGAAGAGGTTAGAAAGGAAATAGTTCCTGATTTGTACTACAATGTGTGTTGCCGAGATTTTCTCCCACTCATAAACTACAAGCAAGAAATGTATAATTTTACATCTCCTTGCGATATCGTCGTCGTTTTTGTCTACAAACTACATAATACAATTGTAATAATTACAAATATCATGGTATTTTAAGGTTTTAGTATGTACTTATCGGTGAAAAGAAACATATGGTAGAGCCTGCGCATGCCTGGCCACTAGGGCCCTTCCAACTTCTTCTACTGTTCTGTGAGTGTACCTCATATTTTGTTATTTTTATCGAATGGATAAACACACCATTTCTATGTTTTATTCATGTATTTACCTACATTAAAGTGGTCAATAATGGTGGTTTTAAAATAAACTTACCTCATTTTTGCTCCAGAAGGCATATGAGCGAACACGTCAACGCTACTGTTCATAAGCGGCGTTGATGTGTTTTGAATTTTGTATGACTCTGTCTCATTTTCTTTGTCTTTTTTTAATTCTGGATCAGCTGGAAGATAATACGATGATAAATCAAATAAAATCAAAAAGCATATGAAGAATGTTTTTGTATTGGGTAGGTATTGTAATTGTAAAAGCTCTACCTTGCTTTATTTTGTGATAGCTGTGATCCATCTAACTTGTTAATTGAACTGGTATCACAGTAATATACAGATTTAAATGAAACACGAAAATTTTAAAGTTGACGTTAAGAAAAATATTTAAAAAAATCCACTTATATTATATTTTTAATTTGCTAATAACAATACTCCACCATTGGTTATTGAAATAAAAGGTATGCGTGTTATTTATAATAAATTATAACACGCTAAATCTAGTCTCAAGCTAAGCAGCATATAAATTATAGGATCTATTTAAGTATTCCTGATTTATTAAAAATCAACTCACATAAATTTCGACCGTACATAATTTGTTGAATAACTCCTTCGAAACTAACAAGAGGATCTGAAACCGACACACAATTATTAACCGAGTCACAATCGAGGTGTTAAAGAGCCCTAATAACATATCTGCATATCGGCTTTCAGCAGGTGGCAAAGCCGAAAGAAATTTGGTAAATACACCCAAATTATTTGGCAATAGGCTCGCAATGGCGAATATGAAAAAAGATGGGTTTGATTTTCAACCGTATGTTTTTTTTATATTTCATCACCTGCCCTTATCCAAATTATTTGGGGTTGGCGCAACAAGTATTTCTCCTCCACATATCCCTGTCAGACGTCATCTCTTCAGTCACTTCTCTTCTAGTCATATCCTCTTTCACTCATTCCATCCATCTTTTCTTTGGCCTACCTCTACTCTACTTCTTAAGCCCTCTACAGTCATACTTTGCACCTTTCTAACGACATTGCTTTCCTCTCTTCTCATAACATGTCCATACCATGACAGCCGCTCGCTTCTCAATTTTTCATTCACTGATGCAACTTTCAAACTTTCTCATATTAACTCGTTCCTTACCCTATCCATTCTTGTCCCACCACACATCCATCTTAACATTCGCATTTCCGCTAGACATGCAATTGTCTTTCATCCGTCGCTTTTACGGCCAAACATGAAAGTCCATACAAGACCGCAGGTCTGACGACAGTCTTCTAAATTTTCCCCTTAAATTTCGGAGGAAATTGATGGTATAGTAACTTTGACCTGCCGCCATTTTTTTATGTTTGTTACCTCATATCTCTGGACTGGGTGAACCGATTTTGAATATTGTTTTTTTAATGTAAGCTACTACTTCCTAAGTGATCCCATTTCAATTTATTCCCATTCCGACAATTATTTGGTCCCATTTCGGTCATTTGAAGTCGGTGATTGTGTGAATTTTATGACGAATGATTTTATAGTGTGCTGTTTGTGTAAGTGATAATTTACGAGTTTAACTGAAAGAGAATGGAGGAAATAGAATATCTTAAGGAAGAGGAGAAGAGGAAGGCAATAAAAGCTTTAACCAATTGAAGAAGCTGGGCTAAGTGAGGTCCTACCAGCCCTATCAGTATGGCAGTTTCAAAGTCAGTCGATAACCAATGATATCGCAGAAAATGTCGGTTTCGTGACCCAATTAACTAACTTTTCGAAATTTCCTTCTATATCATTGGTTTTCGACAAACTCTTCCGAGCGCTTTGGTAAGGCACGTGGGAGTTTCTCGGGATTGATAAGAATGTAATAAAAATTTAATATTATGCCTCTGCCTTGAGGAAATAACTGTGTTTTATGGTCCAGTCTCCAGAGCCCGAGTTATTCTTATCTGCACAGGGTGCAAACTGCAACAGCCTCGCCTCAATTACGGGAGAGTGTCTAACGAATGTGCACGTACTATACGCCTCTGTCTACCCCTTCCGGGATACAACTGTTATATTTAGATATAGATACATGTTTCTTATTATTTCTAGTTCGTTAGCGTTTAGTTAGCAAAAAATGTACGGTTTGTAACAAAATGTGTACGGTCATCGTAGCTTACGTAGAGCTTTCCCCTTGTTAGGAAAATATCGCGTATTACGAATATGCTCTTCTTTACAATATTTATTAAATACCCAACACAGGATGTACTCTGTTATTTATTCTACATATAAGTGGTAAGTTTTTTTTTATTTGGTCATTCTCACACAACGTTATCTAGCCCAAACTAAGCTATAAGCCTGTGTTATGGGATCTAGACAACTGATATGCATACTTATATATTTCTTAATACAAACATAATGTGCATAGAAAACACCCAATATCCAAAACAAACATTTGTGGATCACACAAATAGTATTTGATTCGACCCGGGAATCGAACCCGTGACTCCGGAGTCGAAAGCCGATGCCCTACCGACCACGCCACCGAAGCAGGTCCTATCGATTTTGTATTTAAGAAAAGGCTAGTAGAAGAAATGTATTGATTTCAAAAAACTGGGATATAAAGCTGTGATGTTTGTATTAAGTATGTATGTACCTAATAAGTTTACTTAGTATATTCCGATGTTGGGGTATAGTATGCCTTGGGGATACCTTTTAACATGGGCTGAAGAGATTTAATGGTGGGAAAGCTTGGGGTACCAATAGTTGTAGTGATCGTGGCGTTACCTATTGAGGTATTGTTTATATTTTCGTAGGGATTCGTTACAGATGTTTTGTTGTACATCGAACATTGGCCACCTGAAAACGTTAGAAGTTGCGCCAAAACGGTTAAGTTTATTTTTCTATGGTCGCCCTCATGTCCATTGTAGGACGTCCTGAGTCTCCTCAAGATGATGAACTTTATTTGAAAGTACTGTATAGTAAAGTAGTTCTACACATTTACCAGGCAACATATCTTGCTTCGTAATCGTAAATTTTTTGTTGCTATAACAGATAGCTAACTGAATACCAATAGCCAGTAAAATAACACAATATTTCAACATTTTCACATACAATTGTTATGACAGAAACTATCAATAGTAGCGGCTGTTAAAATCCGTGAGGCTACGATAATATTTATTTTTTTGTGGACAAATATATACCATTACAACTTAAAAAAAAAACAAGGTATTATCTAGTGTTATAGGTATAATAGAATTATAATTATAATATAATTAGACTACCTCGGTGGCACAATAGAAAAAAAGAGGTCTCGGGTTCGATTCCCGGGTCTGGTGGATAATGTATAATTCTCTTTAGAATTTTACCCAGATAATTATCCCAGAGTCTGGAACTTGTGCCCGGTAAATGGCAATAGGCTCGCCCCCTATTACATGGGACCTAACATAGCTGGCGAGATGTGGGTGTGTTTGCACACCTCTGCCTATCCCTTCGGGGAAAAAGGCTTGATGCTATGTTATGTTATAGGTATAATACGGTATACCTTATAACACAAGATAATACCTTTTTAATTTTTTATAGATGGTTACCTTTGATTGGTTAGATACGAGTATTACCAACTTAACACATAGGTATGTATCCGCGGGGCGCCACTGCCCCACCGGGCGCTATCCACTAAAAATTCAATGAGTGCTCACAAGAGGAGTACGAGCAACTTGGCAGCGGAACTGCAAATTTTCTGAAATGCCTTCAAATACTATTAAATCAATGTAACAGTGTGTTAGTTAATGGAGGTGCTCGTGATCAAGTGGTAACTGACTATTAATACATTGCAAAGGTTAAGCAACATCTAACCAGGCTGGTATTGGAATGGGTGACCATTTTCTAAAACATTGAGACCCCTTCTGACCTTAGAGAGAACGTTAAGCCGGTTGGTCCCTATTTCCATACGAACATAGGTACGAGTATATGAGTTATGATGACAGTCGTTACGTGTAGTCGGAGGCTTTTAGAGTTTTCGAAACGAACATCTCTTATACAACAGTAATGTCCGTCCGTCCGTCCGTGAACTACTTTCAACTCGAGAACGGTAAGAGCTAGAGACTCAGTGTAAACGCCAATCGACTCAGCATGGTCAAAAACCTCTAAAATGAACTTGACCTTTGACCTCTAAAATCAAGGTCAAGGTCAAAACGAGGTCATCGAGAACGGTAATAGTTAGAGACTCAAGACCAGCTACAATCAACTCAGCATGGTCAAAGACCTCTTAAATGAACTTACCTTTGACCTCTGATCTCAAGGTCAAGGTCAAAACGAGGTCAAATCGAGAACGGTAATAGTTAGAGACTCAAGACCAGCTGCAATCAACAAAATTTTTGCCATATTTTTAATTTGTTTTATTTCAAAAGCCGCGGCCCATGGCAACGGCCGCCCCAACGTCCATTGCTGGGCTTATCTGGTGCGCACGCGGAGATATTCCCAGTGGCGCCGGCGGTAGTTGTAGCCCTAAATAAAATCCGACTGGTCTAACTGGATACAGAACTTCGATATCACCCATGGGTTGTGGAGGTCAGATGGCAGTCGCTTGGGAAAAGGCTCAGTGGAAGTATGATATAGATATACTTAGTTCGAGCATACAATACTTATAGACCAATTAATTACTTTTAGCTAATACTAGTTTTCTGAATCAGTGCATAGTGTTTTGATTTGTAGGCTTGGGACCGACACGCAAGGACCAAATTCGTTGCTCTGTGTTTGTAGGTGTATTAAGAAGATTCTAAGGAGAATCTTTTTTATATATAGACTATTCTTCATCATAATTGTTGTATATGTCAGAAAGTTGTCACTGACCAAATCAGTCATGAGAATACAAGAAATTATTTATAAGAACTATTTACCGTACAAATTCATATGATCATCCTATATAGTCCTTACTGCACATTTCTAAAATAGCAGACTTACTTAATAGAGTGAACCAATTCAGCATGTCTTCTACAAGCGTTTCTTTGAGCAGTTGTGGCCATAGCGAGTGTGATTGTGTCAAATGCGATTATGTGCACGAGGACAGCTTAAGCAGAATTGTACAGCCCAACTCCCCCGGGCCTTTCTATAACACGATGGGTCAACCTCTTGTCTACTACGCTCAAGTGGTAAGTTAACAGAACAAAGGCCTTACCTTACTACAATAAGTTGTTAAAAGGCCTAACTTTTATAAATTTACTCTGTACTCTTGGTTTCTAGCACGATTGAAGACAATTTTAACATTTAAAAAATGTTGTAGGTAGCTACCTACAACATTTTTGAATGTTAAAAGTGTCTTCAATCGTACATAGCTATGTATATATTGCGGGTTAAAGGCATTTTATATATTGTCGGAACATTATTTCCATAACACACGGACCTAAACTCATGCCCCACATGTGTAAGTTAGTTTGAAACACTTTTCTTTTCTCACTTTTCAAAAGAATAGCCACTGTTGAGGCTGCTTAACTCGTCATTATAACGTTTATAAGTGGCTCGACTTGGTTGAGATGCATCAAAGACAATTAATTTCCTATTTGGGTCTTTTCAGCACTGTAAATCAAATCAGAACTGTAAATCGAAGGGAAAGGAAAATAAAGATAATTATTTTGTCAAGGCATTTAAATGGTATACGAAGGTAAGGATAGAAGGTAAGGTAAGGTAAAAACAGCTACAAATTATAAAATAGTACCCACCTACATTACCTAGATAAAACTGACTGAATTACACGATCAGATATAATGATCAGTTTCGCGACATTCGATCGCATTGTTACTTCTCAGTGCAAGACTACGGCCATTTTGGTTTATAGTCGCTTTGTCGCTTTACAACTTCCTTATGACATTAGTTCCTAACACATCTTTCTTCAGGAACGGATAAAGCTAAGAGGTGTTATGGGTACATGTTGTCGGTCAAATAGTTGCTTTCATGTGACAGCTACAGACTATTTTTAGAGCTTGTCCATCAGTTATTTAGTCACGAGACCGAATTCTTAACCTAAACCATGTTCTGCGATAACACAGGTTACAATGTCGATCGAGTTTAATAGCCATGCATGTTCTTGTGATAGAACATAACGTTACCCACTTATTGTTATAGGACCTCGTTCAGGAGCGTAAGCAGACTCTCTCACCGGATCTGACGGGGTTTGCAACATGGTTGGACTCCAAATATAGCGAGTATCTTCAGGAAGGTGTCGTGATGGCATCATGTCAAACAACACAGACAAAGGCAATGACGAATACCCAACGAGTCTCTAACACTGACGTTACGACTTGTCAGCCATGGTAGGTAAAATTAAATAAGTATGTTAAGACAAATTTTATTACTTTTCGATACCAGATGATGTTGTGTTCTATTTGTACTATGAGAACTGGATAACTGATACAAACTTTTGTACGTAACTACATATATATTCTTGAGATCATCATTACCCACCGAGCCTTTTCCCAACCAAGTTGGTGTCGTGGTTTTCATGAAGCGACTGCAGCCTGACCTCCACAACCCATGGGCTATATGGAAGTTCTGTAGTTAGTTAGATTATATTTTGGAGTCGTCAAATTGACGCAGTGTGCCTGATGGATTGCCAAGACGACGTCTAAAGATTGAGGGCCGCTCTCACAGCACACTGTGCGATCGAAAGGATTCCCTTTCGTTTTAGTACTGATTCTGACATTACTCTTTAAAAAAGCATTTCTATACTGTGAATAAATTTTAATACTTAACAATTTAAAATTTTAAAATTTGTTTCAGCCAATCAACTGCGCATAGAAGATTTCCAAGGATGAGAAGGTTATTACGTAAACTCTTGAACTATTAACCTAACCCGTTATTGTTTTCCTTTAAGGTTCATTACATGGACTACCATGATTTTTTATTCAGTTTTTGGAGCTACTATTGTAAATTCATAGATCTCTCTTTAGTTAGAAGGTCATTGTAAGCGTGTTTTCATTTTTCACAGCCCGTGGAGTAAACATAGATCTGCAAGTAAAAACACAAGAGACGAACCTTATAAACAGAATACGTAAGGAAAAGTATTTATTTTGCTCCTCTATGCACAAATAAAAAATCTGTTGTCAATATTAAAACTGCGAAAAGCGTACCTACCTAGTAAGAACGTCGTCGTCTTGCCTCCGCCAGTGCAGCATCGACGAAGCATTTTTCTGTACAATGCAATGCATCCCCTCGCTCCGCGATGCAGTCTGGCATTCCAACACACCTTCGTTAAGACTGTGACCGCTGTACCCACGCTGATAAGAACCACTGGTAAGAACCAGTGCCAGCGCCTAGCCTAGTGCTAGTGTGAGGGGAGTCTAGCCTAATCTATAAGCCCTGAGTGGGACACCTTCGTCGATATCGAAACCTAACAAAATACAGAACAAATTAGTTGAACCATTGAACAGACAGTGCACAAACTATGAGTTGAAGCGTATAACAGACAGATGCATCTGGATCTTGTATTTGCTTATGAGATTATAGTTAATACGTGCAACTAAAACTAAGTTCAAGTGTAAAGAAGAAAGTAATAAAGAAAAAGTGAAAATAATTGTATCGCCATCATGTTGTTCGTTTTTCAGACCGAATGCCAGTTGTCAGTTTCTATTACTACCACAAGATATACCACGGCCAGCATCCGAAAGTTGTTACCAGTAAGTGTTTACAATTATATTGAGAAAGCTTCCGTCGTAAAATTGTTAAGAAACATCAGCAGCCGAGTGTTAGCCCAATCGAATTAGCTCAAGAAATTAGCAACCCCGAAAAAGTCAAGGCGGTCATAAAAAAACCATAGATAGCAATACTCTTCCTCGTTTTCGAGTTGCAAAAAATATGTTAAATATTTTCTTACTGTTGTAGAACTATAGCATCATGTTCCAATAAATCAGACACGATTATTATGAATGAAACAAACACAAAAAAAGGAGCTGTGAAATCACGAAGCTTGACAAACATTCGTGCTGCGAACATGATTCGAAATTATGTCAATTCTTCCCATGAAGGTGTACCTACAGTCCCAAACATACACGAATCCAGGACTATTTGTGGGCAGAGATGTAAAGATGAACCAAAATTCAAAGATATACTACACTCACCAGCCAAACAAAGCATAAATAAACAAAATAATGTAAACGCTCAAATTACCCTGACCAAACAAGAATCTGGTGAAATTATGCAGCAACATACATCTTGTGATCAAAATAATACGACGCAAACAGATTTCCAACGCGTGGAAGAAATACGTCAAGTGTCCTCAATATCACAAGGAATTGAAAGACTTTGCCATGGCAGCTGCACATCTAAGCCAGCATGCAAATTACCACAAAAAGTTAAGAATCTCCCTACAAAGCCACTGACGCATTGTGAAACAAATCGCACGACAAAAGAAGAGTGCATAACTTATGAAGAAATGCTTCAGTCCCAAATAAAAGTACCTATCCTTAATGAAAATAAAAACAAAACTGGCGTTAAAATAGAATTGAAATGTGCAAATAATACACTAAATGTCGTAAGTAAGGATACTAAAGAAAAGGTACCTTCAGGTAAATTAGTACGTCGTAGTTAGCCACATCAACAAGACGACGCCAATGGGAGTAATATACTCAATACCACAAAACTTACAAATACTAAAAATTATTGTCAGTGTCCCGAAGTAGTACCAACAGATTGTCCTTTTCTTTCATTTGCGTCGTCTATTTATCGTGACTGTAATGTTATTGGCAAGATTCCATGCAGTTCTAAACAGGTATTAGGTTGTTCTAATATAATGAATTTTCGGAAAATAATTCGTTTTAGGTTAATAAGTTTATATTTTTTTCAGTCGCAAGAAAATACTTTACCAAACTCTTGCAAGCAAAGTTATCAAACTGAACTATATATGCAGATGCATGGCGATTTTATTCGAAATAATACTTTGAAGCAGAACTATATGGATCAAATAACACCAAGAAGCTCAAAACACGCTAAGGTGCATTGCGAGTGCGACCAAACTAGTAAAACATTTTCCAATAAATCAGTAAAGAATGTTGAATGCCAGTGTTCTGAAGACAACCTTGTTACATATCCTCGCCAAGTAATTGTCGCCTCTCGTAGTGCTGACCCTCCTTGCAGGGGTATCATTCATGACAAGATCGCTTTAGCTGCCGCTCAGGTATAAGTTTTTCTATAATACCTATGAGAGTAAACTTTCGAAGTGATTTACTTCGAAACTTCACCGTTGTTCTTCACATAGAGACTTTGTTTTGCACCACAGAAAAAGATGCTATCTTTGGTGTAAAACAAAGTCACTCCTACTATCTATATGCTTCATCATTTCAACAATTGACGCCCACGGCGGGGTATATAGGCCTCCCCCAACGAACGAACACTTCTTCGCTTCGTCTGTACGCTTAGATCCTATAAACTACGCAACAGTTTTAAATTCAGTTTTCAGCTATTGGTAGAATAATTCAAGAGGAAGTCGTGCATAGCCAGAACGAGTAGTTTTTGATGTGCTCGTAATTCGTACTGCAACCAACTTTTAGCACCAGGTTTCTCTAGCCGTGGCCACGATTCACTATAGAGGCCAGAGACCACACAAGAGATTCTAGTCTAGTGACATTCGTGATTATGCATATCAAACGTGTAACAATAATTATCTATGCAGTGCGGTTTTATTGAGCGGAGCTCCCATGGAGCAGGTTAAATGTAAAATGTTCGGATGTTCGTTTCTCAGCAACCTCTTGACCGATAATTAAATTTTTTTCACCTAAATTAATAGCTGATTTCAATTAAGGTCGTGATGAAGCTCAAATATTCAATTTAAATACAAAAAAAAACCGCTTTGCTCAATACGAAGCCGCGCACTGTTTACAGCAGCGTAGCTTTACCTAGTTTTATGATACTTATTCATTTTTAGGTTAAAAACAATCAACATGGGGGACAAAGTAACCCTCAGAATACTCATCATTTTTTGCCAAAATTTAACAACATGTCACTTAAGTCTACTGCCAATTTTTACTCTAATGCCGAGAGAGATATTATACGATGTGATGATACCTGCTCACGACACACATGTCCTCAATATACGACTACAGCCAACGATTTACGTTATCCAAATAAAGCTAGCTCAACTCAACAAAGTCAGTACAATTCACATAACATGTCTTCGTTGGTCAGTGATCCACATTCTCAAATGAACCAATCTCCATTATTCTATACTTATAAAGAAAACAGTAAGAGAATGGCTAATGTATCCTGTCAATGTCCTCTAGATACATTACGAAATAGTCAACAATAGCGGTTAAAAGATTTCGATACGAATTATGGTTGCTGCGTTTGTCCGAAGCCGGTAAATTTACATTTTTTAATACTTGGTCATATACTCGTATTTTGGGTGCTACTAAGTTCAAATCATGTTCACCTACACGTGGTACATCTGCTGACATAAAGACGAGGCTCTGATCACTCTGGTGCCTGGAGACAGCAATAGCCTCGTCTGCTGTTAACGTGGAACTAACATAATGACTGCCTGAGGCGGTGGTTGTCCCCCCAGGGGCGAATCAACTCGTAGGTAACTATCAGCGATTTTCGCTCGCTCAAGAACCGTTGGTCGCCGACTGTTCACATCGCCCGCGCCCACGGAGTTGATCAATATTAATATGCATTTCTTTTGTTTACACAAATGGTCCGTTTATCGACTGGGAAAAATCGCCGATAGTTACTTGTAACTGCCAAATGGAAGCGTTATTCAGGGATAAAGAAAAAAATTGTGCTGTTGTTTTGTTCTTAGCATATTTAATCACTAAAGACTTGTAATTGATTGTATTTACGTATTTATATTGTAGGTAAGACTCTCAGGTACTTTTGTTAAAGATGAAAGATCCAATTCCCTATCAGTAAGGAACACTGGTCACGTGAGAACAATAATTCGTTCAATATCGACTGCAGAACACAGCGTGCAATCATCGGATCACTCTATAACATTCGTAAGACAACACTTATTTTGTAGAATACATTTTAATATAGAACACACACATACATTATAATCAAGCTGATATCCCCGAGGACGTAGACAGAGGTGAATTAAATACCCGCATTTTATATTTTTGTTGGTCCCAAGTCCCACGTAACAGGTCCTATTGCCGTTTCATTGCCGTAACATTCTATAATTCGCACCTAAATTCACCCGATGTCACATACCTACTTACAACCTGCAGTCCAGTTATATAGAATCAAATATGTATGTTAAAGACCAGAATGATATTTATGAATTTCATGGATATATTTTAATTTTAGGATAATAAAGAAGGTCAAGACTACGCGTTATTTATGAAAATAGTATATGCCGACAAATTGAATACTAACAATCGCAATGAAAACAGTGGGCCATGAAACACAGACCTCACATAATTTGGATTAAACACAAATAAAATAAATATAACAAGTAATATTTTTAATTAATTTAAAAAACGTAGACATATATACAAAGACTAATTAGACACTTAACTAATTGGGCAGACCGTATGAATTAGATGGTTTATTCTGTGGTAAGAAGTTGGAAGTGGATGAAAGGGATCCGCTGGACTGAGAGTAGCTTGTTGAAGGACTCGAAAGTGAAGAAGACTGCGATGACCCTGCACCAGAGTTTGATGTGTGTGCGAAGGATAAGATTTCGACACTGGGCTTCGCATTTTCCAGAGACACTCCAGACACTAGAGACAGATACCCGGCGTTGCGTGCTACATTATGCTCATCGTCCTTGATAATACTTTGCAAACGATTCACAACAATGGAATCAAGAGCGTCTCTATGAATTTGTTCATTAGCTCCACTGTATTGATTAGAATCGGCCTGGTAACTAGAATATAGGGAAGGTTCCCGGCCACTGATTTGTGCTTGGCTTTGGAAAGGTTGGATTTGCTGAATTGGTTCCGGATAGTTATATCCTGATTGTTGGTATTGTTGTTGCTGGTGATACTGATTGGGTTGTTGGAAAGGGATTGGGAATGGTAGTGGGGCAGGCTGAGGTTGTGGCTGTTGAGGTATTTGAGGTGCGATGTATGTAGGACTAAATACAGGTGCGGACCGCTGGGGTGGTGATGGGATACGAACATCGATTTGGGGTGAGCCATATATAGGACTTGGCTGTGGGTAGGATATTGGTGCAGGGCTGGGTATAGGTTGCGGGACGTGGTAATGTGGCGGTGGGGCTGGATGATGGTAGTGCGGGACTGGGGCGGGAATCGGACGAGGTTGCGGAGCGGGCTGCGAGATTGGCACCGGGTAGTTATACCCGAAGTTAGGTATGAAACTTTGCTGTGGAGGATTTTGCGGTCCTGGATTCACAGGTTGTGGCGGTGGTTGCGGGTGTATGTACGGTGGATAAGGTTGGGGAGCAGGCGCCACGGGGTACTGTAGAGCAGGACTGTGGACTCCAGGCCGCGGCAAGTGATACGGTGCCTCCCCGACGATTGCCGCAATCATTGATAGTAAAACCAACTGCGAAAACAAATAGTTGACTTTAGAGATACGAAATGGAAATTTATAAATTAAATATGCGCAGACATGTGTACATTAGTTTCTCTTTTGTTTGAACTCACCGCGTGTCTCATGGTGTCGCGGATGCGTGCTTGTGTGTGATGTGTCTTGCGTGTCGTCTGAGACTTTATAACTAACCTTACCACCTCTACGGGTCACTCATATGTAGGACCGTGTATCTGACACATAGTGAGACTACCTATTGTACGCTCCGATGATGAAATACTAACACCACTAAGTATTATCTAAGATATTTGTGATCTTTCAATTTATAACTATTTCGCGGGTTCATTCAGTGACACAACCGTTACCTACTACGATGTTTGTTCAAAGCATGTGACAAATATACAATTAGGTATTGTAAAGCACGTTTAACTTTGTTTGCTCACCGTTAATATTAATTACATAGCAATTATTGAGATTAGCATCAGTCTATTAGTGTAACTCGATCAGTGAATCCCATCTCTTATAATCTCAGAAGGCCTAATATTAACTCCGATTCCATTGTCATTTCCGGAATGAGCCAATGAGGTTCTCCTTCAGATCTACCTGATAGGAGTAAATTCCGCATCGTGTGTGTGTGTAAAGTAGCCTGACAGTAAAATCACAACAGTCAACCGGAGAGACTAATGCGGGAATGAACCGTATGTGCTCCAATCCGTTCAGGCCAACCTAACGCAGTTTTATCTGATCCGATAGACATCTCAATGTATATTGGCCTTAAGAATGTATTGGCTTGACAGATAACTAGACACTTTCGAAAGTATTGGTCAAAGATTGTTGTGTCCAAATGTGCAGGTACCTTAGGTAGTAGGACACAAGGGATAACAATTGACAATGTAATCACAATCACTTAGGCGTTGTTACAACTGTGTGCACAATATCAGTCAATATAACCGTTAGCAACATAATACCTACTCTGCAAGGCCAGTTTCGACGAAACTTGAAAATACACTAGTGAAAAACTACCAAAGTAATAATTATAGTCCCTCTAAAATCTGTAGGATATTATTTGTCTAGTACAAATAATACTTTACTTGAAATGTCATAATAATTTAATTTTGTTGTTCTTCTTTTTTTAGAAACGTGGCTCCATCGATAATCATCGATGATTTTAACAATGTCAAGGTAATGCTTGATTTTTCCCGCACAGAAGAACTAGTTACTCTGAACTAGTTCGCGGTGCGGGGCAAGGAAACGTTGTTCGGTAAATTCTTCCATCATCGGACATCTAGGCGTGGTCTGAGACTCCATCCGT
The DNA here is from genome assembly GCA_963556515.1 of Nudaria mundana. Taxonomy (NCBI): domain Eukaryota; kingdom Metazoa; phylum Arthropoda; class Insecta; order Lepidoptera; family Erebidae; genus Nudaria; species Nudaria mundana. The sequence goes on along the minus strand of OY748289.1, from coordinate 7,711,199 downwards.
ATGTGGTCGATATACCACCTCTTCGTACCTCTCGATTCGCTTCTTCTTTCATCATGCGAACCGCAAAGGAATGGAATTCCCTTCCAGCGTCATTGTTCCCCGATACATATAATCTTGGGATTTTCAAGGCAAGAGTAAATAGGCATTATTTGAGTTTGCGTGCTTCATCTTAGACCGCATCGTTACTTAACATCACGTAAGATTGCGGTCAAACGCACTCAAATTTATTCATAAAAAAAAAAAAAAGGATGCCTGGATTTTTTGCCCAGAGGTAATCTAAAAGACCACCACCCACGCGCTCCCCAAAAACCTAAGTTCTCAATTTTGTTCAATAATACAGTGAAACCATAGACATCAAATAGGTAAGTGAAATAATTTTATTGACATTGTATTATCCGACAAAATTAAATTTTTATGACATTACATAAATATCCCACATATTCTAGTCGGAGTAAAATTGTCACCGTGATAGTTTAAAATTCGAGTTTGGTCGATTCCAGCCTCGAATCCAGCCAGTAATAATAATAAAAAGCTTTATTTATTCCATGCAAAAATAATTAATTTGATCACAACACAAAATTATTACAATTAACAAACACAATCCGACTAAAATCAAACATAATATCGTGCAATAAAATAAAATAATCAAAATAAACTACAAATACATTATAATTATAGGATAATAAATTGTAGATTGATCAGAAAAACTGTATTAATGAATTATAAAATCATATATTATTATTATTAAATTAAATTATTACTATTAGAATTAATGATTGTGACTATGTTAATAAAATTAAATATCTCTTCATTCTTGCACGGACCCCCTTTGGGTAAAAGGCTCCACCAAGGCATGCCACTTCTCTCTCTCTTTGGCGATGTTTAACCACTCTCTGCCTGCTGTAGCTAATATTTCGTCAACCAATCCAGCCAGTATTCGAGTATAATAATAGAGAGATAACGATATAGGCAGCATTCGGGTAAACAAATAAAAAATAACCTAATTGCGTGTTAGGACATTTACATAAGGTTATTAAAATAGTCTTAAAATAAGCAGCTTGTGCTGTGAGAACTAGATAACTGATACAAATACTTATATAATATTTATGTAAATCTGTAGGCATTACTTCGTTTTAAACTAGGTACTTATTGTAAATGACCACCCAGAGTTCATCAAGAACATTACAAATTGAAGAGTACCTAAATTGGGTAGGGTCTGCCAAATAATTACACCCTATTCTAATATCCCAATCACAGACGCTATGTCCAAAGACAGTTAATCTACACTGCATCTGACCTGACTGCCTCGGTGATGCACTGGTATGAAAAAGCGACTGCCGTCCCTGAGGTTTGATTCCAGGTCGAATCAAATTATTTGTGTGATCCACAAATGTTTGTTTCGGAGTTTGGATATTTTTTATGTCGTCTAGATTCCATAGCACAAGCTTATATGGTAGCTTTTACATTTATTTACAATAAGAATTACAATATACAAAATAAACATAATTATAGACTAAAAAGCTTTTATTAGCTTAATTTGGGCTATATGACGTTTTAATAATATTGATTGATTTAATATCCAAAAAAAAAAAATTTTTATTTATTTATCTATTTGGAATTTTACGTAAATAACAGTCGCTAGACAAATAAACGCACCTTAAACTTATAGAACGGTCCCATAAGGCATTAGTACGAGTACATATTCCTTATTCTGTGTAAAGGACACAATGCTCCGATCCGGTAATCGAAACTTAGATTAGACCACAGACGTACGCGACTATTACAATGGGAAATAAATTGACTACATTCAATTAAATTATACTAGCTTAATGAAAATTTATCTAAGAATAAAATACATTACATTGGCTCTGGTCATATAATATTGGTATTATTATGTGGAGATGACACGCGTAGTTTATTCATTCAATGGCCTTTGTCCAAATCACAAGCTATCAAAATCATTTTAGTACAAAATGTAATTACAAAATTAAATAGCTGTCAGCCGGCTCTGTCTGTATTAATGACAGTTATTTTGACCAAAGCATTCATACGTTCATACAATCACGCCTAAATCTCTGAGGGGATAGTCAGAGGGGAATTTAACACTCACATTTTGCCAATAATCATATTGTCACTCTTGTCGTTCGTTACCATGCTCTTGTCGTTTCATACAAGTTTTCGGGTATTATGTCAGTAGGATTTCTTTATTAAATACATTTGAGTCACTACATTTCTAGAAACTTAAGATATAAATGCAGATAACAAAGGTCACATATATTTACATAATTATAAAATCCCATAATGATTATATCGACATGTGACTTTTGAAAACGGATTACAAAAGATATATCTTATAAGTAGGTAATATATGTATTCTTTTGATCTTTCAACTTTACACTTAGATACATGTATTTTTGCCATCTATAGATAAATAACAAAACTTTTACTGAAGGGAATAGGGTAGTTGCCTAAAACTAAAGTAAATAATTTAAATGTATTTACTACATATAGCATCTTAAAGTATGGACGTGCATTGTATTTAATCTTATTATCTTTATTTTATTTATTTATAACCATCAATTGAATTACTAATAGCTACGTATTTGACGCTACATAGGTAATAGTGACATCATTGTTGAGTTTTTCATACAAATTTCTATGAGACGTATGTATCGTTTTGACATTTAATATAAAGAAGGTTATTTGTCTTGACAGTGACCTACCCCATTACTGGCCTCTTAAGCTAATGTATCTTCGTACATACTATACTTGCTATTAAATATTATTTATTTTTTACTAACATTTCTTTCATTTTTGAACCGATTTCGATAATTTTTATAAAGGCTCGGAAGAGTGCTCTATTACAAAAAATAAGGATACCTATTCTAACCCGTTCTTAGAAATCCATGAACATAAGTACCTATATAGATATATAGTATGACTAGTGGTCGCCCGCGACTTCGTCCGCGTGATAATTTGGATTTTTTCCCGTTCCCGTCGCGCCGCGTCATATTTTGAACAATTCACACAATATCTTTATAAATTGTAGCCTATGTGTTATTCTGATGTATAAGCTATATTATTGTAAAGTTTCATTAAAATCCATTCAGTAGTTTTTACGTGAAAGAGTAACAAACATCCATCCATCCATACATACATACATACATACTTACATACTTATATACTCACAAACTTTCGCGTTTATAATATTAGTAGGATATATTCTGAATAGTTAAAATCGGCATTCATCACTCAATTTACAACCTACCACGATAGCCAGATTTAGGTAGGTGGGTACGTCATTTTATAAAACTTGAAAATTTCTCAAAAGCTTGTACACAAAAGGAATAAGAACGATCATTGAATAAGAAGTTGGGATTGTGGTTACTTTTTTTTTATCGTCGTCGGCTCTTTCTCTATCAATGTTTGCTATTACTTCCTGATAGGATAGTCCCTGACAGGTGACAGTGGCAACCCTCCCCTTTTAGCAGCAGCAAGTCGAGCTTCGCGCTGAGTGCGTTTCTCTACGATTCGTTGATGCGTGCGTTTCATTTCCAGAATCTCTTTCATCTCTTCTTTGTCTTCGTCCTGAAAATATATTTAATTTATTCCAGAAGCCTGTATTGTATGTTTTTGGTGTATAACCAGAGATAAGTCGATGAGAGCTTTATGAAAAAGTTTATAAGTATTGGTAGGACTATTCATTAATAGTCCTACCAATACTTATACCTGTCAGATTATTTACTTAGGTATATGTAGGTAAATGTAACTATCTTAATCTAAATAGCCCCATAGATTTAGGATCGATCTTTAGCGTCAGCGGGTGACCCTTTTTCAGTGTGTTCAGACGAGATTTGAACCTGCGCCTTTTCGGATTGTTGTAGGAAAATACAATTTTCTAGCATAACTATTGCTTTAAATAATCTAGTTTTACTTATAGGTATTAGGGTGAGATACATAACGCACGCGGAGGCAACATATTTATAATCGAAAAGCAACCTCTCGATATGCTTTCGATGTTCATACTCGTATAAACACGCCAGCTAATTATCGCGTGATAAAATCCCTTTCTCAATTCCCACGGGAACACATTACCGGGATAATATATTAGTGAATGTGTTTTTAGATTCGGTTCATCAGTTTCGGAGCTTATTAAATGCAAACAAAAATCTTTCCTCTTTAACCTTTTGATTAATCCGCAACACAAGCGCCCTCTTCCCGTTCGCCATCGGCTGACTGTACGTCATCAGTTGCTTGTGTCGCTGTGCAGGAGGAACCCCTCGCTCCACCACCAGCACGATGCGAGCCCACTGACGCTGCCATTCGTTCCTTGTCTCCGCTATCTTTTGATACGTGTTCCCCATCATAGCGATCAACATGTTGACCAGTAAGATTGCTACTATTATCATGTAGACCACGAAGAGGAGCTGCGGGAAATTACATTTTGATAGTGTATTACTCGGAATTGGCGTCTAAATGGGACATAATTGATTAATATTGAAGGTACTATATCTTATTACTGCCCGACGTTTCGGCTGGACTCCACTAACCGTAGTCACGGGATGAAAGTCGGCAACCAATAAGGCAGGTTTCGTCAATCACGACTAAGTTCTAGTTATGAAGATCGTGAAAGAGAAAACAGAACTACTTACTTATTTACTATTTGCAACGTTTGTGCCGGTATTTGGGTGTTTTCTGTGCATCATTATGTAGGTAATTACGTATTTATATAAAACGAAAGCATACAATTATTTGAGATATATAAGATGGTGTAATATAGCTCTTCGTCGATGTATTCACACATTAACTCGGATTTTGTATCAATTTTTTGGCAATGATCTAGGTAACTAACTTTATTAATGGTACGCCTACTCATACATGATTCGCAAAACACACACGAGTGACATAGATTATAGTTAATAGCACAGATCAACATTACTCTCATCTCGGCAAACAAGTGGCGGTCGCGGCATGGTCGCGGCCCACACATCGTAACAACTGTTTAGTTTGTTTGTGTTACATTGTACACTTTACATGCATAGGATGTTTCTTAAAGTAACAAAAAACGAAATCTGAGAATGCCCAAGCAATGAAGGGTTTGCTTGGGCATTCTTAGATTTCCCGGCGCATTAGAAACAGGATTATAAAGAAAGCCACTACATACCAAGATTGGTTATGGAAGCGATCGAAATTAAAAAACACAAGCATTTCAATCGTGAGGACGGGTTTCAATTGCCGAACATCTGGCATCCAGTGGTCCGTATTAAAATTTGTGAAAATTACCGGGACAAATCTAATACAAAATCGCGTGTGGATACAGTTAGCATTGTGTCGGGAACGTGTTCAAGTTCGAGTGTGCAGTGAGACCGATAGTAGTGGTGCGCGTAGTAAACGAACTAGAAAGAGGGTGGACAGATATTATTAAACATTTTCTCCATCAACCGCCAATACTTCAGTTCATCTGCGATCATGGCGCCTGCAACAGCGCCGAAATATCAGACTCAATAATATGTGACATGGTAAATATCCGGAACATTCTAATAGTAGATAATATATAAAGGATATTGTTTACAAGTTATCGAGATAAATAGCTGTACAAGATCTTTAACTTTAGGTAGATCTTCGTCAAAATCAATTGAGCTGTTTTTACGTGATGAATGTACAAATAGACATAAGTATACAGAAAAGTCTTTTGTTTTATTCCGCGAGACCGCGGCCGCTCCTATGTCCATTGCCGCGGATGTTTCTGGTACGCACCAGAAGGTATTTCCAGTGGCGCAGTATAGAAAAGACTATGGAAGATTATGGACGACGAATTCTATTTTTTGAGTTAGTTTTTGGTCATGTGCAAGGTATTTTGAGAAAAGAAGTAGATATATTACCTTGGCTTCTATTTCGTGGTCAGTCCGGTCGAAAGCCGTGTAGTAGTCAGAGAATGAGGTGAGAGACATGAGGAACATGGCCATGATGCTCTCCATCGGCGAAGGCATAGGGTTTTTCATCGAATCGTCGACGCCTTCTGGTGTGTCTTGTTTATCGAACGACAAGAATATCACGTAGTATGCTGCAAAGGCATTTTTAATAATCATTAAGCATACATACTGCAAAGAATCAAAGAATCAATTTCATTTATTCAGTTTAGGCACATAAAGAGCACATATGAATGTCATAATTTTACAATTTTGACAAGTAATATTATAAAAATACTAAATTAAGTAAGTACAGTACAGTAAAAAAGTTCTGGAATGGCGACCGCGTACGGGCAAACGTAGTGTAGGACGCCCAACGGCCAGGTGGAAGGACGACCTCATCAAGGTCGCCGGGAAGCGCTGGATGCGGGCTGCTTTAGATCGGTCATTCTGGAAGTCTATGGGAGAGGCCTATGTTCAGCAGTGGACTATGTGTGGCTGATATGATGATGATGAAGTAAGTACATAAATAACCATTAGAAAATGATTCTTTCGCTGGTTCGGTAAGTTGGTTCTCCTGAGAAGATACCAGCAAGAAATTCAGGTAGATAATCCATTATCCATTATGCACTACATACTACCTACTGTTAGCAGATTAGGCTCTGGCAATATACTTCATATGCCCGGCATATGAAACGGTAATAGGCTCGCTCCCTATTACGTGTGTACCCCTTTAGGGATCAAGACATGACTTTGTGGGTGTGTGGTGGAATTAGTTTAGGCAACTTCCCATCCTGCTGCGAAGGCATTGGGACGACTTCGTGTGGGACTCCGGATCCACCTATCATACGAAAGGGCTAGACTAAACAATAAATCGGGCTATTCCCAGTAGTCCTACTGTATAGTCTTACCAGTAGTATTATTGGGATTATTTGTCCCATTAGACTTACTTTAAAAACCCAGTAGTACTACTGGGAATATTCATCCCATTAGACTTACCGGTAAAACAAACTGTAGACCTAATAATGAACTAGACTAACCTTCTTATTGAACTTGAATTTTTTTCTTCCCTTACTACGACTCGTACCAAGCAGTCTAGTAGTACTATGGGAAGAAAAAAATTCCCGTGGTACTACTTCAATGTTTTGGTTTGTTAACCCTTTAAAATATTATTATTTTATGACTTTATATTATGGTTCAGTCTCTCTAATCTTGAAGGCTCTATGTTGTTATGTATTCCTGGTACATTTGAGGTTTGTGTCTTTTATAATGGACAATCATTTTCATCTGTACTCGGTGCACCTGTTGACACATTTCTTTATTTTTCATCGGGACAAAACAAATGTTCATGCGCTTAGTAGGGCAGTATGGATATATCTTATCAGAGCCGCTTGGGTCCCTTAACTCTCTATTATAAGATACACAAACAACAAAAGTACTAGGAGTACAGAACTACAAAAGAGCACTCGCCAACTCTTATTTCGCTCAGTTTGGTTTATTCAAAATGTGTTCGAAGGAGTTTTTGGTCAGAAACCGTTCACCTTTGATTGTGCTTAAAAAATGTCATATAGATTCTTCTGTTTTATGCTTTGATGAGGTAGACAGAGCTTATTATACCTATATTTCGTTAGTCACATTGATCGTGAGGCCATCTTTTATTATAAATGACACTAACCTCGAATGAAATACTAGGAATACAGAACTAAATAAGCACTCTCGAAATCTCATTCGAATCTCGATCCGTTTAGCTTATTTAAATGTATGTGTGTCAACAGGGTGCACCGAGTACAGATGAATATTTCATATATAATAATGATGTATATGAAATATTTATTTATCACAAAATCGAGTAAGAGGGCCTTTAAGAGAGCGGATGCCCAGCGCGTCGCGCGGCTTGGTCAGGAGCTCACTTCCCATCCCACGGGCAGCCGTGGATTCTGGCAACTGGCCAAAGCCGTGCAATCTAACTTTTGTCAGCCCTCGCTGCCACTGCTGCGTTACCCAGATGGAACACTGGCTCACAAAGCCCAAGAGAAAGCGGATATGCTCGCAGACCTCTTTGCGGCTAATTCCCGGGTCGACGACCGTGGCCTGCAGCCCCCCGCCATCGCCAACTATGGCCACACAATGCCTGATATTGTTATCAGGCAATGTGATGCCAGTGGCCCTGACGGCATTCCGGCGGTGGTGCTACGAAAATGTGCAGCTGAGTTGTCTCCAGTATTAACGCGTCTGTACCGCCTGTCATACTCTTCAGGGCTCGTGCCGGAGGTCTGGAAGGAGGCGAACGTACAACCGATCCCCAAGAAAGGGGATCGGTCCGATCCAGGCAACTATCGACTCATAGCTGTCACCTCAGTTATTTGCAAGGTGCTTGAGCTCCTTATAAATAAGCAGCTCATGCAATTCCTAGAGGATCACTCGCTAATCAATGATCGACAATACGGCTTCAGGCCAAAGCGATCAACGGGTGATCTTCTGGCATTCGTAACGCATGTCTGGGGTGGGGCTATGGAAAGGCACGGCGAGTCCTTGGCTATTAGCCTGGACATCGCCAAAGCCTTCGATAGGGTCTGGCATGCTTCGCTCCTTTCCAAGCTTCCGGCATATGGTCTACCTCCTCAACTGTGCAGCTGGATTGCCAGCTTTTTAAACGAGCGCCGAGTGCGGGTCCTCTGCGATGGCCAGGCTTCTCGCTTCTTGCAAGTGAATGCCGGGGTACCGCAGGGGTCCGTACTATCACCAACTCTCTTTCTTCTGCATATCAATGATATGCTATCCCTCGGGAACATTCATTGCTATGCAGATGACAGCACACTGCACGGGAGTTACTCGGTTCGTCCGACGGCGGGGCGATCTGAGATTGAGGAGGAGAGACGACGACTCGTGGCTGATCTCGACCGTAACCTCGACAGTATCTCTCAATGGGGTACCGAGAACCTGGTCGAGTTCAATGCCCGCAAAACACAGGCGTGTGCATTTACTGCGAAGAAATCCCCTTTCCTTCCCCTACCCTCTCTTCAGAATGCATTATTACCAATGAAGGACAACCTTGATATCCTTGGCATAGACGTTCGTCGAGAGCTCAATAATAAAAACTACATCGAAAGATGTATAGGGCTAGCTTCGCGGAAACTAGGAATACTGAATAAGGTAAAGAGATTCTTTACACCGGACCAGAGGTGTCTGCTGTACAAGACGCAGATTAGACCCTGCGTCGAATACTGCTCTCACCTCTGGGACGGCTCCGCGAAGTATCTGCTGGACGCTCTCGACGCTATGCAGCGACGGGCTATCCGTATTATAGATTGTCCGGAGGTAACGGGAAGCCTTGAGCCGCTAGTTCAGCGCTGAACAATAGCTTCCTTGGCCGCATTCTACCGTATTTACCACGGCGAGTGTTCTGAAGAGCTCTTCAATCTGATCCCACCCTCTTCCTTCCGATCCCGAACGACTCGTGCCGGGCAGAGATGCCACCCCCACACTGTGGATAGCATGTTCGCGAGAACCGAACGTTTTAAACGTTCGTTTCTCTGCCGAACGATAGTGGCCTGGAACGCCCTGCCTGTGCACGTGTTTCCTCCCACATATAATCCTGGGTTCTTTAAGCGGAGCGTGAAGAGGCACATCAGTAGGTCGTCAAGTTGAGGGCCACTCTCAATAGTAATGAGTGCTGTGAGAGTGGCCCACAATCGCTAGACGTCGTCACGACTTACCACCAGGCAGGCGGCGTCAATTTGGCGAACCAAATATAAAAAAAAAAAAAAAATAATAATAATAATAATGTGCAAGTAGGTAGGTACCCAAGTTGTTTAAACCCCTTATATATATAACCTTCTGATATCCTAGTAACTATTAGCGGGAAGCAAACCAATAGTCGTTTCCTTGCCGGCGGGGCGCGGCGGTCGGACCCGTGCCATGTGAATACAGAATCTGACTGAAACCGAACATCCGTTTTTGTTACATACAAAACCCTTACAAACTTCTCATGTCCTAGTACAAATGAAATCAACAACCATGGAACTAGATCATGTTACGTACACACGTTACGTTAAGTTAATATTATATTTTCATTTAACGCAGTGTCCTGCGTGAGCGATCTGAAAGCGAACGCGAACATAACAAACGGTCGATACCTATTGAAGTGTATTGAACCTCCGTAAAATTACAATCAAAATTTTCGTTTGATTTATCTGCGACACTACTAGGTCTATATTTTATAACGGTAGGACGATCGGTAAAAAAATATAACAGGCTAGTCTTACTATCGGTAAGTTTAATGGGATAAATATTCCCCATAGTACTACTGGTAAGACTAAACAGTAGTACTACTGGGAATAGACCAATAAATCACCACAGACACACACATTTACTCGTTCTCCGTGGCTGTGTCACAAGATAGAGATAAAAAATAACATTTCCTGAATTAAGACAGTTATTTTTATAGCGGTAATGTTGCTGTGGGAATGAGAATATTTTCAAATCTGATCCATATGTATTTATCGTTATATTATATCTGCAATCAAAAATTTCGCAGATAGCTCTCCCAATACCTAGCTGATCTGATCTGAATTTTAAAAAAATATAACAAGTTACCTATACGAAATAACGTACCTTGCGAGAACCCCATGACGAATACCAGATATATGCAGACAAACCAAAGCAGATCCCCCATCACCATTCTGTATATCATCACCACGAACGGTCCCACAGTTTTGAAACCTCTGTTGAAAATGCGCAGAAGTAATCATGAAATAACGTACCTTGCGAGAACCCCATGACGAATACCAGATATATGCAGACAAACCGAAGCAGGTCCCCCATCACCATTCTGTATATCATCACCACGAACGGTCCCACAGTTTTGAAACCTCTGTTGAAAATGCGCAGAAGTAATCATATGGGTGCAAAAGGGGCCCACCAACGCACTGGTAGAGGTACCAAGAGCGTCGCCCTAGGACGTAGGGGTACCTAAAATAGGGATCACAATTTCGAGGTCTTTGGCTGTGATCCTCGTAGCTAACTAGGTCTGAGCATTCTACCGCTGATGTAAATCCAACCTTAGACTTTAGCTTATTCGCCGAGCGCCACTGGAAATTCCCTGGGAGCTCACCAGAGGTGTTCGGCAATGGACGTAGGAGCAACCGAGGCCTTTGGCCGGGGAATTAAAAATAAAAATACTTTAGCTTCTTTTTCACTTTAAGCATTAAAATATGTCACATTAAATGCGGTCGTAGGTCAGGTCAAATTAAACGCAGCCCGGAAAAAGATTCATCCTTCATTTTCACATCACATTCACATTTTTCATTTTTTTACGTTTTTATTTGTTGATTCTTTTTTCAGTCTTCGTAAATGAAGTACATAACTTCATTTACGAAGACTGGACATTGGCAAGTTGCTATAAGCAGAGGCCATAAAAAAGAATTGAATTGAATTGAAAACGCAGACCGCATCATGTGTTTTTACTTTTTTTACTACCTGACCGCAGACCGCATACCGTGTGTGACAAATCCTTTTACAGCTAAATATTTCATAATAAAATATGCAGTTGAAGGTTAAGATTAGGAACAATAGTGGCCTGCATTTTCTTGTAAAAGCTAGAAGTCTAGTAATATAGACTGTAGTAATAAATACCTGCAAAAGAACAAGAAGTACGGCGCTGTAGTAAGCATGATAATGACAGCAATATGGTCTTCCTCCTTAGCGGCACACCATAGACGTAACACTGGTAACACCAACATAAGTAGGCACGACAACAAAAACATTACCCTATAACAAAATTCAATAATATAATTTTGTTATATACCTCTATTACATAGTCATAGGATGAAGAAAGTTGCTGATATGGTCAAGAAGATAGAATGGCGCGAAGAATAAATAGGACATGCTAAGGTCTACTACGGTTTACTCTTAATAGAAGTAGCGTCTTAGAAACATTACACGCTACTTCTCTAAAGAGAAATCGTTTCTAGAGGGTCAGGGGTAGGTAGTCAATGTTCGGTACCTACACAAAATGTTGTGTCATAGTTTAGTGAAAGTAACTGATCAGTGGGGAGGCCGCAAAGGTGGCCAAACTCCAGCGGCACCCTGGGGTTTTTAATTTATTATTCTTCCAAGGCCATACCCAGGGCGTTCAGCCACAGATTAATTCCTATTCTGTGGTCCGGCAAAGAAAATTAAGTCCCCTGAAACTAAATAATTTGAGACGAAATGTTCACCTACCTAGACGGTACGGTACTTAAATTCTCAACGAACATGTTCAGACCCAAGAACCTTGCTTCTCTTAGAGCTGCTCCTACGTAGGCCAGGGCTCCGATCCACAACAAAAGTTCCGCTGATATTCGCACCTATAGTTATTGCCATAGTAAATATATAGAACTACGTAAGCGTTACAACATCCTCAGCATTAACCAGATAAGGATAACATTAATATGTTTTTAAATTCACAGCTTTTGCAAAACATAATATTAAAATACGGGAATGGGCTCAGTCGTTGATTAAACCTAACAAAAATCCAATGTCAAGGTACCGAATAAATTTTTATAATAGTACAAGATAATTATAATAACTTACTTTAGCTTGCCAAGTGTCGAAATTCATCAACCTGCATTCTTCTGTAAGACCTTCCCACCAGCCCGCCATTTCCGATTGAGACAGTGTTTCTGTTGAAAACATTAAAACAACATTATTTTATTGGCATAACGTACACAACGACAATCTAACTCATACGTTTTTTTCGAAACAGCCAAGTATATATTTAAATGTGGTTTGCACAGATAGGCAAAATTCTTAGTTTATACAAAATTGGATAGGAAGAAAAAAGTATTCGTCAAATAAGCAAATCAACACAAGCTGCGGGCATTAGCTGGTAAAATAATAAAAGAGAAGGACCATCTTAAAGTTCAAAAAATACTTGATTTATCTTTATCCGATCGATGACTTTTGAAATGGGCGCACTGAGGACCATCGGGTCGACTCCCGTTAATCATCTCTACAGCCCCTGGATCAAAGTCCGATGCATTCACTTGTATTGTACAGTTATCTGAAAAACAAAACTGAATTTCAACATTACTTCAGTCTAGCTGGACAGTCACATATGCTTATTGATATTAAAGTTTCAATATGCGAGCTGGATTAAAATTAAAACAGTTGCCCACCAATTCAATCACTGGACTGAATTAGTCACTAGCATTTATTCTCGTAGCCTTGGTGCTCGCCGGGCGCCACTGGAAATTTCATGTGTGCTAACCAGAGGCGCTCGGCAAGGAACGCCTGTCTACACTGCTGGGATGAAAAACTTGCGTTCAGAGTTGTATTTGTACCCAAAACGTTTGTAAGTACATACCCAAATCTAAAGTCAACTCCGTATCATTTAAGGGTCCTATTGTGGCATTCAATGCTGTTCCATTAAGAACTTTGTCAGGAGGTCCTCCGGGTCTTAGAGTGAAACAAACCAACGATATAAGGAAATAGCACGTGAATAGAATAAACTGTCTGTAGAAACGGAACTTCACAAATGTATTCCACTTAGTTTTCAAAAGATCAATCAGCATTCCTTCCAGAAGTAACAAATGCTCTTCTTTTTCCTGTAAAGTAGAAGCAAACTTAATAAAGCAAAGTTTGCACATACAGGTTACCTTTGAATGGAGATATTTCTTTCTGAGACATTCTATCTACAGTGAATTTGGTTTGAAAATAGATTCTATGGACTAATTTGGTTTTGTGAACCTGACCTGATGACCTCGCGATCACACAAAAACATTATTTGAGGTGATTGATAGGTGAGGATGACTTGGACCCTGGAGATATTGGCTAACCACCTCACTAAATTAAAATCTCTAAAATATGCGTTAGAACAAACATTCCTCAAATGCAAAAACATATTTTTTGCACTTGAGGATAGTCAAAGATCACTTACTCCAAATACAACCAGGTTAAGCGCAGAATCTTTGCTGATCAATCCAGTTTCAGTATCAATGGTATCAACTTGTCCTAATGGATATGCTGCGCAAGTTGTGGCTCCAATCTGCCAGTAGATCTCTCGCTCAATGTTCAGAATGTGGAAGAACATTTCGGTGCGAGCCAACTTCGCAGCCAGAGTTAAGGGAGTAAGGTGTTGCACGTTTCTAAGTTTCAGTGATGATCCCATTTCGTAGGCCATGTCGAATGTTTCCTGATAGATTCAAAATTATATCGATTTTTTACTTGAAATCAAAAAGGCTTAGGTCAGTTCCCGAACACAACAGAAATGCCTACAACGACCTTGAGCAAACTGCAAACGTGAGTTTGCAGTTTGCTCAAGGTCGTTGAGTCGTTGAGTTTTTTACAGGTGCAGTGATGTGAATGGAATGCTTGAGGCCTTGTATGACATTCTCAATAGTTTGATAGATAAATACATACCCAAGTATGTTCCGAAAAATAGCAAGTATCCACCCTGGTTTAGTCGCGAATTAATTAAACTACTTAACTATAAAAACAAACTTAGGATCCGATATAAAAAATATAGGAACCCGCTTGACGCTGTTGAACTGAAGTATACCAGTAAAAGCTGTGAACGAATGTCTACTCAGTGTTATAATAACTATATTGAGCTAATGGAGGAAGAAATAAAAAATAACTCTAAAGTTTTTTGGACCTTTGTAAAGGCTAAAAGAGGAGGATCAAGTATGTACCCCAGGTCGATGACGGATGGAGCGATTGTTACTTCAGATGGTACGGAAATCTGCCATTTATTCGCAGATTACTTTTCTTCTGTATATAATTGTAACAGTAATACTGACAATAAATATCAATCGGAATATATACAGTCATTACAGAACCATAGCGTGTCCTTAAGTAGTCCTTCAATTACACCCGATGCCCTTAATAAAGTTCTGAAAAGTCTAGATATTACAAAAGGAGCTGGTCCTGATGGGGTTCCTCCCTCTTTCATCGTGTCGTGCGCTGGTCAGTTAGTCCGCCCACTCGTGATCATTTACAACACCTCTTTGCAGAGTGGTGTATTTCCCATGGAATGGAAGATGGCAAAAGTGGTCCCTGTGCATAAATCTAGTGCTATCGATTTAATATCTAATTACAGACCCATATCCATTTTATCATCGTTTGCTAAAATATTTGAAACTCTAATATGCCCTTACATGCGGAATCATCTGAAATTGTATTTAAGTGTCGACCAGCATGGTTTTGTTGAAAAAAGATCGTCAAGCACTAACTTGGTGCCGTTCGCGGAAACCTTGATCAACCCTGTCGACGCAGGCCACCAGGTGGATGTCATCTACACTGACTTCAGGAAAGCCTTCGATAAGGTCTCCCATCAAATATTAATCACAAAATTACAGGCCTATGGCATTTGTGGTTCTTTACTGGGATGGCTGTCATCGTATTTGTCTGACAGGGAATTCTTCGTTGTAGTGAATGGTTATCAATCTTATCAAAAACACATAACTTCTGGGGTTCCCCAGGGATCCCATTTGGGGCCAATCTTATTTAATTATTTCGTTAACGATGTTCCCAATTGTTTCCAATACTCTCAAGTATATTTGTATGCAGACGATTTAAAGTTTTCCAGAACTATCAGGCATACAGATGATGCTGAATGTCTTCAAATGGATATAGATAGACTCGTCGAATGGTGCGACCTTAACAAAATGCAATTAAACATAGATAAATGCAAGTTGTTGAAATTCACTAGAAACCATAACCTTGTTCATTTTGCCTACTACATAAAAACCACCAAAATTGATGAACTTGATACCATTAGAGACCTCGGAGTTATATTTGACTCTAAATTAACATTTACGACGCATATAGATCATACTATAAAAAAAGCTTCTCGAATGCTTGGTTTCGTTTTGAGATCGTGCAAGAGTTTTCGCAATACTTTCACTAAAATTTTATTGTACAACTCGCTTATTAGGAGCATCCTGGAATACTGTAGTGTGGTATGGCGGCCGCACTATGCTACTCACGCGTTAAGGCTGGAACGAGTACAGAGACGCTTTCTGAGTCATTTAGCGTTTTCTAATGGCGTTGCGAAGAAAATTCGCTCGTATGATGGAAGACTAAAACATTTTAATATTAAACGTCTATCTGATCGCTTCAAATTCAATGATGCTATGTTTGCCTCTAAAGTTCTCAATAACAAAATTGACTGCTCACCACTGTTAGGCCTTTTCAGGTTTCGTGTTCCTTCAAGGATCCCTCGCAATCCAATCACACCAATGTGCCCACCCCTGAGAAGGACGGTTCTCGGAGCTAATTCTCCCTATGCAAGGTTGTGCAGGGTAATAAATAGTTGCAGCCAGTGTGTAGATGTACATTTCCACTCATTTGGAAGACAAAGGTCGGTTTTCGGCTCCTTGCCCTAACAGGCTTAGTTGTTTTTGTTTTTTTTTTTTTTTTGTATTGTTTCAAGATTTTATTGTACATCTAAGATGATATTGTTTGCTTTTCTGAATGTTTCTTTTTATTGTTAACAATTTTTATTGTGATGGTGGGTAAGCTCCCCCTTAAATGTAACATTTTTGCATGTTGTGTCTACCTATAAGTAACCGTTACATTAGACTTTCATCTATTCCAGTGTTATTGTATACTTGAATGAATGTAAACAGTTGTTGGCGGACCTAAATAAATAAATAAATAAATAAATAAATAAATAAATGCTCTAATTAATCAAAACTTACGATTTTCTCATAAATGACAAGCATGTGCAGCACTGTGTTGCCATTGGTGTCCTGCTTGTCCGGGTTAGCACCTCGCGCAAGTATTAGTCGGTAACACTCTTCTAGACCCAGACAAGCTGCGAAACTTAGCGGATACTCTCCAAAGTATACGTAACTGAAGGAAATGGATCATTAAGGTCTTATTATAATACTTGTAGGTAATAGTGACTTCGTCTTTATTCTAATTAGTGATGATGGTAGAGACGGTCCTGATTTCGTCGTTCTATATGACATGTTTTAATTACTGCGGCATCCTAGTACCTACGCTGCCTACAGGCTCTAAAGGGTAACCCTTGGGCATCGGCGGACTTTGGCCACGTTAGCGGCCTCTGTCAAGGGGGTTCGAGTGTCATACTCATACCACATCTTTGGATTCCTTCGCGAGTATGGATATCCTAAATTATTTATTAATGTTGCTGGACGTTCATCGACATATAGAAAAGAGCAAATAAAACTGGACAGTCACATTTCAAGTTGTAAAATTTGGAATCTGATTTCAATTTGGACTTTACCATTCAATAGACTCGTTCTCTTACCCATTATAATTAGTATCAGGTTGTACGTTAACCCACTCATGGTCTACGGAGTCAGTCCTCGAAGCTTTTTGATCTTCGGGACACATGAAGTTTCCATAGCATCGCTCGTGGTAATTGGCACCGGCATCCAGTAAGAACTTCACCATAGTTGGGTCTTCGTTTACTATTGTTATGTGAAGTACACTTTCACCTATAAGGAGTGATGTTATATAATTATGTTCTATTACTTTTTCAGTAAGTATAATTATTAATTACTCATACTTTACTCGTATCTAAATGTAGTCAAATACCCTTAGTTGGAGTTCGATCAACTATGCTTTGTGATCACAGTATTTTTCGTCTAAAAAGTCAACTTTTAACAGATTTTTTTCCTTTATTTCATGTCTATTAGACAGGACCTATCTGAATTTCAAGAGCCTATATTTAGTATCAATCTTATTTGTGATCACAGGGAGCCTATTGACAACATAAAATAGATAAGTAAATTATAGTGCCTGTCTTATAAATACACTCTATTAGGTACCATATCAGCAAGAATTCTTGGTCTAGTGCTTCAAGGGGAATGTACATACTCGTAGATGCCGTGTCACCGTTAATCTATACTACATCTACTGGGAATTTAACGTAAATTTCATTCTCTAGAGAAACAGCTGTACCAATATGAGTCTGCATATGAACGAACCCATTTCTTCTGAACTACTTAAGTATAGAATACTTTTATCTGTATGTGATATGAAGACATTATTAAATATGATAACAACTGCATAAATAACGCATAATGTTAGGTTTGTCGGAGTTAAACTGCTAAAGATGGTAGTTTATTGCTGGGATAAAAAGGTAGATGTTGACAATGTTATCTCAAGCAATGAATTACCTAGTTATGGACCGGTTGCCTCCATACCGGACGCAAAGTAGGATGAGTAAATAGAACATACCTACTTAATTTCCTGTTATTACAACATCGTGTTAGCCACATACCTATATAATATTACTACTAGGAAGCGTGCACTAAATCACTGTCAGTTTCAGTTAGTCCTACGATATCAGGCTTTCTATCAAATTAAATGATTGGTGAAAACAGGGTTAAGTGGCTGATACGTACTTGTTTAGATATTTAACCAATTCAATTTACTTAGGTTGTTATTGGTAGGTAGGTATAGGTACCTGAATAGCTAGGGATCCTTTATTTAGTAGGTAAGGAACTGAACAGACTGACTCGCGGGTGCGGCCACGAAATCTCAAATGTATGGAAATCTTTGTGAGTGTTCACACTGAATTAGCGGGTGGAGTGCGCGATTCGCGAACACGAGCCCGCGTGGTCCTCAACGCCCGAGCCTGCCATCGCACCCGCGTGTTCAGTCTGTATTACAAGGACTCCAACAATGTCATAAAGTCAGTGTCGCAAACCACATTCACACAGAGCACAGAATATAGGGAATAGTATACCTCATAGCTACTGCACTGATTGAGTCTTACAAAGCATAAAAAGCCTATATCACGAGGGAGTAGAAAAGTGCATTACACAGCCAGTAGTTTTGTTGGTTCCATATATTAGTGGGCAAGACTATTGCCACCATTGGGTTCCACATATCTAATACAAGTTAATCTATAATCCGAACTTAAATATCACTAGCCAGGACCAATGTAACCTGCAATCTCTGTAGTCTGAGCTTTCCAGGTTAATTTCCACTTACCATAATACTCATCTCCCATATAAACATCATTAATGAGCTTTGGATAAAACCGCAGCAACCTTTTCGCTAGATTCGCGAGCAATGATGACGCGTTTAGGAAACATAAGTGCAGTATCGTTTCGCCTACAGCACCTCTTTCCTACAAGTAAAAATATTCCTTCTTAGATTTAGGTCATGTAGCAACATTAAAAATATTAGTACCTAGATTACAGACTAAACTAAGACGGTTAACTATAATGTGATTGTGAGTTCGAGGTGTTAGTTTATTCAAAATCAGGCCTACCTAAAAACGGTCGGAGATTTTAATGAAATCTGGTACGAAGCTAGTGTGAGACTAAGCTTATATATTTCTCCCAATAAACCGTTTAAAAGGGAGAACGGGGAAAATTAAACAAATAGCAAACGGAGTTGCAGGTGAAAACACAGACACGAACTTGAAATTTTTGCCTAACGTGACATCATATTTATGGGTCACCTACGTGCATCGATCTAATGTTAGGCAAAGCCATATTTGATCGATACTTATGTGTATATTTTGGCCACGAGTTTCCACGTAATAGAGAACACCCGAACATCCATGCAAACTTTCGCGCTACGTAACTATGATAAACTCCAACCTTCAAATCCCAACAAAGCTCTCTATATCCATCAGGATTTGCATCATACTCCTCTTGAGTAACGACCGGCCAATCTTTATCTATATCAAATTCCTCGTCTGGATTTTCCATCCCACGTAATGGCGGTAGCTAAAAGTAATAACAAAAGTACAAATATACCTACAAAAAATAAAAATAAATCCTTTAAATTAAATGCGAAATTTCGCTGAAGCTAACGGTTACCTACTTACGCAACAATTGTCAAACAAGCAACAATAAAACACGCAAAGTAAATCTGAGATCTACTTTATAAAATTACCAAATTAGTGTAGGGTAGTTTAAACCCTAAAAAATCACACTGGTCTAACTACAGAACTCGATATCGCCAATGGGTTGTGGCGGTCAGGTGGCAGCCGTTTCACGGCAAATATCGAAGTTTCACCAGACTAGGAAGCTGAACCCAACTGGGTTGGCAAAAGAGTCAGTGGATGACGATGATATACAATTACCAGATTATGTCTAGCCCTCTCCTTGTTTCGTAAGAGCACTACATGCGACACGGGTATGTATCGACCTTTGCCCTTGTTGTAAAGAAACGGCTCCACCTTGGTCTTGATCGCGTGGTCTATCTCCGCGTACTGCTTGTTCTGCAGCGCACGTTTCATCATGTCCACCAAGAGACCACCACCTGGTATTAGGCAACTAAGTAATGAACACTAGACTAAGTTCGTGCATCGGCATTTTTACCGTTTTTTTCCTTATGGGTTGCATGCTTCACAAGTTATTGGCAAGGCGACATACTCGTAGTATAGCCATATAGTGGGCATGTCGGACTAATGCAAAGAGTACCTACTTTTTATATGTATAGTATAAGGAAGCAAACCGCACAATAACCGAAAATTACCAACAGTTTTTTTTTTTTTTTTAGTTCCGCGACCAAGGCCGCTGCCGCTCTAACGTCCGTTGCCGGGCGTCTCTGGTTACAAGCAGAACGTATTTCCAGTGGCGCCCGGCGGCCTTTTTTTACCACCTCTGTGGTCTCTGCGGGGGTTGGGTCGGGATGACAATCCCGCGTCGTTGGGGTAGGGTTTTATCCCGCGTCAGTGAGTGAATCTGGTTACGTGCTATGGGGCAAAGGCCCCGCAGCACGTAACCCTTCTAGCTCGTAGTGGGTCTGGGCGTGGATATCCTCTCGCTGGAAACCATGCTCCAAGCCATGGTCTCCAGCGCAAGTAGGTGGAACGCGGCCGTGTCCTTCTGCTAGCAAGTCATGCTCGCGAAGGAGGCGGCCGAGAGGGAGAGGGAGTGTACCCTCCCCGCTGAGTTTCGTAGTCAGCGGCCAGGGCGTCTCAGACTCATCCACGCCCAGGACCATCGACCTCCATGATCGGGGCCTGAGGACTGCGGGATAGCCACCCGCCGTCCTTACAGAAACAGGCTAGAAGGGTTACGTGCTACGAGGCCTTTGCCCCACAGCAAGAAACCAGATTCACTCACCGACGCGGGATAAAACCCAACCCCAACGACGCGGGATTTTCATTCCGACCAAACCCCCGAAGAGGCCACACAGCTGGCCAAAGTCCGCCGGGTGCCACTGGAAATACCTTCTGGGGTCACCGGAGACGCCCGCAGCAATGGACATGGGAGCGGCCGCGGTCTCGCGTAGTTAAAAATTGGGATTTTCAGCGAACTCAATTACACGTTGTATATGTCCCACTAACGGCCGTAGGCCTCCTCTCTTAGGCGAGAGGGAATGGTCTGTAGGCCCACGCTAGTCCAATGAAATACGTAAAATTTCTCGTCACGTACATCTCTAAAAATGAATCAACATCTTTTTGTTTAGGTTGGTTGAAATGCTTAACTATTAACTTGAAATTGTATTATGGCCTTTAGTTGTCTCACTTTGGATTTTAAGCAGAACTTATAAAAATATACTTTTCGAATAAAATAAAATACTCGGGTACATTACATTTACAATGTAAAAAAATATTTTTGAACTCGCGGCCTCTTGGACCGGGGTTCTCTTGGGTCGGGGGCCCGTGGCATTTTGCCAGCCCTGTCACCCTATCGTTACGCCACTGATTACCAATGTCAAAAAGAAAACATGTACCAGTTTGATGCAAGCTATCTGTACAATACGTATATTATAGAAAAAGTTTGATCCAACGCAAAAACGGCAGGGCCGACAAACTGCTCATAAAATACAAAATAAATAAATTAAAACATGTGGACGTTGATCACCCAGGTGATTTGAAAAAAACATATTAAGTTTTTTTCAAATCAAATCAATTGAACTCGCGGATCACCTGAGCAATTTCAAGAAACAAGGCTTTCTGCCGTTCACACTCCTGTCTCCGAAAGGTAGTTTCAGTACACGGATCCTCACAAAAGTTGCCTTTGAACCTATTCTAATCAAGCAGGATAATATAATTATGTAAACAACAGAATTAGCAGAATCGCATGTGCCCTGGGTGTGCGGACGGACAGACAGCAAGAAATAATAGTATCCCATTCGTAGACAACAACATAATACTCGTACCTACGAATTAAAAGTGAGTGTACTTTGATCACCCAGGTGATTTGCTCGTAGGTAGTCCACTTTTTGAAGATTGTTTTTTTTTCTTTATTTTTATCGAGGCTTTTGTCCATAATGGGCTTGTCAGGCTTGAAGATTGTTGAAAAGAAAATCTTACCTATAATATTTATGTAACGTTTTACCTTTTATATCGACGAGTTTATACAACTTCTGTAAAGAAGTTCCCGCCTGTTTCTTCACTCCACTAGTGACGTTACTTTCCGTGTTACCCATGTTGAATTATTTCTATTTCCTTTCTAACTATTTTACTAGTTATTGTTGCACTTACTTATCCGCCGATCTATGATACTGTGCGCTCAACAGATACCATTTATCGACAAAACCTGAAGCGTTGCTATAACAATGACGTCAGGCTTTTGAGTAGACTAACTCTACTATTAATATTAGGTACTTACCTACCGATATACAATGTTATACTAGTTATGAATGTACACAGTTTTGGCGTGAGTGTACATGATAGGTAGGTACATAGCTTTAAAAAAAAATTAATGAGTAAGAGTGATTTGAAGTAAGTACCTACCTGTGAACTCATCTCATCGTCTGCCTGCCTTTATCCCATTTATTTGGGGTCGGCACAACATGTTTTTCCTCTCCACACATCCCTGTCAGCCGTCATCTCCTCTGTCACTCCCTTTCTTGTCATATCTTCTTTCACGCATTCTATCCATCGTTTCTTGGGCCTATCTCTGCGTCTATATCCCTCTACATTCATACTTTGCACCTTTCTTACCACATTACTTTCCTCTCTTCTCAGTCGCTCGCTACTCAATTTCTCATTTACTGGCGCAAATTTCAAATTGCCTCTAATATACTCGTTTCTTATTCTATCCATCCTTATTACACCTGTACCTGTAAACTCAGCTACAATACCTAAATAAAATGGGTTGAAATCCCGCTCTCATCCACCCTTAATAATTATCTAGTCTCTCCAAAAGTCGTTGCTTAAAATAAAACAACAGACACTACTATACATGGGGCACACTAAAAGTTTTGCACTTCTAGCTAATCGGAACTATTTGAATTTCGAATGTTTTATTTTTTTAAACGTTGTAACCTTCTTAGTAATAAAAAAAAACAATTGGCGGGAAATCATTTGTCAATTGTTTTTTATCACACATAGGAAGTTATACGTATGCAACGAAAATGGAATTAAGTCGAAAAGATTTTAGAGCGATGATTTTTTATGATTTTAAAAGTTCTCTCTCTCCGCAAGACTGTGCCGCTCGTCTTCAAAATGCTTTTGGGAGAGAAGCACCTTGTTTGAGCACCGTGAGGCGATGGTATGCTGAATTTGAGAGAGGTCGAGTTTCTTTACATGACGAATTTCGTGAAGGGCCGCCTTCAACTGCCGTCAACGAAAATAATGTGGCTACTGTTAAGCAGTTAATTGAAGAAAACCCGCGGATTACCTATGAGACAATTCGAGGACTATTGGGGATTGGTATGAGTCAAATCCAGAAAATTTTACACGAAGAATTGAAAGTTCGGAAACTTTGTTGTCGTTGGATCCGTCATGAACTGACAGCGGAGCAGAAGCGGGCTCGCGTGGAATGGTGCCTACAGATGCTACTGAAGTACGACCACGGACATTCTAATGCTGTTTATGGCATTATCACAGGAGACGAAACGTGGATTTATTGTTTTGAACCCGAGAAAAAACAGTAATCTTGTGAATGGGTGTTTGAAAATGAGAACAAGCCAACAAAAGTGAGGCAGGCGAGAAACGTTTGTAAAAAAATTATCGCGTTTTTTTTTCTCAGCTACGGGTCCCATCTGTACAATTCCACTTGAAGATCAAAAGAGTGTTAATGCCGAGTGGTATTCTACCATTTGTTTACCCAGGGTGTTAGAAAAAGATCGCAAAAGACGACCCAAAAGCCGCGTTCTCCTACATCATGACAACACCTCTTCACACACGGCCAACAAAACAAAGTCATTTTAGCTTCCGAAAAAGTACAACTCGTCACCCATCCTGCGCATAGCCCCGACCTAGCACCCTGTGATTTCTGTATTTTCCCCAAAATCAAAGATTTGATGAGAGGTTTCACTTTTACCAACCCCGAAGAGGCAGTGATAGAAAACATGCCTTCAGCTCTGTGGTCCTCCTGTTTTAAAAAATGGTTCGATCGCATGAAAAAATGTTTAAAATGTAAAGGAGAGTATTTTGAAACGCAATAAACATAATATTTTGGTTTTAACATGTTGTTTTTTTAAGTTACGCAAAACTTATAGTGTGACCTACGTATACTTAAGTAGGTAGGTATTAATATTATAAAGAGGAAATATGTTTGTAACAAATAAACTCAAACTTTCAAACCGCCCCGGGTGCTCCTGGAAATACATTCTGGTGCATACCAGACTCCCGGCAATGGAGAGAGCCAAGCGCGGCGTCTCTAAGGACTGGTTTACATTGGTCAAGCTTTTAGTACAGTGGCGAGTATTTCGAGTTTGGACAGTGACTGTTTACACTACGGCCAGTCAAGTGTCTTTCCACTAGGAAAATGGACGAGTCTCGTCAAAAAATACGTCTGATGAAATACGAATGATCGCCGCAATATCTATGTCCCTGCATTTTAAATCTGTAATATCTCTGAAAATATTCATTTAAATTACATGCTGTAAACGGCCATTTTAATCTATATTAAATGCACAATTTATTTAGGGTACTGTGTGCATTGTGGTGACCTCGGACCATTTTCCCGCCATTTCTTTAGAAAAAGGAACAAGCTATGAATTAAACAACACGTCTTGAAGCCGCTCTTACATCCATTGCCGGCCGTCTTAAAAAGAAACCTTCAAACCATTTCAAATCGGTCAAATGAGAATAGAATGTTATTGCTAATACATTATCCCTGAGTAACAAATGCTATATTTATTACTAGAAAAAACATGGAATCATTTTATTAAATCTTTTATTTTGTAGTTTTTATGTATATAAGTACCTATATATAATGTGTCAACAATGTTATAACACGTACAGATTTCACTAAATTGAGTTGATGAAATTATAGGTAGGTTAAGAACTCTTTAAGCAGGTTAAGAATTATTTCAATGTTTAAAATTTTTGCGATCTAAATATAAGATAGAATATCTCCAGAAAGCTCAAGATTGAAGCGCTGAAGAAAAGGCCGGCAATACCACCCACAGACACTGAAACAAACATAGTTTATTTCCACACACACGCAACACAAAATCACGAAGTACGTATTCTTAATCCCAAAGTAGAAGACAGAGGCGATCATGACTCCCACTTTTCACCAGAATTTTGGTGGTCCTACGTAAAAGATAACGATACTATTGCTGATTGCTGGGCATTTGGGGTACATATATTTGCCAGCCAAAAGTATATTACGTCTGAATAATTCTTCTGTTGAAATAGACTTTATAAATGATGAGTACTTAATGTAACAAGCAAACCAGTAGGTAGGTACGAGTATTGTGATTAAAATAGTCAGTAAGGAAACGGACGAAAACAACGGCTGTCATTCAGAAAAAAATTGCGGGAAGAAAATGATGACTTTTCAATAATAAGAGAAAAGAAAGAGAAGGAAAAATGAGATTACCAACTAAATCCAAGTGGGTCCTTCTGAAATTCCTCTGATAACGTAATGTGGGTAGAGCAGCCATGTTTATATTCACTAATGTACCAGGCAGGCTTTTTTCGTTGGTTCGCCAGCTCCTGCCAGATTATAATAGCATTGGATAGAATACTATATAAGTATACACTAAACATAGGCATAAAATAGAAATAAATAAACGGAATTGTATCTACTCGAATTCTTATCTAATCTGTGACATGGGAGATTTAGAAATAACTTTGATTCGCGGGGATATATAATAGTGGAACGTATGTGTCAGTCTATAGTGTTGCTTACAGAAAATAATATCGCGATAATTCAGATACATTTCTAATAGAAGCTGGTAAAACGGTCAGAATTTATTGATCATTAAAACTTTGCATATGTAATAAAGTTTACAAAGCACTTACTTAGAAAAATATACAGTGGTGAGTTCGCTCTCAACACATGAGGGCAAGCAACCACTCGCCTTTTCACTTTTATCAGCTCCAGCTTTTGTTCTACGCTCTAAAACATGAAAATAAACTACGTTATTTCTAGTTAATGGTCGGAACTCGTTTAGTCACAACTGTAAGAACGAGATAACTGATAAAATGTTATAATTATACTCTTAATTATAAATTTATAACACCAGAGCGCCAGCGGAAATCTAAACAACGAAAAATAGTTTCGAACTGCATATCGCCACCACTACGCCAATAAACTAAACATAGACACAGAATAGGGAATAGTACTTACATACTACCTACTATTTGTGTTGACATAGTTGTTCCTAAACAGAGTAATAATTAAAAAAGAACTGAAAATCTCCCGCCTAAACTTAAATCTTATAACCATATAATTTTATTAATAATTCTATCTAAGAGCCGATTTTATTGAATTTACCTTCAAACGTATTCCAACAATTCATTCCGGTATAATTACAATAATATTTCCGATCTGTAACAAATCAAGAGAGAATATAAGATGTAATCAATTGGTAGGTAGGTAAGTATGTACATTTCACCAGACGTACGAGAGGCCGCGAAACTTAAAAACAAAAAAAAAATAAAGGTATGTACAACATTTACAATCAAATTGGTAGGTACGAGATCAAGTAGAGCCTGTGAGTAAGAATCTGGCAAGAAATCTCACGACCACTCTTTTTCAATAAATAGAGAACGTAGGTACCTACTTCTGCAAGTTTTTCTTTACTTTTGTCTATTTAGGTCTTTTATAACTCTATTGGCGACCCCCAATACGCACACTGGCCCAGCAGCAGATTAGGTCTAAACCCTGCTAAACAAACCAGGAAGAGAAGGATTTGTTGTCGCGTTAGGAGAAGCCTCCTCAGTGGGAGTCAATTGGCTGAAATGAAAACTCTATTGGAAAACCTTTGCTGCAGAAAGGAATACATTCTAAGGAATGCATTCTAAATCACAATGTCAGCGAACCCTCTTTACTTCCATCCCCAGTGAATATTTAATGACGTGTCTTTGTCTGGTATATTCAAATAACATAATATACCGAGTCATAAACATACATGAGATGTCTCGGACGGGATGTATGCAACCACAATGTCTATATGTGTCTTCAGTGTCACTGGCTAGCTCACATGCACCATGAGAATACACCTGCAAATTTACATGTGTATTATAACGACAAAACGTATTTGTCTTTATTATGAAATATTTATGAAATTACCATGCACTCTTATTCCACTACTGAATTTACTTTTAATCTGACAGATTTCGCCATCAACGCATTATCAACATTTGACGATGCCATAATGCGAAATTCAAGTGACTAAACAAAACAATGGAACATAATAAGTAAATTAAAATAATCGGAAGTGTTAACTTATTTAATTCCTAGGTATATGTATTTAAAACAAAAAAAATAAAACAATTTTATAAACTTAAGACTAACGGGTCTTTTACGCGATTATTGAAATATATACATACCTCTTTATTATCGCTGAGAGGGTCAAAGAACACATCACAGCTGTAAAAACCACCAAATAAACAAGTCTGCGATTGCCGAGTATTTGTTGGAATCGGGTCCCAACCACTGGATTGAACTCCACAAGCCACAAGTCCTATCCACTGACGGACACTATTACTCCAGGATAGTGCGGGAAGCCGTCGAAATAAAAAAGTATCCCAACTTTAACCGGGAAGATGGATATCGACTATCTACGTCGTGGAATCCGGTGATCAGCAAATGTACTCGCCACCTCACCGAACGCCCGCTTGCTGATACTATCAGTGTGGTATGCCGTAGTGGCTCTCCGAGCCACTGGACATACCCTCTGCTAGTAACCAGGGACGCCCGGCAACGGACGTTAGAGCGGCCGCGGCCTTAGGCCGCGGAATTAAAAAAAAAAAAAAAAAAAAAAAAAAAAAAAAAAAAAAAAAAAGTGGCTCTCCGAACACAATAGTTAGTGACGACGAAGTGAGGGTAGTTGAACAAACCCGCACTTCACGAAGACGACGATGAGCTGAAGCCAGTCCACCCGTGACCACGGCTCTTGTAACAGGGCCGAAACGTCGGGTAATAAAGAGGTATGTATATATCTCAATAATCGCGTAAAATACCCGTTAGTCTTAAGTTTATAATGTGTACAAAACGCGAAAGTTTAAAGAAGTGTTTAAAGAAAAATAAAACAACCCTACCATACCACTCAGCCGAATAAGTTCTACCTAAATAAGATAAACTCCAGCGAAATCCGTCTAATCTTTTACAGCATGACAATGGAAACAACATACACAAAACCCAAGGTATTATTATAGCAACAAAGATATTAGTTAATTAACAAATCGGCTGATCGAGGTTTTCAAGATCAGAATAAGCTCAATAAGCACTGCCATTCAACGTGACTGGCCAGTATTCCAGGGACCTTTTCAGTCTGCAAAATTTACGAGTGATGCGGCAAGTGTATAAGAAAGAGATAGGTGCTCTTTGTAGCATATGACGTAAACTTGACGTAAACTAATGATATTAAATTCAAATATCAAAAAATGAAGAAAGTATTTGGTAATATTCCTGTGGACGAGTGCACTATTGGTACAATATAAACTGTATACTTTCCATTGGGTTTTCAATTCAATCGCCAAACTTTGATATTTGGCTTATCTGTACAATATAATAATAATTAATAGGTGACATTTTGTATTGATATAGTTTTAGGAATGACATAATGGTAATGAAATAATATTGCAATAACTGTCGAATGTTGTAAAAATATAATAATTTAATATTTGCAGGCCGTGATCCATCCGGCGAAACACGATGTAACCTTAGATAGTTAAGAAACCCCATGTCAACCGTGTTTCTAGTGAATAAACATATTTCTAATCTATTTCTATTCTATTCCATTCTGTTTATTACCGGGTACGTATGAAACTGTTCACTAGGAACTTCATGCAAGAAACGACATCCTCTGTCCTGAAAACACTCGTCAGTGAGTAATATATCATTCTCTATTTCGACTGCAGCAAAAGACCAGACAACATGGTTCTCGGATTTTGGTCGTATCAGTCTTTTCAACTTCGTATCCAAGTTGTTAGTTGATAAGTCTTCAGGACTGTGTAGAGATATCTGGAAGGAGCGAAGACTTAGCACACTAGAAGTGGGTAACCGTTGATTATTTTGAGCGGAAGCCCACGGTTTTACCCGTGATAAATTATATACTAACCTTCTACATTATATACTATTCTACATTATATATAGCCTTCTACGAAAATCCCTCTATCCATTAGTGCAAGCAGCACAAAAATCGGTGCTGTAGTTTTTGAGTTTATCGTGAACAGACAGATGCTGCAGAGGACTTTGTTGCATAATAATAATATGTAGTGGTATTTATTAATTGAATGTCTGGAGTGTATGAAGAGGCTGCATGTAGTTACATTACAACATATCGGTCCGATTCCTTCCTGGCTATTGGAATTTAGTTTGGGATTGCAGAAAAGCTATTGATTGTCTATTGTACCTATAAGTATAGTGCGGTAACGGCAATAGGCTTGCCGTATGTGGAACTAACAAAACCTTATTACTTACTTCAGCATCATATAGCAATCTAAATGTTAGAGCTCCAGGCCCCGTAGTCCTGTTCACCACAAACAGATTTTTATGCTCTCTAGAACAAAAATATTAAAGAGTTACATGATACTTTTTATTTAAATTCCGCGGCCCAAGGCCGACGCTGCTACTGCGTCCATTCCCGGGCGTGTCTGGTACGCACCAGGAGGTATTCCAGTGACGTCTGGCGGTCGTTGGCCACCTGTGTGGCCTCTTCGGGGGTTTGGTTGGGATGAAAATCCCGCGTCGTTGGGACTGGGTTTTATCCCGCGTCTGTGAGTGAATCTGGTTACGTGCTTCTGTAAGGAAGCCGCCGTCCTTAGGCCTTTTTATGACCACTTTAAAAAAAGACTAGACTGTTGCGACGTACGTATTTATTGAACACAAGTTCTAGATTAACCGCTCGTTACAAGATAAACCAAGCGGGGATAATCATTGAGGTATGAAACCTTATGAATAGAAAAGTAATCCATAGAACTATAATGTGTACTGAGCTCGCAAAGTCAGTAATCTGCATACTAGTGTGTTATCAATCGCCGATATCTATCGCATTATCTCCTCGTGTGAATGATAATAACTATAGACCTGTAGCTAAACTCACACACGAACTACAAATATTTAGTTTCTCTTGGAAAGATTTGGATTTGAAAACAGTCACACACAAGTTGGACCACAAGTTTGTTTATTGTGTAAATTTTTACTCGAAACTGATTCCAAAATGACTTGAATTTTGTATTACTAGTTATAATAATACGTTGTATCTTAAAATGTGGGTGGGTATTCTAATTATAGTTTTAGTGTATAATACGTACTTGTGTTGAAGTGTGTTGAATGAATAACAAGGACCGTGTTCAGAATCTACACTCTGAAAGTGGTGACAGCATGGAAACTGCACACCGTTGTAACTGCAGTTGGATATCATCTCGTTACAAGACATGTGTACCTGTACATGAGAACTGTTTGGCGTGAAGTTTGAAGGTGAGTTTCTTACATGTACGATTTAAGTTCTAATTAAGACGGGGCTTGCGGAGTCTTCACAACGTTGGGCTCAATCAAGAATGTATGCGACACAATAGCGGGCGCATCTCTTAACCTATCAACTAGAAATTTGGCATAAATATATAACATAAGCCTTTGGTTTGCTCTATAGTTCTTGGTATATGAGGCTCTTATAGTTTTTGAGTTATTAAGCATTATAGAAACATGCCTTTGACAGTGCTTAAACAAATTTGATTGTTGCATTAATTGTTGGCTCGCGCCATTGTTGAAAAGTGTTTTTTTTTAGTTTAAAATTTTTTTTAGCTTCTGTTAGGTTAAGGTTCCACCAGCTCCGTCTTTATTAGTTCGATGTAACCGCCCGCGTTCCAGCGAACAGCCCTAGTTCTATTCTTATTGGAGCGGTAGAAGGAATTTCGGGCGTTACTCGAGCGCGTCAGATTACCATCCCTGTAAAACCATTAGTACTAAGTACAGAACAGTAAAAATCTGACGATTATTTTGATAGGTAGCGTTTTCATTTATTTATTTTTCGCAGAGAACTCGCGTCAGAGGTAAGCAAAATCTTAGGACATATCTAAATAACGTAATCTCGTCATCTTATATTATAGGCAAACAATTTTTATCAATACATACATATTATTATTACAGAATAGAAAGGTTATGTAGACAGATGTGTATACATAATACCTGTAAATAGGAAATGCACAAACTCAACGTCAAAAATTAACGCAATTTACATGATGTCAAATTTTGTTTTAATAAATAATATCCTGTAGTCAAGAAATCTTCAGAAATTAGGAGCTTGCCCTATATCGTTAAAAACAACTGTTGTGCCCTACCTGTAACCTTACTGGATGAGCCTGAACTTTACAGTTCTGAGTCTCGTCTCAAAGTAAGTTCACAAACGAAACTTGGTAATTTAGGTATTTCTACAGTTCCTTTGAGTACATAAAACCTTACCTGTTCAATTATAGTCCTCCAAGATATATTACACGCAATGATTGTGCCACAAGCTTCACACAATGCGGAGTTGCATTCACTACGCGCGTATAATAAATCTGCCAGATACCTGCGGTGGTTAAATTTCAAAGGCGCCAATATATCCGCTGAAATGAGATTGATATTTTGAAAATTTGATTAATATACTTGAATATTGGATGGAACCAGGCGTTACTTGGCGAAAATCCATGACAAAGCAATGGTAAGTAAAATATTTAAAAAAAAATGTTTTAAACTTGTGAAAATGTTTTAGACAACAAAACGTCTACAATTGTTTCGCCTCTAAACGAAGCATTATCAAGACTGTCTCAGAGAGAACGCTGTTCGCTGTTCTCTCTGAGACAGTCTTGATAATGCTTCGTTTAGAGGCGAAACAATTGTAGACGTTTTGTTGTCTTTTTAATCCTGCGGAAAATAGTGCTATTAAAAAAAAGATTAAAACATTTTTTTTTAAATATTTTACTTACCATTGCTTTAATATACTTGAATTTCTAGAGATGTATTAGGTATAAAAATGCAAGACGCTTGTTGCCTGTTGCCTTGCTATTATTCTTATATTATTATTCTTATTTAGTAATTTTATTTATTTTAATTATATTGTACCTACTTAGTTTAAAATCACTACCTACCTATTTTGCATATCGTAATGTAGAATATGGCTGTGCACATTTGTGAAAACCTACTTATATCATGTAATCCAAATATGTTACCCATATTTGCAAATAAATAAATTGATTGATTGATTGCTTCTCGTACATGGCTTAATGTTCGAAGAATTAACAATTGTGACATAATGGCTTCCTTTCCGGGTACCAATATCATAAGATTCAGGAACTTACGCACTCAGTAAAATAAATAAGGCATGAGTCAAATTCATCGGAATTTTCCAGTTATAAGTACCTACTTATTGATATTCACCTAATTAATAACCACAACAATTAAACAATGGTGACAAGGACATAATTTGTTTGTGGTTAATTCTGATTATAGCACAAGAAAATCATAACAAGGTCAGTGAAGACGTGTTTTGATTATTAATTTTGTTTAAGCACATATAAATAAATACCTACTGTACAAGTACAGGGGCTCGTGGTCTAGTGGTTACCGACAATGTTAACACATTGCAAAGGTTAAGCAACATCTGGTCATGCCGGCAGCAACAACAGGTCTTAGGATGGGTGACCATTTCTTAAGATGGACGGTCCGGTAAGGTCGGTCCCAGTTGTCATACGAACATCTATGGCAGTCGTTAGGGGTAGTTGGAGCCTTTTTCCAACTCAGTTGGGTCGGCTTTCCAGTCTAACTGCGATTCGGCTAAACTTCGATATTTTCTGTGAAGCGACTGCTATCTGACCTCCACAACCCATAGGCGATATCGAAGTTCTGTAGTTAGACCCGTCGGATTTTTGATTTAGGGCTCTCACTACCTATAACGACTGCCATATATATAATAATATAATAATAATAATAATAATAACCTGTGCTTGATCGACTACGCCTGGAAGTGTTATCTACTCGACCAGCTCCAGCGTCAACGAGAGCACCGTCACCTGCTACACACACGGTTGCAACTAGTGCCACTTTAGTTGATACCGTGCTCGACGTGGGAGATGATACGAGTGATATATCTGTCCAGGTAAGCGAGCAATTAAGGAGTACTTTAGAAGATGTGATCTCTCAATATAGGTTTGCACCTAATTCTAGACCACGGCTACCACGCTTACCCATGCATAGACGAAATCTGGCGTTGATGGGAGCCCTGAATGCGTTGCTAGCTCCGTACTTACGGACTAGCAATGATTTGCTTGATACCCACTCGATTCTTTACTGTGGAGCTATTACCGCTTGTCGTGTTGCACGCGTTAAATTCCCTGAATTTAACCGTGCACCACGATCGGGTGGTGTGCCCGTATGGCAGGCAAGAATCGAGCGACGTATCGGCACATTTAGGACTCTCATTGCGAAGCTTATCTGTTTTAGCCGGGGAAATAGTCGTCCCCGGGTCATGCGTTTCGTGAGTCAGGCATTCGCTGGGACCGGTATTCGTCCCCAGCAATACTTAACCAATGTCACGGAACGTATTGACTTTCTGAAACAGAAAGTGTATGCATGGGCAAGCCGTATCCGTCGTTATAGAGAGCGTGTAAATAGATACTGGCAGAATCGCATCTTCCAAAGTGACCAAAGGAAGGTGTACCGAGAGTGGGAGGGAACTGGACAACGTTTGAGCGACGGACATCTGCCAGATGCTCACACCATGAATCAATTTTGGCGTGACATATGGTCGGTGCCCGTCGAACATTCGGAGGGCGACTGGATCCGTGTCGTCGAGCGTGAATGCAGTATCATCGAACCCATGGAGTCTATTACCATAGACTCCGAAGATGTTAGTTGTGCAATTCGTAAGGCCCCGAACTGGAAAAGTCCTGGGCCGGATGGATTGCACAACTTTTGGATAAAGTGGGTTCAGAGCTCGCATGAACGCTTGGCAACACAGTATCAAGAAGCCCTCGAGTCTGGTTCCTTACCCGCTTTTATGACCACTGGCATCACCTTCCTGCTCCATAAATCAGGTAGTACCACGGAACCTAAAAACTATAGACCTATCACTTGCTTACCTACCATCTACAAGCTCCTTACATCCATTCTGAGAAGTAAATTAAATTCACACATAATGTCTAACAATATTTTAGATAACGCTCAGAATGGATGTAGGGCTGGGTCACGTGGTACTAAGGAGCTACTCCTCATTGACATGGCCATTAGCCAACAGGTCAAGCGGAGTAGAGGCGCCCTCTCTACTGCCTGGATTGACTACAAGAAGGCCTATGATTCGGTGCCTCATTCATGGCTGAGGAGGATTTTAGAGTTGTATAAAATTAATCCGACTCTTAAATCCTTCTTAGTCTCGTGTATGGGGCAGTGGACCACAGTCCTTCGTAAACCAGGTAGTGGTGGGTACGCCTCTGATTCGCATGACTTGATAAGGATTGAGCGTGGTATATTCCAGGGCGACAGTTTGAGTCCATTGTGGTTTTGTTTAGCACTGAATCCACTTAGCACATTGCTGAAGGATTCAGGGCTAGGCTATCGGTTTCGTAGAGGGGGTGAGGTTATTTCTCACCTGATGTATATGGATGACCTCAAACTATTCACACCGAAGCACCAAGATTTAGTGACATTATTAAAAACTACGGAAGTTTTTAGTAATGCCATTAAGATGGAGTTCGGTGTTGATAAGTGTGCGGTTATGCATGTACAGCGGGGGAAGGTTGTAAATTCACCGAATCTACAACTTTCTGAGATAATAACTCTCAGATCTCTCACCGAGACCGAAACATACAAATACCTAGGTATGTCAGAGTCATTGGGTATAGCGGTAGAGGATATTAAGAAATCGGTGAAAGAACGTTTTTTTGGCCGCCTGACAAAAGTTCTTAACAGTTCTTTGTCCGGTGGTAACAAAATGCGGGCTTTCAACGGTTGGGTGATACCTTTATTGTTGTACTCCTTTGGCATACTTAGGTGGACTCAAACGGAACTAGACGCCCTGGATAGGCGAGTCCGTCAACAACTGACATTGCATCGAATGTTACACCCACGATCGTCTGTCATGAGACTGTACATTCCACGAAAGTGGGGGGGTTGAGGCTTTTTGAATGCCAAGAACCTCCACAACCGTGAAGTGTGCAGTCTCAGGGATTACTTCCTACAGAATGGATGTGACATTCATTGCGATGTTGTGAAAGTTGACAAGGGCCTTACACCTCTTTCCTTGGCTAACGAGAACTGGCGTAAACCAAAGGTGTTAAGTACTGAAGACCGTAAGGACGTATGGAAGAGCAAGGAGCTACACGGGCGGTTCTACCGAGTCTTAACAGGACTCGATGTAGACCTGCTCGCATCGGTGAACTGGCTGCGTTTTGGGGACCTCTTTGGGGAAACTGAAGGTTTTGCCTGTGCAATTGCAGATGAGGTTATCAAGACGAACAACTATCGGAAATACATCATGAAGGACGGTACGGTCGACATTTGTCAAGCATGCCACCGTCCTGGTGAATCACTTCGCCATATTATTTCCGGTTGTTCGTATCTTGCTAACACCGAGTACTTGCATAGGCACAATCAAGTAGCCAGGATCATCCACCAGCAACTTGCTCTTCAATATGACCTTATTGAGTCTGAAGTACCGTACTATAAGTACACACCAGTGCCAGTTCTTGAGAATGGTCGTGCATTGCTCTACTGGGACCGATCAATCATCACGGACAGGACTATTGTTGCCAATAGGCCCGATATCGTGTTGGTTGATCGGACCCAGCGTCGGGCAGTGCTCGTCGATGTCGCCGTCCCGCATGACGAGAATCTTGTTAAGGCAGAGAAGGACAAACTTAGTAAGTACCTTGATCTGTCCTTCGAGATAACTGCCATGTGGAACGTAGACTCGACGATCATTGTCCCGATGGTCGTTTCGGCAAACGGACTAATAGCTAAGAGTTTCGATCAACACCTCAAGAGACTCTCGTTAGATTGTTGGATCAAGAGTCAGATTCAGAAGGCTGTTATCCTCGACACGTGCCGTATTGTTAGGAGGTTTCTCAGTCTGTAGCCTCCACCGCCGGTAGTTTGGGTCCTACTCCGCTACTGGTGGGACACTATTTTTTATATTTTTAAATGTATTTGTGTTTTTTATAAATCTATTTAAAAATGTATAAAATAAGAATGTTATTGAATAAACGAAATAATAATAAGACTGGCAACTCTGAACGTCTCATACATCATTTTCATTCTTAAAATATTTTAATATTTTTATTTATATATTATTACCTAAATTTATACAATTACTTCAGATTTCATAATAATATCAGCAAAAAGTCAATACATAAAGGATTTTATAATATTTTAGAACTTTAGAACAATAAACATAGTCTACAAAATATGCAACGAAGATTTGACACATGTCATTCAATGAATTCAAAAACATCAACATCACATTCAATATTATGGCCAAACAATATGAAGTGATTGTGAGATGCAAACAAGAGCCAGAAGCAGAAATGCGCAAATAACACCCCCGGACTCGTCACTAAACTCCGCCTCGCAGGCACCGGACCGCACATCGCTGACACAGGTGCTCGCTGAGGCGTCGAGCTCTTCAAGTGACGAGTATTTCTCTCCGCCAACGTCGCCAACACCTGTACGCCGGCGAGGGAGAGGCCGGCCACCGAGCAGTTTGGGGCCCCGAAGCCTACCAGCTTCGAGTAGGGTCCCCACTACCGGTGGTATTGTGCACCGCATGCGATGGACTTCATCCATCAATGAAAACGTCATGCGGGCATATTATGAGGCTACAGATGGGGAAACCAACCTGACTGCGTACCGTTCAAGGATGCTTCCTTTGTTTCAGGCTCTTGAACCAACAATGACTGTTGCCGTCCAACGACTATCGGATCAAGTGCGGGCCATCCAACGATGTAAGTTGTTGGATCAATCTGTGCTTGATCGACTACGCCTGGAAGTATTATCTACTCGTACAGCTGCAGTGTCAACGAGAGCACCGTCACCTGTGACACAGACGGTTGCTACAAGTGCGACGTTAGCAGAGTCCGCACCCGACGCGGGAAATGATACGAGTGATACATCTATCCAGGTAAGCGAGCAATTGAGGAGTACTTTGGAAGATGTGATCTCGCAGTATAGGTTTATACCTAATTCTAGACCGCTGCTACCACGCTTGCCAATGCATAAACGAAATCTGGCGTTGATGGGAGCCCTGAATGCATTGCTAGAGCCGTACTTACGGACTAGCAGTGATTTGCTTGATACTCACTCGATTCTTTACTGTGGAGCTATTGCCGCTTGTCGTGTTGCACGCGTTAAATTCCCCGAAGTTAACCGTGCACCGCGACCGGATGGTGTTCCCGTATGGCAGGCAAGAATCGAGCGACGTATCGGCACATTTAGGACTCTCATTGCAAAGCTTATCTCTTTCAGCCGGGGTAATAGTCGTCCCCGGGTCATGCGTTTCGTGACTCAGGCATTTGCTGGGACCGGCATTCGTCCCCAGCAATACTTAGCCAATATCACGGAACGTATTGACTTTCTGAAACAGAAAGTGTATGCATGGGCAAGCCGTATCCGTCGTTATAGAGAGCGTGTAAATAGATACTGGCAGAATCGCATCTTCCAAAGTGACCAAAGGAAGGTGTACCGAGAGTGGGAGGGAACTGGACAACGTTTGAGCGACGGACAACTGCCAAATGCTCACACCATGAATCAATTCTGGCGTGACATATGGTCGGTGCCCGTCGAACATTCGGAGGGCGACTGGATCCGTGTCGTCGAGCGTGAATGCAGTATCATCGAACCCATGGAGTCTATTACCATAGACTCCGAAGACGTTAGTTGTGCAATTCGTACGGCCCCGAACTGGAAAAGTCCTGGGCCGGATGGATTGCACAACTTTTGGATAAAGTGGGTTCAGAGCTCGCATGAACGCTTGGCAACACAGTATCAAGAAGCCCTTGAGTCTGGTTCCTTACCCGCTTTCATGACCACTGGCATCACCTTCCTGCTCCATAAATCAGGTAGTACCACGGAACCTAAAAACTATAGACCCATCACTTGCTTACCTACCATCTACAAGCTCCTTACATCTATTCTGAGAAGTAAAATAAACTCGCACATAGTATCTAATAATATCTTAGATAACGCTCAGAATGGATGTAGGGCTGGGTCTCGTGGTACTAAGGAGCTACTCCTCATTGATATGGCCATTAGCCAACAAGTCAAGCGGAGTAAGGGCGCCCTCTCTACTGCCTGGATTGACTACAAGAAGGCCTATGATTCGGTGCCACATTCATGGCTGAGGAGGATTCTAGAGTTGTATAAAATTAATCCGACTCTTAAATCCTTCTTAGTCTCGTGTATGGGGCAGTGGACCACAGTACTTCGTCAACCAGGTAATGGTGGGCACGCCTCTGACCCGCAAGGCTTGATAAGGATAGAGCGTGGTATATTCCAGGGCGACAGTTTGAGTCCATTGTGGTTTTGTTTAGCACTGAATCCACTTAGCACATTGCTGAAAGATTCAGGGCTAGGCTATCGGTTTCGTAGAGGAGGTGAGGTTATTTCTCACCTGATGTACATGGATGACCTCAAACTGTTCACACTGAAGCACCAAGATTTAGTGACATTATTAAAAACTACGGAAGTTTTTAGTAATGCCATTAAGATGGAGTTCGGTGTTGATAAGTGTGCGGTTATGCATGTACAACGGGGGAAGGTTGTAAATTCACCGAATTTACAACTTTCTGAGATAATAACTCTCAGATCTCTCTCCGAGACCGAAACATACAAATACCTAGGTATGTCAGAGTCATTGGGTATAGCGGTGGAGGATATTAAGAAATCGGTGAAAGACCGTTTTTTTGGCCGCCTGACAAAAGTTCTTAACAGTTCTTTGTCCGGTGGTAACAAAATGCGGGCTTTCAACGGTTGGGTTATACCTTTATTGTTATACTCCTTTGGCATACTTAGGTGGACTCAAACGGAACTAGACGCCCTGGATAGGCGAGTCCGTCAACAACTGACATTGCATCGAATGTTACACCCACGTTCTTCTGTCATGAGACTGTACATTCCACGGAAGTGGGGGGGTCGAGGCTTTTTGAATGCCAAGAACCTCCACAACCGTGAAGTGTGCAGTCTGAGAGATTACTTTCTACAGAATGGGTGTGACATTCATTGCGATGTCGTGATGGTTGACAAGGGCCTGACACCTCTTTCCTTGGCTAACGAGAACTGGCGTAAACCAAAGGTGCTAGGTACTGAAGACCGTAGGGACGTATGGAAGAGTAAGGAGCTACATGGGCGGTTCTACCGGGTCTTAACAGGACCCGAAGTAGACCTGCTCGCTTCGGTGAACTGGCTGCGTTTTGGGGACCTCTTTGGGGAAACTGAAGGTTTTGCCTGTGCAATTGCAGATGAGGTTATCAAGACGAACAACTATCGGAAATACATCATGAAGGACGGTACGGTCGACATTTGTCGAGCATGCCACCGTCCTGGTGAATCACTTCGCCATATTATTTCCGGTTGTTCGTATCTTGCTAACACCGAGTACTTGCATAGGCACAATCAAGTAGCCAGGATCATCCACCAGCAACTTGCTCTTCAATATGGCCTTATTGAGTTTGAAGTACCGTACTATAAATACACACCAGTGCCAGTTCTTGAGAATGGTCGTGCATTGCTCTACTGGGACCGATCAATCATCACGGACAGGACTATTGTTGCCAATAGGCCCGATATCGTGTTGGTTGATCGGACCCAGCGTCGGGCAGTGCTCGTCGATATCGCCGTCCCGCATGACGAAAATCTCGTGAAGGCAGAGAAGGACAAACTTAGTAAATACCTTGATCTGTCCTTCGAGATAACCGCCATGTGGGACGTAGACTCGACGATCATTGTCCCGGTGGTCGTTTCAGCAAACGGATTAATAGCGAAGAGTCTCGATCAACATCTCAAGAGACTCTCGTTAGATTGTTGGATCAAGAGTCAGATTCAGAAGGCTGTTATCCTCGACACGTGCCGTATTGTTAGGAGGTTTCTCAGTCTCTAACCTCCACCGCCGGTAGTTTGGGTCCTACTCCGCTATTGGTGGGTCACTATTTTTTATATTTTTAAATGTATTTGTTTTTTATAAATCTATTTAAAAATGTATTAAATAAGAATATAAGCGAATAAACGAAATAATAATAAAATAATAATAATAATTATAGTACACTTTGACACATTATGTCAGTGTAACAACCTGAAAATGATAATATGAAAATAAGATGAAAATCAAGAAAAAATATAATGTTGACCAGAGCTGGCGCCAAAAAAGCACAATTACCAACCCCGGACTTTTCGCACAGCTCCGCCTTATAGTCGTCGACAACTGTGACTACTGGTGAGGCGTCGAGCTCAAGCAGCGACGAGTTTTTCTCTCCGCCGACGTCGCCTCTACCTGTACGTCGGCAGGGGAGAGGCCGGCCACCGACTGGCTTGGGACCCCGAGGCCCTCCGGCTTCGATTACGGACCCCGCTACCGGTGGTAATGTGCACCGCATTCGATGGAACTTCGGTATGAATGAAAACGTGATGCGGGCATATTTTGTGGCTACAGAGGGGGGAACTAACCTCACTGCGTACCGTGTTCGCATGCTACCTCTGTTTCAGGTACTTGAACCAGATGTCAACGTATCGGCACAACGCCTATCGGATCAGGTGCGCGCCATAAAACGCTGTCACCTGTTGGATGACGCTACACTTGAGAGGCTACGCTTAGAAGTGTGTAGTGGTATCACGCCTTCTTCATTGCAACCATTACCTGTGCCATTACAAAGTAACCGTAATGAAATAACGCAAGAAAACATCATCTCACATGTTGGTGAAGAAGTGAGTGATGCTGCTATACCTGTAAGTACTCAATACAATGAGGAATTAAGGAGCGCTTTGGAGCGAGCGATTGGTGAGTTTCAATCTGTCCCTATTGAGTGTAGACCGCGGCTTCCGCGTTTGCCCACACATAAAAAAACGTGGCGCTAGTGTGCGCCCTAGACTCGATGTTAACATCGTTTTTTAACAACTGCAGAAATATTACTGATGCCCATTCCATTCTGTACTGTGCAGCTGTTGCAGTATGTCGAATAGCTGGTGTTAAATTTTTTAAACAAGAAACAGCTATTCGACCAAAGCCTGCTGTACCAGCTTGGCAGTGCAAAATTGAACGGCGCATCAACGAGGCTAGGGTGCTCATTGGCAAGCTACACTGCTTCAGGACGGGCAATACACACCCGAGAGTCATGCGCTTTGTGACCCGTGCATTCGTGGGAACTAATATTAGGCCCTGTGAATACTCTGTTCGGGTCACAGAGCGCATCGATTACCTGAAGCAGAAAGTTTATGCGTGGGAGAACCGCATAAGGCGGTACAAAAAAAGAGTGGACAGATACACTCAGAATCGCTTGTTCCAAAAAAATGAGAGGTGGGTATATAGAGGGTGGGAGCGACCTAACTCGGATGTGACTGATGGGAGTCTACCTGATGCTGTTTCTACAGTTAACTTCTGGAACAGCATCTGGTCGACGCCCGTCAGTCATACACAGGATGCGTGGATTAGGGATGTTGAGCGGGCGTGTGAACCAATTCCAGCTATGGAACCTATAACCATATCTGAAGAAGATATTGGTTGTGCAGTTCGTTCGTTGCCAAATTGGAAATCTGCTGGACCGGACGGACTGCACAACTTTTGGTTAAAATGGTTCCGTAGCTCACACGCTTGCTTGGCATCTTGCTTCCAGTCATCCCTTGAGTCATCGTCGCTTCCAGCTTTTATGACTACCGGAGTAACCCACCTCCTATACAAGTCTGGTAGTACCACAGACCCCAAAAATTATAGACCTATAACTTGTCTACCTACCATATACAAACTTTTTACATCCATCCTGAGAGCAAAAATATATTCACATGTACAAAACAATAACATCTTGTCAATCTCTCAGAATGGATGTAAAAGTGGGGCACGTGGTACGAAAGAGCTCCTTATTATTGACATGGCTGTTTGCCAGCAGGTACGCCGTAACCGAAAGAACCTTGTGACATGCTGGATTGACTATAAGAAAGCGTACGATTCTGTGCCTCATACATACATACGGAGGGTGCTAGAGCTGTATAAAGTTGATGCAACTCTATGCACCTTTTTGGTGTCATGTATGAGACAATGGAGTATGGTTCTTGTTTATCCAGGGTGTCGTCACGTTCTAGGAGGTGGTGTACCAATAGGGATTGAGAGAGGTATTTTCCAGGGTGATAGTCTGAGTCCGTTGTGGTTTTGTCTAGCACTGAATCCTCTCAGTACGTTACTAGAGGGTTCAGGGTTAGGCTATCGGATGCGCAGAGGGGGTCAAATTTTGTCCCACCTTTTTTAAATGGATGACCTAAAGTTATTTGCCCCTAATGGCCCTGATTTGATGGCTTTGCTAAAAGTTACTGAAACTTTTAGTAAGGCCATCAGTATGGAGTTTGGGGTAGATAAGTGTGCGGTCATGCATGCAAAAAGGGGCGGGATTGTGGAATCTGAAGGAGTCAATCTTTCAGATTTCACACGATTTGGGTCGCTCTCCGCAACCGAAACCTACAAATATCTAGGTATGTCTCAAGCTATGTGTATTGCTGAGACTGACATGAAACAGAAGTTGCAGGATCGTTTCTTTGGCCGCCTAAAAAAAATACTGAAAAGTCTTTTATCAGGCGGTAACAAGGTGCGTGCTGTCTACGGCTGGGCCATGCCAGTCTTAGTATACTCTTTTGGCATACTTAGATGGACTCAGACGGAGTTAGAAGCTCTGGATAGGAAGGTGCGTTGTCTATTGACTTCATATCGAATGCACCACCCACGTTCGTCAGTAATGAGGTTGTATATACCACGGAAATGCGGGGGTCGGGGATTTTTAAATACCAAGACTCTCCATAACCGTGAGATATGCAACCTTAGAGAGTATTTCCTGCAGGTGGACGTGGATGTGCATCGAGATGTTGTGGCA
The DNA here is from genome assembly GCA_963556515.1 of Nudaria mundana. Lineage (NCBI taxonomy): Eukaryota > Metazoa > Arthropoda > Insecta > Lepidoptera > Erebidae > Nudaria > Nudaria mundana. Next base: position 7,667,921 of record OY748289.1, on the reverse strand, counting down.
ATAGACAACGGACTGACCCCGCTGTCCCTTGCGAAAGAGAACTGGCGCAAACCTGTAATATTAAGTGTATCTGATCGGAAGGAAATATGGAAGAGCAAGGAACTGCATGGTCGATTTTATCGGGCTCTAAATGGGCCCGATGTTGATTCAATAGCATCGGTATCCTGGTTACGATTTGGTGATCTCTTCGGAGAAACTGAGGGTTTTATCTGTGCAATCACTGACGAAGTCGTGATGACGAATAACTATCGGAGATTTATTGTCAAAGATGGGACGCTAGACATCTGTCGGGCATGTCATCGTCCCGGAGAATCTTTAAGACATATTATCTCTGGTTGTTCCCGTCTTGCGAACGGTGAGTATTTGCACAGACACAACCAAGTAGCCAGGATAATCCACCAGCAACTTGCTCTAAAGTATAATCTTGTCGACGTTGAGGTACCTTATTACAAGTATGTGCCCGACCCAGTTCTTGAGAACGGTCATGTCACATTGTATTGTCGATATCACTGTGCCACATGACGAGAATCTCGTGAAAGCAGAAAAAGATAAACAAATTAAATATTTAGACCTAGCTCACGAGATTGTCGACATGTGGGATGTGGATTCTGCGATTATTGTTCCGATAGTCGTATCTGCGCATGGTCTAATAGCCAAGAGCCTCGACCTCCACCTACAGAGGCTCGCGTTAGGCAGCTGGATCAAGGGCTTGATGCAGAAGGCGGTTCTGTTGAATACGGCCCGTATTGTGCGGAAGTTCCTGTCTTTGGAGCCCTAACCACCGGTAGCTTGGTCCCTGTACCCGATGCCGGTGGGTTACTGTTTTTTATATTTTTAAATGTATTTTTTTATAAATCTATTTAAAAATGTAATAAATATGTGTTAAGTGTTAATAAAGAGAATAATAATAATAATTTATTCAATTCAAGCGGTTTGTACATGATTATTACACAGCGTTGTCCTAGCTTACATAATACATTAATGAGATAAAGGAAACCAGTACATCAATAAAAAGGTCATGGCAGAACTCCTCCCCCAAACTAGGCAGGAAACCTGTCTGTATCTTGGGAAAAGCGTCCATACATAGCAAGTCTCACAGCGGTTACAAAAAATCTGGTTCTTGCGGTAGGCGATCAGTGTACTTAAGTAAAGCAAAATATATTATGTGAATGATTGCTGTTGTTGCTATTTCATGTTTCAAGGTTTAGTGTGTTGGTGTGTGTGTGTATGTGTTGGTGTGTGTGAGTGTGCGTGTGTGTGTGTGTGTGTGTGTGTGTGTGTGTGTGTGTGTGTATGAATGTAGGTGTTTGTACGAATGTGGGTGTTTAGGTGTTACTTTTCTCCATCACTGTGCAGTTGTCAGGAGCTGCTCTGTTTCATCGTATGTCAATGTCTGTAGCCAGGTATTAAGCTTGTGTTTTATTTCACATCTAGACAAGGCGTAGATGTTTAAGTGTCTGTGGGCTTTATTATAAAGCCTAGTACTCAAATGATTAAACTGTCGTTTCGCGAAAGCAGTTCTGCACGGATAAATTGGACATATCGGGAAGCCACGACGCCGCCGACTGACAAGCTGCTCATCGTACACAATTTTTGAGTGTTTGTTGTGTTTGTTTTAGATATTCGTATGACAACCGGGACCGACAGCTTAACGTGCTCTCCGAGGCACGGAGGTGCCTCGGTGTCTTAAAAATGGTCACCCATCCTAAGACCGGCCTGACTAGATGTTGCTTAACCTTTGCAATGTTTTAACATTGTCGGTTACCACTAGACCACGAGCCCCTAAGTAGACTTCCAATGCTTTAAGTAAATCATTGCTCAGAGCGTCAAACATAATTCAATGCCCGTGGCCCATACCAAGCCCATACCACAAGACTTTATTAGGTCTATAAAATTATATACTCGTATACCACTGACATACTAGAGAGAATTTTCATTCTAGAAGTGTAGTCATAGGTTTCTTCTTCTTTTTGTATTTATTGTTGGTGTAGCCCCTTTTTTATATCTCACTGCTCCTATAATAATCTAATTCGGTTAGCTACACTTACTCTGTTACTTACGATAAAGGGCATTGAACTTCCTCTGTACCAATTTACTGATAAGCTCCTCGCACACTGTTAATCCTGGAAACGTAGTCTTCCAATCCAGGTAGAGGGTGTCCGGAGTATAGTTGATCTCCATACCCAATTCAACTACTGGTCCCATCATTAGATATACGCCGCCAATCGAAGCAATTATTATCACCAACCAGAAAAACCTTTTGAGGATTGTTATAAAAGTTTAAAACTCAAAGGCGTAAAATCTGAGAGGCTTTAATCGTAAAATCCCCCTAATCGATTTAACTTGTATTCTCTTGCGTCAATCTTTTATTATCTGTTATAAATTCGTTCTTTTTAGGGTTACCTCAAAAGTATAACTTCAAACCCTTCTAGGATCACTTTGTTGTCCGTCTGTCTGTCTGTCTGTCAAGACCCTTTTTCTCAGAAACACGTGAAGGTATCAAGCTGAAATTCATATCAAATAAGTGCCTACTCTGGTCTAATGTCTTCTGAAGCTGTGAAAAAATCAAACTTCTAAGCTAACGTAATTAAAAGATACAGCCGTTTATGCAGCAAATTTCGCAGGGAATCAAAACCTACAGGGTACGTCCCGTAAACAAAGAATCTTGAAATTTGGCATGAAGCATCTGCTTTTAGGGAAAAAATTCAAAATGCAAAAAAAAATGGATTTGTACGGAACCTTTGGATTTTTATTACACACTCAGCAATATCAATCATTATATAGAATATCTTTCAAAAACCTTGACTTATAGATTCGTGTAAAAAAATCCCAGCGTCAATGCTAACTGGAAGGGTTCTCAGAAAGCTGGCGGCATTGCAAATATTACAATCGTTGGCAATCAGATGGTCGTACACTATTGCAATCACTATAATGGGTGCCTGCCGTTTTGCCGAAAAGATTTTGACAAAATTGCATTACCCAAACAAATTTTAGCAACCTTTTTTTATGCAATATTTCGAATGATGAATGCGGCAGTGGCCGGCGAGTGCCAGAAACGACGATTTTTCGTAAAAACTGTTATTCCAACTGAAATATTTGACTAAATAAAAAATGTTAAAAGTACTAGTTGGTAAACAAGTTATAGTTTAAACGTTCATTTCCCAAACATTAGGTTTGAGTTACAATTTTTTTTGAATAGATTTTTTGCTAAGTAATAATTTGGCAAATGGCGAAATTTTTTTTGGGAAGTGAACATTTGTCAAATTCCTTTCGGTCAAACAAGGGAGACCCCACTATCCAGTGACGTCTGGCGGTCCTTGGCCTCTTCGGGGGTTTGGTCGGAATGTAAATCCCGCTTCGTTGGGGTTGGGTTTTATCTCGGGTCGGTGAGTGAATCTGGTTGCATGCTCTGGGGTTGTGGCCTCGCAGCACGTTACCCTTCTAGGCTGCTTCTGTAAGGGCGGTGGGTGGCTATCTGGCCCCGATCATGGAGGTCGATGGTCCTGGGCGTAAATGAGTCTGCAGCGCCCTGGCGCTGCGGAACTTTACGGGAAGGGTACGCTCCCTCTCCCTCTCGGCCGCCTCCAAACCTAACCCTAACCTAAAACTGAACCTATGATCATTCCACTGTGATAAAACCTACAATATAAAGAAAGCCTAAACCTAATGATCCCGGGCGCCACTGGAAATACGTTCTGCTTGTAACCAGAGACGCCCGGCATCGGACGTTAGAGCAGCTGAATTAAAAAAAAACCTAATGATCATTCGACTATGATAATGCCTCAGTAAGAAATATGTCTTTTGTATCAATGACGTTGACAGTTTTTTTTTTTTCATTGATATAAATGAGATCAGGCTATCTAGGTCATTTATAATCAGTGCCATTCGACTATATTATTACTTACCTGGAAAACAAATTTCCTTTAGGATTAAACAAGCGATTAATCCCATGAAACCCACTGTTTTGACCAACAAATAATAAACGTTCCTTGCCACGTTTAAAAAAATTACACCGCTTCTTGACATTTATCGATAAATGAAAAAATTGCATCTTTTATAATTAATTTTTTTTTTTTACTGATATCAGTCAAACTAATTTAATAACTCTAATATACTGAACGTAGCGTGCTTCCGAAGTAGGTATAATATCATGTAACTGATTTAATAGCTTTTCAATCAGGGTAAAAGCTATCATTAAATATTTATATAGGTATCTACTTACTCAATTGGACCTAAGTTTCAACATAATGAACCATTTGCCTATTATGCTATTACGCAAAAAATATATAAAAAACAAGTACATACCTACAATAAAAAAGCGACGTTATAGAGTCGCGCTTAAATAGTTTAAGTGAGGAGCAAGCAATTCATTTCCATTTCTCTTTATCATCCAAATAATTAGTAATGGAGTGATAAGCCCTTTTCATTTTACCACCAACTACCTAAATATACAATGATTGGTTTCAGTAGTTACGAAAGAAACCAAAAAATCTCTTACCTAGGCTAGTTGTCATGGACGAGTATGTAGGTACATACCTTAACGATACCATACAATATTTGTGTGATCCAACCCACAAATGTTTTTTTCGGAGTTTGGGTGTTTTCTATGTAAGTATATTATGTATGTATTTAGAAATAACATAAGTATGTTTATCATTGGTCTAGATTCCATAGCACGAGCTTATAGCTTAGTTTGAGAATGTCCAAAATATATTTATTACCTGTTTTATTTTACTGACTTGTTTCCACAGTTGGTGGAATCTAACCGAAACTGCCGGGTAGGTTTCGGGGTGGTATCGTATTTAATATTATCACGATCAAATCCTGTTTCGGCAACACTTCTTAAATAATAATCATAACATGTCATTTTAAAATATTTATATAAATAATTTATTTTTATAAAAATACTAGAAAATAATTTTATATGATTTTATACAAAAATATTCCTAATGTAAAACGATGATTTTTATACCAATACTTAAATTAAGTGCTGGCCATTTAATGCACTCATACGACAGTCAAAAACACAAAAAAATATATTAATTCAATAGTTTTGGGAGATCGTGTCGGAAATAAGAGAATCTACGAGTATGTACCTAACCTCTTTCAATATCTGACATACATATTATTATAATCAAAGGTTAAACAAAAGTTGGGGTAGGTGCAACATTTCTAATCAAGAACTTACTTAGAGGTACAAATATCAAGAACAGCAAAAAATTTCAAACATTCAATACTCAAAATTTTTATGTTTCATGAGTAGGTATGGCACTTATGCTCGATGATAGGCGACCCTTTCGAATACAAATTGATGAAACTTTCATTAAAATTCATAAACTTTTTAACTAAGTATTCTCAGTAAGATTGTTATCAGAAAGTTCACCCTGATGCGATACTAAATAGTTATAAATGCGGATAAACCAGTTAGGGGCGTCACTAGTACTCAGTAATGTCGCTTTTGTTGTTATTTCTGACAGTACATTCGACTTAGCAAGTTTATAAGGAATTATAGATGGTAACGTAACTGCTCCATTCGAAGCCGTTGCTTCTGTGAGGTGATGAAGATGACTGGTGATGTCCTCAAGTAGATCGGGGGCTGGATGATGCTGTTCCCAGTCTGATACTGGAAAAATTTGTTTGAAATTTAGTTCATCAGAATCTATTGGCCTTATCATGACACCAAGTTTTCTCTATTGAATTATAACGAGCAGATTATGCCATGCAGAAGAAGTGTCATAGGGGATTCCCTATTCTGTGCCTGGAGCGCCCGGCAATTGGCGTAGGTCACGGACACAAAAAAAAACATTGCAGGAGTCGCGAGTGTTAATTTGTCCAAAATTATAAAAAAAAGAAACAAAGGATATTTTTTTAAATGTACTGTGTTATTTATATTACTTAAGTACTTTTTTTACTTAAAAACCCGTTAAATTCTTATAGAGAAATACACAGTGTAGGTTTTACATACTTACTTAATTACATTTTAGTGTATTTTTATTTTAATAAAGCCATTTATATTGTCCTGTTTACCAAAAACTATTTGCAGTAGAAACTTTTCGTCAAACGTAGTTCGTAGTTCCCTATTCTCTATAACTTAGTTGTATTTATTATTATTAAGAGAGCTAACTAGTGATAGTTTACTTTGTTTATGCCTGTAATGATCATTTACTAGGTATAGTATCCGCGTTGAGCCTGATACATAAACAAACAGGAAACCACACGGACATCCTCTTACTCCATTGACGATAAAAATATTTACGAGTGTTATAATTGATATCAATAAATATCTACTAGCTTGAATTATCACCAGTATAATACCTAGTACAATACATTATATTAATCGATGTTGTTTGGTACCGAAGTGGTCCCAGTGAGCTTCCTTGTTAAACACCTAATTAGAACTCATATTCTGATTGAGTCTTAATACAAAGAATAGAGTATTAGGGAGGTTTTCGTAAACTGAACTGAACTGAACATGACCACTATAATTAAACAATACATCTATTGTATCTTGATTTAGCGTTAGTCCTGTGATTGACAGATTTTGGATTCAAATGGCAATCCCTAATTTTATAAGGAATACTAGCATCTGCAAAATGCCAGCTAATATTAAGATACTAGCGGACAACCGCGGCTTTGCCCACTCGTAAAATTATATCTACACAAAATCCTTCCTCGACAACCACTCTTCCATTGGTTAAAACCGCATCAAAATCCGTTGCGTAGTTTTAAAGATCTAGGCAAAGGTACGGACGGAAGCGACTTTGTTTTATAATGTAGTATGTGTATAGTGATAGTGATTTTAAGATCTATTCTTCTTATAATATACTTATTACATGATATGTATGTAGGTACATTGTTTGACTTACCGCAGTAAGGCACCCTCTCTTCGGTTATAACAAGATAGGTCCCATTGGCGTTATCCGCAGCATTGATTCCCATTTCTGGACATATTGAGCTATTCCGTTGACAGGATGTTTCTAAGCTCTTTCTTAGGCTAAAATATTTTATGGACCAATTAGCTTCCAATGGTAAAGTATAATCTACAACAATAACTAATGTTGACATCAGGTTCTAAACCTGAACGAGTAGTTTAAAATTTGACAGGCAAGCAAAATCTTCATTAAAAACATGGGTAACCAATTTTTGTACAGTCATAAACTCATAACATAACTCATAATATATGAACGATACAATGAGCTAGGTTTTAGAATGAGATTCGAAAATAAGAAAGTTTAAACAGCTTTAAGCAACTTTAAACAGATTTCAATGATATGCTATCCCTCGGGAACATTCATTGCTATGCAGATGACAGCACACTGCACGGGAGTTACTCGGTTCGTCCGAGCGATCTGAGATTGAGGAGGAGAGACGACGACTCGTGGCTGATCTCGACCGTAACCTCGACAGTATCTCCCAATGGGGTGCCGAGAACTTGGTAGAGTTTAATGCCCGCAAAACACAGGCGTGTGCATTTACAGCGAAAAAATCCCCTTTCCTTCCCCTACCCACTCTTTAGAATGCAACATTACCAATGAAGGATAATCTAGACATCCTTGGCATAGACGTACGTCGAGAGCTCAATAACACTAAATACATTGAGAGATGTATTGGGCTAGCTTCGCGAAAACTAGGAATACTGAACAAGGTAAAGTGATTCTTTACACCGCACCAGAGGTGTCTGCTGTACAAAACGCAGATTAGACCCTGCGTCGAATACTGCTCTCACCTCTGGGACGGCTCCGCGAAGTATTTGCTGGACGCACTCGACGCTATGCAGCGACGCGCTGTTCGCATTATAGATTGTCCGGAGGTAACGGGAAGCCTTGAGCCGCTAGCCCAGCGCCGAACAATAGCTTCCTTGGCCGCGTTCTACCGTATTTACCACGGTGAGTGTTCTGAAAAGCTCTTCAATCTGATCCCACCCTCTCCCTTCCGATCCCGAACAACGCGTGCCGGGCAGAGATGTCACTCTCGTGCCGTGGAAACCGTCTTCGCGAGAACTGAGCGTTTTAAACGTTCGTTTCTCTGCCGAACGATGGTGGCTTGGAACGCCCTGCCCGCGCACGTGTTTCCTCCAACATAAAACCCTGGGTTCTTTAAGCGAAGCGTGAAGAGGCACATTACTGGGTCGTCAAGTTGAGGGTCACTCTCTATAGTATTCCTGTGTACTGTGAGAGTTGCCCACAATCGCCAGACGTCGCCACAGCTTACCATCAGGCGGGTGGCGTCAATTTGTCGACCTAATTATAAAAAAAAAAAATTTGGATAAAAATTAGCACACGATAGTCCATTACATTAATTGACACGTAGAATACTATTGCAATAAGTTCCCGGGGGAATTGGATCGAGCGAAAATATGAAATTTACAAAGGTAATCGATACTTTACCCTAGTACAGATAAGTCCCATCGAAAGCCTCTGAAGCTACAGTTTCTGTTATTCAACGATTCCGTAAAGAGAACATATGCTCGACCGTGGCTGCAAATAGCTTGGTCAATCGCTAAAACACAAAGAGCATTATTAAAAACCAACATCATTAAAACCGTAGACAATGTATTCTTTGTTGCACAACAAGTTGCCACCTTCTTAGGTGGCAATTTGTTGTAGCTGAATTTAATGTCTTTCCAAAATTTAATATGCAATATTTATATCCATAACGTTTTAAAATATAACTCTAGAAGTAATCATCAGTTCGTAAAATTGACGATTTCGAAATAAACTGGTATCTACTAAAACAAGTTGGCAGTCACTTACTATTATACAACGGTATTTTACTACTAAGACATCCTGGTTGTCGTATACCGCCATTGGGGTAGAAATCCACATGACCTGTAAGAAATATACTACATAATATAATATACCAGAGAATCAAGAAAAGGATCAACCACTTGACCAAAAGTCCTACTACTGGTTAAGGTCGGTTAATGTATACAATTCTTCAACGATGAGGACTCCGAAGTGGATGCTCAAGTCTTCGAGCATAAGGTAAGGAGACACTACAGTTTTAGTCAATACGAGTCGACATTGAAGACACTCGAAAATTTCTGGACCTTGTTGACCTCATTTGTGCAAAATTTAATTTTTCAAGCGGAACTGTATCTTAAAAAACTGTACAAGATTATTCTGTCAATCCAGAGATTATGCAAACATTAATTTACCTGTTGGATAAGGAAATCCAAATCCGAATGATGATTGTTTTCCGTTTGTGTGAATAACGTCAACAAAGTCAGCATCCGTTGAGTCCAACCTGTCTTTGGCACTTGTTGTGTTGAAGCAAGGAAGTGCTGGATCCAAGCCTACAAGCAAAGGTTTTTAAAAATCATTAATTAGCAAATAATAATGTAACTTTATCTTTAATGTTGAAATTGTGACGATAAAAACTTGTACTTTAAATATTTACTTTTGTTGACATTGTCCGTCAACCACGATTGTATGGAATCGTGCCTATTTGTATTCTGAGTTTTGTAACTTTTAACATTCCTTGTTATTCTTATGCAATGTCAAGCCAGAATCCCATGATGATGATTATTATTATTAGTATTTTTTTGTTGACATTTAATAAGCTATTCAATTTAATAATTTAAATTTTCTTTAATTTGACATTTAATTGATTCTATACGGACATTCCATGATAATAATATTGACATTTAATCACTTGCTGTTAATTTATTTCGCTTGTGAAATTTTCAAAATTTAATTTTATTATTCACTAGCTGTTGTTGCCCGCAGCTCCGCCTGCGTGTTATAGCTTTCTTGATCACCAGTTACTGATTTATTATGTATAGCTGTTGAACGATATTGTATCTTAAGATAAAATATTATAGTAACTTAGCCGTGTGCAGCGCCCCTTAGTGAACTCCACTGCGGGTGACGTAACCTACGACAAACCTATTATTTGCGGTTGGTACAGTAATCGGGTCTAGGGATTGAACCGCAAAATTAAGTTTGTTTTTTATTGTATATACTTTTCCGGGATAATAAGTACCCAGCGTGGGGCCCAGGATATTAAATAATAATTATACCTAGTTTTATAGTAATCAAACTGGTAGTTTTTGCGTGATGCTTGAACAAACAGACAGACAGACAGACAAAAAAAATTTAATCACATTTTTGGGTTCGGTGTCGGTCTAGTAACACCCCCTGCCATTTATTTTTTTTATATTTTCAATGTACAGAATTTTCACTTCTACAGATTTATTATAAGTAGTTATAGATAATGTTACAAAAAAAATGTGGAAGTTTTATATGGGCATGTACCCGAAATAAAGATTGATTTGATTTGATTGTAACACTGTTGGTAGTTCCTTCGTTATTGTGACGTTATTTAGATTACACATCTGTTCCTACTAATAATATTTCTAGTTTATTTACAAACACAAAATGGTTGCAGACAGAACGATCATCAGCAGAATCATTCAATCTTACCTGTAATTCTGCCAACTTTTCCTAATTCTTGCGATGCGAAGGATATAATTTGCGCTCCCAAACTATGTCCAATGAAATGACAATTCTTAATGTTAAATCCAGTTGCATTTTTCAACTGCCCCATAAAACTGAAACCATAGTAAGTAAACTTTTTAAACAATCCAGAAATATAAATGGTTTGAACCAAATTCAGGTAGTGTGGGTGTATAATGCACCTCTGCCTACTGCGTGTGTCATATAGGAGTGATGATTTATTTTTTTTATTTATTTTTTTATTTTCAAAACATTTACAGTGTCATCACAGGATTATCCTAATACAACACTGCAAGTAAAAATAGAAGTTATTAAAAAAAATTAACATTAAATACAACATAATAATTAACAGTAGCTATATAATATAATAATAATTAATAAGTAGTATGTAGGTCATAAATAATATAATTAACAAAATTCATAAAATTAATGGACGTCTGAATATCGCTACTGCCAAAGAATGAATTAATTGATGAAATTTAAATTAAAATGAAATTAAAATTTAAAAATTAATGAAGAATGTCAAAAATATGTCATAAAGAATTCAAATAATTAAATTAAATTTAAATAATTATGAACCCATTAAATGTCATTTCATTCAATTGCTAAACATTTTTCGACAACTGTCTTGATGATATTTATTTACATACGTGACAATGTCCCTTCCAACAGTCCGGGTGTTGGCCACAGCGCGCCAGTACTTGAACGTATTACTGCCTCCACTCCAGTCCACAGCTATCACGTTTACATCTTCCTGGGATGAAATAACACTAAGCAGACCTAAGATTTGATATTTGCTCATTTACATTGTGCTCCCTCACGTAATTCACTTAGTTGATAGCCCGCATGCGGGGAATCGCACACATGCAGGGTAACGCTCAATGTAAATGAGCTATTAAGCAGGAGGCCATGCAGTTTCCTCGCAGATAAATATTCTCTGTCGGACCACATAACACCCGACCACATCTTGGTAGAAACAGCATAGGTTAACAGATCCGTCGGCAGTCTGGGGTTAACCTTCTGAAGACGTAGGTACCTGGGATGCCCGGCAATAGGTAGTTGGTAGGGAGAAATTTAAAAAGCTAATAGTACAATATTGTATACTGTAGACCGCTGACACTGACTTTCTAAATAGTCAGCAACTACGAGTATATACACACCCAATCCAAATAAGCTTGTGTCATATTGGCGATCCAATCAGCTCCGCTATAGCTCATAAATCCGTGCACAATCATCACTGTCTTTCTTTTTGGATCAAAATCAACAGCTTCGATGCCAAATTGTCGTCCAGGATACACCTGTAACATTCAAGAAAGTGTCAAACAGATGGAGCAGACCTAGTACAACCAGCCGTAACGCAAGTTGATCGAAATATTTGACCAATAATATGGCAGGAAAGATAAAAATACAATAAATCGAGCGAAATTTTCTGTAGGATTATTTAATTACAAAAAGAATTACAATATACATAATTATATCTACTAAAAATATTTACGATGGCGATACTTATTATTTGGGCCAGAAAATAGCCAGCCTTCTGGTAATGAGAAGCGTCGATTAAGCGTTAACAATCTGTATAAAGGCGGTGAGCACTCGGACCCCATGACCCCAGTGTCTCAACCCCAAACGGCTCAAATATGTAACCTGCTAGGTTAGCATATTTACGCCGTTTGAGGCCTTCAGCCGATGCAGCAGCAGTGCCGGCATCAATCAATCAATCAATGCTATTAAGGCTGGTGGCACAGAATACCAAAGTATCTTTGTTATGTGCTGGTGGCGAGGGTAGGTAATTCCCTAAACGTACCAACCATGTACGAACCGACCTACGTATGTATTTCAAAAATTCTTTCAACGATAACGCTAAGTTATGAGAAACATATACTAGGTGACTACCTCTGACGAAAAAGGAGAAAATTATTTTGTTTATACCCTGAAAACATTGACCAAATGTACGAAGCCGGAACGATCCTAACTCGTACGTGGTTTAATGACACGTACTCATCGCATATGTTTTCAAAAAAAAAAAAATACTCTAAACAAAACATGCATAGTCAGTAGTGAGTGTTTACAAACTCATCACTCAACGAGAAAGTGATGCGTGTAGAAACGTGCAACACAGTTTTTGTTTAATATCATTGCCTGAGTCACTGCGTATTTCTAGCAATGTATAGAGGGTAGCTTTCTTACTTAAATCTAGGGGTGTGGATATGGCGCCCCTGCCGATGGAAGAACGAGGCTCTAGTAAATAGGTATAAATAATCCCGTAATATGAAGGTTTACGTCTCTACCTACCCCTTTCAGGAAGCGTGATTGTAATGTATTTCCATACCTGTACCCGGAATTTCATTTTCCGTGAAGAAAAATAAAAGTGCGTGTTGACGACATCTGACGATGCAGGCTTTAAGTTGAAGGAGAATATTTTGTTTAGCGATCGTATCATGAAGCCTCCGATGCCAAAACACCCAACAGGTGGCGTTGGAGGCGTTGTAGTAGTCCTCTGTTAAAAGAGAAAAAGATTACCTAATTTAAAAATTAATTTATAATTAAAATACGCTCCTATACTAACAATAAAAGGAAACTACTAAATGCAATGTAAAAACCACGCGGCGCCCGTTGTCCAGTCATTGACATTTTATACGGATATTTTACAATTAATCTGTTTTTTTTTTTCAAAAAATTTCGTGTTTAGACATCCTTTTCAGAAAGTCAGTCCTTTATATACTCCTGCTTATTTAACCCATACCTATTTCCTGGTGACCATTATCAATTGACTAATACTTAAAACTCTCTCTCTCTCAATTAAGAGTCTTGCTCTTGTCGGTAGACTAACCGCCACTGTTCCCTTCACCTTGCCAAACCTTTCACCTCCTGATACGACCCACCTTGTATTTAGAATATCGATGATAATCTCAATGATTGCCATCTCTTGAATTGACTTTACGCTAAATTGATAGTGGGCTACGTACCGTCACGTTGGTATCAAACACCGACGAATTCTTCTGATAATAATTCATAATCATGTTCAGATCCTCAGGGCTTATGAAGTTTTCCACTGCGAAGAAAGTAAGTTTTAACTTGTAATCGTTTAAATTTTACTAGCTAATACCCAAGGCTCCACCTGCTGATAATAGTTTTCCCATACAGATAAAACGTAGCATATGCCAGAGAGTCAGCTACCTCCACTACACGTAATCAAAATTGGTACGGTACAAAACAGGTTTTTGAACGTCAGGAACTAATATATCTACAAATACAAACCCACGCTCCCAAGCTTTCGGCTTTATAACAACAGAAAACGCTATGGATCTTCAGGACTTGCGACCCGAAAGAGCATTTCACGTGGCCAGCTTCTGACACAAAAGTAGGTGACTTACTTCCTCCTATTCCCGCTACATACAATCCTATCAAAGCCCTATTGAACATACTTATTACATAATATTTAGGGACCTAATATTGCATCGTCAATATTTCATTTGCTTAACTTGTGTTAAATGTCAGTTTACTTACAAGTAGGTACTTAAAAGCATACATAGCTATATTTCTGCATTATAAAACCTTGTGAGAAAGATTTATACGTTTATGACGAACATCGAGTTACCAAGACGACGATCCAACACTGTCCTGACCTCGACCAGGTAGCGGTATGCAGCAAGTTAGTCGAAGTAACAAGGGCAGTGTTTCGGAAAATGTCCTATGGCACGCCAGCCGTTTAAGAAGACACGCGATGTGCCTCAACAAGACTGTAATGATCTCAGTTCAACGAATTCTACGTAAGTACGAGTATTACCACATTTTCTAATCTATAACACAGCGTTACATTTTAGGATATAAAATTTCTAAGTGTCAAGTTAAGAAAAGCTCTATTTATTTATCCCGTCCCATATTCATACAAATATTTTCACTGTTTACCCCAGTTTACCCGTAATTGAGTCAAGGGCGTCCCGCGGTTCCGAGTACCTATACACTCGGAAGGATAACCCCAGTTCCTGACTTCTCCAATTTAATGCACTTAGTTGTTGATTACACTTCTTTAGTGTGCTTATCGAGTACAAATAGGGTATGCACTGCAGATTTCGGAGTTCGCGTAGTTACTTATTACATATTTGTGTCCATAGTAGCTTACTTATCTGTAAACATCTGTCTAGTAGCCTCATCCATTGGTGAATAAATGCAACAGATTTCAGGCAGTGATTGTGCATTCAATCTATCGATAACTTTATGAATGAACCAATGTCAAGGTGTTCAATGATGACTTTGAATAAGCCATTTGAATTTCAATGTTTTAGTCTTGATATTTACGTGCAAATGATTATATTTTATCTAGGTCGAGAACTTCACTTACCGAGATGAAAATCAGTTCAAGAATACAATTAAACAGTGGGAATGTAGTATAATGAAGTTCCACAGATTTAATCTTAATGTCATTCAAGATAAGGAACTTCAAACCCAATTATAAGAAATTAGACGGAGTTGGACCAATGATTTTAAATACAATGGATTTCGGATCATCGCTCAAAAGTGTCCGAACTAAAAGAGAAACAAAACGCTAAAAGAGAAACAATCGCGCGCCAGTCTTGATTTTGACAACTGAACGACAACACGTTGCACAATTCCGTACTGTATTGTAAAAACGTGTAAAAACTACGAAAAAAAAGCAAATTGAAGACGGTGTATCATATTTTCAGTAAATAAGCTTTTGTTTTATTATTTGCAATTTATTATTTCACTTAAAATACAGTATTTCGTCGATAATAAATTAAAAGACAAAAGTTCATTTTCACTGAATAATGTACTAACAAAATGACCATTCAGATTTATTCGGATTACCCATAGCGATAAAACTATTTGGAACAAAGATTATAGTGGAGACGCCTTGGCTCTTTATGATTTTTTTTTCGTTATATGAACCAACATCTATTTCAGTTTTCCTCGGGATCCAGTACACTGTGCACAATGGAAAAATATTATTGCCCTAGCACGGCGAGAAGAATATTTTGATCCAAAAAATAACAATCTTGTTTGTTCGGCTCATTTTATGGACATAACAAAAAGAGGTCCTATCTTTATGAAACTTGTACAAGAATCCCTTGATTGAATGGAGGAGATAAGCCCAAAAATGTTTTTAATTTTCACAGGGTATCATTGTTTTGTCATAAATATAATTACACATGTCATTTTATTTCGTGTATATACTGTTATTTTCTTTTTATTTGGATTCTCGGTAATGTATTCCCACGGGAATCGTGGCCGAGATAACTATATCTCGCGGGCGGAGTCACGGTGATCAGCTAGTAGCCAATAATTTCGTATCCCAAAAAGATAAAAATAAATTAATGATGCGCAGTTTTAGCAACTAATTCAGTCACTTGAAACACGGCTATCTTGTAGTAGACGTAGCGACATAGCGTTATGAAAATAGTAATGAAAGCGGAAGAACTTTGACACCCGCAAGAAGTTTGGCATTTATAATATTATAATTAGTTAAATTCATTAATTCCCTTTTTGTTATTCATACACTACAGTTACTTATTATGAAACTGACTCGAAAAAAAAAATCTTTGTCAGTCGTTAATTAGTTTTTCAGCTTATTTCGTCTAACATAAACAAGTAATTACAATTTATAAGATTATGGAATTTATTGTAGTCTTACATTAATTATTACGCATACGTAGGTACATATCATGGAATCCTTAAAAGACTTTAACAAAATAAACCTACTCCATTGTTTCTATGTTCACTTAGTTCAAGTATAAGCTGCATAAGGTGAATTAGTCAGGCGGACAGATAGAAGCTACGTAATGCGATAAATTAGTGCAAACAAAAGTGAACACTATTCCGTTGAATCAAGGTTTAAATTTTAATATGAAATTTGTTTATATCTATGTATGCCTATGTATAATGTATAGGTCGACTCGGGACATTATTTTCTTGCGATTTGTTCTAGATCCTATGTCCGTTGTATTATAAGGTCTTTGAGTTGGACGCAACATTTAGCAAAATTATCACGTAAAATAATAATTAGGTACCAACTTGAAGACAGTCAAGTAAAGTCAAAGTAATGATAATGCTTTAAGGTGAAACCAATCCGGTTTTTCGTAATGATTCAGTGGAATATGGTACAAGCGTGTTTGTTTCACTAAGTGTCGACAATCGCACGCATAAACTTTAAATGTAAGAAATTATTGTAAATGCGGGAGCTCAACCAATAAAAAAGGATTTTTTCTTTTTTATTGGTCTGAGTGCGGGAGTTGCCTAATTTAGGGCAACAGGTCCGACTAAATAAACAAGGTCTCTAAGGATACCTGGTCTACTAACTAACCACAGCTGCAAGCCAATTAACCACTGATTGGCACTGAAAACTGGCGCAGACTTGGTCTTTTCCTTAAGACTTAAGAGTTGTAAATCCAAAACGACCACATTAATGCACAGCTTTACTACACATTAATTGGTAAAACTAGGATAAAGCTTAGTTATTGTGAAGAGGTTATGATAAAGAGGATGTAGGTGCAACAGGAATATCGTATCAAATATTTGGTACCTACCAAGTCGTATTGTTGGTGTTAACGTTCGCAAAAAATTGCATCAGTCAAGGTTACATAATTTTAAGTAAATATACGAAATGAATATTATATTAGGTACAGACGACAAACGTGGCAGAGGACTAGTCTATACTTCTATACTATACTATTATAAGAGGACAGATTTGTATGTTTGTAATGAATAAACTCAAAAACTACTGTGCCGATTTCAAAAATTGTTTCACCATTGGAAAGCTACATTCACCCTGAGTAACTAAGGCTACTAGAACCGGGAACGAGTAAATTAAATCACGCGGGCGGAGCTGCGGCGATCAGCTAGTTTTATATATAGTAATAATGAGAAGTGTTACATAAATATGTAACATTCAAAATCAAATTTCAAAAAAAACTTACTTTCGTCGGTAGTCATAATCCTAACATCACCTAAACTTTCTTCTATTCCTGTCAGAAACAAAACACACACGAAGAAAATAATTCGAATCATTTTTGAAAAGTATTTTTTTTAATAATGGCCAGTGTTATTAATGAAACCACTCTGGTGGAAAAAAAACAAATCATAGAATTTAAAAAATAAACTTATTATCTGTAAATTACGCGGGCTGCCGTATTGTAGCAGCTTCGATAAACTGAAGCCATCAGGCTATATCCCGTAATATATATCTTATTTATGTATGATTCATAAATATAGGTATATACTAGGTATTTTAATGACCTAAATACGTTTTGTGGCATGCTAGGTGGGCTGAATAACTAACTTTAAAAATGTCACATCGGTGGTTCCCAAAGGTTACTGCAATTACGTAATTACTCATTCAAGGACACCCAGCAGGAATTTTCAAGTTGAGTAAGTAAGTAATGATTAAGTAGGTGCACTTACTGCTTGATTTGACTAGTTATTAAAACCGGTAGTTGCCTTTTATTTTCGTTTAAGCTGAACGTAACGGAAGTGTCCGCGATTGGAAATTGCCCATAAGGTGCAAATTTCGGCTCCCAGCCACTACACACGGCGTTCTTAACTTCTCTCATCCGAACAAGTTAACGGTTGGGAAGGAACCTCAAGTAGGTAGGTCTATATTATTCTTTACTAGAGATTGCTGCCACGGCGGGAGTGGGTAGATTTTCTTGATTCCATTTGCCACGGACCCTTATTCCCGGCATGAAATGTAGGTAAGTACCCTTCTCTCCCTTGCCGCCATGTAGCCCAGGTTAGCATCTACCTGGTACCTACAAGTAGGTAGGTAGATAGGTACCTACCCAGTACAGTATGTACTCGTATATGCCCATGTATAAATATATCAATAGGTACATACGGTCGGTAGCTATTTAGTTTATAGCTATGATTTAAAAGGATGTCATAATTCACATTACGATCATACATCATAGGATTTCATCGTAGCTAGGATCTCATAATACTACCGGGCGGGTGCTGGTGGTCTACGGCTACTAGGTACGTGGATGGCGGGAGGCTGCTCACGGAGTCATAATGGCTCATTGGTCGTCCCGGCTGAGAGAACCACGGGAACCACGGACAGTCGATTGGGCGGGTAGGCAGCACGAGACGGATGCTTTCCGGGCGTGGAAGGGAATTCCGGGGTGGGAATAGAGTCCCACCTGCGATTGCTGTGAGGATTTGGCGCAGCACACTATCGAGGTCTGTCCGGCCTGGGACGTGCAGTGTCGTGAAGTCACCGCATTAGTTGAAGTAGATCTCTCGTTTTCAGCCATCCTGCTTTCTATGGCTGGTAGTGACGGTTGTTTTACCGCGGTCGCCAGAAAGGAAGGAAGTGACGGAGCGGATCAGAGAGGAAGATCCCCTCGATGATCCAAATCACCGCCGACTAACCGGGTTGAGACGGTGCGCTTATGCGCATCTTATTCTGCCTTGAGTTTGGCCGCGGGTGGAAGAGACGGGGAGATCTCTCCACCTGTATTAGTGCCTCTCGCGAGGTGTGATGCTATTCCCATGTGTGCTGAGCATCGCTAAGTTAGAAGACGGGGTCCGCATTCCACCTGCTGGCCAGCGCTGAGTGGATCACTTACGTGATGCCACACTCACCAGGCGCTGAGTAAGGCACACGGCAGGTCGTTTTTGCGGCTGGGTGTCCCACATGCCACATGGGCGTACCTGCGCCCGTGGAATTGCGCATGAGGTAAGTACATTTTTTCCTGCCAAAACAAAAAACAAAACCAGCCAAGTGCGTGTCGGGCCACTCACAGAATAGAATCAAAGAATCAATTTCATTTATTCAGTTTAGGCACATAAAGAGCACATATGAATGTCAAAATTTTACAATTTTATGTCAAGCAATATTATAAAAATACTAAATTAATTACATAAATAACCATTTGAAGATGATTCTTTCGCTGGTTCGGTAACTTGGTTCTCCTGAGAAGATACCAGCAAGAAACTCAGGTAGATTATCCATTTTCTTTTTTAATAATGTTTTGTTTACATTGTGTTACAATTTGTATTGTACGAGTGGCTAACAACAGCAGATTAGGGTGACCATGCATTTTTATCATTAAGATATTCGTCTACATTATAATAGCCTTTCTTCATCAAACGTTTTTTCACTACTATTTTAAACTTATTAAGAGGCATGTCAACCAAATCCTGCGGAATTTTATTAAATATTTTTATACATTTGCCTAGAAACGAATTACCAACTTTATGAAGTCTAATTTTTGTCATTGCCAGTTTATTTTTATTTCTTGTATTATAATTATGATTGTCGAATCTTTTTTTGAAGAGTTCTATGTTCTTCCGTACATATACGATGTTGTCGTAAACATATTGAGAAGCAACGGTTAAAATATTAATTTCTTTGAATAGTTCTTTCAGCGAGTCACGGGGTCCGAGTCTATAGATTGCTCGTATAGCTCGTTTCTGTAATATGAATATTGTCTCAATATCGGCAGCTGAGCCCCATAGGAGCAGACCATATACAATAGGGTTCCGTAGTCACAAATTAGCTTCTATAACTCCTGAACTACCAAAGTTATCTAATCCGGTTATTATAGCTTTCCTAAGTTCATTACATGGACTACCATCATAATTTTTGAGCCATCCGCTTAGTTTTTTGGGGAGGGGCTTTGTTTTACCAAAAAAATAAAAGTTTAAAGTTGAATATCTCACAAATGGATCATAAACGGAGACCTATTTAATAACACTCCAAACCACGGGGTAGACGCAGGTACCCCAAAAATATTACTAAAATTATAAACGCGAAAGTTTGTGAGTATGTATGTATGTATGTATGTATGTATGGATGGATGTTTGTTACTCTTTCACGTAAAAACTACTGAATGGATTTTAATGAAACTTTACAATGATATAGCTTATACATCAGAATAACACATAGGCTACAATTTATAAAGATATTGTGTGAATTGTTCAAAATATGACGCGGTGCGACGGGAACGGGAAAAAATCCAAATTACCACGCGGACGAAGTCGCGGGCGACCACTAGTAATACATAACATAGCCATGCAAAGTTTCAAGTTTCTAGCACTCACCGTTTGGGAGAAAAGCCGAGGACAGACGGACAATCCATACTTAACCACTGTAATTCAAACCAAAAAATAAACTGCCAGGATGGAGACATACATATACCAGCTCTCTGAGTCCAAGCGTACAAACTTAAATAATTTGGAATGGTACCGAATGGAACAGAACAATTTTTTTTAATTAAAAAACTAGCAATCACCACGGCTTTGCCCACGTGATACAGTTTTATCGTTACCGATTATTCATATAATTACATACAGCAGCTGATATGTAGATACATAATATCCATTATTTAAAATGTATTATAGTAGATAGCTATTTGCACTAAACTACTAAGTATTCATCATAATTTCATAATCATATAAATCTATTACATCGAAATTAACTATACCTACACCTTACACTAATAAATAATATTTTAAAATTCCCGCTACAATTTACTTTTGAACCCATAGAGCAACACGGTCGTCGTCATACGACTTTGAACCATATGGATAGGCTATGGTCTTTGACCATATCGCCTCAATTTCCTTGTGCTATGACGCAGTGTTGACCGCGATCTACTGTTAGTCAATGCTTAGTAAAATGGTAAGTTTTCAACGGATGATCTTCATAATCATATTTATAAGTAAGCTGATGAAGATAACAGTTCTGAATTTGAATCATATCTCATGACAACTCAAAATATCTGAAATATAACGACTTGAAAAATCTTAAAATAAAATACATGATATTGCTTTTTGAGTCGTCTTCGGAAGTTCGGTCGGACTCACGCTCACGACAGTGACTGTTATCTATAATTATGAGGTGATGTATGATGTTAAAACATGTAGGAAAAAATGGACGGTAACTAGGATACTACGATACGAAAATATTCTAATTACAAGAAAATCCATTCAAGTTAGGTTTACTTTATACTTTTTATCAAACTGAGTGTTGTTAAGACGTTTTTCCTTGTACTTAATAGAAAAACGTCTAACCTTCGACAAAGTTTTCAGTCAAACCTGAGAATCAATGAGAATGAAAACTGGCTAAGAGATAGGGTTCCGTAGTTACCCTTAAACCCATAAACCTCTATAACTCCTGAACAGAGTCATACCATGCGTTAAAGTTTTCCTTTATAGTTCATGGAAAACATCATGATTTTTTCAAGTTCTTGAAAAAAATCGTTTAGATTTTAGAGGGGAGACCGTCCTGTTTTCGCAAAATATGCTCTTCAAAGCTAAATATATCGCAACAGATACTTAAACCAAAAAACACTTTAGCAACCTCGCAATGAATTTAAAAGACCTCTCTAATGATACCTCACACGATTGTGTAGACGGGAGAAAAAATATCACCCTACTTTACGTGTAGATACCACAAAAAAAAAAAAATTCAAAATTTTATTTTAGCACTTTGTCGGCGTAGTAAAATATCCATGCAAACTTTCATGTTTCTGGCACTAACCGTTTGGGAGCAAAGCCTAGGACGGAGGGACGGACATGACGAAACTATAAAGGTTCCGAAACTTCTTCTACGGATCCCTAAAAAGGCAATGACTTCTACGCTAACACGGCTATCACATGTTATTCTTGACATTTTCCTGTCAGCTTATTTTATATGACGTAATATTATTACCCAAAATTCAAATTACAATTTGTTTGTATACGTTGTTTGATCTGTCGAGTTTATGGTAGTTATTGATAGGTAATTCCTTGCAAGTTGTAAAGTCGTATTTTGGTAGAAAATAAAGCACGCCTATTGGTTGAATGATAAAACCGTTCAAACTTCAAACAGCTTTCAAAGTTTTGTTCAAACGTATGGCCGTTTGAAATCTCCTTTGTGAATTTGTCAACAATCATCAAGTTTTATTGTAATACTTAAATTTATTCGATTTAATTTTATATTTTTAAGCTAGTTTAAAATGACGTCAATCAAAGAAGATGAAAAGAAAGAAATACCAGAAATTATACATGATCCTCAAACTAGCTGCACCTATCAGAGGTTACGATTCTTTGGAAAGGTAAGTTCTATTAAATTTCTATGATAAACCTTCAAAAATATACTCTTAATCAGTAATACAATACGTACACTTAAATCTGATTAACCGGGATATTGATTTTGATCACAGACTAAAGTTTTAACGGTGACTGCACCTGTTACTTTTTGAAAAGCAAACCCGAATTTACCGTTATGTTGGGGAGTAACTAATTAGTTACGACAATAACATAGGTAGTTTCAATGATCATGACTAATAGTCTAGTCTTTAATAATATGTTTGTTGTTGCTTGTCGGTTTATTTTTAAAAACCTTTCAGTCAACGGTAAGGTGTAACTTAACTACCACATTGATATCTAAAAAACTTGTCTAAAACGACTAGGCAAAGAAAATTACTAAGAAATACTATCCTTTAATGATTATTCGAATGATAATGTTTGGATGAATAAGTCCCTGTTATAAATAGACCGAAACTCAGCTGTTATACTGTAAACTACTGAGGCTAGGTTTTGTTGTAGTCTTCAGTATAAACAAATGTCCCATAAAGCTATTAACATTGGAATTATACAATGGTTTGGTATTGCACCTGTGGCCTTGAATAGTTAAATATAATAATAAAAATAAATTAAAAAATAAATAATCTCATTAAGAGCCCCCCCTCGCATGAAAAGGTTTGGTAGACTAGTACTACCAATCCGTTTAGACCTGAACACTATGTAATCTCATAGCGCTCAGGTCTCAAAAGTAAGCCTGAATGGGATGATAGGATAGTGTTTAGTTAAAACATTTTCAAAAGCTGGGTCATAAACTAAGTAAAATACTATCAGATTTATATGACAACATACACCATGTTTTAGGGTGGTTTTGCAAAGTGTTACGAAATCCAAGACATAGCCAGCAACCAAATATGGGCGGGCAAGATAGTATCAAAGAAGCTTATGGTGAAGTCCAGCCAGAAAGAGAAGATGGCACAGGAGATATCTATCCACCGTTCCTTGCAGCACAAACATGTGGTCGGCTTTCACAGCTTCTTTGAGGACTCGCTCAACATTTATATCATATTGGAACTTTGTAAAAGAAGAGTAAGTATAGGGTTCTCATTTAAAGTCTAGTTGTTAATACTGTCTATACTGTTGTCACAAAATAATAGGCCCGTTTGTCATTTGAGAATCTACAGGGTGTATTTTAGGATAAGTACCCTACAATTTAACTTGAAACAAATGTGAAATAAACAATAACAGACACACACATCACAGAGGCAGAGGTGCTAACTTATGGCATAGAATATATTGCGAGTATTCAAAGTAAATGACAACTGGACCTATTATATTTTCTGAATATAACATGTAGGCTCACCAGGTCACATTAAAATCTTAAATCCAAGAAAAAATGGCTGTATTCAATACAAGGGAGATCGCTAAGGTTTCTAAAAATATAATTCTCGTAATGAAGATTACTTTTAATAAGAATGTCTGCTAAAAAAAATGATGCAAAAAATAAAATTTTTATAATTTTATAATTACAATGCTAAAAAGTGCAATCCATGGTCACAGATTAACTGATAACCTGTGACCATGATTGAAGGAATCCAACTGAAAGCACAGGAATATTATCACAAAGTCCCGCTTATAATCAGTTATGTATGATAAATTAAAAAAAAACAGTATTGCAATACTGTAAAGTACAGTCTACATGTCCGTGTTTATCTTTTAGTCTATGATGGAGTTGCACAAACGACGAAAAGCCATCTCGGAACCAGAAACTAGGTTCTACATGCACCAAATTCTCCTTGGAGTGCAGTACTTACACAGCAAGCGCATCATACATCGAGATCTGAAGCTGGGCAATTTGTTCCTTGATGACGACCTCCATGTTAAAATTGGTGACTTTGGTCTTGCTGCTAGGATCGAATATGAAGGTAATGTTCTGAATAACATTTCAGCACAAAGATGTTATGTATACCTATAAATATACTTTTATTTAAGTAGGTCTGCCTACAATACCATTAAGCCTAGTTCGTACTGCTTTAGTAATTTAGTAGAGTAGCGTGTAATTTAGTGGCTAAACTACTCGCTACTACACAGAAATCGTTCGCATTACGGTTTAGTACAGTACACAAGTGAGTGGTGCTGTGCAAGATGAACGGGCTGCAACGCAATAGAGTGAATAAACTGATTAAGCTAATCGTATGCGGCTTGTTTCATTTGTTTAATTTTATAATACGGGGACTTAATATTCTACAAGCAATCATGTTCTAAATATTTGGAAACAAATTTTAAAGTTGTTTCTTCGCTCCTGCGAAACGACATTTTTGCGGCCAGGCGGCTACTAATGAACTCGACTAATCGGACTTGTTTAGCCGGTGAACCAGTGAGCACGGATGCGTGGTGGGAGGCGCTACTGGCCCGAAAAAATAGAGTAAAATGGATTGGCGCGACTAAATCATTTACTAAATTACTCGACTAAATTTTTGAAGTTCGCACATATTTAGCTACTAAATTACTCGCTACTCTAAATTACTCGACTAAATTTTTTAAGTTCGTACATATTTAGCTACTAAATTACTCGCTACTCTTCTAAATTACTAGCCTAATCCGAACTAGGCTTTACACTGTGTACCTATTAATGGCTAGTCACACTTCTGAAGTAAAACTACATAGGTCAAAGACCTATGTATGCAGACCTACTTACATTGTGTGCAGGTCTGCATACATAATACACATTCTGTACATATACTTATATTAAAGAGGAAAGATTAGAATGTTTGTGAACTGAACTGATTTTGAAAATTCTTCCACTGATATGTTAGTTACATCATCCCTGACTAACATGAAATCGTGGACGAGAAACTATTTCACGCGACCGGAGACGCGGTGATCCGATAGTTTACTATAAAACTGGTCATACCTCCAAAAAATTCACATTAGAAAACCATCAATAAACAGAAAGAAATAACATTACTTTTGTTACAGGAGAGAGAAAACAGACACTGTGTGGTACACCAAACTACATTGCACCAGAAATTCTGACGAAAAAGGGCCATTCCTTCGAAGTAGACATCTGGAGTTTGGGCTGCATTATGTACACCCTACTGGTTGGTAAACCACCCTTCGAGACCTCCACACTCAAGGACACATACAAGAGAATCAAACAATGTGAATATAGGTATGTATATTTTTAAAAGTGATCAGTGGACCCAAATTTTACAGCACTTATTGAGACTACATCATGAACCCAGAATCCATCGGCTTTAAAGTATCTGAGTAAACTTTCATGACCCAGTTTTTACAGCACAATATGACTTCTCCCTATTGTGAAAAATTCAATCTAGATGTCTGTTTTTGAAAATGCAGAGTTTTATAACTAGTCAATCAACTGAGAAAAACTATGCTATTACAGCAAAACTTCTGAGCTCTCTAAATTTGGTCCCAGGCCTTCAATAAGTAGCTAGCAAACATCCAGTTCTTTAAGAGAGTAAACAGTGTAGCCGCTCAAGACTACGTACGCGCCTGTAGATAAGTTCATAACAGAAATAAAACAAAGTTATTGAACTGTTCTTCTAATACCTTGCTCTAAAATTGAATCAAGGCTCTCGTTTATTTTGTAGCTCTTGCGGTTGAGGAGAGGAATCAATACGTGATTATTTAAAGATAGATGCAAGACCAATGTACTGAAACATTCCCGTTCGCATTAAATAACCTCAACATTTACCCTCCTTGCTAAAGTCCACAGAGACTTCGTTATAGCAATCGGAATATAGAAAAAAAAGATGGAAATCGTTGAACTCGGGACTCGTATGGTCACGTGATTTCGTAGCAATAGTCTCAGTATAAAACAGGTTCCATTATATTATGATAACGGATCAAACGCTACAACGTCTTTGAATAACCGGTATGAAGATCGTCGTTTATAAAAATGAATTCTCAATAGAAATGTGCCCTTATGATCATGGTCGATACTCGGCCGGTCTATTAAAGTCAATCGACTTATTCAACATATTATTATGATATCGCAGAAAACGCCTGTCACGTGATCCAATTTACATTTTTTTCTTTTATTTTCTGCGATATCACTCGATATCGTGTGAAGTCGACACTGGCTGTACTAGATCCGCTAGAAAGTTGAAGACGCGAAAACTGCTCCTAACCTATTGTGGGGAAGTTTCGACTCCAATCGAAGTGTCTAACATCTTTATTGAAATCCTTAATCAAGATTGATGCCTATTACTCGATTGATGCCCACTCGTCGTGTTCAGCGCGAAGCAAGTCAAAAATAAATAATTAAAAAATTGTTATTTTAAAAGTCTATTACTTATAATAAAACAATTTTTTTAATTATTTAATTTTGACTGCTGCCCTATAAAAAAATTAAGGAATCGTCCGTAGCCTGATGGTTAAGGGTTTAGACTTGTGTTTCGACGACGTGAGTTCAATCCCCGGTCACCACACCTCTTTACGGTAATTCTAAATAAATAATCGTTTGTATTGTTAAATAGCGACGGAGTGCATCTAGCGATGAGTGTATGTTGCACGGGGCCGTGGCACTCGTTGGGTAGTCGGTACGCTCGCGCCTTGGTCGACGATAATACCGTCCACCAGCGATACAGGTGGTTACCACATGTAGTCCTACGCTTTGTGGTGAAGGGGCCCGTGCCTATTCGTTGTGCACCTAAAGTCGGATACAGATATTACAAAGCTTGTGCATTTGGGGCATGCCAGCGTATGTCTGTGTCTGCCTTAATTTAATATGTGATTTCATTCGTCATATGTTGTGTACTTACTTTATTTGTTTTTGTTTCTTTTTGTAATGTAACGATATTAAATTGTCGCAATTTCTAACCTATTGATGCATGAAAATTCGATATTATAGTAAATGTGCTCCATGTCTTAAACAATGGCATTCCTTATTTCTGTTGGCGATCAAGCCGAACATTTCTAAACACGTTTTGGGGAAAATAATTATGTCTTACGAAAACGCTATGTGCTTGGTTGTCTTAATGTTCATTTGTTTTTTGTGTTAACCCCGTGTGTATATATGTACAATCATTTCTAATAAATATTATAATTGCTACAAGTAAAAATAACGACTTACTTATTTACTAAATAACGAAGTATTACTGAATACCGCATTCAGTGAGGTGACAGGCCTCCTTACACTCCCTTACACAGAACGAGCATGTACTTATCTGACTACACTACCTATATCAGAAGTGCTTAGATACAGCAAAGAACTCGCCCGCCATCCTGTTAAAGTTAAACTAACAAAAACACCTACCTATACTCGTAGATTACCCCAGAAGTTGTAAGGTCCTTAAGTCTTAAGACTATTTTCCATATAACATTTTATTAGGATTCCATCATCACTCCGCAAGCCGGCGGCCTCGATGATAGTGCTGCAGCTACAATCGAACCCGTCCCGACGTCCGTCCGTCGACAAGTTGCTACAACACGAGTTCTTCTCGGCTGGCATAATGCCGGCGGCGTTACCGCTGTCCTGTCTCACCACGGCGCCAAGAACTGATCAGCTGGAAGGCATCGCGCTACATCGTAGACCGCTCAATGAAGTCAACACCAATGGTTTGTATTATACCTATGTATGTGTTTGTGAGTTCTTTCCCCTTTTGTTTTTTAAAGGTGGCCGAAGGTCGCAGTCGCTCCTACGCCCATTTGTGGTCGGCTCAGGTATTCCCAGTTGCGCCGGCGGACTTTGGTCACCTATGTGGCTTCCCCTTGACATAGTTGTAACTCTAACCTTGTGGTTACAGTCAAGGATATAGGTACAGATTGGGAACAAACGGAACAGAGTTTCAGACTTTCAGCTATGAACAAACGCCGCGATTGTGTTGGCTGTTTAAATGAAAGTTGTTTAAATCGTTTATAGCGCTGGTATCTTCGGACTTGCTTATCATCCCCAAACTCCAACCATCATACTCACATGAACCGACTTTAACCAATAAGTGTGCGTCTTAGATCAAAAATACTATAGATATTGGATTCAGTACAAATACAATGCGGAATCTTGGCACTCGAATACTATATAGGTCATTATTACAAATACCATCTATAAAATAAACAAGATTGTACATTGATGGTTGACATAGAAATAATTCGTAATAATTAATACAAAAGCATCAATGTACAGCGCCGTTGTCGCATCCCTCGAGAGTCGGCAAGCGGAATAGGAACTTAGTACGGAAGCAGTGAAGCGCTCAGGTGTGCAATGACCGAGGTGAAGTGGTGCCGTTTTTAAAGCACTGATCGGTAATCTAGGTATTTTTGATCTAAGGGTTGGGAGAGGAGTTCTTTTTTTTATAGTTCTGCGGTTCTGCCACTTTATGCGTGCTGTTATAATTTATGATTGTTACTTGCTAATGTTCTTTGTAATGTACAGAGCACGCGATGGCGGTAGACTCGCCGGTCAAGCGCGAGCCGGTCACGGGAGAGCCTCGCGCTGTGGAGCCCAGTTCACACAAACAGAACCTCGTCGCACTACGGGACCAACTTGCCGCGCTACTGGATAGCAAGGTACTGTATCGAAGTTTAAAAAAAGAATTATATCTAGTGATTGTTAAAAACATTATAAATGTTGTCAAAAGCCTAAACAAGATTCGTGTGGCCGCTAGTTCGGAACACACATACAGACAAACGAAAGCAAAATTGACCAGTCTCGAAATGTAGACGCTTTTCTCACTTGGTCAAATAAAAGAAATTACAGCTTCCCTTGTATTTTGGATGTGACAACGAACATTATTTAACACGAATACTTTCATACTAAAATGGCAGCGGTACAAATATGACATTATTTAAAGATTTATTGTAGTCCTTTGGCTTTCGACTCTGGAGTCTCGGGCTCGATGCCTAGGTCGAATCACATATTTGTGTGATCCATCCACAAATGTTTGTTTCGGAAGGTGTGTTCTATTTATAATATTTATGTATTTAGAAATATATAAGTATGTTTATCAGTCGTCTAGATCCCATAGCACAAGCTAATAACTTAGTTTGCTGTTTGGGCTAGATGACATTGTGTGAGAATGTCCAAAAATATTAATAAATTACATAACATAAAATCAAGTTTTTTTTCTACTATTTGTTGTATTCGCAGCTGAAATGTCGCTCGGAGCCTCTCACCGACGAGCTAATGGACCCGGCGGCGCAGCCCCTAGTGTGGGTCGGCAAGTGGGTCGACTACAGCGACAAGTACGGCTTCGGCTACCAACTGTGCGACGAGAGTGTCGGCGTTATGTTCAACGATACTACCAAGCTTATAATGCTTGCTAATGGAGTGTGAGTAGTTTTGGATATACTTTGGTCAGTAATTATTATACCATGTTGGGAGATAGTTAAGCGGCATAAAAATAAACAATATAGACTTTTTCACAAAATAGCAGTATAATGTCACAACGTCAAACATGACTCAAAACCTGACTTCAAACTACCAGAATGGTACTAAATTGAAATGGGACTCAGGAAGTAGAAGCTTTCAATTTAAAAAAAATAAAAAATCGGTTCACCCACTTCAAAGATAGGTAACAACGAGAGTATATATGCTCAAACACACCGTTCCACTCACTTCCAGCGTTCTTCTTACATGAATAGACCTGTAATGCATATCTCGGTAGTCTAGCGGCTGAGATATTCGCCTTTGAGTGGAGCTTAGAGCCTCATGAAACCATGTTTGTGACTTGTCTTTAGGAACGAGTGAATTCCATTTGACTGCCTTGGTGGCTCAGTGGTATGAGTATGCGACTGCCGCCCCTGAGGTCCCAGGTTGGATTCCGGGTCGATTCAAATTATTCGTGTGATCCACAAATGTTTGTTTCGGAGTTTGGGTATTTTCTATGTATAATATGTATGTATTTAGAAATATATAAGTATGTTTATCAGTTTTCTAGATCCCATAACACAAGCTTATATTAACTTAATTTGGGCTAGATGATGTTGTGACGACATGAAGACATGAAATAGCATACATATTTGACTTTGACCATTTTATTTGTGAGCATATAAATATTTTGTTTAATGATATTTTTATATTTTTAATGATATCATTCAATAAGCTCACGTCGGATAAAAAGCACGCTGACCTTCAAGCTAGGCGATTTATCGATCTATATGGCGGTAACAGCGAGTAAGAGCGAGAGTACCGATGCGCAAACATACCCCTCTCACTCTCGCCCAGCGTAATTCTTACGTGAATTCTACTGTATCAGTAATGAATTGTGTTTGTGTGTAGGAACGTACATTACATAAACCGACAAGGACAGGAACAATACATGACGATGCGCGAGTACCCGCAGGAGTTGGACAAGAAGATGAAGTTGCTCACATACTTCAGGAGATACATGACGGAGCATCTTATGAAAGCAGGTACGTCACTCCCTACCACTCACCCATACTCATACATTATATATTCACTTATGAGTAGGTTAAGAGTATTGATACTGAAGAGTGGTGCAATGAGTTAAACTTGGGAAGTACTCATCTTATTTGAATAATTACCACCCTTATTTTGCATTTGTTGTCTGAAACTGCACTCGCCTTTCATTCTATTTTCAACCTGGGTACGGGCAATAACGGGTGTAACAGCCTGGCAATGGAATTTAACCAAACATTATGGGTCTTTGATGTTGGCTATATCTACTCTTAAAGTTTGATCAAAATTAGTTTGATTTGGTCTGGCTAACGTAAAGGGCCCAGCGAGGCAGTTACCGGACAGTTAGTTACTTAACCATACAGTAGTTACCGGCAAAAAGTGGGTGAATAATTTGCCTCTCCCTATCGCTTTGGGGAAACAGGATAAAATTTTTCACACAACCAATCTGTGGAACCTGGTCTGTAATCTCCTTGATTTTGTGTAAATTACAATCTTGTATTATTATAACGATTTCTGTACAGGTGCGTCAGTGCCAGTGCGGGAGAGTGACGGGTTATCACGCTTACCGCATTTGCATCAATGGTTCAGGACCACGCTAGCTGTCATCATGTACTTAACTAACGGAACTTTGCAGGTAAATATAAAAATAATTGTTAAATGGCATATATACAGGAAAACAGTATAAATATGTTAAATGACTTCCTTTACAATTATTATGAATTAAGCTTAATTAATCCCTTCATTTAATTTTTAACATGAAATAAACCATTTTAGAACTAGTGTCTTACTTCGAATGAATGTGTCCATTTTTAAGTACAAATCTGTTCCAACACTTTATTGAGTCCATTTGGGACATCAGAGACTACTTGGTCAGAGAAATTCTAGCCAATACGGGTCAGCCAATCTGAAGAATTACTCTGTATAAACACAAAAATACTACGGACGGTTACTTTAGCAACTCTGAAATCAAAAAAAAACTTTTCCAACAGATAAACTTCCAAGACCACACAAAGATTATACTATGTCCACTTATGCAAGCTGTCACATACATAGATGTAGAGAAAAACTTCAGAACATTCCCGTTCAATACCATACAGGAACACGGCTGTGACAAGAAACTCTATACAAATCTCACGTACGCTCTAGAGAAACTAAACAGTGTCCTCGCAAACAGACTGTGCTAACCTTCACTACTGAATAATAGACAAGTATGTGATCGATCATAATATTAAATAATAAATATATTAATGAATTTAACCTATACATCATAATTCATAAGACAATCTCATTGAAGATTTTTATGTTTTGGTATAGGGTTAAAACAACACTTTAGGTGATTCTAAACGCATATGTATAATTTATTAGTTTATTATTACCGCATACATGATTTTGTTAAAGTTTATTTCGTCTCGGAAATCAATTTCAGTAATTCTTTTTTGTTTTTCTTAATGATTACTTTATAATTCCACCGAATATTTTAACGATATATATTTATTTATTGGCTTTTCGTACACTTCATACGGTGTGCACGCTTATCAATCCGTATGATTTCAAGTTACGTGCACGTTGTTTTGTAATAATCTCTATTTGTCCAGTTTTGTTCAAAAGACAAGTTGTATAACAAGGACAGTGTTTGTCTACCATTTTTTCTGATTTTGAAATGTGTAGATTTAGTATAATTATAATGTATTTTAATTTACTATTATAGTTTTTCTCCTGTGCCTATCTACTTTTTTATCTAAAATACTAAAAACGATTGTCAATCAGTTCACAAATACATTAGATAAGTTAAATTTTAGTTAATTATTCCATTGATGTATTTAGGAGTAGAATTATAGAGCACCATGACTGAGCGGGGGTGCAGCCTTTGGAGTATTTTTATTTAGTTTTTTAACTATATTTTTATAACTTGTCTGTGCTTCAGTTACATCAGATGTAAAGTGTTTGTTACTATAACAAATCCGACACACTACACAATGTACACTGTCTCACTATAAACTTACTAAATTACATTAAATTTTGTCAAGCAAGAGTCGAAATAAGAGTCAGTATTAGAGCTAAATCAATGATGGTTCACTTCTGATTTTAGGTCACAAGTTTCTCAGAGGTTTGTTCCTCACATCATTGTAATATAATAAACACACAACTATTTGACAATAAAGTTATTAGAAAAACAAATGTGTTTTCATTGTATATTATTATTTATTACCTATCTTGTCCCCATTTTTTTTTTTTTTTTATTCCCGCTGCCTAAGGCCGCGGCCGCTCTAACGTCCGTTGCCGGGCGTCTCTGGTTACAAGCAGGTATTTCCAGTGGATCTTGTCCCCATGAAATAAGTTTTCTAGCTTGCAATACCCACCGGAACACAAGACAAGTACTGGTAAAATTTGGATGTGAAATGCCCCTCTGTCTACTCCTTAGGGGATATAGGCGTGATGCATACATATCCCATGCATGTACATGTGTTATTCAAATGTATGAACTCCACTATTGTTAATTTCATTAAAATCCACTCAGTAGCTTTAACAAATATTCATCCATACAAACATTCAATTACAGCTGAAATGAACTCTATGATCAACAACACAACAATGATGTGGAAAGAGTTGTAAATAATGAATCAACTCAATATTTTTTCTGGGTGCCTACTTAACTAACATTCTACAGTGGTTGAAATAATCCTGCTTGCTTGTGGTTAAATTTCAATCAAGTGCAGTGGGGTAATTTTATATTATTATTCTTTTTGTTGATGGACTCGTGAAATTAACAAGAAAGTAAAATAAAACAAAATTTTAATAATAAATTATAGGATATATTAGATAGATAATTATAATTCTGAATGAATGGCATGTTGGTGAGGTAGTGGGTCTCCGGGATGAATGAACAGTCCTTCCTTAACTTGCCAGTCAGTATATGATCCGTACTGAGATGAAACTCCCACAATTTCACCCTGCCCGCTGATTGGTCGCCCAAATGTGCGTCCAGATCCTGCTAAAAATCTGCAAATAGATTGAATGATATTATAATATATTATCTATCTACCATTCTATGACTTATGATGTGCTTCTAATAAATAGGTTTTGAATAAAAATGAGCATAGACCAAAAGGAGTAATAGTAAGGGTCTATCAAACCTTATTATGCCAATTATTTATGACAAATAAAGAGTGTACATTCTACAGTATGATTATAGGTACGAAGGGTGATTTTTTTAAATTCCGCACCCCAAGGCCGCGGCGTCTTACGTCCGTTGCCGGGCGTCTCTGGTTCACACGCAGAAGGTATTTCCAGTGGCGCCCGGCGGAGGCGAAGGGAAAGATAGTGGGGGCACATTTCATTTTAATAAATGCAAAAATATGCGAGTACTTGAAAAATTATTATTTTAATCTAATACAAAAACTGCATGGATGTTAACACAGTTCTAGGAAATAGATTCAGCTTTACGTTTTCCTTTATTCTAAGCTACAACAGTAACTGGCAATACGGAAGTAACTTACGCTCCAGTATCCAAATGTCTGAATTTCACTGGTGTGTCTCTCCTCCAGTAATCATTATTGCAGACAACAGCCCAGTGGTCGCCACTGTCCCCATCCCCGCCGTCGTCACCATAACATGACACTTCCTGGTTACCAGACAGTGGTGATGTGAAATAATGAGAGTGTAAATTCTTCTTAGTGGATACATGCTGAAGGCGGATGTTGCTATTGCATTTGATAGGCACCCTGAAACACACAGGCAAAAATTAGAAATTATTTCCAGATTTTTGTAGATATATGATACCTAGTCAATTTCCTTAATAAAAGTTATGAAATTATTTATCAAGTCTTTCTAATCGACATCCACCCGCCTACTTTTCACTGTCTGGGTTTGGTTTCATACATTTATTTACAGTGCTCTATGTTTAAAGTGACTAACTGCAAACTTTACTTACCCCCTTTTACAAGTTTCAGCCATGGGTGCCTTCACCAACCAATGGCTATTAAAGTCATCAGATACATCCACCGCTGTAACTGACTGTTGACCTGAGCCAGAGCCGTATTTCACATCGTGTGAATGCAATCGTAATCTCAAGTCCGTGTTGATGAGCTTTATAATACTACCGCATGTTACAAAGTCTGCTTTAGAGGCTGAAAATATTGTAACGTTGTTTGACAATCACAAAAAGCATTGGTTTAATTTATAATATTCCAGTTATTATCACTTAATCCTGTTAAAGATCTAGTCCTGTAGCATAAGGCCACGTAATTTATATCCCAAGTAGGTACACGCACGGTAAATCTGAACATTTGCGAGAAATATATAATTCCTTTACCTTGTGTATTTTGTGTAGTTAAAAGAGTGATTAGTAATAGTGTTAGAATACTGCGTAATACACAAAACCGTCTTAAAAGCGCCATAATTTCCCGGGAAAAAAATAACTTAAACACTGTATGGAATCCGAACTGAAATCTCGAACGAAACAGACAGAATGACAGAGGTCGACTTGACAGTGTGTGACAGTGACAGACAGCAACTTGACAGATCAATACACTTTTTTGTAAATTTACCCATTTAAGAGACATGCTAGAGTCCTAAGACCATACTGCTTAATCAATATACCCTGACCTTTTTTTTTTTATTCCGCTCTAACGTCCGTTGCCGGGCTTCTCTGGTTACAAGCAGAACGTCACCTGCCAAAGGTATGAGACCGCGGGTCATGCCCGTTATATAAAACTAGTTGCTGCGCTTTCCGCGCCATTCCCGTCGCACGGCTCATTGAGTTCACTCCGATTAAAATGCCAAGTTGCTGTGCATTTTGATGTAAAAAGCTATCAGCGACATCAAATAAACAAAAGGATCACATTACCTTTCACCTGTAAGTATTATTTCGTTCGAATATTATCAATTAATTCATTAAAATACCAAAAATCCAAAAAAAAAAATGCTAATCGACAGTGTTACCATTTTATGAACTACAATCTAATCTGGGGTAATTTTTAAGCTAAGTTTTCTTATCTATTTTTTTTTTTTTTTTTTAATCTTTATTTAGGGAGCTTAGCCACAATTATGACTATGTCGCTCCATCATAGCCACTTTTTATGTTACTTGTAATTATACTATAGTTAGTCTTAAATATTCTAAATACAATGTGTACATGGCCTTAGCTGTGTCTGACTGTGGACTGGCCAGGATACTGTTGCACCTACCGGTTTCCATTACACTAATATTTAGCACACAATTTCTTTGTTGTTGGATCCGAACACATTCCATCAATATATGTTGTACGTCCTCAACAACTCCGCAAGTTTCACAATTAGGCGTAGGTGACAAACCCATTAAGAACGCAAACTTTCTTGATGGGATGTGTCCGGATCGTAACCGCATAGCTGTTACCAACTTATGTCTACTCAGAGAACAGTTATCAATCCAAGGAATAACCAATGGCTCAGGTTGTATAGTTCTGTACCAGATCCCTTTTTCGGTAGACCTTTTGTCGAAGTATTCCCTCCAAAGCTTTATACAGTACTCTTTTATTAGATATAGTCGGTCTGAAAAGTAAGGAAGTATCGACATGGATATACCTTCCGAACAAGCCTGCTTTGCAAGTGTGTCAGCTATTTCATTACCCTCTATACCAACGTGAGATGGAATCCACTGAAGTTGCACCGTTTTACCACTTAGTTCTAACTCCAAAATTTGATTAATAATATTGTAAGCTATCGGTGTGCCTCGAATTGTCGAGGTACAGCGAGCTACATGTAGAAGGGCACTTTTGGCGTCAGTAAAAATGATAAACTTGTCGTGCTCAACAGAATGAATATAGGATAATGCTTCATTTATGGCTATTAATTCTAAGTACATTATTGACATTTCTATATTAATGGTAAAACGACTACATGTGTTTTGCTGAGGATCGAAGAAGGCTGCCCCTGCACTACTATTCTCCCTTGATCCATCCGTGAATATTTGGTAAAAATTTGGAAAGGAAGAACTTATATACTCTAAACACAAGTCCCTTAAAATGGTGGTCACATATTCTTTTTTAGGTTTGTTTACATTATCTACATTATACTTTATATTTTTGGAAATATCTATATAGCTCATCCACACCCTATTTTGAAACATATCCAAATTTTGGCTGCAATGAATATTTACATTTTGAAGTTGTCCATACATAATAATTAATATTGGTTTATTTTTCCTACGCCATGTGATTAAATGGTTAGCTAAATCGTCTAATAAGCTGATTATTCTACTGTTAACTAGTGAAGATTTAGATTTTAACAAAAATTTACCGGCTAAGTAGCATCTACGTGTGTGTAATGGTTGAATGGCGAGTTCACTGCTCATTACATGAATGGGCGTCGTTTTAATAAATCCACCGATGATCCTCATAGCCTGATTTTGAATTTTATCTAACTTGCATAAATGAGTTTCACTACTGGCGCCGTATAAAAAACTACCGTAATCTAACCGACTTCTTAAAAGAGAAATATACATTTTTCTCAAGTGTTTAGGATGTATACCCCAGGACGTCCCTGCTAAAAACTTGAGAATGTTAAGAAATTTAGATACTCTTTCCTTAATTTCACTAATATGTTTAGCCCATCTGAGGGAGCGGTCCAGCCACAAACCCAAATATTTAACATTATCCACCGTTTGAAGTCTAGTATTGTTTAATGTAATAGAAACGTTTTCTCTATTGCAGCCTCTTTTAAAAACGCATATTTTAGTCTTAGATGTTGAGACCTCCAAACCAAGGTCAGACAAGTTACCCACAATATTCCGCAACGAAGTATTTACCTGTTCAGCGGCTGTAAATATGTTTTTATGCGTACAGTAAATAACAAAGTCATCTGCGTATTGTGATACGTGTACGTCTCCGGTATTGTGTTGTTTACAGATATCAATTGTTGCCACGTTAAATAGCAACGGAGAGAGTGGGTCCCCTTGTGCCAAGCCTCTGCTGGTACTGCGAGTGATTGTTAAGCCGTTTGTTTCTAGTTTAAGGTAACGTTCCCGGAGAAATTCCCATAAGTAATTACAAATTTTATATCCTACTCCTAACTCGTCCAATTTATATAGCAGACTATTGATATTTACGTTGTTATAAGCATTATCTACATCAATGAAACAGCCGATCGTTACGCAATTTTTACAAAAACCTGTTTGAATGCTTGTCACTAATTGACTTAAATTATCTAGACAAGACCTGCATTTTCTAAAGCCTAACGTACTATTTGAAAATAAACCATTTTTTTCTAGATACCACTCTAGTCGTTTCTGTAGAATCGCGTGATAAATCTTGCATAAACAAGATATGAGGGAGATCGGTCTCAATGCCGATGAGGAGTTGGGGTCCCTCCCAGGTTTAGGGATAGGCACTACGCTGATATCTCGCCACTGACTAGGAACTATGCCCGACGAAAGAAATAAGTTATATAACTTTAATAGAACTAATTTGGCGTTAAGAGGTAATTTTCTTATCATACTGTATGAGATATTGTCAAACCCGGGTGCCGTATCTTTTATTTTAATATTTAGTTTTAATTCCTGTAATGTGATTTCTATGTCTAGTGTCGAATTTTGAGAAGAGAATATAGGCTTACATGGAGGTACATCATCCGGGGTCAAGCTATGTAGAAGGAGGTTAGCTGTATCAAGGTTAATGGGTTGCTTATGTATGTTGTAACCTTTAATCCACCTGACCTTATTCCAAAGTTCAGTTACTGAGACCGTTTCGTCTATTGAACTACAAAATTGTTGCCAAGACTGTCTTTGAGCCTGTCTAAGCATCCTCCGCGACACACTTATTTTCATTTTTAACATAATCAAATTGGTTGGAGTGGGGTTACGTTTAAAGTTAGCAAGTGCTAGTCGCCTTTCTGCGACTGATTTTGATAACTCGGAGTTCCAATATGGCTTTGGTTGGAACCTACTTGTAGGGTTGGCACTAAATTTTATATTGGGAATATACTTGTCAGCGGCATCATTGATAATATTCAAGAACTCATCATAAGCTAATTGTGACCTATTAAGGGGGGATAAACTATAAGTGTTAAATTTTTCGTCAAGGTAACGTTCATAATTAATCCAGTCAGCGTTTTTAAAATTTCTTCGTTTATGAAATAGTTGATTTGAATAAATGGTGGTTGAAATTTTAATAATCATGTGATCACTACCCAATGTTTCATTTGACACCTTCCAATTGAAATTCAAGTATATATCAGAAGAAGCAATGGACATGTCCGGAGAAGATTGCCGGCACACGTTGTTTACTAGCTGAAAACGGGTGGGACTACCATCATTTAAAATAATATAGTTATAGTCTAGTATTGAATCTAATATTTGGTTTCCCCTCGAATCAGTTTTGTAAGACCAGTTAGAATGGTGACCATTAAAATCCCCTAATATAAGAGACTCTCTGTTCTCCATGGAAAACAAGTAGTCCCACGTCTGAGGATTTGTCGAAGCTTCCGGGGGACAATAGATAGCAATTATATGTTTTAATCGATTACAGTTAAATATTTTTAAATGAATTAATTCTAAGGGAGAATTGGGATTGCTCCGTATTTCAACCCGTTGTGTTTGTATCGAGTTATGCACGATAATAGCCACCCCGCCATAGCCATCCCTATCCAAACGAAAAGTATAGTAGTTACTGATATTTAAATGGGTATCTGGTTCCAGCCATGTTTCACTTACCACCGCAATATGGATATGTTCTTGGATTAATAACTGTTCAAATGACTTGAGCTTAGGCATAATGCTGCGAGCGTTCCATTGTATTATGTTCAACTTAATAACTGTGTTTGGTGTGTTATCCATTAACTGATGTAAATATTTTTTTTAACATAGATGTATCGGGTATGATATTGCTTAGAAATGTGTTAAGCCACTCCACCACTACTTTTATTCCATTCTTAAATTGTGTTTTAATTTGATCTTTTATATTATGTATCATCTCTTTTATGTTTTCCCACAAGCGCCACAGAGACGATATTCCGGGGCGGTTTCGATTTGTATGAGATTGTGTCGTTTCCGGTCTTTGAGGATTTGCTTCGGAATCTGATTCGGAGTCGGTAACAGACATATCCATTACAACGTTGTCGGACAAGTAAAACGGAACTTTCTTTTTCTCCTTTTTGTGTTTTTTTCTTGAAGTGTTTTGTTGCTGAACGTTGGTCTCGACTAATTGTTCGGTTTCACAGCTCGATATTCTGTTACTGGGTGCTTCTTGTAATCTACTCGGGAAAATTGTATCAGAACTTACAGATTTGTTTACTTCTCGATTGGTTGTACGGGCAGGAGTAGGTATAAATACCAAGGCTTTTTGATAGGTGCATTTCATTTGTGACATAATCTCACGAATCCGTTTTTCTCTTGCGTAAACAGGGCAGACCCTTGATAGCGATATGTGATTACCAGAGCAATTGACACACTTATATATATCAATATTACAATTGTCGTGGTCGTTCTTCCCACATTTCGGGCATAGGGGTTTGCTAGCGGGGCACATCTTAGCCGTATGTCCGAACCTCCAGCATCGTGAACACTGAGTCACGGGAAACACAAACGGTGAGACAGCAATGCGTAAGTTCATCAAGTAAACATGGCTTGGTAACGAATTACCCTTAAAACCAATTCTGACAGTTTCGCTTGAGGTCCATCCTTCATCTGTTCTTCTGTTCATCCGCTTAACCAAAACCACTTCTTTATCCGTCTGTATGTATGTCATCAGCTCCTCCTCTGACAGATCGATGTCTATGTCCTTAATAATGCCGTAGCACAAATCGACCTCCCACGTTTTTTGTCTTCGCCACCCAAATTTGTCAAATGCCGCGCACGATATAAGCATCTCAGCATTCGTTTCATTATCGAAAGTAAGCGTTAGTTTATATGGGTTAATGTATTTAACTCTCGTAATACCAGATATCTTATTTTCAGATAATAATTTTGCCAACGCGAATTGTTTGGGTAATTTTTCCTTGGAATGTACGCAAATTTGCCACGAAGTTTCTGTTGATATCATGTTGGAGCGATCAATTGACTTTCTTTTTCTTGCCACCGTCTGCCAGTCTTTTTCACTTTCTTCCAGTCTCATTCGCTTATTTGTTATGTCCTCACTAGACTCCTCTAAACTATATGTGTATGTATGGTCAGTCTCACACAGTTGATCACCAACGGAAATTTCCAATAGGTTGGTCTCGTCGTCTATATTATAATTCTCTCCGCTAGCCATTCGGAATACGGTTCATGTTCGCTTGCGCACGGTAAGCGGTCGGGCGACGATCGCGCTGCGCCTATCGATAGGGAACCGGTTATGTTGTTTACTATTATGAGCTGCTCAGAACACGTTCTAATTGCACGAGGTGTGAATTAGCACTCAAGTTTTCTTATCTATTTAATTAATTTTGTACTAAGCATAATAAGATTTTATACAGTATATTTTTAGTTACGTGTTGAAAGGTATTTTTACGACATCGAATAAGAACGAAGGGATTGTTGTAAAACAATACCTAAGTCATATCTTCAATTAATATAAAGAAATATTTATTTTTAATTACTGCAACATAATCTAGTTTTTCAAAACCCTGTAAATATTACTAACATTCAGTTTATTGGCTGCTCTGTTTGCTGAGATAATTATGTACTCATAAGACGTTAATAATATGTCAAAATAACATTTTTGTCATTATGTTGGAGCACTAATATAGCCTTTCAACTGATAGTAGCCAATGTAGCAATGCACACAGACATAATTTAAAAAAGGAGTATTATCTTACATTCGATAATAAAATATTTCGAAAAAATAAGCGATTTATTTTGTTGGAAGTTGCCACACTTTGATAGAATTAGAGCTGGGACAGCATAATCACCAATATCGATATTAATAGTTCAGTACCATATTAACAATTTTATTAATGTTAATTTTTAGCCATTACTTTTAAAATTGCCAAAAGAACTAGTACTTCGTACCGCTTGGGTTCAATTTTGTGGGAACCATGTTTCGTGGGTTCCTAAACGGACGAGTAATATTTGCTCACAGCATTTTAAAAGTTCCTGTTTTATAATATAATCAAACAATAAGAGAAAATTGATTCAGGGCGCTGTACCAACGTTGATATTATTTTACTAGTTCCTGATTTTCAGCTTAGTAGTTAACCCTACAAATATTAGGTATACATATAAAATTGGCGTTTTATATGAAGAAAGAAAAACAATTTTTTTTACAGTTTTTTTATTTAGTCAATCAAAGTTTGTACCGTTGTTAACTATACACTTTTGCCATTTTATAGGCAGTTCATTGATTACTTTGCTTAAAAAGTTGCGGGAGCGAGAATCAACAAATCTTTGAAGTCGTTTTGTTTTGGACTGCCTCATCTGAATTGATTTTTTTCCAATTAAGAAATCATCCAAATTCCGAAAAAAGTGGTTATCAGTTGGAGCAAGGTCCGGGGATTATGGTAGGTGATGGGGTCATTATTCCAACATTCCTCTACTTTCGCGACCGTCTGTTGGTCTGGTGTGATCTAGCGTTGTCCTGAAGCAGCAGCGGGCTAGAGCAGTTCACCAATCTCTGCTGATTAACGGCTAGCTATGCTGGTTTTTGGAGATCAAACTGGCCAGTTCTATAAAATGCCAATTTCATATCTAAAGACCTAATATTATAAAGGCGAAAGTCTGTATGAATGTTTGTTACTCTTTCACACAAAAACCATATGTAGGTAAATATGGACAATTTACAATAAAAGTATTAAATAAAATAAAAAGCCTTTTATTTATCGCTTATTTAAAATTAATATAAATAAGTAACCTATTTATTGTTAGTTTGGTACCCGTATTTCATACGAGTCGGGTCCAACGACTGATTAAAATAACTCTAATGGAATTTATTTTGGACAACTTTTGGTCATTTTAAAGTGCTCAATTTACAAAGACTTACAAATTATTAACAAAACCCCTGTACGCCTCATTAAAGAATGCATATTCTATTTAATAAATCAAGTCATTAAAGAATGCATATTCTATTTAATAAATCAAGTCATTAAAGAATGCATATTCTATTTAATAAATATAATGAATATTATTTTAATGACGTTATAATACGTAAACAAAGTCATCACATATGATAATTGATAATTATCTTCACGCATTTGAAACACCAAAACATCGATACATAATATCGACATAGTCCAGCTCTAGCTTGTTTACATTAATGAGATGTCACTGATAGAGGTCCCTGTGTGTGCGTATAGTTTAAATTAGTGTTCAACATTTTTGTTGTGTGAGTGCATAGCGACGTGATTCAAAAATGCATTAGTAGTTAACAATTAAATTAGTGTGCGTCCCCCGTCCCCCAAAGTGGCAGACTTTTGTTCGTACAAAATAGCACGCGTCTCTTCTCCCGTTGGTTTAATGCTCTAAGCAATATAATCTTCTTCTTCTTTTTTTAAAAACGTGGCTCCATCGATGATTTCGCCAAGTCAAGGTAATGCTTGATTAGTTGATAGTCCCGCACAGAAGAACTAGTTATTCCTAACTAGCTCCAGGTGCAGGACAAGAAACGTTGTTCGGTATGAGAGTGTCTGGAAACCCGATTTTTGCGGAGCGCCAGAGGTAACCTAAAAAGCTACCTGGCTCAGCAAAAATCGAACTCCCCCATATAACCTGAGAGTGAGTCAATATGATGGTCTGACAGTCACTATTATGTTTGAACAGTGAATGGAAAAATAAGATATTTATGGTTACTATGGCTACCTACTGCTGCATTAACGGCGCAAATACTCTAATTTAGCAGGGGACTATATAATTTTGAGCCGTTTGGGGTAGAGACGCTAGGACCTATTATTTATGTAAACATCATTATCATCGACTCTTCTCAAGACCGGTTAAGCCTGGTTACTGTATGGC
The DNA here is from genome assembly GCA_963556515.1 of Nudaria mundana. Classification (NCBI taxonomy): domain Eukaryota; kingdom Metazoa; phylum Arthropoda; class Insecta; order Lepidoptera; family Erebidae; genus Nudaria; species Nudaria mundana. The sequence continues at coordinate 7,624,166 of OY748289.1, read as the reverse complement.
ACAAAGAATAAGCCTCGCCGCGTGGTAACTCGGCCAGCCTTTTGGTAACGGTCTCAAACGTAGTGGTTATATACTCTTTGTCGGTCTCAGGTCCATCGTAAATGCCATTCACACTACCTAGATAGACGAACGTCACAAAAATCTCATTGGTAGATTCGGTAATCGGCCAATGGGAGTTCGCAAGTCTACTGACTGTGCGTGGACGTCCTCTTCTTCTTCTTTTTTTAAATGTGTGGCTCCATCGTTCACCGATGATTTTGCCAATGTCAAGGTAATGTTTGATAGTTCCAGTTGTGGGATACGTTATGAAACCACTGCTCGGTATTGCATGTGAGTGTCTAGTTTGATTCTCCGGTGATTCTGCCAACGACAAGGTGGAGAGTAAATGCAGCTTTGATTAAATTGGTAAACTAAGTAGCTCGTTGATCTTGCTTACTGAAAATGGTTAGGAGTTAGTAAACATAGAACATATAAAACAATCACAACACAAGACTGATACAAGTTACGGGATGATGGGGTAAGGAAAAATGGATGGCTAGGTACCTACCAACCTACAATTGTATATTGTTCTAAAAATAAATTTGTATAAGATTTTAACATGAGGGGTGAAAACTAAAGTTAGTAGATAATTAAGATTAATGGGACGTGGGATCTTTTTTGGGAGAAGGTCATATAATTGTGTAACTAGTAATGGACAAGAAAAGAAAATATGCCCTAACGTTCCCTCATCCAGACCGCATTCACATAGGGAGTGGTCACGAACACGGATCTTTGCCAAAAATACTGGTGTGCAGACGAAACCTAGACGGAGGCGAATTATCACAGAAGTAGCCAATTTATTAACTTTCTTTTGTTTAAAAAACCAAGGTTTGGTTGGGAGTGTGGGTTGTAGAGAACCATAAAATTTGCCTTTGATTTTCTTAGTTGATTGCCATAGATCATTCCATGATTCGCTCAGTGAAGAGGTAGCCAAGGAACAAAGGTCCCTGGAAAACAAGAAGTTATAAAAGGAGGTACCACATTGTGCGGCCATTTTTGCACAAGAATCTGCTGTTTCGTTACCAGCTATACCGGAGTGGGCTGGGATCCAGGCCAAAGTCACTTCGATGCCGGATAAATTACACCTGTGTAGTACTTGCTTAATCTCAAGAGTGATTGGGAAATTGTATCTGGACTTAAACGGATTCTTGAGGAGATCCAGCAAGCAACTTAGAGAGTCTGAAAAAATTAAAGATCGGTTTAGTTTATGGGACTCGACATATTTAACGGCTTCTAACAGAGCAATTGCTTCACCGGTGAAGTTCGAATTAAATGCTGGGCTTTTAACACCAAGAATAACTCTAAATTTCAGAATCCAAACTGCAGAGTCCACAGGAGCATCTGGAGCCAATTTCGAAGCATCTGTATAAAGTGTGACCCATTCCGTCCAATACTCACTTAGAATATTAAGGAAGATTTGGTTCGCATTGGAGCACTTCTTGCTTATACCCAGGTCCAGTATGATTCTTGGCTTGAAAATTAGAGATTGGTAGTCGCTATTAAAGAGTACATTAGTGGAAGATTGAAAGGGAGAGTTATCGAGGGAGTTCAGTTTAGCAAGGGAATTTAAGAGAAGAGGGGGAGACTTATGCTCCTAATATTTTGCCGAAGTTAATAGGGGAGATAGTTCCCGTAGAATAGGCAGCAGGGGGTGAGAGCTAAGTTGAACTGCACTATAAAGGTATCTGTCAGCGAGATATTATCTTCGGAGATGAAGGGGTGGCTCTAAGCATTCCACTTGAAGTGCATTTAAGGGGGAGCATTTCATCGCGCCAGTTATAATTCGGAGGCAACTTGACTGGATCTTCTCCAGCCTATGCATAGCTAGTTTGTTACATGGCTCAAGTAAGAATGTACCGTAATCAAAGTGACTACGGACTATAGCGTTGTATAGGAGTTTTAAACAGAAGGGGTGAGAACCCCAACGAACACCGGACAGCTTTTATTTACAACGTGGCCTAAGTGGGGAATACCCGTCAACTTAGACTCCAAAACGAAACCAAGGAATCTAACTTGATCCTTGATAGGAATTGGTTTGTTAGCAACAAGTATGTTCATGTCGGGCAGGTTGCGTTTGCGGGTAAAGACAATAGCGTTACATTTCGGGACTGAAAGGGACAAGGAGTGGTTATCCATCCAATCGTTCAGGTAACTCAGGGCAGAGTTTAGGTTAGAGTAAGCAGTGGTGAATGAAGGAGAGGAATAATAAAGAGCAACATCGTCTGCATACTGTAAGACTTTGCAGAATGAGTTGACCGTAGTATCCAGGTCAGATGTGTAGATGTTGTACAGGATTGGGCTTAGGACTGATCCTTGAGGGAGACCCTTCCACACCGTTTGAGGTGGGAGATGGATACCCTGGTATCGGACAGCAATGGAGCGGCACATAAATAAGTTGCATATGACTTGAACCAACCTCACGGGAACACTCAGCTGTTTTTTGCCTGAGGAGCGGAAGATGGACATTGTCATAAGCCGCTGATATATCTAGGAAGACCGCTACAACATGCTCACTCCGGGAGAAAGCTGTGCGAATCTCTGATGTCAGGATACTTAAGCTATCCAGCGTACCCCTGCCTTTCCTGAAGCCAAACTGGCTATCAGCTAACACTTGCCTATTTTCCAGTATCCATTCCAATCTGTTTTTTATAAGGATTTCCATAATTTTAGACAGGACCGAGGAAAGCGAGATGGGACGGTACGAAGATGCGACTTTGGGATCTTTACCAGCTTTAAGGATAGGTATAATTATTTGCGTTTTCCAGGAATCTGGGATGATTCCAGAATATAAGATGGAATTGAGGATATTGAGTAAAATACTTTTAGTCTGGTTTGACGATTTACAGATAAAGGAATAGGGTATGCCGTCTATGCCCGGTGAGAAGGCATGAAGATTGGCCAGTGCACAAGAGAGTTCGCCGAAGGAGAACAGATTGTTCATAGTATCTTGTGACGGATCGGGACCTGAGGGTTGATTGGGATTAGGCAAACAGGAGTATTCGGGTACAAAAGGAGGTGCTAAACAGGATAGAAATTCATGAAGAAAGGATTGAGGGAGATTGCTGGTAATATTTGTTTTTTCCATACCTCGTCTAAAAGCTTTAAATCTTTTCCAAACAAGCGAGAGTGGAGTGCGGGGGGACAGAGATTCACAGAATTTCTGCCAACCCATGGTTTTCTTTTTGGATAGGAGTCTGGATGTTTGAGCAGCTGTTTTTTTATAATCAAGGTAGTCAGTCATAGAAAAGGAAGCTGCAAATACATTTTCTGCTTCTTTGCGTTTCCTGACAGTTTCAGAGCATTCAGAATCCCACCAAGGAGGAGATGGAGTTACTAGACGTGAAGGATTTTTTAGGGGAAAGGAGGAATCCGCAGCCGCATTAATAGCTGAGATAAAATTATCATATGAAGAACCAAGGAGGAGTTCACTTGCGGAAAATTAGACAATTCCAGATCTAATTGGTTAGTGTACTGCTCCCAATTTGCCTCTATCAGACGATATTTGAGGAGGGGATCAAAGGGAGGGGGAGAGGGAAGTAGTGTCGAAGAACGGAAGTAAGACGTAAGAATTGAGAAATGGTCACTGCCGAGTGAGTTTGGGAGAGGAGTCCATGAGAGAAGGGAGGCTAGTTCAGAAGACGCGAGCGTAAGATCAGGAACACTAATGTTTTGGGTAGGAGCGACTCGGCGAGTGGGAGAGCCGTCGTTTAGGACGCACAAGTCCGAAGAAGAGATAAAGTCGGTATAGTGACTACCGAATAGGGTGTGGTGTAAGTTAAAATCGCCTAGAATAATCATGGGAGATGGTATTGTGGGTAGGATTGAGTGAAGTTGGGATACAATAGTTTGGTTTGGATGAGGAATATAGATGGAAACATATGATACCTCCAGGGCCTGGGTCATGGAAAGGTAACTGGATTTGTGAAAATGGAGTGTGTTTATTCACCAGCAAGGCGCAACCCGCCCAGCCATCGCTTCTGTCATCCCGCAAGCACGAGAAGCCAGAGATCCTAAAAACGGATCCCGGCCTCAGCAATGTTTCCGAAATGGCATAGACAATGGGATTGTACTGATTGATTAGGTTAATGATATCACTCTTATGACGACGTATACTTCTACTGTTCCATTGGAGAATTTGGAGAGCCATAGTTGGTATTATTTTTGGTGAGAACTGAAAGTAACTGTTCTACAAGAACGGAAATATCGTGCGGTAGGGCATCTGACATTTTAGTGAGGATGTTAATAAGGGAGCATAGGAGGAGTTCTACAAGGTTGTCGTTAAGGGTTAGTAGCGGGGTGCTTTCTGATGGGTTGATGCAACAACCATTGGGTTGTGATGAGGGCGGGACTGGGTTAAGAGGTTATGGCTATAGGAATCAAAGGATTTACCCAAACTAGGTTTGGGCCGGACGGGTGAATAAATGGTTTTTCTGTAAGATGAGGGAGAGAGAGGAGATTTAGAAGGGGAAGGGGGAGAGGCAGGAAAGGAATGGTTGAAGTTGTTTGTGTCAAATACACTTGGGAGTGAGGTATTTGATCTTGCTGAGATCTGACAGTCACGGATGCATATGATTTTTTAACTTGAGGAATGCGTGCTGAGGCTGCTGAATATGCAATATTCTCTTCAGCCATTAAGGTTTTAATAGCTTTTTGTCTTGAATGCTCAGGGCATTTAGGATCAGTTGCCATATGGGTACCTTGGCAGAACAAACAACAAATATTTGGTGAAGAGCAAGTATCCGCTTCATGGGGGTTGGGCACATTTGAAGCAATTTATCTTTGACCTGCATTGAAATGCCCAAAAAAACAGCATTTCCTACATTGTATCGTTGGCAATTTATAAAGGGAGACCGGCAAAGAGGCATTAAAACAAAAGGCTCCATCTGGGAGATTTTGACCAAGGAATGTCAGGACGACACTCCTTGATGGGACCCACGTGGTAATATTGTCAGTTCTTGACTTCACATTAAGACGCCTGGCTCGCACCACTTCTCCACAGTTATGCGGAGTAGAAATGTTTTCAACAAGTTCCTCCAGGGACCAATCAGTGGGGATATCATACTCTTCAGTCTGTCATACTCTTCAGGGCTCGTGCCGGAGGTCTGGAAGGAGGCGAACGTACAACCGATCCCCAAGAAAGGGGATCGGTCCGATCCAGGCAACTATCGACCCATAGCTGTCACCTCAGTCATTTGCAAGGTGCTTGAGCTCCTTATAAATAAGCAGCTCATGCAATTCCTAGAGGATCACTCGCTAATCAATGATCGACAATACGGCTTCAGGCCAAAGCGATCAACGGGTGATCTTCTGGCATTCGTAACGCATGTCTGGGGTGGGGCTATGGAAAGGCACGGCGAGTCCTTGGCTATTAGCCTGGACATCGCCAAAGCCTTCGATAGGGTCTGGCATGCTTCGCTCCTTTCCAAGCTTCCGGCATATGGTCTACCTCCTCAACTGTGCAGCTGGATTGCCAGCTTTTTAAACGAGCGCCGAGTGCGGGTCCTCTGCGATGGCCAGGCTTCTCGCTTCTTGCAAGTGAATGCCGGGGTACCGCAGGGGTCCGTACTATCACCAACTCTCTTTCTTCTGCATATCAATGATATGCTATCCCTCGGGAACATTCATTGCTATGCAGATGACAGCACACTGCACGGGAGTTACTCGGTTCGTCCGACGGCGGGGCGATCTGAGATTGAGGAGGAGAGACGACGACTCGTGGCTGATCTCGACCGTAACCTCGACAGTATCTCTCAATGGGGTACCGAGAACCTGGTCGAGTTCAATGCCCGCAAAACACAGGCGTGTGCATTTACTGCGAAGAAATCCCCTTTCCTTCCCCTACCCTCTCTTCAGAATGCATTATTACCAATGAAGGACAACCTTGATATCCTTGGCATAGACGTTCGTCGAGAGCTCAATAATAAAAACTACATCGAAAGATGTATAGGGCTAGCTTCGCGGAAACTAGGAATACTGAATAAGGTAAAGAGATTCTTTACACCGGACCAGAGGTGTCTGCTGTACAAGACGCAGATTAGACCCTGCGTCGAATACTGCTCTCACCTCTGGGACGGCTCCGCGAAGTATCTGCTGGACGCTCTCGACGCTATGCAGCGACGGGCTATCCGTATTATTGGTTGTCCGGAGGTAACGGGAAGCCTTGAGCCGCTAGCTCAGCGCCGAACAATAGCTTCCTTGGCCGCATTCTACCGTATTTACCATGGCGAGTGTTCTGAAGAGCTCTTCAATCTGATCCCACCCTCTTCCTTCCGATCCCGAACGACTCGTGCCGGGCAGAGATGCCACCCCCACACAGTGGATAGCATGTTCGCGAGAACCGAACGTTTTAAACGTTCGTTTCTCTGCCGAACGATAGTGGCCTGGAACGCCCTGCCTGTGCACGTGTTTCCTCCCACATATAATCCTGGGTTCTTTAAGCGGAGCGTGAAGAGGCACATCAGTAGGTCGTCAAGTTGAGGGCCACTCTCAATAGTAATGTGTGCTGTGAGAGTGGCCCACAATCGCTAGACGTCGTCACGACTTACCACCAGGCGGGCGGCGTCAATTTGGCGAACCAAATATAAAAAAAAAAAAAAAAAAAAAAAAAATATCGCGTACCACACCCATACGGAACACAAGAAAGTTGGGGATTTTAGCTGTATAGTTATTAGTTTTAAGGACATCTGAGTTTACAAAGTTATTCGCCGCCTCAGCAGACTTAAATAATATATTTATTTTATTACGACCTATTTTAGTAATTCCGCCTTCTGTAATATCTAGAATGTTATTTTTATGTAGAAATTGAGCAAATTTAAGGGTTTTAATGGGAGGAGCAATAGACTGTTCAGTTTCCACCTGCGAAACGTACACAGAAAAAGGACCCTTGGCAGTCCTCGTGTAGTAATTATTGCTTTCAGCGTCAAACCCGGGTTTTGCATACACTGATTGAATAGATTCAGCTGGGGAGCGGACCTTTTTCCCTTCCGCATCGATGGATGGACAAGGGTCTCCATGTCTCTTTATGCCTTTCCCGATCCCGACGGATATGTCGGGAGGCAACCCACCACCCCCATCAGGGGGCATATCCACGCTCATTTCCATAGAAATTAGCACACCAAACTAACCTTCTGTATTAGTCCACCACCAAAACAACACAAACACTTATTTTCAGAGTGCAAGTAAAGAGAAACTTTAAGAAAACACCATAGGTAACCTAAAAAGCTCTCAACCAAGCGCTCGGTAAAAACGGAGTCCGTGGACGTCCTCGTCCACCTATTGTGAACAGCGTTTGACAGAATGACAGAATTAGAACCATAGATGACAGATATTTCATTTATGTCATAATTGTCATACATAAATAACATTATCTGACATTATCGGCAACCTTAGTTATTCATTCCACATTTAGTTTAGTTAGTTTAGTCAATAGGTACCTAGTTTATCGTGTGATTAACTATTGAAAATGACTGAGGCACGAATCGGATTACTTTTTAAAACGGCTTCAGCTATATGCAAATCACAAGATAGCACTAGTAACCTTATTCTAAAAAGTTATTATTTGTTAGTACATATTATTATATCGTGAAGAATTAGTAAAACATTAAATTGTCTAGTATTATAAATCGGTCGTCTTTTCCAGGATGCGATGCAAAGACTTTACACTAGGAAACCAGCTTCCTGACAAACATTTTTCTGTTAAAGTAAGGTGCCCTAAATGCTGCATTGAATGGACCAATGATACCGAAACAAAAGTAAGTATTTATTTGGTTAATTTTATCATACTCAACCCCCCACTGAACTATAATTAAGTGCTACCACACAAAGGTTGTTCATCACAGTTGTTTTGAGATATTATATGTATAATTTGGTGTAGTTTGTATTTGTTGGTATACATAACTATGAAACCAAGTCCTATGACCTTTTTTTTGTATTTTTTTTTTAAATTCCGCTCCTACGTCCGTTGCCGGGTGTCTCTGGTACGCACCAAGTCCTATGACCTGTGGGAAATATACTCTACACTCATACCAGTGTTGTAGAGAAGCAATGGTCTAAAAATCAAGATTATTATACCCCAGTGTAGTATTGGTATGCTAATAAGAATTTAAATATGTTTTAGGTAAGGTCAATCAAGTTGAGTAAAAGACAAAAACACAGATTGAAATCTACAAAAATAACTGGAAACAATAAAGAATATGTTCCAAGCAGAAAAAACTGGCATTACAGTAATGAATTGGTTAGTCTCGATTGTGGCATGTTGGATTTTTTAACTTTTTAGGGTTCTGTACCCAATAGGTAAAACGGTCTGTCTGTCTTGGGCTGTATCTCATGAACCGTGAGAGTTAGAGTTTAAATTTTCCCAGAGAATGTATTTCTGTTGCCTCATATAATAAGAAAGATGGGTGTAAAGGGGTGTGTGTTTCACGCTTGTTCTTCATATACATTATGGCAGTGCAACATTAGCGGCCCCAGGAAACCCCACAACTTCACTTTTCGAGGTGGAGTTCACTAACATCCGTGGACTCCATGCGAACCTCGATGCCGTCCACCATCACCTTGAGATGGCACGGCCCGCTGTGATGTTGATTGTTGACTGCTTCGGTGGCGTGGTCGGTAGTGTATCTGCTTTCGACGCCGGAGTCTCGGGTTCGATTCCCGGTCGGGACAAACTTTGTGTGATGACACATACGTTTGTACCGAAGTCTGGATGTTTCCTATGTATAATATGTATGTATTTACAAAAAAAAAAATGTATACAAGTATTTATATCAGTTTATCTAGTACTCATATCACAAGCTCTGCTTAGTTTGAGACTAGATGGCGTTGTGTGGATTGTCCAACATATTTATTTATTTATTTATGTTCCTCACGGAGACACAAATACACCGCCCTGAAGACACGTCTTACCTGTGTTACCCCGGCTATGTCATCGAGGAACAATTTCGAGATAAAGCCGGGGTGTGCGTGTTCGTTAGGGCGGATGTTTGCTGCCGCCGGTTGCACTTCCTAGAGAACCCCTCCAACTCTGTCCTTTGGCTGCACATAGACCATCATCTACGTGTGCGTCTACCGCACACAGGGGTTTCTGAGACAACAAACCTCAGCGAGACGGCTGATGAAGCGCAGGGGCGGTTCCCGAACGCTGACTCAGTATTTCTGGGGGACTTCAATAGCCATCACATTGAATGGCTGGGGTCCCTCAAGACTGATCATGCGGGTAAGGCCCCCCATGCGTTCGCTCTCTCCCACGGTCTGACCCAGGTTGTATGCGGGATCACCCGGATACCAGACAGGTCAGATCACGCGCCCGCTCTGCTGGATCTACTGCTGACGAGTCGCCCAGCCATATACAGTGTTTCGGTAGGAGCCCCATTGGGTAGTTCCGACCACTGTGTTGTTCACGCTGGCATGAAGGTGTCACCTCCTGCACGTCCTGTACAAACGTCACGACGACTATGGCACTACTCGTCAGCGGATTGGGACGGTCTACGCGATTATTATGCGTCCGTCCCCAGCGCTGCTTTGTAGGAAAGGCTCCTTCGGATAGCGCTTCTGCGATTGCTGGCGAGATCAGTTTAGGGATGGATTATTACATACCTTTCACTGATGTCGCCAGTAGCCAGTATCCGCAGAGCCCGTCCCTGGTTCGGACGAGATTGTGCCAAAGCTGTTCGACAAAAACAGTTGGTATATCGCTCCTGGATCAGGGCCCGGGCTGTGCGCGACCCAAGTGGGCCACCTCAAAGCAGCGTACAACCGGGTCACAAAGTCCAGTAAGAGGGCCTTTAAGAGAGCGGATGCCCAGCGCGTCGCGCGGCTTGGTCAGGAGCTCACTTCCCATCCCACGGGCAGCCGTGGATTCTGGCAACTGGCCAAAGCCGTGCAATCTAACTTTTGTCAGCCCTCGCTGCCACCGCTGCGTTACCCAGATGGAACACTGGCTCACAAAGCCCAAGAGAAAGCGGATATGCTCGCAGACCTCTTTGCGGCTAATTCCCGGGTCGACGACCGTGGCCTGCAGCCCCCCGCCATCGCCAACTGTGGCCACACTATGCCTGATATTGTTATCAGGCAATGTGATGTACGGGCAGTGCTGCGGTCACTCGACACGCGGAAGGTCTGGAAGGAGGCGAACGTACAACCTATCCACAAGACAACATTCATTGCTATGCAGATGACAGCACACTGCACGGGAGTTACTCGGTTCGTCCGACGGCGGGGCGATCTGAGATTGAGGAGGAGAGACGACGACTCGTGGCTGACCTCAACCGTAACCTCGACAGTATCTCTCAATGGGGTACCGAGAACCTGGTCGAGTTGAATGCCCGCAAAACACAGGCGTGTGCATTTACTGCAAGAAATCCCCTTTCCTTCCCCTACCCTCTCTTCAGAACGCATTATTATCAATGAAGGACAACCTTGATATCCTTGGCATAGACGTTCGTCGAGAGTTCAATAATAAAAACTACATCGAAAGATGAATAGGGCTAGCTTCGCGGAAACTAGGAATACTGAATAAGGTAAAGCGATTCTTTACACCGGACCAGAGGTGTCTGCTGTACAAGACGCAGATTAGACCCTGCGTCGAATACTGCTCTCACCTCTGGGACGGCTCCGCGAAGTATCTGCTGGACGCTCTCGACGCTATGCAGCGACGGGCTATCCGTATTATAGGTTGTCCGGAGGTAACGCGAAGCCTTCAGCCGCTAGCTCAGCGCCGAACAATAGCTTCCTTGGCCGCATTCTACCGTATTTACCACGGCGAGTGTTCTGAAGAGCTCTTCAATCTGATCCCACCCTCTTCCTTCCGATCCCGAACAACCCGTGCCGGGCAGAGATGCCACTCCCACACAGTGGATAGCATGTTCGCGAGAACCGAACGTTTTAAACGTTCGTTACTCTGCCGAACGATAGTGGCCTGGAACGCCCTGCCTGTGCACGTGTTTCCTCCCACATATAATCCTGGGTTCTTTAAGCGTAGCGTGAAGAGGCACATCAGTAAGTCGTCAAGTTGAGGGCCACTCTCTATAGTATTGTGTGCTGTGAGAGTGGCCCATAATCGCTAGACGTCGTCACGACTTACCACCAGGCGGGCGGCGTCAATTTGGCCAACCAAACATAAAAAAGAAATACTAAAAACAGAATTTAATAAAATATTTAAGGGGGCTGCCATACAAAAACCGTGATTTTTTTGCTGTTTTGGTACTGAATCAGACTTAGCCGGTTTTTTTCATGTAGACTAGCGGATAGACAAACTTTCGTGTCTGTAGTATGTTGTCTTTAGATGAGGTAGATACATCTAAATTTTATTGATACACATACAAATCTATCACTGTCACTAGACCTGCTCAGGAGCTTGGTACTAAAATAATGTGATGTTGGTTTAGGATTTAGGTACCACAAAATCTGAAGCATGTGCAATGCACTGTGTGTAAACATACATCTATAACCCCAAGGTCATGGGGTATGCAGCGGTGACAGGGATATCACAGGGTGTATTTTACCAATAATGTTCTCGGTCACACATTTGAAAGGCTATTGCCATTACTGGGCACTTGCTACAATGGAATATTATTAACCATTCTGTAGTCCGAACCTCCAACAGCCAGACTTTAGGACTGTACTAAATATTTTTTCCATTGCAGGAACAAATATGTAGATTTTGTAGAAAAAGCACAATCACACCTGTTTTGAAACCTCAAAAGCTAGTCTTGGAAACATCAATCAAGAGTCATAAAGTTGAACATCTAGACATCACAAAACCTACACACCAAAATAAGCAAACAAAACATTCAACATCAGCAAATCTTTATGCCAACTCCCTAGCCACATGCACCGAGGAGGTTCCAATGCCTATCAAAAATGATAAAAAGAAAAAGGATAACTTTAATAAACAAGCTGTATTAGAATCAGATAAACTAAAACAAAATAATCCACCAATACAAGAATTATTCCCAGTTAAAACTAAAAATAAAAATAGTAATCAAACAAACAATCATTTCAAAAATGGAATCAATGTCTATGCCAATTCTGTAGATGTATTTTCCCTACATAACAAAAGTAATAATCTAACTGCAAAAGAGAATCCAAAACCTATAAAAAATAATAAAAAGAAGAAAGATAAATTTGCAGGACTGTGTCAAAAAGCTGTTACAGCTTCAGCGAAACTAAAAGAAAAGAAGAATACACAAAGCCCCTTAAATTTATTTCTTAAACCATCATCTTCTTAAATAAATGTACAAACTATGTATATTTCAGTAATTTATTTCCTTTTCTTCTTTATAATTATAACATGTATATCCATTACGTTAGTGTTTGTATGTCCTGTAATAACATGACAGGATCCATTTTTAAATAGCTTATAAAAATTATAAACATCATTGTTATTTAAGTAACTTTGAACATCTAGGTTTTCCGATGTAGCTTCAGACAAAAGATCTAAATATCCAATAGATCCCGCTGCATCTGTCGGTCCATCTATACCATCAGTACCAGCACTTAAGAAGTGTATATCAAAGTTAACAAAATCATTGTTTGATTTACCTAATTGGTTAGAATATTCCAAGGCTAGCTGTTGATTTCTTCCACCTTTACCAGAACCATTTACTGTAACAGTGATTTCACCTCCAAGAATCAAGCACAGATCTTTGGTTTCTATGGAGTCAATATTACCTAATTCATTTTGGTCCAATCCTGGAATCCCATAACATTTTAAATCTAGAATGAAATTTTGAAATGTCAACTTTTCATCTAAAAGCCCACAAAACAGTTTAGTTAGTTTAAAATATTGTAATGCTATGTCTTTCACATTGCCGGTAATTTCATTAGATAGACCTAAAGCCCAGTAACCTAGATTCCTTGCTTCTTCTACTGCTGCAGCTATACTTATTTTGTTTGACCCTATCACATAATTTCTAACATTCTCTCTAGGAAATGTTAACTTTTCAGGCACTTTATTTAAAACTGTTTGAATTGATTGTGGAAGTTGATTAGAGAGTTGATATTTCTCAATTATATTTGTGGCTTTTCTAGGTTCATCTACATTTTCTGTTGTTGGACCACTAGCTATTAAATCTAAGGGATCTCCTACAATATCTGACAGTATCAAAGATATGACTTGAGCGGGTTGTGCATTTATAGCTAACTGCCCTCCTTTTAGATCTGACACATATTTTCTTACAGTATTTAGTTCTTTTATATCAGCTCCTGTGTTAGCTAACTTTTTAATTAGTGAAGTCTTTTCTTCTAAAGTTATAGGAGGTTTGGGCAAAGGCAGTAATGCAGAACCTCTACCAGATATTAGTACTAATAGTAAATCATCATGTCCCAATCCCATAACAAGATTATTAACTTCTTCTGCTGTTCTTTCAGCTTTGCAATCCGGAAGGTTGTTTTCAGCACCTTCATAAAACACCATGTTAGACATAGGTTTATAATTTGAACTGCCAACTGGTATACTAATTATTCCATATTTAATTTTAGACTTCAAGATGCTTTCAATTTCTATGGCCATATTTTGTACAGCTTTCCCAGTACCCACCAAGTACACATTTTTATTTTGTAAATTATAACTATCGCTAGCAATAGTCAAAACCTGAGTTGCAGGATTGTATTTCACTGATCTACTAATAAGATTTTCAGGTAACACTGCCGTCACACTACATGTGAAGATTTTTCGTAAATCACTCGCTATTGACCTTGCCATTTCCAACTGTAACCAAAACGTATATTTAGTCACTCAGAACCACCAACACAATTATCAGTAAATAGAGATAAAGATATTACATAACAAATTATTGTAGGTAATACTTATCTACTGTCTGATTATGAATATTAAATTATATTGTTGGTACTGTACCTAACTCGAGACTACTTTATATATAGGTAGTTATTGTTGCTTCTTATGTTGATGTTCTTCTTTGATTAAATTATCAAAGTGGCTATTGAGATATTAACATTATATTTTGTGTTACATAAGTACAAAATATGATTAGGTATGTCTTATGCTAGCTTTAATATAAGGGTTGAATTCCAGTCGTGATTTATTGCTGTTGCGTTGGTTACGTTACGTACATAGTAATTAGTAGGTATGTAACCAATTGGCAACACGTACGTACATAGTGTACGTACTAGGTACATACACTAAGTGCTAGTGATTATATATATATACATACTCTTTGCTATGTACGTGCGGAACAATTATTTCCACTTTGGCTCTCGACAATCATCGGTGATTGGTGTTATTACGAATAATACAAGATACATTACTGGATATTCATAACATCCTACTAGGATATTACAGTTTAGAACAGTAATGAAAATTGTACCAAAAGTGTGCCAAATTGTATTTTTTTGCAGTAGCCCTATGAATAACACTGATGTGGCTTGATTTACTTTTTATATTGCATTCTAAAAACACAAAATATTAAATTCGTGCAAAGAAATTTATCTCTTTAAAAGCGCTATTTACAAGAAACACTAATTGTATAATTATTAATGAAACCATAGTCTCAATCACTTTCACTGTCTGAATTAGAGATATTGATCTTCGGTTAAAAAAAATTGTTTTAGCATTTTATGGCATGATTGCTACCTTTCGTCCATTGGTCAATTCTAGTATTTCATATGCTCTATGTGAAAAACAAGCCTTCGCGAATGACACAGACATCTCGAGCGCAAGTGGAAATAAACGTACTGTACGTGCGTTTGACATAAATGACATGGACAGTTGACTTTTTTCTTCATTCGCCCTTTTCTAGGTCAGGCTAGGGTTATAGTGTTTTCCTTTGTAAACTGTTTGGTAACACTTGGGCTAAGACAGCACTGCTATTAACGCGAGTGGTTTAGGGAATAGCTGATAACGCGTACAAAAACGCACGTTTGCAAACTGTGTTCCAAACATTTGCTACGTTTGGAACAGTTTGCAAACGTTAGGAACTTTTATAAATCAGTCAAACTCGCTAATGCGTGCGCTTGTATTGAAATTTTGCGGTTTATTTCAGTGCGGCCTTAGCCTTTAAGGTGTCCATTCATAGGTGTAGATGATGTCGATAATGCCGATGAATACAAATACTTATAATAGACATTAATTTTACCCCAACAATCTGGCATTTAAACCTTAGAGAGTACTTTGGATTGTTTCTTAATTACTTTATTGACAATAACATGTCCATCATCATAATGTGGATTGAAGTGTTCCCGAACTTTTTTCCACCAAATGTCTATGTTCTTGTAATTTGCTGGGTCATAACCCGCCATTCCTGAAAGAGTATTTTAAAATTTGTAGTAAGAGTAAAAAATAAAGTCCTGTGTTACATACAAATTAATAATAATATTTTGCACATACTCATATGACGTTATCTAGCTGAAACTATATAAGCTTGTGATGTGGGATCTAGACAACTGATACTACTTATATATTTTTAAATACATACATATTATACATAGAAAACACCCAAACTCCGAAACAAACATTTGTGGATCACACAAATATTTCTATATCCGACTTTTTATATCCGACCTGGGGATCCAAGCTTGAGACTCCAGAGTAGAAAGCCGATGCACTACTAACCACACCACCGAAACAGTCATTTTAACTAGCTGATGCCGAGGTGAAACACAAAGTATTATTCAAAATACCCTACATGTCAATTTAGGATATAGTCTATTTTTTTTTTAGACCTCTACTCTCTCTAACCTCTCAATACGCCATTGGAAGTAGACGCAAACATACATCCTTAATGTCATTTGACAACATAAAGCACAGTAATACACTTACTGGGCTGTTCTAACTCGCATGCTGCCAATAAATCTGCTACTGTTGGTTTGTCACACACAATGAAGTCTGTTCCACGACCCAGCCATTTCGTGTCAAATTCAGCAAGTGCAAACTCCATACGACTCTCATAACCAGCTATGGATTTGGGGTTTGCTGGCTTATTGAATAGGATAGGATCCAAGTACTGTAATAAAAATGCCTCAATTAATATCTCACAAAAAGTAGCTTATTACCTACTGGACATAGATCGATACCAAATTTCATCATAATTGGTCTAGCCGTTCTTAACCAATACACAAGATACATAAAATCTTTATTTTAGACTTGGAATCTAGTATTTGGCCACTGTGAATTAATAGAAGTTTATGAAACTGTTGCAAGGGTATTGGAACATGAGTGGGTTTTAAAGAACGGCATCGGGCAACAGTTTCAGATTTTTTGAGGTAAGTAATAAATTTTATTTACCTTGGCTCTAAAATACATAGCACAAGGTAACCTGAGGCCCATGTGTTGCCACTCAAGAAACTCCTCAACTCGGGCCTGCAGTTTCCATTCCTTTGGATACAAAGTCTCGGGTATTATGTTCTCTTTTGATAAATATTTCATAATAGCCACACTGAAAATAAAAATGTGTTAATGAACATAACATATTTATATGTTTTTTACAAGATGCTACGAAGCACATGTACCTATGTTAAAACATAAGTATTCTTCTATGATATATATATTTTAGGTAAATAAATACAGCAAGTATAAGTACCTTTCAGTTAAAATAAAACCATTATGATTTATCACAGGAACCTTTTGGAACCTATTTACAGCACTGTATTCTTCGGAATAATGCTCCCCTGAAAATACATTATCTATTTATTTAATGGATTTACTTAACTTTTAGTATAATAATATGATACTCAATTTTCAATTAGATTAATATGGATTATTTAAAAAATGGATTGGAGTTGCACAAACTTTCCAACTTACATACCTTTTCGCAAATCTACACATTTGGGTTCAAAATCATAATTTATACTTTTTAACAAAATATAAAGAGCCCTGGAAGGTTGAGACATAAGATCATAATATAATTTTAAGGCCATGTTTTCTTTTCTTTATTATCTTTGAAGTTTTTGAACTTTGCCCCGATATACCTGATTTAGTGATGTGCGTCATGCATGCAACCAGTGCAACTCGACTGAATTGAGTACAATTCACTCGAGTTGGGGCCAAGATCGACTTAACTCGAGTTGATTTCTCACTTCTAGCAGCTAATTACCCATACTGAAAAGTACTGCTTAAATGCCATGCCATGCGTGACTGACGGACACTAGCTGTGAAGTACCTACCTATTGTGTTTGCCATAAGGGTCTTGAAACCAAGCCCGAAATTCCCAAAAAAAAAGTGCTAAGTGTCAAGACCTCGAGTGTGACACTAATGACAAGGCGGTATGGTCAAAAGACTATAGCCTGTCCAAGAAGAGGGCGAATTAAAAAAATAGTAAATGACAGACAGCAACAGACAGGGTTTCGAGTTTTCGACATTTCGAGTCATCGATTCGATTCTTTAGAATTTATTTATATGAATCGTCTGTTTACTTAAATAATGGTTTTAAAGAAACTTAAGTTTGTAACAATATCATTGTCTGTAAGATTTTAAGCTTCCATTAGTGTTAAATATGAATAACAGTGCGTATACTCCTAACACAGGTGTTACAGGTAAACAAAAACATTATGATGATATGTCTGTGACTGTTTTATTGAAATACTGTGTTTAGTAATAGATTTTACTGTTTAATTAGCTCCCATAGACCCGGGGTGGAACGACCCGCCGAAGCTCTCGTACAATGCTCAGACTACTCCAAATAGGCCAAGACACATTTTGAACAAAAGAGTTGCCTTCCCTTTATCTGGCAGCTCAACTAGTCCTGCACCATTGGCCCCTGTGTGTTTGTCACCTATGCCTTCTGTTTTACCACCTCCACCTGCTGTGCTAATCTCTACGAATAGTCAACATGAAGGAACAGAGCTAGAAAGAGAAAGTACCCTAAAGGAAGTGAAAGATGTCCTCTTACACCTATTAGATACAAGCCCTGAATTAGGTAACAAAGCAAATGATATTAGAAGGAGGATAGAAGTTATGGAAAACATGTGGATGGAAGGCAAATTAAATAACAGTATATACTTGCATATGAAAAATCTGGCACTTGGTAAATATTATGTATTATTGTAAATTAGAAGTAAACAAAAAGCCAACAGTTGATAGCACCATGAAATGTGTTAAAATGTTATTATAACACATGCTAGCCAATCTATTACAAAATTAATTGTACAGCACTAATTAAAATTGTAAAGAACTAGCTGCTCATCGTGACCCTGCCCACATTATACAGTTTTCACGTTCCCGATTCCTACGGGATTACATAATGGGGACAAACAGTATCCTATTTTACTCAGGGACAACATAGCTAAGTAGCTACATATCAGTGAACGATTGTTTAAAATCGGTTATGTAGTTACGGAGCCCTTTCAATTAAAACAAATATTCAAATCTTTTCTATGTTTAATATTAGTATAGATAAGAAATAGTAAATAACCAAAAATTAATATACATATAACTTTACGATTAGAATATACGGGATATTTACCATGTAACATTATTTTATCGAGTCTCCGATATTTTGACGCTGTTGCAAGCGCCATGATCGCGGAAGAACTGGAGTAATGGTGGTTGATGGAAAAAATTTCTAAAAGCACTCCACCCTCTTTCTACTCCTCGATAAAATAATGTTACATGGTAAATATCCCGAACATTCTAATCGTAATGTTAATGACCATGATAGTTTATACCTATACATATAACTGTCTGCTAAGCACACTACCCTTGACCGAGTTAAAGAATTTTAATAAATGATTCAATTGAAACTAGAGTCTTAGTCATACATAATGATTATAAATTATGCTTTCAGTTGTCGCCACATTATTTTATTTTTTTTCCAAAATGTTTTACATAATGATTAAACTAACCACTCAATAAACAATCATATTTATTCACCTTCATGGTCTGTACACTTCTGTAACACATTTCAGGATTTGTAATGTATTACAGAACAATTTATTGTAATACTGCACACTATCGGTAGACCATAGCATTGGTTGTAATCTGTGTCTGTCTATCTTGTCAGGGAAACAGGTGTGATTATGTATATATGCCATCTTGTTACTGTAATGACCATTTTGATGGTCTGACTTCTGTTCATTTGTTTTATAAATTTATACTTTCGATTGTCAGCACTTGGTGAAACATATAGTAATACATTATGATATGACTCACTTGTACAGATATTCCACAATTTTTTATTGGTAATAAGACCTGACTGGTTTCGCTCTATGGCATCATCAAAAGTGTTTTACACTAAATATGTAAAGTGATTAGTGTAAAACACCTTTGAAGATGCCATAGAGTGCATCCGGTCAGGTCCTATTACCAATAAAAAATTGTGGATCTCAAGTGAGTCATTTCATAATGTATGTTCATTTTGTTTCACTAAAACTCTTGAATGGCTGGACCGATTTGGCTAATTTTGGACTCAAAATATTAGTTCACGGCAGGTTTTCTGTTTGAGGCAAAACAAAGTTTGCCAGGACAATTGGTTAAAAATATATTTATGAGTCTCGTCTACATGGTTATACCTTATTGTTTTCAGCCCTGCGCGATGACACTCCAAGCAAGGCTGATGACATCCACAGATTATTAATGATCGACCATGTAACTGATGTAGGCACTTGGATGCCTGGTATTAAACAACTAATACACCATACTGTGGCTCGCTCGGAATTACTCTCTATAGATAAAGAATAAACTACAGAAATTGAGTGCGAGATTCATAGTCACGGCTTTGGTTTTTGTAAGGCAAGTTATTCCTATAGAACAGTTGGTCATGTTGTTTGAACAGTCTTTAAAAATTTCATAAGAAATAGTAGGTACCGTAAAACGGGGTGAATAGGGACAAATCCTAACTTTATGAACAATTTTAAGATAGTTGTTGATGGATATGTTGCTGTATTAGGATCAAAATGATTGAGTCTTGGTGTTCTGTTATCTTTGTTATCTAATTAAAAAATATGCAATTAGCATTCCAGTTTAAGCAAAAAATGCAAAAATAGATGCTATCCCCATTCACCCGGAAATTGGGGTTAATGGGGACGAAAATAATGTCAATAGGGAAATTTGCTAGGGCTGGCACTACTTGGTTGTAATATTCAATTTCCACTGATCTATTTATTTTGTTTGAATTTCTTAGCAGATGATGTAATAAAATAGGTAGGTACACATGAATTCAATGGTTTATTCTTATATAAACTGTAATAATAATTTGAATTTTTATAAATTTAAAAAAAATAATTAAAATCGACATGGTTATAATACTTATACAAAATTAATCAACATAATAAAAAAATCATATTTAGTAATTTAGCAAATCAAATGCAAAAGTGTAATTTTAATTGACATTAAAAAAAATATTTTAAATCGTTAGGTTATGCCACCGTAATGAGACCATACACTTTGGAATGTTACAGATACCTACATATAAAAATAAATCAAAATCGTACAGTTGTCGTAGGATATAGAATCACACATGAAATTAAAAACAAAAATTAAAACTTCCAAAAAAAAACTTAATAAAATTTAAAAAAAAAACACCTAAGTGCTATCTTCCGGATTTATCATTATAATCTAAATCTTACGCTTAATTATCTAAGGATATGAGATCACACGTGGTTTGGTATGATACCAAAACTATAAAAAAAAAACAAAAACTTACATTAAGCTCTTTAAAACAAAAACAAATATTAAAACAGCTACCTACCTAATTGCTATCTTCAGAACCCATCAAATCTCGAAGAATTTCTGTGTCATTCTTGTAATAAATAGGTCTTCTAAGGCCACTTGGACCAGGCTTTGGTTGTGAAGAGTCATTGTTGTTATAATCTCTGGTTTTTCTGGGGCGACTAGTACTAGGTTTAAATGTTAAAGAATTTTTCATATTACTCTTGTATATAATTTTTTCATGGGACAAAATATGTATTCTTTTTCCTTCAGCAATTTTTTTCTTGGTTGGTGGTTTGTGAAATTCAAATTGTATCACTTCTTCTTTCTGTATATCAGTAAGTTCTAAACTTTTTTCATCGGAAGCGTTTCTCTCAGTGATTGGAATATTGTTATGAACAGTTGCTTTTGAAAATGGTTCATCACAGTGTTTTATTATTAGTTCTTCTTTCTGTTTCTCATTTAAAAATGGATTTATTTCTGAATGGATTGTAATTTCTTCTGTTACAAGAAAATCGTCTTCTAATATAACAGGCATCTTATCAATGTCAATATCATCAATATTTAATTTTCTTGTTCTTTTAATATGTTTTTTTCTTCTATTATTTCTTTTTGTGGTTTAGATTTTTTTCCAATACCTTTTCCTTTAGTATTTAGACTTGTTACTTGTGTTATTAAGTTTTATTTTTTATGTGTTGGGTTTTTATTGATGGTTTTATTCTGGGTTTTTTTATTTTTTTTGGATGGCTGGTTTGGTTCAATGTCCGATATTGCGTAAGAGCTTGAAATATCAGTATCTATGTAGTCACTGTCCTCCACACTTTTTCCGGCAATAACGTTAATTTTTTTCTTTTTGTTTGTAGTTTTTGTACTTTGCGATCCATATCGCATTTCTTTTAATAATGACAAAACTGACTCATCAATTGCTTCTTTTTCTTCTGTACTAAATTCGTGTCTTGTATGATTTCCTGGTAATCTATTAAGTACTTTTTCTTTATTCAGAGGACTTATTCCCGCTTTCATAAATCCAGCTAAAATATTTGGTTTTATATTTGGTTCCATTTTTTCTAACTTCTTAAGTAATTTAGGAAAAACATTCTTCGGTATTGTGGGCAGTACGCGTCCTTCAGTTTTTTTCCATGTGAATGATATCACGCCACGCAATTTTCATGGGCCTAAAAAAGGCCACGTCCAGCGGCTGCGTCAAATGGGTTGAGTTTGGTGAAAGAAATACAAAGTGTACCCCCCGTTCTTGACATTTTTTTATGATATCTAATGACAGGTGTGAAGAAAGGTTGTCCCCTATCAATATATACTATGGTACACCTTCTGAGGAATTTTGGAGCTGTATAAAATAATCTTCTATAATTTGTGGTGATACTGCAGCCCTAGATCTTTTGATGTTTTGGCTTATTCTTAGTGAAATTTCTTGGTGGTGACGTTTTAAAAAACTCTCAATATAATTCACACCAGGTAAGTTATTAGTGAATCTTTTTATTTCTATGCCAATTCGATCTAAATATCCTTTTATTATTATGCGTAAGTCATAAGTATCAAGTGGATACCCCCACTCTGAACAAATATTAATATATTTTATTATGTATTTTTCTGCTTCTTCGTTTAGACATTTTTGTCCACCTTGAGTTTTCATTCTTCTTGTTAGATGTCTGTGCAGAACTGACTTACTTATATTAAATTGCTTAGCTATTTCAACTATTGACTTATTCCCAGTTTCATAAGCTTCTATTGCTGTTTTTAATATAAAGGGATCATATCTCTTATGAGGCTTTGCACTTTTTGATACGTACACGCGAGGCATATCTGAAAATGGAAAACAATACGTAGGTACCTAACTGTTAACCCTACAAACCTGTACCTATTCATACTTATGTCGTTCCTATTCAACTTATTCTCCCAATTGACCTCTCTTTCGTTGTTATTGATACCTGAGTCGTCCCCATTCACCCCAAAAACAACAGATTTTACATGTATTTCTAATTTATCAAAAAACATTAAAATCAATTAACAACTGAGACTTACCTCTAATATATATGATGGCCCAAACACTAAATAATGTTTCTAAATCACAGTCGTCTTCTATTACTACCAAATCAATTTACGAGAGCAAAGTTTCTAACACTAAAATAATGACTACCACCAGCAGTTATTTTCAAATGAGATTTTCAACGGTATACTAGCTAATGCCATGCATATTCAGTGTTGCCATAAGAACTTTCAACATTCTACTATTACACCACAAAAAATGGAAGAATTTTTAAGGAATTTTAGAATTAATATTGAGCGTTGAAATATTTTCCTGTTTTTGTCCCTATTCACCTCTCAATCCCTATTCACCCCATTTTACGGTAATTTGTTTAATGTAAGTTGGTCAAAATAATGATGTACCTATGCAGGCAGCACTATTAAAATAAAACATGTTTGATTGAATTGGTAGCAAGTCTTTTATAAGAAGTCTATAATGTCGGAATTAGGTAGTTTGTGCACTATACGGAATTTTTCTGATCCGGACGTCCGGAATTTTCCGGACCGATATAGCAGGCTATTGGTCATAAAATCGGTAGTCTGCTAAATTCACAAGCAACGCGCCAGGGTGGCAGCAGAAAGGCACCAAGCCGAATGACTGCAGAGTACAATCATCATTAGGTTAAGTTGGATTTAGTTAAAATTCCGGTAGTGCACAAACGTCCTTATGCTCAAAATGTGTGCTTTTCGTTGGTAGTATGCATACTTCATTCTTTTGATTAGTACAATGTGAGGTTAAGAAAGTTATAATTGCTTTTTATTAGTATTTATTACTTTTTGAATATGAGAGTAAGATATGTGTGTAATATTGGTCTAGAAATCTAGAGTCTAGTCAAAGTGATCAGTAATTGGTGTATTTTAGTAGGTATGAAGTTTGTTATTCTGATAATATGGCAGTTTTTTTATATTATAGGTACTATGCCCATTACTCTTAACAAAGCAAAAATTAGGCGCTCTTGTCTTTAGAACCAAAATTTACAAGCCAATAAATAAAGGAGTTAATTTTTGTGTTCAATGTTCTTGAGACGCGATCAGGTCATATGACTTAATTACCAGACTTAATTTTCAGATACTCAAAGGGACGTTTGGGTATGAAAAATTTGCTGCTCAAACATTTAAACGGGTCCTAAATATTTGAGTGACAGTACCTATATCATGTCGATAAATTTAATTGATAATAATTTTACAATATTAATTGCTAATCTATAGTTTTGGGCTGGACTTGACCCAGCGATTGTTAACTTTCCAGGAATTCCTCCTGGAAAATGAACAGTCGCTGGGTTCTACCAATTGAAAAATTATTTGAGAAAAAGTTAGCATATATTTCATTGCCTCTAAAAATATAATGGGACACATTAGTGTGTAGTTCAGTTTTTTATCTCGGCAATCTTTTTTTCGCATCTACTCGATATGCAATAATAGAAATAGATAATTTATGATAAAGTGTGCAATGTAAAAATGTAAATAAAACAAATTATAAATGTACTAATATCGAAATTTTATTTTATTATTTATTTGAATTTTAGTCTAACAGCATAGTATAATTACAATATGAATCACAACCAGCGACTGATCCCTTTCCAGGAGGAACGATCTACCAACTGACCAACACACCACTAGCCCAAGACATCTAATTTTGTGATCACATCGTATTAATTTAGCGACTTACGGGCGTCGCCAAACTATAGTTTTTGTGAAAATTGTTGGATGGGAGCTTTGAAAATTGAAAAAATTAAAATTCTATAAATGAATCAAGCTTTGCAAGCAAACACTACTACCCTTTGAATTTCTTCGTTTTTTTTTTACTACTAGCCCTGAACAATTATTTTCCTTAGTTATATTTTTTCTAATAGTTTAAGTACTTTTTAAATATTTTACTGTAAGTAAGTGTTCCTTTTCCTCGAGCCGATCGAGCTCGAGCGATCTTTTCATAGCACAAAAGGACTTCATGTACATCAATCACGTATTCATCACGCTCGTAATTCACCTCCATGTAGCCAAAACCTCGACCCCCTGACTTTCAACAACTCACCACTATCCCCCATACCCCTACACTCACACCTTAGCCAACTGAAACATTCAACTAGCATCGTAAAACGAATACCCCGGGGTGCCCGATCCTGCGTAGCCTCGGCTCTAGCAGATACCATTCGAAAATGTACTCGCGACAACAACCCCGCTTCTTGGCATGACCTCCTAACATTCGCTTACAGAACTCTACACGCCACCCCCGAAACTAAAACCTCACTAACTCAACAAATTAAAAATAACACTGCCCCTAACACTCAATTACCCCCAGTGGCACCTCCAAGGCCTCCGCATAGCAAACCTAAAGACTTGTTCTCTAAAGTTGAAGAGAAAGTGCAAGACGGAGACCTAAAGGGTGCCGCTCGGCTTCTTTTTTCAAATGACACCATAGCACCTGATACACCGGAGACCGCCTTAGCATTACAATCGAAACACCCCCCAGGCCCTACCTGTCCACCTTTTGTAGACCCACCATCTGAGGTTGCAACATGCCTCCACGCCAAAGAAGAAGATGTTGTTGCTGCCATTGCTTCTTTCCCTATAGGTTCGGCGTCTGGACTGGATGGCATCTCCCCCCAGCATCTCAAAGACCTCACCAGCCACGGTGTGGGCGCAGGTGGCGACCACGTCATCTCGGCCCTAACCGGACTAGTCAACATCATGTTGGAGGGGGCTGTGTGCCAGGAAGTTACGCCTATCCTATACGGAGCAAATTTAATAGCTTTAATTAAAAAAGATGGTGGTGTACGACCGATCGCTGTAGGGTCCACTCTGCGGCGATTGGCTGCCAAAATTTGTGTTCGGCTAACACGGTCAAAATTTCAGTCCCTTTTCGAACCCGTACAAGTTGGCTTCGGAACCCGTGGAGGTTGCGAAGCGACGGTACATTCCGTACGCACCTTTGCTCAAGATGATCAATGTGAAGTGATCCTTAAGTTAGACGTAAAAAATGCTTTTAATTCGGTCAACAGGGACATCCTCCTGAATGAAATTAAATTATACGTTCCGGAGATCTACAATTTTATGTTACAGTGTTATCACTGTCCTTCTAAATTATTACACAAAAATAATGAAATTATTTCGGCTGTGGGATGTCAGCAGGGTGATCCCCTCGGTCCAGCAATCTTCAGTTTGGCCATTAATTCGATAATCCACAAAGTAAATTCAAAGTTGAATATATGGTACCTAGATGACGGTACCATAGCCGGGGACGCTCAGACTGTTCTAACTGACTTAGTAATGATAAAACAAAATTTTGATCTCATTGGCTTACATTTAAATTTTAATAAGTCTGAACTCTTCATTAACGACAAAATAAACACAACCTCTGCTCAATCCATAGTTAATAATTTTAATAGCGTAGCCCCAAATATCAATATAGTAACAAAGAACAGTCTAAGCCACCACTTCTAACAAATTCGGTTTCTAAATTTAATGAATTTTCGGACCGCCTCCTTAAAATTAGCAGCCATTCCGCTCTTTTCATCATTAAGTTTTGTCTATTTGTTCCTAAATTTACGTACCTGCTCCGCTGCTGCCCAGTGTGGAAATTTCCCCATCTAACCCAAGACTTGGACAATACAATAAAATTCCAAATTGAAGCTATCATAAATATCAGACTAAGCGAGCAGGCATGGATCCAAGCCTCCCTACCAATTAGGTATGGTGGCCTGGGAACCCGAAAAATCTCTACTGTAGCACTGCCAGCATTTCTGTCCTCAATCCATAGCTCGTCTGACCTCGCAGGAAAAATCCTTAAAGCCCCCGCGGCTACAAACTGTGAGATCGCGAGCTTGGTCGAGGCTGAAACTGCCTGGCTAGCTGGACCGAGTCCAAATTTCCCTCCCACTCTCAAAAATCAGAAGGCCTGGGATAACATTTCATGCCAACATATTTTACAAACCCTCATTGATACCTCGTCATCTTTAAAAAATCGCGCCAGGCTGGAAGCAGTGTCAAGACAGGAATCCGGACACTGGCTCCATGCCTACCCATCCCCCAACACTGGTACTTTCATTGAACACAACACTCCGACTCGCCATCGGTCTCCGGCTGGGGGTCGAGGTTTGTGTAGAACATAGTTGTGCTTCTTGTGGAGCGAGTGTGGATCGCCTAGGTCACCATGGGCTTGCCTGCTCTTCGAGTGCTGGCCGCCTATCCCGCCATGCCGCGATCAACGATATCCTGCGACGGTGTCTCGTCAGTGTAAACGTCCCTGCGATTCTGGAGCCCCAGCACATTGCACGGGACGATGGTAAGAGACCTGACGGGATGTCAATGATACCATGGAGGATGGGTCACCCACTAGTGTGGGACGCCACGTGTGCCGACACACTAGCTGCGTCCTATCTTCCGGCAACTGCCAAACGTACCGGCGCGGCGGCCGAGGTACGTGAGCGCTCGAAGGTGGGCAAGTACAGTTGTCTCGGCACTCAATACGACTTTGTCGCATTTGGTGTCGAGACACTGGGCCCGTGGGGCCCGGGCGCCCACTCGCTTTTCAAGGAGCTCAGCAAACGGCTCAGGGAGGTAACGGGAGACTTACGAGCCGGCGGATTTCTCGCGCAGCGGATAAGCATCGCCATACAGCGCGGGAATGCCGCCGCCATGATGGGCACCCTACCGCGGGGCCCAAACTTTTTACATTTTTTTAAAAATAGTAATAATTAAATTTAGTATTAATTTCATTTTCTATTGTACCTAGTATATAATAATGTATATTTTTATAAATAAATGTATATTGCCAAAGAAAATTAAACGCGGTCATTCACTACTGTCAAATGTCAAGTGTTTTTGTGATTCATATTGTAAAATCTATACTTATAATAAATCTGTAGAAGTGAAAATTCAATGTACTTAACATTGAAAATATCAAAAAAATAAATGGCAGGGGGTGTTACTAGATCGACACCGAACCCAAAAATGTGCATCACGCAATAACTACCGGTTCGATTACGATGAAACTTGGTATAATTATTCTTTAATATCCTGGACACCACACTGGGTACTTTTTATCCCGGAAAAGTTTATACAATAAAAAACAAACTTAATTTTGCGGTTCGATCCCTAGACCCGATAACTGTACCAACCGCAAATAATAAGTTTGTCGTAGGTTACGTCACCCGCAGTGGAGTTCACTAAGGGGCGCTGCACACGGCTAAGATACTATAATATTTTATCTTAAGATACAATATCGCTCAACAGCTATACATAATAAAGCAGTAACTAGTAATCAAGAAAGCTATAACACGCAGGCGGAGCTGCGGGCAACAGCTAGTTATACATATAAGAAGAAAAACTGCTTATAAAATATATTAACAGCATAGTCCCATCATCATAATGATTATCCTAATCATAATTGCTATAAATCACTGGTTTTTTTTTAGATATCTACATAATAATAAATATATACATTGCTTCATATTCATAACACCCTACTAGGATATTACAGTCTAAAACAGTAATGAAAATCACCTGCCAAAATGTATTCTTTATTTATTTATTTATTTATGTACACACATGAAAAATAAAATAAGAAGAAGATGAACAATAAGGATAGATTGAGTACAAAGGCACCACTTATTTCATAAGAAATCTCTTCCAGTGGGCCAGGGGAAGGAAATGCTTGATAGAATAAGTCTTATGTGTGCGTAGATGGATCTATATTACATATAGGTAAAACAGATACATGAAAAAATAGGAACCATAAATACATATATACAAATATATATTAATAATATATATACATACATACAGATATTTAAGACAGAGAGGAGAGATAGTGTTCCTTCACTTTCCTTTTAAATGTAAAAATAGTGTTGCAGCGTTGTATGTTCAGCGGGAGCGAGTTCCACAGCCTGACCGCATGAACAGTAAATGAGTAGGAATAGAAATCGGATTTGTGAGAGGGACAGGTAAGGCGATATTGGAGATGTGACCTACACGGGGTATCGGGTGCGTTCATGTATGAGAAACGCTCCCGTAGGTAGGACGGATAGGAAGGATTGTGTAGAACGTTAAACAGCAAACACAATATCCGAGCATCTCTACGAAGACGTATCGGGAGCCACTTGAGTTTCTTGCGATATTGTGAGACGTGATCGTATTTACGTAAATTGTATATGAATCGGATACATAGATTTTGCAAGCACTCAAGTTTATTTAGGAGCTCCTTCTACTTTTTTGCAGTAAACCTATGAATAACACAGATATGGCTTGATTTACCGACTTGTTCTACTCTAACATGCGCGGATCCACCGTGGTGGGCAGTATATGGGCATGCCCACCACCTTCATTGAGAAAATGACGTCACATTTTCACAAAATTTACCTTTTTGATAGTGAATTTAATACGTTAGTTAATTGGTCTACCAGTGTTAACACCATAACACTAAGGTTGTTGAACTGTACACTAAACAAAATCTTGGTCAAAGCGTCATTTGTTTTGTAAACAATTTCTTTGTAGTAATGCATTATATCGATCACAAACGAGTTCATATTCCGACTCACACTTGGCCGATTTTCGACTGGCCATGCACAACCTTTTTTTAAGGTCCTGGATCCACACCTGTACTCTAACACACAAAATATAATATTCATACAAGGGAATTTATATCTCTAAAAGCGCTATTTACAACAAACACTAATTTTATTGTGTAATGAAACCATACAGTCTCTATCAATTTCACTGTCTTAATTAGAGATATTGATAATAAATCTGTTCCTTAACCATCAGCTTCTCATCTTCGGTTAAAAATTCGTTTTCGCATTTATGGTAAGATTGCAAACTTTCGTCCAATCGTCAATTCTAGTATTTCGTATACTCTATGTGAAAAACGAACCTTCGCGAAAAAAACCGAGACATCCCGAGCAGTAAAGTAGAAATAATCGTACCGTTTAGTTCTTCTATTGAGTCAAACCTTGACGATTTAAGTACATGACATAAGGAATTTAGTAAAATAAGAAAATAAAATCACAAACTACCGACGTTCTTTCTGAGATTATATGTGAATTTTATTGGAAAAACGTCAAATATATCGCAAAATCGGTGTTTTAAGAGTCTTGGTGTAACTAGTGGTCTTACGCTCTGCACGAAGACCGTCAGACACAAGAACACTGGGTCGAATCTTGTCTCAGTCTGAGATCATAGTTTTAACGATCATAGATTCCCGAGATTCTATTTTCCCTATCTGACCAACCCTTTTTCAGAGTTCAGAGAAACCGGTCCAGTGTAAACAAGTAATACTGGACAAGTATATGTGTAAGTACTCATTTAAATCAACACTTCACTGCTTAAAGTAAGTTAAAGTCCAAATCAGGCTGTATTTAAGGCAGCCCACACACTGACACATCGCTTGCAAGCACAGATCGTTCAAACGGTTCTTTATATTCGATTTTTAACTTTATTGACTAACGTGCGTAGCCAATCTCAAGCTTATCGACCGTCTGAACGACTGAAACTTCAGGCAGATTTAGTGTGTGGGTGCCTTTAAGTCCTATATGCCCCGTTTTATAGGTTTTGGAGCCACAGTGACCCTGACAGGCCGGCACAGTTCGACAAGTTGTGCGGGTTCACGGCTGCCATCTTCTACCGCGAGACACACTGATATGTCGACACCACACGGCTCTGTCCACACCCCGTGGGATATCAACACCTTGGTGAGGAGGCGGACGTTCTGTGTGCCGTCGTCATCTGTCGAAGTAAGAACTAGTTGATTAGTGAACACGGTGAATAATGTAGCTACATATCAGTGAAATAATTTTCAAAATCGGTTCAGTATTTTCAGAGCCTACAAGCCATCAAATCATCTCAGCGCCGCTCTGGGTGTAGGCCTCCCTTAAAAAGGGAAGGGATTTAACCTACATAATACCACACTGGTCGGACGGGTTGGTATAAGGTTTTGGGTGCAGTTTTCCTTCTCTAGCAGTGATGCCATCAGCATAACTTCCATTATCTGCTAAGTACCAAAAAAAAATAGCTAAATAAACTGCTATTTTGATTTCATAATTTTAAGGTGTCACACTATATAGGGAGGGGGGTCACAAAAATGTGACGAACCCGTAACAATGTCATAAAATTCGTGTGACGTAATTTATGGATGACCCCCTATGACAAATAACAAACGTCACAGTATCCATGCTATCTGAAATATACTTACTAGTATTATGATGGTCCAAAGGCCGGAGATGGTCCTTGGGCGGCACCAGCGCGTGTACCCTAGTGTCGGGGTAGGCGACCCTCACGCGGAGAGACTGAGGGTTCTTCACTCGCAATACTTCAGCCTCTAGAGCTACGCCGGCGACCAGCCCGGCGCTGAACCGGACTACAGTGTCGTTGTCCGGCGCCGGCTCTAGGATACTGGCTGTACACATGCGGATCTGGAACGATACATTTTGATGTTAGTATAAATACAACCAGCTGCCAGAATACCAGCGATAGTAAATTCAGAGCATTTTTTTTGCGCTGGCTTATTCCATACATAAAGTAGGTAGATACGGTAAGTACCTTCAAGAACAAAGTTATCTCAAAGTGAGTGAATAATTATTCAATTCCAAAACCATAATTACATATGTTGCCGATTTTTTTTTTCATTCATCACTTGAAATCGATTGGATTGAAACATTGCGTATTGAGATACCCGGGGTCCCAAACAACAAAGTTGGACTTTGATTATGTTTGGGACCCCGGACATACAAGGTATTACTACGTTACCTTAAGGCTAGGTTTAGGTATAAGAGGCAGGGGCGCAGACTGCAGCAGCGGCAAGATGGCGCGAGCTAGAGTGGCCGGCTTGTTGTCCGAGTTCATGGACAGGTGACGGAACACCGCTATTGTGAACAGATCCGGTTCCACTCCTGTAATAAGACAAGTTATTTTAAAATCAATGGTAATATTTATTTATCGGGCTATTTATACTGTCGATTGATTATGCCGCTCTGATGATGCCGTGAGGAGAAATCGTTCAGTGTAAAACTAGAAAATCTAGTGGAAAAGTAAATGTGTCTCTGTTCGATGTAATTGGGGTTGTAAATTTCTGCATTGTAATTTTGGTGTATACTTGTTTCTTTCTTACTTAATGCACAGAATAGGATAGACTAGTAATAGTACTAGACTTAAAGGTTAAGGGGAACTTAAATCCAACTACACGCCAAGAAAATAATGAAAAATAAACATAAATAAGGAAATGAAATATAGAGCTGTGCGTGTCAGAACACGTCTTCATCTTAGTAAAATGCAGGTTTAGATTACCCAATTTAATTACAATTCTGTAATTTCACCAAAATTTCAATAAAACTTGATGAGCATGGTTATGCACTTTTGTTCGTTATAGTACATACCTACAGAGGCGAGGAGCCTGTCCAGCAGCTCGGCGTGGTGCGTGAGTGCGGCGGCGGCCCCCCCCTTGTCCCCCCCCGCGCCCCCGGCCCCTCCCGCACACAGTCGCGCCGCACACACGCGCAGTGCCAGTTGCCACACACAGGCGTTCTCCTGTTCCGATACGCCGCTGAATTGGTGTTGTAATCTATGATGTGGAATATTATAGGTAATAATAATAAAAAAAAAAAGTGTGTGTGTCAGCTCCGACGCACGACTGGAGTTTACTCCTTAAGTACGAGTATCTAACCATAACAAATTAGAAAGTTGCGCACTAGAGGTGCGCACCAAAAACGTGACACGATTTTCGTTACTTGTTAGTAGGTTTTACCCCTCGGATTTTTCTCATACCGGGCGCCTTATATATGAAAATCGATTCTTAAGGAGTAAACTCTAAAAAATTTAATGTTTTTAGACGTAATTGTATTAATCTTATATCGATATCTCAGGTAGTTGTGCATAAGTAGTACTTCACATTGCCGTTTTGTGCCCAGCGAGTATTTGGTGCAACGAGGGGTGGTAGAGATTTGAGGATCAGTGACTCCTAAACAGAAGATGGTAAAAGACTATCCTGAATTTAGGATCCGATATTTAGTCGTTCCTAAATTCAGAGAAGTTTAATCGCATTTAGGAAGAAAGCATCCGATTTAGGAGAAGAAAGATTTCTGACGGTCTTTAAGTATAAACCGCGCAAGATGACGATGGGATTGGCGGCCATGTTGGTGACGTCATAGCGACGTAGATTAACCTGCAATACTATTTTGTAATCCGTACTTTTTGGAGATTTTTGAGGTCACGTAGCGGTTATTGTGACAAGGTTCTATGGTAGCGGCTTATATAGTACCTGAGACAGTCGGTGGTGAGTGCGGCGAGCGCGTGGCTGGGCGGCGGCGCGGCTCGCAGCGCGGCGTGCAGCGCCAGCACGCAGCGGCACAGCACGCGCGTGAACTGCGCCGCGCCGTGCGCCATAGGCTCCATCTCCGACAGTCTGCACACAACAATATTACAATGTATACTAGCGGACGACAACTTGACGTCTCCTTGAGAACCACTTTATCTATTGGTGAAAACCGCATCAAAATCCTTTATTTTATTAAAGATCTACGCATACATACGAACCGGCGACTTTGTTTTATTTTATGTTATGATTATGATGATAAATAGGATACAATATACTAAGACCGAGTCCTGAGTGTCAGCGCACGGCTTACGAAACGAGTACTCGTTTATGTTTAGAAATGTCCGAAGTACAAGCGGGCGCGCACACGTAGACGCCCGTCATTTGTATTGTGCGCGATGGATTCCGCCAGTGAACGTTAAAAAAGGTTATGCTTTTTTTAAGTTTTTTTCTGTTCACAGGATTACGCATAATAATATTCGGTACGCCATGACTCGGACTGTTTTTCAACTACACTCCGGTTGACAGTAAGCTACAGCTGACCTGCATTTTAAATTCAAGCACCTAGCTTGCACGCCATTTGCATATCGACTGCAATCGGGTTGCACAGTTAGTATGCAGTTTTATTGCAGTCGTAATAACTGTAAATTTGCAGTTGAAATGCAGTTCGTCTATGTTCTAGACTCTTAAGGGGCCACATGAACATCCCCGAAGCTCATTTGCACCTCCTGCCAGATGGACGAGGCTCTGCCAAATATATATAAATTGCCCGGACGCAGCCATAGGAGAGGAAGAATGTTTACTTGTTGAGTTGCTCCTCAGCCGACTGCAACATTTTGATCCTCACGTTGATGGAGAGTGTGTTGTTATCTATATGTTGAAGCACAGAATCGAAAAATCGACGCACAGCTGAATCATCCATCGCCGATTCGATTTTTTCAGCACTCGATTGTTGAGCGTCACCTTAAAAAATATGAAAATTTGATAACGGTACTCGTTAGTACTGATTTGTTCACGTGACAGTGAATTCAACGTAAAATTTTCTCTTCGCCAAAAGTCGATGTTACTGTGGGCATCTACTAATACATGTTTGAGTTGTGTTAAGTTGTGTAAGATAGTGTAGATTGAACGATATGATGACATTGAAACATTTTGTGAATTAACATATTTTTTTTACACATGCACACAAACATATCACGCCTATATCCCCGCAGGGGTAGGCAGAGGTGCATTACACACCCACAATTTGCCAGTATTTTTAGTCCTACGCAAGCCTATTGCCATCACCGGGCACACATATAATGGGTTATGTCCAAAATGGCCGAATTAATTTAATAAAAAAGTTGCAGAAATATTGTAATATTCAAAAAAATTCAAATCCGTTGCCTTGCGATGAAATGTTGATTAAAGGCAACAAAATCTTACGTGTCAGCAGTTATGGCACAGCCAATTAAAGCCCTGGGCGTCTCGGACTTTAATTGGAAATTAGAACACAACTCGACGTGGGCAAACAACCGTCGTTGCATGGATGAGTGACAATGGCAAATCCACGTGAAACCTCAGGAGCCATAATGTATCACACTTTTGATATTGCCACGATTAAGTTCCATATTTAGATATCAGTCATGATGGGTAAAAAACCGTGCCAACTGTATGAGAAAAAATTATTTTGAATTACTGTTTCAGTAGCTTCGCAAAATCAGGATCCAAACATCCCACCTATACCATTGTTTAGTTTCTAGACGCAATAATTATTGTATCATTAAAGAAATTTAAAAATAATGTAGTAAAAACAAACCTATAGGTAGATAGGGCACTAGATGTGGCAAGGTCGCGCGCAAGTACGTGTAGTGTTTGACCGTGTGCTCCTCGAACAGAGGCAGCATGGTGGTGCAGTGTTGCGCCGCGTTCAACACCAGGATCAACACGCACATGTCTGTACGTACGAGTCAAGGAGCGTGCACATATACGTACGTTGGAATATGTCATTCATTTATGTAAATAATCGATAACATTCATTATTATCAACGCATATAAAATTCTTGATCCATACGTTCGGGTAGCACACAACCCATTTGATGGAGAGTGTTTATGTTATCAATAGAAATCGCGCGTCGTATGGGGTGTTAGAGAAAATAGGAAATAATAATGGATATTTACGGAGCTCTCACATACCGTGCGAAACTCAGAATAAGCTATTTATCTATACTTATAATAAATCTGTAGAAGTGAAAATTCTGTACGTTGAAAATATCAAAAAAATAATTGGCAGGGGTGTTACTAGACCGACACCGAACCCAAAAATGTGATAAAAAATGTTTGTCTGTCTGTCTGTTTGTTGAGGCATCACGCAAAAACTACCGGTTTGATTACGATTAAACTTGGGTATAATTATTCTTTAATATCCTGGACACCACGCTGGGTTCTTTTTATCCCGGAAAAGTATATACAATAAAAACAAACTTAATTTTGCGGTTCGATCCCTAGACCCGATTACTGTACCAACCGCAAATAATAAGTTTGTCGTAGGTTACGTCACCCGCAGTGGAGTTCACTAAGGGGCGCTGCACACGGCTAAGATACTATAATATTTTATCTTAAGATACAATATCTCTCAACAGCTATAATAAATCAGTAACTGGTGATCAAGAAAGCTATAACACGCAGGCGGAGCTGCGGACAACAGCTAGTATAGAATAAGAGTTTAGTTGTGTAAAATATATCAATATAATCAATTTAGACTACAACCAGCGCCATCTATTCATGTACAGATTGTACTATATTTAAATGTATTGCATGATTTTCGTAGTTTGTTCTATCTAAAATAAACTAGTCGTGTTGTATCCGCCATTGTGTGTTCTTATTAAGTTGCTCAAGCCAAATCCATAAAGCCTTGTTGCCATCAAGCGGACGACCATCCGCGGAATAGACATAGGCAATACGTGCAAACACTCATTGGCGGATTCCCGGATCAGCCAATAAGAGTCTGCTCTAGCCAAGAGCAGACTCTTATTGGCATTAGCAGATTCCCGAATCCACCAATGAGATTCTGGAATCTCATTGGTGGATTCGGGAATCTGCTATTAAAAGTCAGCAATCGTATGATAATTGGTGAGACTACTATGCACTATAGTTTAGAACACTATAAAATAAGTTTCCAAAGGATACATGCAGGATCTTCGACATCAGGTTCCGGCATGTCGAAGAACGGATGTACGGCGAGCAGCCGAGTGGCCAGCGGCAACACCAGCGACGCGTGCGAGCTGCCTAAGCGTTGCACACATTGAAATGTTGAACGTTTGTCCTAAACATTACACAAAACATTCAATTAACACTGTACATGTAGTAATATAAAATATATTTGGTTGTTGTTTAAAAAAAATAAGCAGCAAAAAAAAGGACAATGAGCCTTTTTTCATATTAGCAAGCATTGAGTTCAACTTTTTAATTTTCTTTTTGTTTTTGGTTTCCAATTATAAACAGTACCTACAAATGTAAGTTTTTTCATATTTGAAGCAATGAGTCCAATTTTTCCTCTTTTGTACGAAAGGAATGCGATTATTAAACGATGCATACCTGTGGATATCTCTTGAGATTCTCCAATATTTTATCTATGCACATTTCGAGGCAGGTCTTGGACGCAACTTTGCACGATCCCAGCATACGATGAAGACCCTCTCGTACGTCCATTGAATAGTCCTGAAAATTACCAACTTAGCTTATATATAGCGGAACAGCATTACAACTCGTTTAAATTTTGAAATTTATTTTATTTAATTCTTTATACATAAAATTTTTGACATTCTGTTTTTCTAGCAGTGACGTATTATATACTATAGACGGAACGTCAGTGTCATAAATTTATTAAAAAAAAATACCGTTAAAAAGTTGGACGCAACTTGTTAACTTTTTATTTACAACTTATTTATTTGTTTTCTTTTTCCTGAAAATTTCCTAAATAAAATGGAAAAATAGGATAAGTTTCTTTAGATGGCACCACAACGTCAAACAAGGCAAGTGCGTAAGCTGAAGTGTTTCTATTGTAGTGATTGCTTGGCGACGCGCCATCTAGTATATAGTTCGTCTAAGTTTTCTAGTTACAATTTTAATAAATATTATTAAATATGAAATGTTCGTTAAGTAACTGGCATTAATATATTTATGTCGTAGATATTATAATTTGAACTGGATAGTGCTAGTAAGTACGATAATTTAGGTTCGAATCCCGCCGATGACATCAGTTTTTGTGATCTATTTAGAATTATTATATAGAAAGAATTATTTCTTTCTTAATATTTTAAGAATAGTTTAAGCAAACTCATTGCTTTGAAATACAAAAATATATCGATAATTTAGTGTCTGGAGAATTCTATGTATGTATCTAGGTAATTGTAATCTGTATGCCTGTATAGGTAGAACATGGTTCAAGCTTTTATATCTTGTGACATCTTGGAGATAATATGAATATGAATATTTTTACTTTCATTTATATTTACATATTCATACTCAGTGAAAGTATTGTGATCGAGACAAAAAAAACGATTTTGAGTTTCCCATGATCCCTGAGGTCCCAAGAGTGTGTAAATATGTGGGGCCACAGCCTTCGGCCGATTTAGCTCAGAAGCTCGATCTTGTAATTTAACAGTGGGACAGTTGACAGGGATGCTCATAGACATAACTTTTCCAGGGCATAACAGAAACTAATCACGTCTTTACCCCCGAAGGGTTAGACAGTGGCGCTTATTTCGCCAATTTGTTAACCCCCACGTAATAAGTGGCAAGCCTATTGCCGCTTCCGGGGAGTATATTTGCCAGAGCCTAGTCCGTTTGTTAGCAAGGTGTACCACGTGCAGGAAAAGATGACTTAGCACTTAAAACCTGTTGTATTAAAATCACACACACACATTTTTACGCCTATATCCCCGAAGGGGTAGGCAGAGGTGTATTACACACCCACAATTTGCTAGTATTTTTAGTCCCATTTTAGCACATTTATAATGGGTTATGTCCAAAATGGGCAAAAAAATTTAATAAATAAGAGCACCTTTAATGTAATTTTGAAAAAAAAATTGAAGCCTTGCTATAAAATGTTGATGAAAGGTAACAAAATCTTACGTGCCAGCCGCTATGCCCTATGGCATAGTAGAAAATTTATAAGAGGGGCCAAAGTCCATATAAACATTTGCATTGTCCTTTACCAAATATATCACAAACCTCAAGCGCACTCAATATAGTCTCAAGCTGGTCTTCCCTCAGCACAATATGGTGCGCGATGCGAGTGAGACTGTCGATGGCGCGCAGTCGCACGTCCTCTATCTCGTCGTTGAACATGTCCACCAGGAAGTCCAGCGAGGTGGTCGCGAACACCATGTTCTCCATAGACAACTGACAGACCGCGTCCACGGCTGCCATGCGGACCTCTATGGTATTATGACAATTTGATTTTTTAATACTTATAGAATGTATCATTTGCGCCATCAGTTCTTATGAACAATCATAACATTGCGGCCTCACGAGACCCACGACTCGAGGAATGGCGAAGGAAATAACGAAAAGGGAAAGGAAAAATCGTGTGGCCACGTTACTCGTCTTGCCGTCTTGCGTACATGATAACATGAGACTGCGCTCGAACCTCTTTAATAAGTCATTAATAAAAAGTTGCGCTGTTAAAGCTACAACTAAAAATGGGCATGTAAGACTTCACATGTCATTTTAAAAAAAAAATTCTAATAAGCTTCCGTTCAAAGTCTTGAACGCTCTACAAATACACAGCGTTGAGATCACAGCGCTCAGATCTCAACTTATCACACACGAGTTATACTAGTATCGCGAGTAGGGGAGTGTGAGGCCACTAGATAAATATTAGCGGCAACGTGAGAAGCGTTTGGCCGCACTAGAGTTCAAAGCAATTTAGAACATCGGATAAAATATGACAAACGTCAAAAACGGAAAAAATGCACCAGCATGCTGTATCACCAGCATGCTGTATCATGCTTTAGATCAGTTTAAATGCTTAAATAGTGTACATATTTAGTAACTACATTTTTATTCATTGAACTATACAGTTGAATGGGTTTCGTAACTCTAATATCGTCATCATATCCAACGCGTCACTTACCCATGAGTTCATCCTCGAGGCCATGCACGAAGGCTCCGGCGGCGCCGCCCGGCAACAGCTGCACGGTGGAGTGATGGATGAGCGCACCGGGCGCGTCGTCCGCCCAGCGCCGGCCGCACGCCCACGCGCCTGACCGCACTAGCTCCGCACCACGTTCGTGAGCCGTACGCTTTTTCTATTAATGCAACAATTTAAAAAATACAGTTAAATGGAGAACCTTCTTCTATTTTTGAAGTCGGTAGAAGTGTCTAAATAAATCGAGGTTTCCTTCTCTAAACATATACTGGTCATCCTTCACCAAGCCTTTTCCCAACTCAGTTGGGGTCAGCTTTCCAGTCTAAGTCTTTTATGTGACGCGAGCTATACCCATATAATTATATAGGTACCTTCTATTTCTAAATACATAGGTACATAAAAAAAATTACATAAAAATATCCCCAAACTCCGAAACAAACATTTGTTAGTCACACAAATATTTGATTTGAGCCGGGAATCGAATGTGGGAGCTCAGGGACGGCACATACACATACCACTGCGCAACCGAGGCAGTTTTATTTCGGTTTATTTGGCATAATATTTCTGCTTTAAAACAATAAGTACTAACCTTCATATTACTCATGAGCTGTTTATCCAGCGTCTGCAACAAGAAGCGGTCGGACACCCCGCGAGTGGAGCCAAGTAACGTACACGCGCGCGCCCGCACTTGCATGCACAGATCGTTCACGGCCGAACATATACGTACGAACGCGTCGTCTACCAAACGCATTGTTGTTTCGTCGTCACATAAGGTTACGGTGCTGCAAATGTAAAATATAGATGAGAACTGCATGACTGTCATATTAATTGTGAAGTTCGACCAAGTAGTTGTGTTATGTTTGTATTTTAAAAATACCTTACTATTGAGAGCACGCTCACATGTTAAACATTTTTTTTTTGTAAACGAGATTCCTGGAGGTTTTCCTTCCAAAGCCAGTATGTCTGGCAGGGTATCTGGCAACGGACGATGAAGATAAAGTGTAGGTAGGTAGGCCGTTGTCTATGTGTACATGTAGTAACATGCAGTGTAAAAGATAGATTATTAAGTAGGTATGTCACCTATATACTCGTAAATAATAATAAAAAATCACTACATATTATTAACAAAGTCACTTCCGTCAGTATGTATGCTTAGATCTTTACGCAACGGATTTTGATGAAGTTTTCACATAGGTTAATTCGGTTCACGAGGAAGGTTTTTGTAGAAAAGCTAGTGTAAAATAAATAATCTAGGTATAAATAAATTAGAACTTACTTTTCTGGATATTTATTGCCCAATACCCAGACAAGCTTCAAAGCCACTTGTCTAACGATTTCATAGTCATCTGTTAATGCAAGACACACTAAGTCATATAAGCCTGCATTCAATGTCTGTCCACGATCATGCATTGTCAAAAGTGATTGGAATGCCTCACAACGAACCCTGGCATCCTGAAAAGAGATTTTAATTAAAAAAAGGTTTAAAATTTTAAGTCAAAAAGTTTTTTTTTAAGAAATTTACGTTTATAGTTTTCTCAGTATACTAATATGTATGTATTATAAAGAGGATAGATGGGGGGCTCGTGGTCTAGTGGTAACTGACAATGTTAACACATTGCAAAGGTTAAGCAACATCGACTCAGGCCGGTCTTAGGATGGGTGACCATTTCTTAAGACATTGAGACCCCTCCGTGCCTCGGAGAGCACGTTAAGCCGTCGGTCCCGGTTGTCGTACAAACATCTATGGCAGTCGTTAGGGGTAGTAGGAGCCCTAAATCAAAAATCCGACCAGTCTAACTACAGAACTTCGATATCGCCCATGGGTTGTGAAGGTCAGATTGCAGTCGCTTCACGGAAAATATGGAAGTTCAGCCGAATCGGAGTTAGACTGGAAAGCCGACTCCAACTGAGTTGGGAAAAGGCTCGGTGAATGATGATAAAGAGGAAAGATTTGATTGTTTGCGTTGAATCGGCTATGGAACTACTGAACTGAGTTTCTTTTTACCTAAATGTAGCTACATACATTATCCCTGAGCAGCTTAGGCTACATTTTATCCCGGTAATGTGTTCCCACGGGAATTGAAAACCAGAAAGTTATATCACATAGAGCCCTCAGAGTGAGAATCAGCTAGGTTTTTATTATGTAAGTTGCATCATAATCTGCCTAATAATATGCTTACCTCTGCATGTGAATAGTCTCCAAGCAATTTGACTATAACATCCGCCTCTGTTGACATGTCAGTAGTTCTTTCTGATTCCGGGTAGATAGGGTACAGTTCACTAATGAGTTGTAGGCATCTACACTTCACTTGGTGACTGGTGTCTTTTAAATTGTCTTTGGCGACGGAGACGAGACGCATCATCAGTATTTTGTCATCACTCAGTTTGCTGCCAAGTTTCAGTAATGTGGCTATACCTTGAGCTATAACCTGATAAGAAGAGAAGATTATTTGTTTATTTCAATGGATGAATGCAGTTGTCTCATTCACAATTCCCACAAATATCATATTACTGGAATCAAAAAATCTTATGTGTGTGATACACAATTGTAGTGCCTCATTCAACAGTTAATGCATGATAGAGTATCATCCACTTCCATGCATATGAACTTAAGCATTTATAATACTAAAGTAAGGCCAATGAGACGTAAGAAAAATTGTGATTGTAAGCAATTATTTTCACTGTCCTTGTCACTCATACCCAGTAATGAAGTAAGTTGATCAACAAGAGCAAAAGTTAGGTGTTTCATGGTTCAAGTAAACATTTCATACCATAGTTGTCAACATTACTAGAATAGATAGTTCTGTCATAAATAAGTCTGATTAGGACTCCATCGACTCAATCATACATGTCTAATACAGACAACAGGAATTAGAATAGGGAATAAAACATATAAAAATGTTTTAAACCGCTGAAGCTTTGTTTGCTGACCTTACTTTAGTAAGATTTTACCAATGTTACAAAAGTAGGCAATTAAAAATGGATTGTTAAATTGTTTATTATTATAAAGAGGATTAAACACTAAATAGTCTAATAGGTATGTACCTTATGTGAGGTTTCATTCTTGATCAAATGTGTTGTCTCATCTATTAAATTATTCAGATTAGCTCCAGGACATTCAAGTCCTATGTCACAGTATAGCCACAATATCTTGACTCTCACTACTGACTCTTCCTCGGACTGGAAATGCTCAGAAAGTTTCTTAATAGCTTCTTCAACATCAGATTCTTGGAATTGAAGGCAGTCTGAGACACGAAGCAATAACTGAAGAGCTTCGTCACTGGACTTGCATTTTTCCAGGAGACCGACAAATGCTGCAGCTGAACTACCAATTAGCGGCTTTTTTGCTAAGTGAAGCTTCTTGGAGGGCGGTCCATCCTGAAAATAATATAAGTTAAGCTCTGTGCTTAAAATATTTGTTAGGCATCCATTAAATTATATTTATAAACTTTTACTTACGTACGTGTGGACGTTGTGTTAGGTTACTTACTTGAAAGGATTTATTATATTCTGCTAGTGCTCTCTTTTTTAATACTGCAGCCATTATAGTTCTTGATATTT
The DNA here is from genome assembly GCA_963556515.1 of Nudaria mundana. Classification (NCBI taxonomy): domain Eukaryota; kingdom Metazoa; phylum Arthropoda; class Insecta; order Lepidoptera; family Erebidae; genus Nudaria; species Nudaria mundana. The sequence goes on along the minus strand of OY748289.1, from coordinate 7,581,491 downwards.
ATTTGATACTGGTACTTGATACTGGTACCTGAAAGAAAAGTAGAACTTTTGTGAATATTAATTTGCGACTCCAATATTTTTATGGGGAAAGTTTGACGTTTCACATCATATATGACATTTGCAACATTTGTCATTTAGTTTCTACCGTAATTTCGTGGTATGGATTCTAAGGTTTTTATATTATTAATTCAGACCTGTTATCAGTGTTCTATATACGAATATAGTTGCCCTGAGGAAGGCAACATTATTTCATTCAACTGTCGTGTCATTTTTTTTGTATAATGGGCCCCATATTAGATACTATCACTACAGGTCTGAAGCGACGGATCGTAACGATGAATTGTACCTTATATGGGGCCCTTAATCGTGTAGCCAAAGTAATAATTTTATTTTCAATAAGAATTACAATATACATAATTATACATAATTACACATGCCCTTCGTTCAGGACAATTTTGGAAAAATATAGAAATTTTGGGCAAATTAATACAAAATTCTTTGTGTAAAATTTTAAATGTAAATATTAATGACCGGGCCTGGGTCCAAGCGTCTCTTCCAGTTCGCTTGGGCGGGCTAGGTATTCGTAGGGTCACAGATGTCAGTCTGCCAGCATTTCTGTCGTCGGTCCATAGCATCGAAGAATTAGTCAGGAAAATTTCGTCAAATACACTGATTGATTCCGAGGTGCGATGCAAGACCGATGTCATAAATGCACGGAGGATGTCTTGCCCCGACACTGACCTGCCCTCACGCCTAGGCTCACAGCGACTGTGGGATTCGCCGCTCTGTAAATTGAGAATTAATACACTAATTGACACTTCTGTCAATATTTCAGAGCGTGCACGCCTACTAGCTGTTGGAGAATGGGAGTCAGGGTTATGGATCCAGGCGCTCCCATCGCCCAACATCGGTACAATGTTGGACGACACAACCTTCCGCATTGCCACTTGCCTTCGGCTGGGTACAACTTGTGTATCCCCGCATCATTGCACCTGTGGAGTAGCTGTCGATAATCTGGGACACCATGGCCTTACTTGTAGCAGAAGCGCAGGTCGTATTCCTCGGCACGCTATTCTAAACAACTTAATTCTTATATATAATCTATATCCGTATGTGCCGGCGCTGCTGTTGCATCGGCTGAAGGCCTTAAACGGCGTAAATATGCTAACCTAGCAGGTGATTACATATTTGAGCCGTTTGGGGTTGAGACACTGGGGTCATGGGGTCCGAGTGCTCGCCGCCTTTATAGAGACATTGCTAAACGCCTAATTGATGCTTCTCAGGACCAGGAGGCTGGCTATTTTCTGGCCCAAAGAATATTTATCGCCATCCAACGTGGCAACACAGCCAGCATTCTGGGAACCTTGCCAGTCGGGAATGACGCGGAGGATTTTTTAAACAATATTTTGTAATGTAAATATTTTTAGTCTATAATTATGTATATTTTGTATATTGTAATTCTTATTGTATATAAATAATTAATACCTGCAAAAATAAAAAAATATATGTACTAAAAATATTTAAATTACAAAATATCGTTTTAAAATATCGTCCCCGTTATTGCCGACTGGGAAGGTTACCATCATTGTATGTTATTGTCAAAGTAGTCAAAAGTGTCACTGTCAAACAAATCAAAACGTCTCATTGGTGGCCTGCATGAGACTGATGGGCACTGTTGTGCAAATTTCTTGAAAATATTATATTTTTTAATGTAAATATTTCCTAAAAATCAGTTTCATTTTCCATCTCTAACATATAATATGCTCATGGTGTCGTATTCATGTCTGCTGTGACTGAATTATACAAGAAATGGCTTTTGAATTGAGCAGGTAGCAAGTAAACCGTTCAATTTGCACGAATCAAAGCACGTAACTATTTATGTAATTAATTATTGTAGATCATGAGAGGTAAGATATTTCCGTCAATATTATAACATTAGGTATTTGAAATTTAGTTTAACATTTAATTAGTCCTTCTTTTTAGAATGGATGCACCAACATAATGTCATGTGAATGTGGAGATCATAACATGTCAGAACAACATCTCCTAGATTATGCAAGTATTAGTGAAAGTCGTGTTATCATGCCTGCACCAGGATCTACTATACCAGATGTACTGCAGCACTGGAAGGAGTTTATCTGTGGAGGGGGTGCAGCGTTTTGCAATATAATAATAAGTTACCCCCTGAACAAAGTAATTTTCCGACAGGTAATTACCCTTTTACAAGCTTTTCAACAGACTTCCAAAAAAGGAGGAGGTTCTCAATTCAACTGTTTTTTTTTTAATATGTGTTACCTCATATCTTCGGACTGGGGGAACCCATTTTGAAATATATTTTTAATTGGAAACTACAACTTCCAAAGTGGTCCATTCAATTTGGTCCCATTTCGGTAGTTTGAAGTCTGCTGCTGCCATTTCGGTAGTTTGAATTTTTGATATGTATTTTATTCATAGGCATAATAGAGAGTATACAGGTGTCCCATAAGTCAGTGTCAAGCCGAAATCAGGTGATAAATAATCATTAGAGTACATAATCAGAAAAAATATTTAAAGAATCCAAATTATTTACTGTGATGATCTTTTCATTCCTGTGGCATTCTTGGTTTTCATGCTTTTTTTTTTAATTTATTTAATCCTGATTAGTGATTCTGAATACCCTGGCCTAAAATTTTAAGGCAGCCGGTCCACTTTGGAAGAAAATGTCACTTATAGTCAAACCAAATATTTTTAACTAATATTTCTATCAGTCATCATAAAATGTAGATTTTCTCGTTTTTTTTAACCCTATATAAAGATAATAAGCGTAAAATTTTCGCATGCATTTTTGAAAATTTCCTCTTTAATTTATGCGAATCTGTTGTTGTGCATTTAGGACATCTCACACGTCGTTGGGATCTTTCATGAGGCACACTTGTCTTTGAGGTAATGACTGAAATATCTTTTCGAGATATTTTGGTCATGTAAGTCAAAATGACACATGGAGCATAACATAGATATATTTATGTACCAAAGCTATATCTGACTACTACTTTTTCAAATATATATACTTGCAACATACCTTGACAGTAGCGAAGATGGAGAGGTCATCTTGAAAGTTGACCTGAAAACCGCCTTCAACTCTTCAAACAGGGACACCTTGCTGACACAGGTCAAATTAGAAACCCCCAAAATTTTTAACTTTCTTTGGCAATGCTATAGTCAGCCAACAAAATTAATTTATAAAGACCACCTTTTGAATTCAGCCGTTGGATGTCAGCAAGGTGATCCGTTGGGACCAGTCATCTTCAGTTTGGCCATTAACCCAATAATTCAAAAAATAAAATCAAAATTCAACATTTGGTTGGGCAACCTAGACGACGGGACTTTAGGGGGAAAAGTAGAGACAGTTTTACAAGATTTAGCCCTAATAAAGAACGAGTTTCAGTCAATTGGCTTAGAACTGAACCCGAATAAATGTGAGATTTTTATATCTGAAAACACAGATAAATTAACAACAATCTCCAAATTCACCTGTTTGGCCCCCAAAAAAAAAGTTTTGGACAAAACTTCTTTACGCCTCCTAGGGTCCCCGATTTTAGAAGGTGGCTTTTCCACTTTTATCGAGGAAAAAATTCAAAATTTTGATCAGGTTATTGATAGTCTATGTAATATCAGTATTCATTCAGCTTTCACTATTCTTCGTTTTTGTCTTTTCGTACCCAAATTTACACTTGCCCTCTGTTCAGGACAATTTTGGAAAAATGTAGAAAGAACAATGGGCATCCTGTCCTATCAGCGGTCATTACTGAAACTAGTATCAATTGAAAGATGAGGTTTTAGCAGACAAAAATGTTCTAGGAGATCTATTAAATATCATTTGGAAAAAAAGATAGGAAGGAAAGGGTAAATACATACTTTTTAATTCTGTAATTTTTATTTCTTTGACAAAACACAACAATAAACATCAATACACAATCAATAAAAATATATAATCATCATATTATACATCAATCAATAAAAATATTACGTTTAAATGTAAGATTATTTATACGTAATTACTTAAAAAATCATTCAAAACAGGAGTTCGTTATCGGGACCTTTTGTTGTTGATTAACTCTAGGGACTATTGTTAATTGTTAAAACTAGTTTCTACCTGTCCGGCCTTGTGCGACCAATCAGCGTCGAGTACGAATAACTCACGGGCATTGTTGTCCGGTGTTCCTCCTTGGCTTCTGCGATGCCGAATACAATCGCGACATGTGCGTTCTCGTCTAGCGAATGTGGGCCACTCTCACAGCACACAATACTATAGAGAGTGGCCCTCAACTTGACGACCTACTGATGTGCCTCTTCACGCTCCGCTTAAAGAACCCAGGATTATATGTGGGAGGAAACACGTGCACAGGCAGGGCGTTCCAGGCCACTATCGTTCGGCAGAGAAACAAACGTTTTAAACGTTCGGTTCTCGCGAACATGCTATCCACTGTGAAATGTAATGAAATGAAATAAAATATTTATTCACTTGAAACATGGTTGACATGGGTTTTGTTAACTGTCTAAGGTTACGTCATGTTTCGCCGGATGGATCACGGCATGCAAATATTAAATTTTTTTTTTTTTTTTTTAACTATCTACAATTATTACAATATTATTGAATTACCATTATGTCATCACTAAAACTATAAACTATAAAACTAAAACTATAAAATGTCACCTATTAATTATTATTACCTATACTGTAATGTAGCATCATTATGTCAAATTTGTCAGAAAGAAAATGTCAATGTCAAATACAAAAGTTAAAAATATTAGATATATTTTTAACTTTTGTATGGAGGTAGTTGCAGATCATCCGCCATTTTCACATCACATTCACATTTTTCATTTTTTTACGTTTTTATTTCTTGATTTATATACTTGATTTACGAAGACTGGACATTGGCAAATTGCTATAAGCAGAGGCCATAAAAAAGAATTGAATTGAATTGACTGGACATTGGTAAATTGCTACAAGCAGAGGCCATAAAAAAGAGAAGAAGAAGAACTTTTGTATGTCAAGTATTCCTGCATAGAGTAAAACATTTCTCTAGAAGCCACTCATTAGTACGTCTTCTAAATAGGTTACCTGGCAATTTTCTCAATTCTTTAGGTAACTTATTATACACTTTTGTGTGGGAGTGGCATCTCTGCCCGG